>JBBDHG010000037.1:3200000-4400000 GCA_037951165.1 Lophius americanus
TGGGAGGAACAAAGCATAAGAGCTGTGTCAAGGAGGTGAGTGGGTCGCAGCTCCAACCCTGTGCTATTCATAGACCTTCCCAATAACAGGTTGACTTCTTTTGGAAAGAATCGGGGAGGAGGAAGGGGATGAGGGTAAATGAGAGACAAAGGAGAGAGGGTGCAGAAGAATTCACCTGTGGAAAACAGAGAACAGCTGTGGAAGTGGGGAGAATATAGTCGGCTTGAAGGGAAAGGATGAAAAGGAGGATAACGAGGAGGAGAAGGTAGTATCCTCATTTCCGCCCTGCACTTGACAGCACCACATCTGACTGTCCATGATAGCGATGGAGAAAAGAGGGAGATGAATGAGGTATAGTGAAGTGGAGAAACAAATGGTAAAGAGGTAGAAACTGAGTTTCTACACAAGCAAACAACTGCATGTCAGTTTCATTTCAGTGAGTGGGCCTCGAGGACAAATGTGGAGGAGGGTTACTCGTCTCCATCTTCCTTTAATGTGTGAATATACACTTGTGAAATGGTATGACAGCAAGGCAGACTCAAAGCAGACATAACATATCAAACCCCCTCCATTCAGCCGTGGGAGCTGTCACGTTGGCCCACTGTGACCGACTACAATCACGTCATCTTCAGGCCCTGTGACTCCGCTGCGACACGCTCTAGTCTTAAAGATCAATAAGAAATGCAGTTGTAGGTTTATCCGTCATCAAACCAGTCTGACTACATCCACAAACAGGGCCTCTCCCTGGTGGTTGATATATAATTCTACTTTGACTTCACGGGGAACGCAGTATTTTTTCCTTTTAATGGAGTGATGTACACTGTTAAACTACCGTGAAAAAGTAAAGATTTTTCTTGTTGCATGACCCATTTGAGTTTGAACTTCGGCTCACAGACTGATGACCTGACATTCTTCTTCAGAAGTCCTACTGGCCAAGATGCAGCGAAGCGTCCACACAACATCAACCTGTCAACTCCGTGTTTGAGCAGCAGGATAATGCTGTGTCCTCCTTTGACCCCTGTCTTCCAAACAGTTGAATTTTGTATCAGCCAATGACTCAGTGGATTTCTACAATACTCTGAGTAACATCCTGGATCGTCACGCCCCTGTTAAAACTAGAAAAGTCACCTTCTCACGCTCAACCTTCTGGTTCGCCAGCGAGCAACAGAAAATGAAAGCGGCTGGGCGTGTCCTTGAGCGGTATTACAAGGCTTCAGGTCTCACTGTCCACAAGCTAGCCTTTCGGGAACAACTAAAGGTCTACTCAAAGTCCCTTAGAGACGCTCGGTCACTGTTCTACTCAAACATTATCAAAACCAATCCTTGAAATTCCAAGCAGCTGTTTTCCACTATCAATCATATTCTTAAACCAAAAACTCTCCCACTTACAGAAATTACAGAAGAGCACTGTAATAATTTCATGGCTTTCTTTAAATCGGAAATTGACTCAATCCATTCTGTCCTTTCTGGTTCCTCCGCTCTACCTATCCAGTCTGCTTACTCACAGTTTGAGATCTCCCAGCCTCTAAAGTGCTTCCCAGAAATCTCACAGCGGGAGGTTGAGTTTATCATCAGGACGATGAAGCCCTCCACCTGCGCCCTCGACCCCTTTCCTACAGCCCTAGTGAAAACTAACATCTCTTCCATCAGTCCCCTGATCACTGCTGTAATAAACCAATCCCTCCAGGCTGGCTTTGTTCCTTCTGCCCTAAAAGCCGCCATAATCAGACCACTCCTCAAAAAACCTACTCTCGATCCAGAAGTTTTTGCAAATTACAGGCCCATTTCCAAACTCCCATTCCTCTCCAAAGTTCTGGAAAAAGTAGTTGCTGCCCACCTCCAGGACCACCTCATATACAACAAACTCTTTGAAACGTTTCAGTCTGGTTTCCACTTCGCCCACAGCACATAAACAGCTCTGCTTAGAGTCACACATGACCTACGGATGACACTGTTGACCATGGAATACTCCTACACTGCCTGCATCACACCATTGGACTCACTGCCACCGCTTTAAACTGGTTTCAATCCTACTTCACTGACAGAACAGAATACATTTCCCTTGGAAGTTCAGGGTCCCGGACACACACCTTCACTTTTGGGGTCCCCCAGGGATCGGTCCTTGGCCCCATTCTCTTCATACTATACATGCTCCCCCTTGGCCATGTCATCAGTCGATATGGAGTCTCATTCCATTGCTACGCTGATGACACACAAATCTACATAAAAACTGACACATGTTCCTCCGCAGCCTCTCCATCGTCTTCATCACCTTCCATGTCAACTCTCAACTTGTCTGGAGGAGATAAAGGTTTGGATGTAAAACTAATTTCTCCAGTTCAATAGCTCCAGAACCGAAGCAATTTTAATTATGCACCCAACATCAGACCTTCCTCCAGAGTCTTCCTCCATAACCAGTATTACCTTCTCTGGTCACGACATTCCCCTCTCTTCATCAGTCACCAACCTTGGCGTAAAATTCTACCCTCAACTCACTTTTGAATCCCACATCAAACACATCTGCAAGATGTCCTTTCATCATCTCAGGAATATTTCCAAACCCCGTTCTTCATTCACCTTGAGTGATGCTGAAAAGCTGGTTCACGCGTTTGTCTCCTCCAGACTGGATTACTGTAACGCACTTCTCATCGGGATCCCTGATAAAAGTCTTCAAAGACTACAATATGTAGTCAACCCTAACCCTAACCCTTCCCATCGCCACCAGGATTGATTATAAGATCTCTCTCCTCACTCACCAGCGTATCCATGGTAACGCACCCCCCTACCTAAAAGAACTACTCACGCCACTGACCTCAACACGATCCCTCCGTTCTACCCACTCATACCGCCTCCTCCTTCCCCGGACTAAGCTCAGCACCATGGGTGATCTGGCCTTCTGTTCTGCGGCTCCTCGTCTGTGGAATGCCCCCCCTGGCCATCTGAGGGCTCCACAGACGACTGACACATTTAAAAAAGGACTTAAAACTTTCCTTTTTAGCAGAACCTATAACCTTAATTAACATTGCTGCTTTTTGGTCATGTTTTTGTATAGTTATTATTATATTTTTTATTGATGCTTTTATATGCTTTTGCTGTGTAGGACTATGAGATTTGATCCAAATGTAAAGTGCATTATAAATTAAATGTATTATTATCATTATTAACTTTCAACATGAAAATGTGAGTCATGCAGCAAGAGGCGGCAGCCTGCCAAAGCTACTGGATCTTAATCCTTAACACAAAGACACCTGTGGGACTGAATGATGATTTCACTTTCAAATGTTTTCTATCAACAGGCTTCAAATGACTGAAGCATAGAATCTTACATGTAAACCTAGTCAAAATTGTATTACTTCAACTATTTTTAATCATGAAATTAACAAGAAATATGCATATGTGACACCGGGAGGTTAATTGTCTTGCATGATGAAGCATGACTTGGTAAACCAGTCGATTATAGTTCCTGTAAATCAAACCGTTCATGTCCTCACCAAGAAAAAAAGACAGGGAAAAAATTATTTTATTTCTTTGTATTTTCTATTTGTTTAGTGTATGAAGATGATGATGATGATGACGATGAAGATTGTTATCCTTATCACTATTACCTTAGAAACTCTAAAAGTACCATAAAATGGTAGCCTTATCAAATTATTTCATGCTGTCATTTTCTTTTTCAAGAAAAGAGGTGATTTTAGATCAGCACATTCATCAGGCAAAGCAAGTTTTTTCGATAACTATTTGATCGTCTTTGGACTTTTTCGGTTTTGTCAAGTCACATAATTTTTTATAGTCAGGGCTGACATGATATAATATTCCCAAAAATCGTATAGTACTTAATGAATAGGACTTTCTCTATAGCCAAGGTTAACGACCCGTCCTTTTTTATAGACAAACAGATATACTGGGAAGATGCGTCCTCCCCACAGCGCTCACGTACATCGAAGAGCATAAATGATCTTCTACGGATTTCGCCTCGCCACGCTCCCATGGATGGCCTGCGACGTCGGACTAGTGGAGCCATCAACGTATCTGGTGAGGCGAGAGAAGTCTGCAGTTACCTGGATGTTCCCATTCGATCTCTGGTGACGTCGTGAATGAGACTTCGCCATGCTCTTGGAGTCATTTTTGTAATATAACCACTGAGTTACGTTTCTACTGTGGATCTGTGGCGTGAGAGAGCACTGTTATAATTCCAGGACTGATGTTGCTGAATCCACTTCATCACCATACAATACCTGATGGAATTCTCTTTGGCACTGTGTAGAGTGAGACCTACGTGTAAACTGGTTGAACTAGACTGTTAAGAATCCGGTCTTGGGTGTGTATCATCTGGCAGCAGCCCATTTTAAATGCAGTTTGGTAGTCTATGGATTTTGTTTATAGCATGGGAAATATTTTTTAACTCACGCCCAATGCCAACAAGTGTAAAACTGCTGACATCATTTGTGTATTGTTTAACCAGTTGTCAGGATTATCATAGGTATATTTGATTGAAAACACTAACGCTTTTACTTCACATCTGTGACAGACTCTGCCAGCGTAGCCAAGTCCTCACGTAAAAGAAAATGGCTGTCTTTAATAAATCTAAACAGACAGCATTCCTTGGCTCAAGCAAAACGGTTTCTGTTCAATAAATTCATGTGAGCAGATACCAGTCCAACGCTGAAATAGATTGTAATCCCTTTTCTCACGGGGCCACTTGTTCCTCGTCCAGTGGTGTTTCAGTTCACACTGAACTCCCCGCGGCACATGCAGGACACCACGATAATTGTGATAATGTATTTATAAATAACACATTTTTATTTCATTCTGATCCCAAAAGGAGAAATAGTGTGGTTGAGGCATGCTGTATTTAAAAGCAGGTAAAGTAGCAAAGGAAAAGGCAACGATTACATTTGTGGCATGAGAGTTAATGTTTGACTTCGGTGTATCATGACGTAGAGAATTGGTGTGGGTTTGTTTTGAATGAGTGTGGTGCTCAAACCCCCAGATGCTCATTTGAGACCTAAACTTCAGGAGCAAATGGAGGTCCTACGAGGTTTTTTCTGTCCCATTTTTCATATTCACACTTCTAATTTCCCTTGTCTTCCCTCTTCCTCTCAGGCTCCCTGCCTGAGCCTGCCCTGACCCAGACGTCTGTTCCCCGTCTCAGCTCTTGCCAGATTCCTGCAAGGGGCGGAATGTGCGAGAGGGCCTCACCGAGCCCCAATTAACATTTCGCCGTTCCTTCGCCTACACCTTTGCAGGGTCCTTAATGATGGCATATTCATGAAATGCAAATATTTGCAGAGAAAAGCTGTCTCCCAGCGACCGCCAAGAGGTAAGAGAAGATAATTGAAAGGAGCTTGCGGCACCTGGTACAAAAGCAAGGAAGAGAGATAAAAAAAGAGGCGAACTGAGATAAATGGAGGGCTGGGCTTTAAAGAGGCTGTTGGTTGCAGGAGGATATCCTGTGAGGAGTGTGTAGTGACAGGAGAAACCCCTCTCTGTGGGGGGCAGCAGCGCGTGCTGAGAGGGCACCAGCAACAGTGATGAAAATCCTGCCACATCAAATGTGGAGGGAGATAGAGAGGAGAGGATACGGAGCATAGAACAAGAGGGGGAGGGGAGACAGTCAGGGGAGGCAGGTAGGATGGAATCTTTTATTTAACATTTGGAGAAATCAGTAAGTGTGAAACGTGTTTAAAAAAGAAAGAAAAGATATTCAAAGAAACAAACGAGAGAAAAGGGAGAAATGATACACTGACAGTTTCCCGAGATGAGCAGACTGCATAATGTCCTCCATTTCCCCAAAGAACATCCCTCCCTACTGCTGCCCCCAGCTGGGAGTGCGTGAGCCATACACACACACACACACATACACAAACGCACATCCAGCCCTCCGTCTGGTTGGGGGAGGGGTATACTCAGATGCAAGGAAACAGCGAGGGATAGTGATGGAGAGGGGAAGGAGAGGAGCAACAGAGAATAATGCAACAAGAAGCAAGGCAGTGGGATTAGTGATGGACCCAAAGAGGTTAAGAAAAAGTAAAGATAGTAAGGCGTGTTTGTCTGTGTGTGTGTGTGCGTCTATGTGTGTGTGTGTATGGCACCCCCAACTGTAGTGCAGTGCTTACTCTCTAAATCAACCTGACTCAGCATCCCACTCTGTCCACACACACCTCTCTGTTCATCATCCATGTTCTCCTGCCCGCTGCCGCCACACACAGACACACACAGACACAGACACACACACACACACACACACACACACACACACACACACACACACACACACACACAAATTCCAACAAAATCCCCCTGCAGAGAAGTAATTCTGGAGTCAATAACACGGTACACATGCACTCACTCACTCTCGCACTCCCCCTCTGAAAACACACACATGCACCATCCCCCTTTCCGAACACACACATAAACACATATATATGTGCACACTAACACACGCATGCAGCCCTAAACGAGACAGCTGGAGCTATCAAACCAAAGCCTGTGAGAGCCAGCTTTCTTCAGATGGATTTGAGATGTGGGCTTTACCGTATCATCTGCCAGCACGCTGCTGGGAATAAAACGTCACATTCAAAACAGCCTACTGCCTTATAAGGCAATTATCTCTCTCTCTCTCTCTCCCTCTCTGGCTCTCTCTCCTTCAGTGGGGGGATGGATGAGTGGTTTCAATTATGTGCGACAAAGAGCAAATTAGGCACCTGGCAATTTCAATATGGCCTCCTTCTCTGCATTAAGTTGATAGGATGTGGTTTTGATGGCGAGGTAATGTGGTCTCATGCATCTCACGCAAATAGACGTTTGTGCAGTTCCAAACAAATTGCTTTTGCATTCATGAAGAGAGAAGAAAAGATCAAATTTGCAGAGCTTGCAACATCTCACAGACAAATGACCAACATTGGAGAAAAACAGATGTTCTTTTGTTTCTATCGAGAAAGCAAACACTGCTGCAAACATTCCATTATGCCGATCAAAGAGAGGCTCGGCAGCAGGCCGGGATCGATCCGTCCACAGCAGCTTTGAGGGCACATTGAGACTTTACTCCCATTGACTACTTCACAATCAATAGTAGCTGATTACTGGCTGGAGAAAGTAGCTGGGCATGTGATGCTGCTCTGCTGCTCAGATTGTGGCCTGGCGTTTGCACACAGACCACAGTGAACACAGGATATACAAACAGTCTTACACCCTCCTTCTCTCTCATGCACACAAACGCACTCAAAACACACTGCTTTATAACATAAATAATCGCTCTAATAAGGAACGGCAGCTTGAAGTTGTCACCTGTTGGGCTCGGCGGCCTGCACACAGACCCAGGTGATGCAAGAACCACAAATGTGTGGATGCTATCTCTCAAAAAGACTTTTTCCTCAATTGAGATTAACCTCATCCAGCCATAAAGCCACCCATTATCTCCTGACACCATATTTGAGCCTTAAATCAAGAATGGAAAAATCATCTCTTCACTGTGCATGGGAGTGCGCTCAACAATCCCTTTTTTCCATCTCCATGTATGGTGGCTTTGAGGTGACCGGGGAGGCTCAGTTTTTCCCGGCACCTCACAGGCAGCTCAGCTCTAATCCACTCAGCTCCTGAGGAAAGACTGCTGACGGTGCTCTTTTCCACCGACTATGTCCTAATCCAGCTTGCTGTGAGTCTGGGGTAATAATCCTGGATTAGGAACTCCTCCCCATGGGGTCCCTCACGGGGGCCACCGTCAGAGTCAGCTGTGCCCGAGGCGCCGCGCCTCTCACATCCTGAGGGATTATACACTGCGATCCGAAGAAGAGTGTCTGATTAGGATTGAAATGCTTCAAACCTTGCCTTGTCGCCTTGAGGGCAGCTACATTGTTTATTAGAATGAATAAAAAATGAAGAAGGATAAGTATTGGTTACACTACGAGAGTTTTCTTTTCAGAGTGAACCTCCAACGAAGCACTTTGTTATCAGTGCCATTAACGCCCAGTGAAGATCACCCACACGTTTGTGTCATAAAAGGTTGCCTTGGCTCTAATTGAAGTAAATGATTGTTTTGACACTACATTCACTTGATTCACACACATTTCAGGCAGCGATATGTTTTTACCCTGAGTTGAATAAAGTAACAACATTGCTGTTTCACAAATAAACAAGGCACAAAATCACTTAGAACTTGACTGGAGTGCCCATAAAGCAACCAAACTGTACGCAGAGAGGCCATAAAGATTCTGCAGACATCGCTGAGGAGTACAAGATTATTCACGTTACACTGAGGCTGAAGCAGCACAACAGAGGCATCATAATCTTTTGAGCAAAGAGCTGTCAGAGCCGCGTTTGCTTGATGGCAGTAGGCAGCAATAAGTCATCTCCAACGCGGCAGAGAGCAGAGATGTTCTGACACGTTCATTAACAGGAGAGGTTGAGGTATTTCTATTCCACTAGATTGATCGATAGATCACGTTGAGTCGGGAGACAGGGCGTGATGAGTGTGGCTGGGTGATCGCTGATCAACAGGCTTTTTCATGTCCTCCCTCTGCACACAGTCGCCTCTTTATTTACCTCCACTCCACGGCCCACAGAGACTGGAACCTGCGTCAGTGCACGTGTCCCACAGCCCCACTGATGCACAACAGGGACGTCCAGGAGCCTGAAAGCACCGGTTGTGTATGGACACACCATCCAAACATCACTAATGGTCGATGTCGCTCTGTTGTTATTACTGACACTGTCAAACTTATATAAAAGTAGGATTTTGGTTTCACCCGCTTCATCGGTTTTTACTGGAGCCAAATGTTCTTAATAATAAAGGAGTGCTGTCTGCGGCTGGCTGGCTGATGTGGTTCTGACTGGGGACAAATCCTGTGAAAGCAAAGGAGTTTCTCGGTTCTGTCAAGAGCACATCCAATCCCACGGACGACACGACTCAGCTTAAAAGGCGTTGGTTTAAAAAGGATCAGTGATTTTCAAAAACAGCTGAGCACGGCCATTTTTAACAAAAATCTTTTATTTTTAGGAAATATTACCGAACCACGGGTAAATCATGCATTTATAGCACTGTAAAATTAATAATTTGTATAATTTGTGGTAAAATACCACCAGCTGTGATTGCCAGACTTTTACCGTTAAAGATGCAGTAACCATTTGGAACACTGTAAACTGATTACAAAGATATGACATAAAATAACAGTTAATAACAATGAATTCAAACAAATACTTAATTGATAAATTATTATATAATACACAGATAATTAACTTTTGGAACACTTGTGTCCGTACACTGCAAAATTGTATGTTAAAATTACGGTAGAAACTGGAAAGCGTGAGTGAGGGTAAAAATTCAAGACAGAACATCATTTTATATTTTTACAGTCAGATTATGTAGAAAATGGAATTTTGCTGTGAAAATACAGTCTTTCAACAAAATAACAGAACAATATCAGAAAATACCAAGCAAATAATTACTGTTAAAAGATCATTACGTGTAACATACATTAAGATTTACAGTAAAAAAAACATTTTAACATCATGCCTTAATTTCTACAGAAATGAGACATTAGGAGTTTGTTGTTTATTTGTCAAATACGGTTGATTTCAAGTGACTTATTTTGGGATTTACTGTCGTTTTATTTAGTTTCCTTGTAGAGACCTTTACGGTACATCTGTCATATTTTTAAGTTGTATTTCTATGGAATGTCTGTACGGGATCATTTTAATATAGAAATTCTGGCTAGCACAGGTGCCAGTATTTTACTGTAAATTATACATTTTTGTTTTTTACAGTCTTCAAACAAGAAACAAGAAACATTGAATAAGTCTTCTTATATTACTTGGCGAGGCTGATATTAGCCTGTATAGTTTGGTAAATGATTTAAATTTCAGTGAATTCTGTCCATAGTTATTTGAGAGTATGTGGAGAGATTGTACCCTTTATCAACTCTGTAACCTACGTACGTACAGACAGACAGATGGACAGACAGACAGACACACAGACAGACAGATGGACAGACAGACAGACAGACAGACAGACAGACAGACAGACAGACAGACAGACAGACAGACAGACAGACAGACAGACAGACCGGCAGACAGACAGACCGGCAGACAGATGGACAAGGGTAAACATTAGTGCCTCCCTAGGCGTTGGCTCAATAAGTCATGGAATGTGTATTAAAATGTTTATTTTTGTGCATCTATTTTGGTGAAATAGGTATTGGAAAATACACGGAAATTAGTGAAGTAAAAAAAATGCAATAAAATGGAAAAATTAAAATGATGACTTACTTGATTTTGAAGTGGCTGAGCAGGTTATCAAATTTGTATTTTGGTCTGCTAGGCCAGAGGCCCCTCCTGACGACACCCTCCCATTTATCCAGGCCTGGGACCGGCACTAGAGAGACACCTGATTGTGATCTTTTTGTGGCTGGATTATTATTTCAATATAATAATTCATATTTTACTCACTAGCGTGAGCTTTTTACAACTGACACTTGTTTGGACAAAACGTCCTAAACGGTTTGATTTAGTCCAAATTCGGTGCACATGAATTGACTTTGGGAATCTATCTTGTATAAATCATACTTTCCTCCAATAGTTAATTTTTTACTCACTAGGGGGATCTTTTTATTTTGACAGCAGAACCTTTTTTGAACATAACTTCACATTTAATCTGAGAAGTTCCATCAATGGGATTGCAGGAATTGCACAGCGCAGGGGACAGGGGCTTTTTCGGGAATATACCCTTACTGACGGGGATGACAGCGTAGGCCTAGTTAAACAAGTCGTGTGCAGGAGTTTCTTGATTAAAATATAAACAATGCAGGCATAATTGGCAGACTACAATACCTAGGGAAGATAAAAAGCATTAAAAGCATATACAGACTTTTAAATAAACACACACCCTGCATGGTGGCCTTTGATTCTGTTCACCATTAAACATATTTCATGAAATTTATCAGATTGCATCAACCTTATTTCCAGTTTTCTACGAGTATGAGAGCTTTTGATGATGGAAATAAGTTCCAAGATGTGTGTGAGTCATTCATTTCCTCCCTTCTTCTGTTTCCACCAAACATGCAAACAAACACACAGCAGCAGTAAGACCAAGAAAGAGGATCTGAAAGCCACACAGATGTGTCTTTGCATTCTTTACTCACACACCCACACATACACACACACACACCTGAACTCTTCCTCTGTGTTTGTCACACTCACATGATGCAAACTGATTGCCAAGTTAATGCAGCGCATACCAGGCTCTCTAATCCATCATAACACCTGTGACATATCTCAGAGGCATTCAGCATGTCGAGGACTCAAAACAAGCCATGAGCTCTAAAGTACACAGAGAGTCAGAACATTTATCTACACCTCTGTCAACTCCAGCCCCCCCCCCACCAACCCCCTAACCCCCGCCCGCCTGCAGCTATTTTGAGAAATACCTCATTTTCATTTCAATCTACTCTGTGTTATGGAGCTCGGCTGACTCCTTCACCTAAACACACAGACGAGACAGGCGACAGGCTGCAGAGGATGACTGCTGGAACAATGAGAAGTCACTCTATTTACATTCCAGGGTAAAAAGACATGTATTTTTTAAAGTGCATGGAGAGAGGAGAGCTATGATCTATGCATATCCTCTGTCACACTTCCTCATTGGTATGTAGAGATGTCACTACCTACAGGCAGACGCCATCCAACGTAGAAAAATACCTTATCTTCCTTTTCCATTCTTCAATTCTTCTGGAAACAAAAATTTGAATGATGCAGAGTTCAAAAGCTGGAGGAGCTTTTTTTATTATCGCTGCCAAGGGTGTTAAGTAATCGTTAGGGTTTGTTTTTGTTATTTGACCTTTAACAGAATTACACAAACAGATCAGACACTGGGTGGGTGGATTGGACGATTGTGATTTTTAGCTGTGGTTAAAAGGGCTAATATGAGTTAGAGATTAGATAAGATTACATTTTTTACCTTTTTTAATGTCATTAGATTTGGTTGTTTTCATACACTGATTAGCAAATGTAGTAGAACCAGTAACAGTTTCCTAAACAATTCTGATGTTTTGTGTTGAACTGAAAGTAAAACAAAAAATCACAATACTTCAGTACCATAAATGATGAAGTG
Organism: Lophius americanus; assembly: GCA_037951165.1. NCBI lineage: Eukaryota > Metazoa > Chordata > Actinopteri > Lophiiformes > Lophiidae > Lophius > Lophius americanus. The sequence continues at coordinate 3,212,104 of JBBDHG010000037.1, forward strand.
TATAAAGATATATTATATATATTATTTACCATTTTAATAGCTATTTACCTGATTCTAATATGTTATCTCGATTTAATAGTTATTTATTATTCATTTATTTACTTTTATTTTAATTCATGTTGTTGTTTATCTCTTTAAGCACAGTGATTTTAATTTTAATCATATTATTTTGTAAGTAATAGTAGAACTGCTCTTCTTCTTCTTCTTATTATTATTATTAGTATCGTAACCTCATATTTAATGGTTTTAAATCCACAATCGTTTCTCTGCATTCATTGTCAAATTCATCTTAGCATTTCTCGTTATTTCATTTCAATTACTTCATTTGACTTCTTCTCTTCTTCTCTGTTTACCAGTCATCCGTAAAGTACATTGAGTAACGTTTTGTAGGTTTCTGAAATATGCTATTAAAATAAAGAAGGTTGGATTGGTGGATGTTGGTGTTATGGCGGATCAGTTACACAACACAGGAAGTACCTGAGAAGGTTTTGCTGAGGTCTAGTAAAGGTGTCTGGTATGTGGTAAAAATGAAACCACTACTTTTGGGGCTGGATCAAGAGAAAAAGTTTAAGTTAGAATGTTTTCTTTCTTTGAACATTACAAGATTGTTATTATGGCAATTATTGGTGGATGAATGAAATATGCCACATCCAGTTTTAGGGCAGATGTGAATAAAAGCGGAGCTCTGTAGGTTTTTAGTTTTTTTGAAGGATTAAAAGAACCCTGAGGGCTGCCATGTGTCTCGAAACATTATGAACATACTAGCATGAATCTTTTATCCCAGATAGACCTCAGGGATGGAAACAGGAGATTAAAGTCAGGCAAGAATTTACCCCGCAGGGCAGGAAATGTTGACTCTTATGGAACAGCTGTTTGCTCTGAGACAAAGGTTTTGGGCAGATCAAAAATCTAGCTCTCTATTTTCAACATGCAAGAATCCAAACACAGGTGTTGCATCATTACCATCCAGGCTGAGGACATCTCCTTATAAGATACCTCGATTTTCAGCTGAACGACCAGCTGGGCCGAGAGGGTAATGTGGACCAGCTGTACAGGAAGGACCAGAGCCACTTCTACTTCCTGAGGAGGTTGAGCTCCTTGTTAATGAGAGGACAGCTGCTGATGACCTTTTATCCGACGGTGGATTCCAGTGCCATCTTCTGTGCTGTGGAGCAGCAGCATCACAGACAAGGACCCCAACAAGCTGGCAAAGGTGATAGCCATGATGGAGGATCCGCCCCACCCACCCTAGGACACCTTAAAAGAGGAGGAGCATGCCGAAGAGCAGGCTGCTCCTGCCTCGCTGCAGGGGAGAACATTCCTACAGGTCACTACTGCCTGCAGCCATCAGATGGTTAAACTGTGGGCTGTAATCCATCTCCACCTGCACTGGATATTGTTAAACCTTTATACTTCCATCTCCAGCCGTTATTATCTACTAACATGTATCATGGAGAACACTGCGACGCTGCAGAGAGACTTTACTTCTCTGCATGATTCTTATCTACGGATGCACGGGTTCTGTTGAATTATTCCTCTACATTCATTTCAATTTGCACCCTATTTTATCACCATTTTATTATCCTTTTCCCATTTCTATGGCTCTGTATTCTACATTAGTTCTCTATGTTGTGTATTTTGTGTATTTTTTCTAACTGTCTGCGGCTGCAACACTATAATTTCTGCTTGGGGATTAATAAAATGTTATATTATATATATTTTTTATCTTGTGTAAATAGGACAGTGGGAAGTGGAGGGTACTTAAACAGAGGTATGAGGCAACACTTCAGAGGGCAGAGTGGTTCATTGTGCTTTTAGAAATCCTTGATGTGTTTCTTTTTGCAAAAAATACTCTGCTGCTCTTAATTTCCAAATAAAAATTGGTGGAAATATTTTTATGCAACAGCGGTTGAGAAGTCTGGACTGGTATTTCTTTTCAATTCTGTGCTTCAAAAAAAAAGCACAGAAAAAAAACATTAGTAAAGAGCCATCAGGAGACGTTATATAACCTCATCCCGAACAAATGCGATGAGTTCATGCATGAATACAATCCCCTACAGTTCAGCAGCCAAGGGGCGGCATAGGTTGGCGGTTGCCGCCCGTAGAAGATGCATTGCCACACCAACTGCCAGCCCAGTTTTGGATCACCTACCACTGTTTGGAAATTTACAAGAGTATATATATCTATCCATATATAGTATAATATACAGTGCCACCACTGAAAGTTTCCATGCCACTCTCTTGCCACCCCATGAAAACTGATCCGGATCCACCCTGGCAGCAGCCTGGTAGGAAAAAACATCGAAATTGTACAAATCAAGATTGGAAATAAGAATGACACATATCCAAAAAAGGCCCGCAGATACATCCCAGCATGTTGCCACGAGAAAGCAGAGAATTACCACCATTAAAATCCCACTAAATAGCAAATTTCACATCAACACATCCATCTCCACATCCTTGTAAGGAACAAGATGTGCTCCAACACCAGACTGTTGCCATGGAAATGCAAAGATACATTTTTGAAGCTATGTTTAACTTGATTATTGTAATATATATGCAATTTGTTAAAGAAAGAACAGAGAGATCTGAAGATGAGCGTCAGAAAATAATCACACGCTTTGCTTAATAGCAGGTATAAGTTGCTGTCATGGAAACACCCTCAAAGAAGCGTAATGGCTAAAAGAAAAAGGCAGCACTCAAGCCAATAGCTGATGTCAACGTATGTGAAAAGTTCCACAAGAACACGTTCAAAACAAACCAGGTTGAATAATTGGTCCAAAAAGTGGAAAAATAAAAAATAAAAATGCTACAAATGACAAATTAACAGGGAAATCTATTTTTCATGAAAAAATATTGAGAAAAGTTTTTATTCCCTGCTACAGACACAAAATGTTCACAGACACCACTGCGGTGCACAACATGCTGAGTTTATGGCGCTGAAGACAACCCCATGGTCTGGTTTTATTGCTCTTTTATTTAACTGCTTTTAGATTAACTTCACACATTCCAGTTTTTAAATGTGGGAATACAGTCATTTCTTCATGTCTTCAGTGTGGTATTCTGAGATTTTTGATTTATGGGCGGTCACACAACAATCCTGTTGACTTAGATGAACAGGCAATAAAGTAGCGCACAGTCTTACTCTAAGATATGGCTCCAAAATCCACACGTTTCATCATGCCATCCATTATTGTCACTGATAAGAGCCGCTCCTCGCTTGGTAAACATCCAAATGGTTCAAACTCCAAATCTCCAGAGTTTAGTTTTGGACATTTGTGGTCAATCTTAAGCTGAGATACTCAAGGCATCACCTCTTTGATTATCTTTGAGAGTGCGGCGGATGAGGCTGTGCAGTTTTCACAGAATTCACAAACTTACTGTTACTATTAAACTGACCTTAATGTGTAAAGTTAATGCTGTTCCCTCTTAATGCATCCCTTACCATCTCATGCGTTATCATACAGAAATCTATACGTTAATGCAGTAAAAGATGATGGAAAAACAAATATGTATGCAGAACAGTCTATTAAATGAGATTTTCACACACTATAGAAAATCACAGTAAATGAGGATATACTATAAACAGTTACATTCAATTATCACATTCTGTAGAGCGTTACAGAAAATCAGCACATGCAGTAGAGAATCACAGCATCCAATAACATCCTGCAGTACTAAACTTAATTAACCCTATATTGTCAAAAAATAGATTATGAAGAAAATTATTTATATGCATATTCTATTTCTTTGGGGGGCATTTATTAATCTAATATCTTAGACAATCTAAATTTACCATGAAATGACAAATCGCTTGATCAGGCAGTAAAAACCAAAAAAAGAAGAAAGAAAAGAAATGTTTCATATGATCTGGGTCCCAGATCAATATAGACTTTAGGGGGAGAAAAAATAAAGAATTATGAAAATGAATTTAGGAAATGGTTGAACGATAGCCACACAGTCTATCTAGCACTTTGAGATTTGATCCAAATGTAAAGTGCATTATAAATTAAATGTATTATTATTATTATTATTATTAAAGTCACAGTCAAAATTTGAAGAAAAAAAATAATGGAAGGCAATCCTGGTGTATTTTTAATAAATCATGCATTAAAGATTGGATGTGATAAAAAGGATACAGAATTTCAGCACATCGTTGTCCTTTCAACTCTCTTTCAATCACTTTTAAAACTTCTGATCTGCTGGAGTTTGAAGAAATAATGACATATTTCTGTGCAGAAAAAAGGAAATCATGGAGTTGAGTGTGTTAACCGACGCTGTGATGGATCAGCCTGCTGACTGTACCTCTGGAAGGCCCATTAACACCTCCAGAGGGAGCAGCCCGGCCCCCTCCGTAAACAGCCCAGCCGGTGGTCCATCCTAATGGGCTAAGCTCATTCCCAGCCTGGCCCACTCCAGGTGTGGAAGTATGTTCCTCTAATTGATAATTAGGGGGCAATAACCCTTTGTTCACTGTAGGCCTCATGACGGGAGAGTAGCCAGGCCTCACACCGTCACTCAGTCGGGGGCGGGGCGGGGGGGGGGGCAGGGTTCATCAAGGGGATCTATTTGTGGAGGGGGTTGAAGGGAAAAAAGACACAATAAAACACGTGCACCCATGCAGGTTTTAGTGTGTGATCACATGTACCACTGAGGCTGATAGAGCCGGGACGCAGTGTTTGAGCAGCGCTCTGGCACTTTGTGTCGGGACCCTGATAGCGATGCTTGCAGTCAAGGGTTTCTAACAGGTGGGCATATCTTTCCACACTCACATGTTAGTCCTACCGTTAAACCACAGACCTTATCAGTCACAACCTAAAACTCCTTCCGTCTAATGTTGAGTAGAAGTTAGCAGTGCAGCTCTGAGCCAGAGTTTAGAAAAGGTGACACAGCAGTTTTTCTATGGTCTTTAGTGGATCCATGTGTTGCGCCATCATCCACAGTAATTTTCATCTCGTGGCTAAAAACTGCATTAGTTTCTGAAATGATGCAAAGAGGCCACAGATCAGAGAAATGAGAGATGGCGTTTATTCATTTATGTATTTATTGTCATTTTCCCTTTATCTGGTTTCCCACTACAGCGGTGCATTAGCCCTCAGAGAAGCTATCAATCACGGACTAATGGGTTGTAATTGCAGGCAGGCCGGCCCCCACATCAGAGGCAGCGGGGTCCCTGGATGCTGGAGTAATCACACCAACGGCGGAGGATCCCTGGATGATCTCAGGGGTATAGGTTAAGGTAATTTCCAACTCATTTTCCTTTTGAAACCCATTATACTCATCCCAATAATGTCTGACATTAATCAGCAAGGTTAATATAGCGAGGGGGTTAAAACAGAGAGACAAGAAAGTCATTTCACATGTCACTGTGGATGAAATAACTTCCGACTGTGACTGGAAATAAGACCCTCATTAAGTCTCTGCACTGTTAATGAACAGTAGAGAACAGACGGGGTTATACCGCTGTTAATTTTACAGTTCCTCTAATGTATTCTACTTTACAGTGTGTTACTGAGAGAAAAGCCGGCAGCGAATTACCTTAAAATTCTTTTTACTTTGGAGTTGACTGCAGGCAGCAAAGATTCTCTCATACAGTTTGATCACTGCAAGTCTAATTTGCAGTTAATGATCGGTTCGAATGCTAATATTGTGTCAAATCTACCGAAGTGGTAGCAGAACAAACCCCCACCAATAGAATTTCAAAATAATCCTAAATACAAGATAACGTAGCATTTTTGGTAATTATAGTATATTCAGTGGCGGTATTGAAGCTGATCTTCTAAACTAAAACTTCCCTTTTATATCCTCGAGAAAAAAAAAGGAAAATAAATATTTTAAACTTTGCATATTTTATTTTTAGGGGGGGATTTTTGTTAATTTGATATCTCATATACTCTTAATTGACCATAAAATGACAAATTGTTTGAACAAACTTGTCTTTAAACATATTAATTCCAAATTGTTTTGTGGTGAAATTTGTATTTCTTGAAAAATAGTCTTTGTATTTCTTGAGTAATTAAAATGAGTTTTAATAAGATTAGCTAAACCTTTGGGTAAAGCATGTTTTCAGAAAACTATTTGACCCTTATTAGACTTTTATTTGTTCATAAAGGTTCATAATTCTGTTTAGTAAGTCCTCACGTGCTAATATGACAAAAAAACTTATCGAATAGGAGTTTCTCAACAGTCGTGGTTAATCCCTCCTCCTGACTGGCCCCTTTGACCTGCGGTGTTCCCCAGGGCTCCATCCTTGGTCCCTTACTCTTTAACACATACATGCAGCCGCTGAGTCTCATTATAAACAGCTTCAGTCGCTTTTTTTGATAAGAAATAGTGACTCAAACGGTGTTCAACCAAACAGTTGAGCAAGACATGGAAGGGCTAGACAATTACAAAATGATATTTTGTACAACATAGACATAGATTATAGAAAACAAACATCCAGCTATAGCCTCTAGAATAAAAATATTCGAGAAACTGTGTTTACTTTTTTAACTGAAGAAGCCTAGAAAGTTCCTGTCTCCACTCCCAGGATTTATACCTACAGTCATATCTGAGAGTGCCGGTTTAAATGGATGCATTCAAAGCCATCTTAAAAAACCTGGATGCAGGAATATCTGGCTTTTGATCCTTTCTGATGATTCATTTTGATATCTGCTGTTTATAATTTATTTCATTTTGGTGAATTGTTATACATCGGTGTGTTTGCAACACTGTCTGTGTGCTACAACCTTTCCTGGCTAGATGCTCTTGTAAAATAGATTTTTAATATCCTCTCCTCCTCTGCTACAAAAAAAAATAGAAAACTAAGTTAAACTCTATTTCCGTGGACATTAATTCTAACACCAGCCACAGCATGCAGCATGTTTTTAACGGTATACTCCTGGATTTGAATGTAAAACATGAAGTTGTCTGTAAATATCACCCAGAATGCATTGTTTTCTATAGTATAGTTAAATTTAAAAGGCATACTTTAATTCGGTCACAGAGCAATTTATGACAGTTTGGTTCACCCGTCATGATGCCTCAATAAGAAAAGCCGCACTGCCAGAGACCCGTCAGGGCCAAATCTTCCTTTTGCTTTCCAGAAGGAACCACAACCTGACAACGACGTCTGATGCTATCTGCACAGCTTGACATTCAGCTGTTCTCACACTGTGTCACTGCGTCAGCCAGTCACACATACGCACACACACACACACTGTTAAATAGCCACAAACCAACAGCAGAGGCTGATAAGCGTAGATCGTTTGGAGTTGAACTCTGGGAAAGACATCATCTGTGTTGCAGCATTTTCTCATTGGAGGCTTCCGGCTGGAATCTGCCGCTCAGTGGAGTCGTCAGGTAGATCAGGTGCTAAGATTTCATTAATGCTGGAAAGAAGAGAATTAAATGCAACTGTACTTAAAATAAAGATATGTTAACGCTCCTCTACTTTCAGTAGCTGATAGTCCAGAACCCTGAAAAAGCCAAGCACTTTTTTTTTTAATTCAGTGGCTTTGCATGAAATGCCAGTTTATTTGCAGACACTGAGGAAACTGCAGCCACAGACAAACAGGTGATACATGTTTGAATGGTTTCGCTGCAGGTCCTCTGGCTTCTTCCTGGTCCACCAACACCTAAAAACAGTCACTCTAATCAGCCCATAGGTGAAAATATGACTATGAGTGGTTCTTTGTCCAATGTGTTGTCCCGTGTAGCCCAGTCTTCACTCAATGCCAGCTGTTATGGGTCTCAGCCCCTCTCTGACTCCATTAAGAAAATTCATGGATTTTGATATGAGTCAGGAGGAGTCTGTTGAACCTGTGCGTGGTCATCTTTTCATTCTACTGCAGCAAGAGGGTTTATTTTCAACCCCTTTCTCTCATTGAGAGGTACAGTTAGCGTTGTGCTGGTTTTCTGCTCTCCCGCCTTCTAGAGAATTCCCCTCGTTATTTTTGTTGTAAAAGCCAAGAGAAATCCAACCAAACCATTTCAGTAAGTTTAAGAGTTTAATTATAAAACACTTTCTTGGTCTTTTTTGAGATACTGTCATCGTGTAATGACACAATTCAAAATCTGTTTTAGAAAGGTATCGTATTATTATGTTATTACTGGCACAGAAAAAAGAATCATTGACCTATAATTACACCCATTTATCTTTGTTATCTGCCTATTTTGTTCATTATTTACAATAAAATGTATGAAAATACCTAAAAAGGATATTTTCATTTGTGTGAATAATGATGATCTATTAACAATTCACAGATTATTTTCATTATACGCTTGTTTCAGTATTAATCCTGATATATGGTTTTCATGACGTCATTACGACACAATGAGCAGACATGGTGTTATTCTCTGAGTTGTGTTTAATGATGAAAAGGTGGTTTGTAAATCCAAGCATCGTTTCAACTTGGTATCAGATGACAATCACAAGTCACTTATTGTCAGAAAGGCATTTAAAAACTGTATGCTCGGTACAATTTGGTGGTCGTGTTCCACGCGTTCCAGAGATGTTTCTTGAAAGTATGACTGAAGTGATAAAACATTGATTTTTTTTTCTTTTTTCTGAGAAGTACACAGTATTGCATCATCAGCATATCGTAGAGTTGACAGGAGCAATTACATTCAGTGACGACTGATCAAAACCCCTCTCCAAAAGGGGGAATCACCAATTAGGCTGGTGAGTAACAGGGCTTGTGCAGAAAATGTGTGGATTCTAAAAAGATTAACGGGTTGATAGGGGCCTCATGCGTAACGGTGCTTACTGCAAACATGCATCTCTACTACACTTTGCTCATGGCAACGCAGCTGCCTGATCTTCATAACTCTGCAGACATATCCAGCCAGCAGCTGCACATGATAACTAAGAGGGGAAAGGAACAGTTATGGATTTCATTTGCAGAGACTGCATGCTGAGCGTGAGACCACATGAGAAGGGGGGGAGGTTCACTAATTGAAGGTCTTAATGTTACAGCAATTTAAAGATACATTTTCAGCCCCCAGTACTGTCACTCAAACTGTCTCAGGGAAAACCTCCAAGTGGGGACCATCATTTCATCTGGGATTTGCAAATCACAGAGTCAAGATTGCTACATGTCCCTCGTATGAAGACTTAATCGTCTCTTCCCTTTCCATATCTCCCAATGTGTCCCAAATAATGCCCACAGTTGTCCAAAGAGCCAGCTTCTATCTTCTTTTCTCTCTCAGTTTCTCCCCCATCATGTCTGCCCTAATTAAAGACACCCTCCATGGCTGTTCTTCCACTCATGACCAGATGTTTAGAGGTCTCCCCAGTGTATAAACACAGCCATGAGTACACAGGGGAGTTAGGAACTGTTTTTAGCTGAAGGGGAGGAAAGTGTAAGAAAAAGAAAAGACACATTCATGTGGACTGATTCTTAGTGTTGACACTGTGTCTCATTCATTTCAAGTTGAACATAGAGAAGAATAAAATGAACTGACACTGAACAGACGGTTTTTCATAACTCTCATAAGAAAAAATATCAAGCAAAGCACAAAGCCATGAATGTCTCTGCCAGGAGAAAAGCCTGATCAATGCTTTCTTTGGAAGACAACGCTGTCTCATTCGTCCAGAAAAACCGATGTGATGTCTTATGACTTATAAAGCCTCCTGTTACTCAACAGGCAAAATGATGCTGTGTCTGACTTCATCAGGAGTAAACGTTAGCCGGACATTCTGCTGTCTGTCGGGAATCACCACAGTAACAGGAATGAGAACGTTCCTTACGTTTGAATGGGGGAGAATGTGGAGCCCTCTCAAGACGTGTTTGTCATGTAAACATGTTCTTGTCTTGTTTTCTTTTGAGCTCAGCTGTTTTCTGATAAACATGTTGCGCCACCTATCATGTCCAGAACAGTTCATGCAAGATATAATATTGCTAAATATTTGTATCTCTGCTGATATAAACGCAAACATTCTCTTCATTAAAAATTAAATTAAAAAACTTTAGATACCAGCATTTCTGTTGTAATTCTATGAGTGAATTAACCTTCTTTCATTACGGCAGCGGTTTGAATTTCATGTTAAAAATGTCCTGCTCAGACTCGAGATATACATGTAGAATTTGATATTGACACAAATAATCTATTGTGAGAACAAGGGAACATTTCTTTTTCAAGTTCAGGTCCTGTGAGTGAATCGCCTGTTTCATTTGACCCAAGGTCAGGGTCTGCATGAACTCTCCACTGGTGCCTCAGACCCTGATGTCACACCCCTAACCACAAAACCAGTAGATGGATTCCAGTCCAGCAGTACAAGGAACCTGAAGTAGCACCAGACGGACATCATGTCTGATGATTGTCCATTCTGCTCCAAGAGAAAAGCAGACTCTTGTCTTCTACTCTGCCGAGCAGCGAAACCGTCCTCATCGCAGATTCATGCATTGCTGAACGTTGTGAATAACATTCTGGTAAGGCAGTGTTCCATATTGCAACACATCAAAGGCTCAAGTTCCAAAAATCATCAGTGAAACTAGTCGCAGGAGCAACTTGCTGCCCCAAACTGTGAAGAGATGGGGGCAGCAAATCTTTAAGGAATCTGGTTGATGGATCCAAACAGTTGGCTTATAAACACGAGCCAAGACCAGCAAAGCTCCAAGTCGCCTCCACTTTAGCACTGTTTCCGGAAGGTGAAAATATCCCGGGTTTTAGAGCCCTTCTTGCTCACTGGTGGTGGCGTGGTGGTAGAGTTTGGTGAGGGTGAGGATGATGGGGAGGGTGAGGAAGGCTGGGGCGTGGGGGTGCCTCCATAGGGGCAGCTCTGCGAGTCTGGGTGTTCACCAGAACACTCCACAGTGGGAATGTAGCGGCTGTCCCACATTCCCGGGCCACACAGTTTACAGATGTCGTGTAGACTGCATGGAATTCTGGGTAGGAGACGGAACTGGTAGAGGAGGCTGCGGGCCTGGAGGGATAGGATGAAAAGTTGACAATAATTATATCATACATAGTAGAATTAATAATAATAATCTAAAATTTATCGCAAAATTTAACATTGAGTGGTTGAAACTTGAGACTCCTGACAAAAATATAAGTAAAATGTCACAATCAGCATTGTGGCGTGTTAACTTAAGCTCAAAGACTCCGCATGTCTGCTCTAGATGCAAGATCTCGGGCAAACAACATTAGGAGATTCGCCAGCTGAATGCTAAGATGCTCTCACTGCCTGTGGTTGCAGCAGCACTCACGCGGCATCCATAAACATGAGGACGCAGGCAGACACTCAGTAGCAGGGAAGCAGAACATAAATCGCCTCGTTGGGGCGGCAGCATTCCATGTGGCACCTTGAGGCGTTCACGGGCAGGTTACACTGTGTTTTAGCTACTTTGCAGCAGCATTGGGCAGAACTGCTTGATCCAAACACAAAAGTGCACTGAAGACATTGAGATGTAGAAGTCTGCTCATAAACCACTGAGTGTGGTAAGACTAATGGATGCCCACGTACTTCAGGTGTAGAACGATTCAGAGCGACTAAAAGGAGCCTTTTAAACACAATCATAACTATCATGGCTTGTCGTCACTGTCATACCTTTCGTAGCACCAGCTCTCCGTTCATGTGCATGGAAAGGTTGCTGAAGTGGAGCAACATTTGGTCGGTGGCAAGCTGCTGCTCTGTCACATCATCCCCGTAGAGAACAATGATGGCCACACATAGGAACAGGTGGAAGTAGTCCGTCTATGCAGAGAGAGAGAGATGCAGTGAGGAGTCGACACTGGGAAAACAAAATGCAGCATATTTCCGCAGAATATCCGTCTGTTTTTTGATAGATCAGAAGTGCTTTGTTTTTATAAATAGATGTAGCCTTGGGCTGGGTGCCCCACCCAACATTCACGTAGCATTTCCAAACAATATGCAATAGCAGCATGGTTGCTTAATCATTCCTTTTCTTCATGGAATAAAAGTTTTCCCAGTGCAAGAGTCTAAACATTTCTGATGATATTAGCTGGGCATAACATTCTATTCTATTCTATTCTATTTTTATTTTTTTTAAACAATCCAACTTGATACCAACCATTTCCTCAAAAAAATCAGACGTCAATCATAATTCCAGTGTCTGTTCCATTTGTGAATTTAACAGTCTAAATCAATGCCGTGCTCTGCAATCTCCTCTAACGTATCTGTAGCTGATGATCGGCTAAAGATACTGTATCTGAGGAAGGGTTCACTCAGATACAGATATACATTTACTCAGCACAGCTCAAATAAAGATGACAAACTTGTACCAAACCTTCAACAGCTTCCACCCCTCAGGTACTACACACCACACACCATACACTGATTAGTTACTACATTCAAATTAACCGCCCAATACTGTGTAGGTCTCTGTTGGTACAAACATAAGAGCTCTTTGATTTACTCTCTGTTCTGACAGTGTTCCATCAGAACCAACATGAACTCTGTGCTACAGCAGTTAGCCTTGGGTGCCCATGACCCTGTCGCCAGTTCACTGGTTTCCCTTCCTTAGACCACTTTTGTAGCCACTAACCACTGCAGACCAGGAGCGTCCAATGGAACCTGCAGTTATGGAGATGCTCTGACCCAGTTGTCCAGCCATCACAATATGGGCCGTGTCAAAGTCGTTCAGATTCTAAGGCCTGACCGTTTCATGGAGGCCAAAATATTCACTCGCTTCTAAACGTATCCCACCCAATGACGGGTGTCATTGAAACCATTAGAATGAGATCATCAATGTCATTCTGACTTTACCTGTCATTCTGACTTATTGCTAATTATGGCTGATGTGAGTATAATACAGTTTTTTATATGTTTTGTAGGAATGCATCAATTTAAAATGGGCTAAATCAGAAAGTTGGGTTCTAAGTGTTGAAACGTCACAAACGTCTATGTGTTGAAAATGATACAAAACTAAGTACCCTTTAACCCTTTAATGACCTCAGCAAGAAAAAAATATATTAAAAAAAGTAAATTCTTTGCATATTTCATTTATATGTTGGCATTTACTAATTTAATATCTCGAAGGCTCTAAATGTACCATAAAATGAAAAATGATTTGGTCATGCATGTTTTTAAACAGTAAAAAAAAATGAGGCGTAAATATTCATTTCAACTTTTGGGTTAAGCATGTTTTATGAGAAAACTGTTTGAACCTTATTAGACTTAGTTTGGTTGTATCAAGTTACATTGTTCTGTTTAAAACCAAAAAAAACCTTACTTACTTACAAACTCTTACTTTTTAGCATTGACACACAAGTGGCACACATTTTTCAAGAAGAAAAAAGTGACTCAACTAAACAGCCAAGCAGGAGATTAAAGGGTTGATGGGGGATAACAAATGCCTGTATGGGCATGGTTTGAAGGAATAAAATGAACTCTGTGAATGTCTATCAGAAAAAAAAACAATCAGAATTTGCTGCTGTAGTGAAACAGATTTGCATCTAAGGCCTCATATTAATGCAAACCTTCTCTCACGAGCTGTGTGTGCGATGGAACCGTTCGGACTTTGTCCTAACCTGGTAGTGCGCCCAGCAGGCTTCCCACATGCGCAGAGCCTCCGTGTCGGGGAACTCCCGTTTGAAGCAGAGCAGGATCCAGCGGTGGCAGAAGAGCAGCTGGAGGCCGTCCTCCCCGAGCCTGGTCAGGTGTTGGTGGAAGCGGGGCAGCATGAGACGCAGCAGCTCCCGCAGGTACATCTGGGGGAGAGTTGGAGAGGGCTCACGCTGACTTACAATCACAGTCAAACGTTTTATAGTTACTGTTTAGTTTTGTCAGGATGGAATAATGCCTCTCTAGGCTGCACATGAGTGATCTCAGATAGGTGTCGTTTGGATACCTTCTCATTTAGAAAACCAAAACGTCGAGAGAAGCAGAAAGCCTCAGGAAACTGTAATTACTTTGCCTCCCGCGATAATAACATAGGCGACACAAATGTGAAAGGATATGGTTTTCATAAATGACAAAGACGGCCAACGATGTTAATTATCTTCTCATTGTTTATTTTCCAATGCTAGAAGAGCACTTCAAAGGGTACAATGTTGAGAAGAATTGAAGAAAGAATTCCTCAAAAGGATGTTGGATGGAGGCCGGGTCAACCAGCAAACAAACTGGAGCGTTTTAGTGACATTTTGTTGCCATCCTTGAGGCATAAAAAAACGGATATTTTGAAAGACGCGTCAGGAAACGATCCAGCTGTGTCTGCTGCAACAAAAACCAGGTGTTTGAAGGCACCACATGACCCCTAGCATTAACCAATTGTTTTCAGTGAGCCTAAACTTAACCAGACCTTAAGCATAGCGTTGTCACAACATAAAATTGAAGGCTGAGAAAAATAAGGAAGGAAAAAGTTTCAACATAATCCCTGGTTTTTCACACAAACAGCAATCACGTTTAATTTAGCACATGGGTTGTGCAAAGACTATTAGAGTAAATAGCTTTACTTGAACGGAACCAGTTCATCATTCCAACCACATCCGCAGCGCAAAACCTTATTTTCTCTTGTGGAAAGGATTCATAATGTTGCTTTATGTGAAAGGTGACACAAATGCAAAAGTGCAGCTTATTTTAATCGATCATGAACAGAGTTGTGGGTGTTTCTGTAGTTATTCTACCATCCCAGCATTTTCTATGGAACTAGAACCTTTATCTTACTCTGTTGAGAAACATAATTCCAGCACAACCTGAGGAACATCCTACCAGCTGTCTCTCCATGTCTTCATCACGCGGTGAGCTAATGAAGATGGTGTTCTCCATGAGGCCGACGAAGCACCAGAAGGTGTCGCTTTCATCCTGGATCTCAGTAAGCAGGGGGGCCACGAGGTCAGACATGCCCTGGCAGTAGCCCATGACTGGATTAAACACTGCATAGTTGAGCAGAATCCGCCTGGGGTAAGAATAGTCATAGACATCTTAGTACTGTTGGAACATTTCCGTTGACTAAACATTCTCATTTCTAGCTCTCTTTCTTGTTTCTGATAGAGAAATGTCCATTACCAAGGATCCTGGACAAATAAATGAACTTGATTTAGCTAAACATTCACTGAGGGATTATTTATTCATTCATTATTCATAACCCGGATCGACTGGTTGATTAATCGATTGCTTATTAATATGTTTAAGTGTTGCAAGTAATGCCCATAAAAACAGTTTATTCCCTTGTTTTTTGTTTGGACAAAACTATGACGTACGCTTAAGAAACCAGTTAAGGTAACAGCCAGCATGCATTCGCAATTACCGCAGGAACAAAGGGAAAATCTTGAGCCATGTTTATTGTTACTGCTGTACTATTTCAACCCATTTCTCCTTGTTCTGCTCAACTATTAGGTTTAGTACATTTTGAGCCACAAATTCTTATAGAAAAATGTCTACAACTTTGACTGGGCCTGTTTATAATATGACCCAGTGGCAGCATTTATGTGATAAAGGGTAAGGGGCCAAGAATGGAGCCCTGGGGAGCACCAAGGAGCAGGCTTTAACCATGGCTATGACTTGACTTGATACATCCAAAAAAAAGTCTGAAAAGGGTCAAATAGTTTTCTAAAAATATGCTCTAGCAAATGTTTGAGCTAATCTGATTAACCGCCAAACAGTTTGTCGTTATTAAATGAATAAACGTCCCAAATTCATAAATATACAAAGTAATCGTTTTCAATGTTTTTTTCTTGGTTAGCATAATAAAGGGTTAAAGGAAATTCTGTGACTGTAGAGTCAACTTGGAAAAATAGACATGGAACAGCTTTCCAAAGTCATATTAAAGGAAATGCTGCAGACATCTGTCATTTTAAATACATGTTCCATTAAGCTTTATTTCTCTTTCCTGATTGAAAAATAAATCCGCTTGACCGCATATTTCCCTTTTTGAATGGCAATTCCATAACATACATCCAAAATTGTTGCTTTGCTGATTGTCAGGGAAATCAACCTTATTTTTGTTTCAAATGTTTTATTCATATTTGTCCAAAATATATTGTCAGAGCTACTTATGTAGGAAATGCTATTAAAGTTTTGACATTGAAATTCTCTCCACAGAAATTTACATTTAAAGCCCTACTCAACTGTTTGGTTGGGCTCATTTTGAGTCTCTGCTTCTTATTGAAAAATGTATGCCACTTGACTGAACCAGAATATAATATGACCCAGCGGCAGCATGTATATGCTAAACAGTAAGGGGCCAAGGATGTAGCCCTGAGGGAAACCACAGATCAAAGGGAGCCCTGAGGAAGAGGAAGAGAGTGATTGAGAAAGTCTTGTTAAATAAGTAGGATTGTTTTTGGCATATTAAAGCATGTGAGGACTTACTAAAAGGAAGCATGAAAGTTGCTAGAATCAATAAAAGTTTAATAAGGATCAAATGTTTTTCAAAAAAATCTGCTTTACCTAAACATTTAGCTAATCTGATTAAAACTAACTATAAGACTTCTTAAAATACCAAATTTTACCACAAAATCATTTTAGAAATAATACGATTTGTAATTTTTTCGGTCAACTTAGAGTATCTGATATATTAAATTAATAAATGCCCCCAAAAATTTAAATATGCAAATAAGAATATTGTTTCCATGTTTAAAGTCTAATAAGGATCAAATATTTTTTTCTGAAATCATGATTGGCCTAAAGGTTGAGCTTATCCTATTATAGTTTAGCGTGTCTAAGATATTAGATTAATAAATTCACCAACGAAATAAAATATGAAAGAAATAATTTCCCCATAGTTTAAGGGTGAGTCCATCATGGGATTTAAGCAGTTTGTGAAGCTTAAGCTACCATTATAAATTAAATGTATTATTATTATTATTATTACCATAGTCTCTAATAGGTTAAACAACAAACAGGATATTATTGAGAAAGGTTTTGTGCCTGTAAAATTAAAAATGAAAAGGAGGAAAGATGTTCCTCACCACCAACATTATGGAGATCCCGATGCAGCATAGGACATAATACCTGCACAAATATCAGGAGCATTGCTCAGAGTCACTGAACTAATATGCTATTTAAACCCTCTCGCTCCTCGTTTAGGAAGCCATTAGCTTTGAGCATGCATCAAAAGTGCTCCAACGGCTTAGTCAGAGTCAATAAAGCATGAAACTCCTTTGCAGCTCCCCTAAGGCTCAGAATATGAAATAAAAAAGGTGCGCCTGTGTGCTGGGCTGAGGAATATAAATGACGAAGAGAGAAAGTGACAGAAGGAGATGGCTAGGGAGATAAAGATTATGAGTGGAAAAAAAGGTGATGGCAAGAAAATGGAGGGAATTAAAAGAAAGAAAAAGTGGTCGGACCTCATTATCTCAACGTTGGGGTTATTCTCTCCTCGGAAGAATTGGTTGCTGCGGTCAGTTCTCACCACATCTTTATCCACTGTGAACTGGACCTTTCTCCAGAACTCGCTGTGCTCCTCGGGACTCATGGATAGTCTGAAAAATACAACACAAAGAGCAGGTGGAATAAAAGCCAGGTCTTCCAGAAGACTAAAGCTGCGTCCAATAAACAGACACAAGAAACTTTTTACCGCACAGTCTCTAAGGAAATTAAGGTAATTAGTATAAAAAAAAAGATAAAGCTAAGCATCTAATAATCTTTACTTCAAATGTTACTCTGGTGTGAAACACTAATGGCTAGCTGCAGAAAAAGAAAAAATGTGGGGGTGGGCAAGCAGTGGACTGAAGGGATACTTCACCGGTAAGTGCCCCGTTGAGGATATCAGTGCAATCATAAAAGCCCGGTCCATCCCCCTTAAATTTTGAAAACTTTATTAGCTATGTACTCTGTGTATGGCATTAGTGTACTCAAGACCTAACAAGCAGAGGGGATTTAATTAACACTGTTTGTTTTCCATGTGGCCCCGCCAGGAATAATGAGCACACACCTGATGCAACGCCATGCAACTGTTTAGTTTCAGTGCCAAGTGTTTGTGTCCCTGGACCCTCCAGAGCCACCCCTCCAATTCGCCTCCCTCATGAGGACCCTGCTCAGGAGTTCAGCACACGTTTTCATCACCAGACTGGTACCATTAAGCCAAAAATGTAGCTATGTTTACATCAGAATATGAAATGGGAATATCATTGTGGTTTAGAGTGATAGCTCTTCTTCTTATTTTATTTTTTATGTGTTATTTTGGATGCAAATACGTAACATGGGCGAAGCTAATGTCATGCATGTCATGTCCATCCCTACATGGGCCTCAAACAAACAGAAAACTGAAAGGAAAACAAAAACAAACCACATAATCATGCAAGAGAAACAAATAACGCACCAACATTCACCGGATTAGTCACATGACAGACTGAGCGTGAATCACATTTTCTTTCTCGCTCAATAATACAAAGTATAAATGAGAGGACAGTTATGGTCTAAAATATACGTGAGACCATTAAGGGATCAGTTGATTAACAGTAATATGAGCTTGAGTTGTTTTGTTAATAGATTAATGGATAACATTTGTTTGAACCATCTCTTGTTTCAGCTTGTAAAAACCGATGAAACAAACTTTCTTTGTGTTTCTGTTTGTCTTACATCAACAAATACTGAACGCATTAAGATGCTGCACTGTTGGTTTGCACAAAACAAACAGTGCAGCATACGAAGCTGAGAGTAGTAACTGATGTTATTGAATATTAGATGTAATGAGTGCTCTTAAATCTAACTGTAAGTTGCAGCACATCTGATGACACTGTCTTTAAAGGTACATTTACGCACAAATCTTCCACTTCCACAATCTAAAAAGAATTCTTTTGAATTTTTGTCACTTCACCAAAAGTGAAATAAACGTACTTCCTCTTTAAGGCAGCAGGGTGTCATGCAACAAACAAGGAACTAAGTGGAAACCAAGTTATTCAACCAGCATTTGTGTTCTTATTTATAACTCTAAAATATGAAAATCAACACATTCAATTAGCTAAACAAATCAGAGACAATATTTTAATTTACTTTGAAGCTCATTTTTCGCATTGATATTATCTTGAATAGTTCTGTCTGTGCAGCGAACCAGTTAAACCAGTAAACCAGTAAACCAGCTCAGTTATCCCTGCTGAGGGAACGACGCATGGTGAGGAGATGAGAAATATACCTTGTCTCCTACCTCCTAATGACCGCCTAGTGGCCATGGAGGCTCGCCGAGTCACGTGGATTTTAAAGGAAGACACATCAGTGTCAGAAGAAGGACTCTAATTATCTGATTTCGATAAGACCCTCTGATGTAGTCAGAATGTTAATAGGCCAAACAGACAAAACCTGTCCAATTATCACATTCATCAAAGACAGACCAGCGAGAATATGTGCACACTCAACCTTTTGGTTGTGGAATCAAGATAAATCAACTCAGGATTGTGCCTGTGTGTGTGTGTGCGTTTGTGTGTGTGTGCTCTTTCTTTTATCTGATGAGAGAGTATAACCTGATAAACACTGACGTGTTTTTTTTTTCTCCAGAGGTTTTCATTTCACGCACAGCACCTCCCTTCCCCTCAACCCTTCCCTGATGTTCCTATCGATCGCTCAGCGCCTGCGAGTAAACGCCAGAGCAGACTCACATATGGTTTAATATTTGACCGACTGAGCATTTGGCAGGCGATACTGATGCCATGTGACAGTTTATATGCTACTTCACCGTGACCAGAACACGACTGCATTTTGTGAAATAATTAATTTCCCTCTTGTCAAATAGAATTATATATCCACAAATGTCCTTTATGTTAATGTGATAACCCAAAAACCACATCATGGATCATTTTCAAATCTTTACCCACATAGACCTTACAAGAACTGAAGTGACTTTGAGAAAGTTTGGTCGCATATTTAATGCATATGTTTCGTCTCAAGGAGATCCATCTTTTAAAGATAGATCATATTTTACTCACTACGATCCTGGACATAACTCAAAAAATACTTCATGGACATTTTCAAATTTTTTTCCCACGTAGGCCTTAGTGCGAGGAAGAACTGGGTTGATTTTGGGAAAGGTCAGTTTTATATTTCTGACAGTAGGGGGAGCCTTAGCTTCAAATGTTCTCTGCCCATAATATCTCAACTGCTGGTCCCGTTTAGAACATGTGAATGAACTCGAGGAGATCTATCTTGTATATATATTTTATTTTACTCACTATTTTTACGAAAATCATTATTTTTCAGCCACAACCTCCTAATTGTTGGTCTGTTTTACATATCGACTGAAGGAGATATATCTTGTAAATATCATATTTTACTCTAGAAGTATATATCTTACTCACATGGGATACTTCCTTTATGAATAATGTTTATAGTAACTTTTTCACATTTTTTGGGGGATATACCCTTGCTGTCGGGGACAACAGCATAGACCAAGTTTTGTACATAACCAGCAGCCAGGAAATCCCCCCCCCCCCCACCCCCCCCCCCCCCCCCACCCACCCACCCCCCCACCCATTTCTCTATTCAAAAAACACGTCTCCTTCTCTTCCTTGTTCCCCACCTCCTTTGCTGAATGTCATGATACTGGGTGCGTTTCTGAAGCCTCCAGGCTTCCCTTTCCTGGGAGGTGGAGTCGTAGCTGTAGTAGTGCAGCAGGAATGGCCATACTTCGCCACGGATGGATGGGTCGATACCACCAAAGAAGATTGCCTGGCAGAGGTTGTACACACCAGAGTGAGCACAAAATGTGAATAGGCGGCACGGAAACAATCACAACAAACATCATGTTCATATGAAGTTCACATCGGGTGAAAACACTGCTCCCCTGTTCCTGCATTTTTGTTGTTTTTTTTGGTCACAGTCTAACTGCCGCTGAGTCATTTGAGAAGGATGGTAAACCTTAAACTGAGTCAAACCCAAAGAACTCAAATGAGTCACAGGGGGACATTGTCCAAGACCAACCTTCTCATTTAGAAACCGGGGGGTGCTGATTAAGAATCACAGTGCAGATGACTTTCAGCATGACTCTCAGGGTGTGCTGATGTTTGGTCAGTTTGTTTTGATTAAACATTGCTATTGCTCTGTTAGTGCGGTTCATTCCGACGAGTGTGAACTCAAAATGTGCCAACCCAACCTTGGTGCGCACCAAAGAAGCCAGTCGTGACCGCTTAAAGAAATGGATCTTGGTTCACTTCCAAATGAGCTGTGGTGTGGTTTTAGTGTAACAGGAACACAGCAGCGACCAAAACCAAAAACAGGAAGTGATGTCACTAGATGCGACGCAAAAAAAATCACAAAAATCGACAACACAGAGGGAGCAGCCGTAGCAACGTACACTGATAACACAACAGAAGGAGCTGGGATCAAAAAGGAAACAATGAGGAGGTAAGGTGCCTCATTGACATTTGGTCTGATGAGCACATGTCAGGTGACAGAGTGAACACCAAGTGGACAAGCACTAAAAATGTATTTCTTCAATGAAAATGTTCTGGTCTGGACTAAGAGAATGAAATTATAACTATGAACACACCGTCAGAGGGTATGACTCAGCGTTAACATGCAAGGAAATGTGAGCAGTTGGAAAGACTGACTAGATTTCAAAATGATTCTCTGGGACTGCAAAAACAAATCAAATATGTAAATGCAAACACACAGAGACATACCTTACGTAGTTTATACTCTTCCTCCACCTGCCCAGTCTGGTGGAAGTGACGCAGCCAGATGGTGACATCTAGCCGTCGATAAAGCTTCTCCTCTGGGTGGGTCTCGGCTGATGGGAGGGTGGGCCTCTGGATAGAAAACTGCATGCAGGATTTCTCAACAGGTACCTAATGGAACATTTGAATAGAAAAGTTACAGAAAAAGACTGAAAACCTTTCAGAGTCTGATCAAACCAGTAGCCTAGAAAGTATTCTGGGGGACTGTAAACCGACCTGGTCTTTCAGCTGAGTTTCCCGGCAACATTTCCACTGTTGGAACACCTCAACCAGTTTGTCCAGGCCAGCATGATGGAAGTGGAGGATCTTATATTGGCTTTCTCTGCTGGCTATCACCAGGTGGCCACTAGTGCATGCATCATCACTGCAGCACGCAATATAGTATGAGAGGAAGCGTCATTAGAAATGTATCCAAAGTATCTTTAGTAAGACATATGGGAAAGGGATTTAAGCTATTGCATGAACGTAACCTTTCGAAATGCATCTGTAAGTCCTGTTGCCAAAACCTTTTAGGTTTTGCTAACATTTTGCATAAATGTTACCAAAACCTGTCATGAATGCTACAACATAATGCACAGTGACGTGACGAGGTGAACCTTGTTGAGTCCTGGCTGACCTGAAGAAGAGTCTCAGTGACCTCATGTGACCCAGGTCCACCCTGAAAACGCCACACAGCTGCTCCAGAGCCAGCACTTTCTGCTCCTCCCACCGCATGCCCTGTGGCTGGCTGCTGCTCTCAGAGGGGGCGTGGTTGTCCAGGCTGGAGGTCGAGCTTGTGGAATGGGTCATAGACTCTTCACACAGCTCCCTGGCAAGAAAAAATTATTTATATATTACAATTTAATATGGAGCTCGACGTGAGAAAGCAATTTCCCATGAAATCTAAAGAAATCTACTTCTGCTTTATGCCCTGCATACCAAGCAACACCTCTATGTGGGATATCAATGTTTACCATTCGCAGAAAGAGATTTTGGTTCATACAAATCTCATTCCAGTTTGTTGTGTGGGTCTCAATATGGGTCAACAAAAAGCCCTTGAATGGAAGGAATGCATGGAGGATTATGAGAACACACACGTACACAAACACATATGAGGAAATCTGAACACACACAAATCCCACTGTCTGCTGTCCAATAACCCCGGTCATTCCACCCAACATGTTGTTCCCGGCACTGAAACCCAAGTCCAAGTTCCTCTTTTGCAGAAGTAGACCAACCACACAGACACACTACATACTACACACACAAACGTATATCTACAGAGGAACACACACACACACACACACACACACACACACACACACACACACACACACACACACACACACACACACACACACAGTGACTTAGTTAAAGACCACAAAGCTCTCTCTGACACGTCCTTAGACATGCCATAAATCCCGTGACAATTGAGAAGCAAGTTATTTTACTTATTATTTACTTTAAAATCTCTTACAATACATAGACAATTAAAACCAAAAGTCATTACATTTGAAAAAACTGTTTATTCAATCTAATATATATATTTAAAAAAATCCTCCCTCTGGTTTTTGCAAATGTCAGAATTCAGAAGCGTCCATGTGTAAAATAACATATCTTTTCACCAAAACAATTTCCTATTCAGAAACAAAAACGGAAGTGAAGACAAGCGGGGAGGGAGGCAGGCTAAGTCTAATGTATTACACCCTGGATCAATCATGTCTGGCTAATCATTTCCCTGTTTGCAGATGGGAAAATAACAAGACTGATCAATCTAAACTGCAGTTTCCTCTGATATCTAGTGATTGACTGCCCTCGCTCTAATGCATCGTGCCGCAAACCAGACTGTGGAACACATAGAGACTGGGAGAGAGGCACAGCGGGATCTGGTAAAGCAGTTAGGATAACTGGAAAACTGACTACTGTACTCTCTCTTTCAGAACTCCAATGACTGTCAAGCTCGCCGTGTTAACAAGGCCTGTGAGCCCACTCACACTTCTTGCCTGCTTAAAGTACATGAGCCAAACAACGTTTTGGCATATCTTTACGCGAGCAAATAAAAGTGCAAAAACCGTGGAAAACGTGTTGAGAGAGCACTGGATTCTGGGCATTACAGCCTGTGTAACAGCATCCAAGCAGAAACTCAATGACTGATTAATGAGGCCTGTCAGAGTCACCTGCCCGGTTCTGTCCATGCAGCCAAGGCATTAACTGTACAAAGTGTACATTATGTAAACATGCTGTTTTGATGGAGTCAGGCTGCCACAACCGGCATGTCCCACCAGAGCAAGGTGATCTCAAACTACCCTGAGGCCCTTCATAACACCTCTCTATACATGCATGAGGCTGAACCCTGGGGGAAGGTGCTGCCAAGTTGCCCTGAGAACCAGGACCAAGTGCTACAGGCCTCCCGGGACTCCCAGGTCCTTCAGTTAATCCCTGAGAGGGAACAGTGTGATGATGAGGGGGGGAGGGGACAGGCACAAGTGGTCTGTACAGTTTGTAGTTAGGAGAAAAACATCTGACTTCGTGTCATCTATTAATCAGGGAATTAATTCATCCATCAACAATTTAGCTGTTTTAATAATGGCAGACCCTAAACAGAAACCTTCCAAGCATTCCTCTACAAAGAGTCTGAATCCTTAAGGATCACAAGATTCATTTTACAATTCCTGCATTGGTCATATTATATTACGCTAAAAAATGTGTTCTATATATCTACAATAATTCTACTAAATGAGGGGAATAAATAATTTAGATAGATAGAAAGAAATAGGTTTTCCTGTTGGCAGTCAAAGTTTCTTTTCATCATGCAGCAGGGAGGTTCATGTTTTTTCTAATGACCGTTTTTATTTGTTTTTCAGCATGATTACACAAAACATGCTGGACGGATTGTCATAAAACCTGGAGGGAGGGTTGATCGCATAATGGGGGAGGACACATCGAATTTTGTGCTGGATCCAGATAAAGGAGTGGATGCAGGATTTTGTTTTCTATTACTCCACACCGAAAGGCCTTTGGTTCCCGGTTGGAGACGAATCCCAAACTCTTTGCTCCGATGCAACAATGTTAACCATTACGCCGCCACACGTGCTTTCTGTGTGGAGGTTGCATGAGCTCCCTGTGTCTGCGTGGGTTTCCTCCAGGAGGGGCTTTGCCTTCCTCCTACAGTCCAAGAACATCCAATGTAGATTCTAAGACGACTGTAGGTTTGGATGTGAGCGCGAATCGGTGTTTGTTTCTATTTGTTGACCCTGTGATGAGCTGCTGACTTGTCCAAGGATTTACGGCGCATGGACAGATTAGATGAACCTTGTTTGGATGGGTTATTCGTGTGGCACAGAGGAATACATAAAATAAATTGGATAAAGGAGTGGAGCTGGGATTGTTTGAGTACTTTTTTGACTTTTTTGAGGGCTTTCTGGACCTTTTTTGTTTTTTTACAAATGAACCAATAGCTGGATTACTATGAACCTGAGGGGAAGGTCGGGAAAGGTACCTTGGAATAATTGAGCAAATTAGTCAGCAACATCCTGAGGAAAACCATTATTGAATTATGGTAGTTCTTAAATATCAAACCAAGAATATTATTGTGAATAGAAAATCTAAAGGCAAATTTTCACGGTCAATGATTTCATATTATGAGGATGAACTATCGAGGGACTATTGCTTTTGGGTGAAATGACATCATGGCGAAACTGAGCTGGCTTGGCGGAAGTTTGCGTTCTCTGCTGTCTTTTTTACTATGAGTCAATGAGATTAAACACTAACAACATTTAAAAGGTACAACGGCGGGATCGAATACCTCATTAGTACTATAACAGAGTGGGAAAACTGAAACACAGAGTTATTTATTAATGATCTGGTCTTCCTCAGCCTTCTATGAATCACATCTGTAAGCAGTGACAGCAGTAGGAAACTGTTTCATTCTGTAGTTCAAATTACTGGAAACCACTCATCTGAGATATGATCACATAATAAAGTTTTTGATGTAAAGGACCACGAGAATCTCAGCGGTGGTTTCATAAACAACTGTTAAACTTGAAAGAATGTTGTTGAGAAGCTTGACAGAGATTGCTGTGGATTCCTCTCCCACCACTCTCCTTTTTCTTCTCTCTCTCCCTTTTCATCCTCTCTCACTCTCCCATATGCAGTTCTTTCTCTTTGAATGATTCCAAGTGACATGTTTCCAGTTCCTGGCCCCTTAACAGTGTCAATTAAAGCAAGGGAGAGAGAAAGAGAGATTGAGTGGGTTCCAGGGTTTTGGCTGCTGCTCTGCTCTCTTCAGTGCTCTAATCCGGAGAGCTGACATTCAGCCCAGCACAACAACCCTGGGAGCACTGGGAATCAAAGGGCTTCACACAGACTTTAGTGAGGAGAGGGGAAGGGAGTCGGGGGAGTGAGGGGAGGGAGAGATATTTGAGAGGTGGGCAACACTGAGAGAGACAATATTGAGAAAAAGAGGGAGAATAAGTGAGAGGGAAAGATGAAAAGTACAGTTGAAACACGGGCTACGGGGCGGAGGAGATGCCAGGAGGAGAAGGGGAAAACAGGCAAAAACCGGAGAAATGCAAGTGCAAGAGAAACGCAAAGGGTGAACGGAGCAGAGCGGAGCAGGGGAAGAGAAGAACAGAGAAAAGGTTAGAAGCTGTGAAGCAGAGAGTGCTGCCAAGTCACACACTGACTAAACTTACAGCGAGCCGGGCCCTGAGAGTGTTTGAACACACAACGACTCTCCCTCTCCTCCACACACACTGACACAGGCTCACACATTCTGGGCAGCATGTCAGGCCAAATAGCTGCGTGAGGAAACAACCACGGAGGGAATCATAAAGTGAGACGGCTGTGAGGTGTCCAGATGGTTGATGAAAGAACAATCTCTGGAAGCACAGAGGTTTGGAGGTTAGAGGGATTTGGGGACTTGTCTTGGATGGTTTGTGATATTACAGACATCTAGATCATGAGCTGTTTAACATGAAAGGATCCAACAAGAACTGGATAACAGGTCATGGCTCCTACTAAAGTCAAATCTACCTGCTGTCACTCCCAGGGCACAGTCACATATAAGCCACCATGTGGCCTCTGGGTGTAAAACAGCCCCCATAGGAGCAATTCTTTTCTGTTTGGCTCTACCTTGTGGCAGCTTGGAGTAATTGGAGGAGGACTAAAGAACCATCGGCATAACTGGGTTACTATAGGCTATTACAACGTGACAGTCAAAAAGGAACACTGCTGACTTTTGAGAGATTGAACATCCTGTCCTAAGAGATCTCTGCAGCTGTGAAGACTCGTGTCTGTGATAGTCAGGTCAGTTAGGGACAAATCAAACATGAGAGGCAACTGAGAAATGGGTCTCTGGTATCCGAGGGAACATGTAAAATAACTCAATGAAGATCAAAGTAGGCCTTCAGACCGACACCTAATATCACATTAGTTCACTAAGAGGATGTATACATTCATTTCAAAAATGACTTCATCCTCTTAGAGAAAAAAGTAACCCATAATGTCCGTAAAATGTGTGACAGCATCACTGTAGTCTCAGCTATAGAAACCCCCCCCCCCCACATATATTGCATATCTTTACACCCTTGCTACATGCTCCGGGTGTTTTAAGCTCGTGTGTGGAGGCAGGAATACTGTATAAAAATCATTCTTTCTTCATGAATGGATAATCACATGAAATTACCAATTGTAACATTAAACTAAATCTTTAACATCAACAGTCCACTTCCTGGAATCCTTGTATCTATACTATATCTATGTATTTATAGACAAACCAAGTGCCGCCTCCTGGGGCCTGGGGTTTCTTACGGCAACCGCAGTAGGAGTAGGACTCGGGGTGTTTCCAGCTGCTCCCCCACTGCTGCACCCCAGTAAATCCTAAACACTGGGGCTTTAGAGAGGAACTGACATGAGGTGAATTCTTTGCATGGAGAGTCCATGTTTTTCAACTTTGACTCTTTGATCAAATCTAACTGAATATGAACCAAATCGTCTTTATTATCCTGCATCGGAAATTAGTTTACTTATGAATTGACATATTTCAAACAAAAATCTGTGTGGACCATCCAGACCAACGAGGAAGAAACTAAGGGTATCATTTTTTGATGTAGAGAATTTTTATTTGAAGCTATGCTTTGTTGAAATTGCTTTATTTCTTTCTCAATATGTCCCCAATAGCGGCATGGAGATTCTTAAGGAAAAAGTAAAAAAATCTCTTTCATTATTGGTCAGTTAGATCTTATACATAGAAAATAAAAACATAAATCAATTAAGAAACAGTTTTGGTTGCTGTGAAAAGATGAAGAGGAGGGGAATGTGTTGAATAGTTCTAATGCCACCTTATGGCCACCGTCCATAGTTCTGGCTACAGCTCACATCACTGCACTCAGGGACTGACATGCTCCATGCAGACGTCTGACTCGGTTCATCAGGGCCAGCCGTACGGATTAAAGAGTTATTTGGCCGTATGTCAAACAGAGTCTTTATAGAGAAAAACTGTATTAGGAAACACCAGCTATTCAAAAAGAATTATTGTCTGCTGTTGTTTAAACCCATGCTTTTCAAAAACACAAGTTACCACCAAGTCTTCTGAACAACTTTTGAGGGTAAAGAAAAAAAATTAGTCACAGGTAACAAGTATTTGGGTTTTCTTATTGATCGCCGCTCGTCTTTTAAGTCTCACATAGCAAATCTGGTCTCCAAGTTCAAGATGAGGCTAGGCTCCTACCGCAGGACTAAATCAAAATTGAAACTCAACTTCGGTTTGTTTTTACGGAGTAAATCTTGCTTCTCCCTCCCTGTGAGGAAACACCTGATTATAGCAACCTCTAAGCCTTTACTGGACTTTGATTTGATTTGATTTGCTATTTATGAATGCACCTGAACAGTACCTGAAGAAGTTGGACACGGTGTACAGTTGTGCTTTACGTTTTGTCACTGCCTGTGGATATCGCACACATCCCTGGACTCTGTATACTGTTGCTAAGCAACCGTCTCAGCGTAGGCAGACTCTCGCATTGGTTGGTGTTTGTTTACAAATCTCTCCTTGGGCTGCTTCCTGTTTACATTTGTATATACATCTGTAAAACCCAAAAGCATTATGGGTAACGCTCTCAAAATGTTCTACAAATGATGGTCCCCAGAGTGAGAACAGAGCTTGGAAAAAAAAGCTTTTGCTTTTGCTGCTCCCTCTTTCTTGGAATACTATACAGAAGGAACTGAAACTGTCAGAACTTATTAGTCTTGAAGGATTGTGAAAAAATAGCGCTTGGTCAGTGTTAGTGTTTCTGAATTCATGCAGCAATCCTTTTGATTGATACTCTGTGTTTATGAAAGTCGTTCATGTTGTTTTTGTGTCTATTTGATTGACTCTTGAAAAAGTTGTATTTGTAAACTGTGTTGTTTTAGAGTATATCATGACTGCTGCCTTGTCAACATTGTAAAAAGAGATGTTGGATCTCAGAGGGTTGTTGTACTGGATAAATAAAGGTTAAATTAAATCACATTTCAAATCATGCAACCTATTTGCTGCCACAGCATTTACGTGATTATGTTTTACATCCGTATGTTTTAATGCCGCACTAGTGCTGTGTTCCATCTTCCTCTTTTGAGTGGTCAAATAAAAATGTTCACTGATATAGAAGAAAAACTCAATTAATCATCTACCATTTCTGAACATTGCTGATTAGTATAACTGCTTGTGTAAATATGATTCAGTTGCTTAAAAGCTGAGTGGAATTTACTTTTGTTCTCTTATCTTGTCCAGCTCCATCAGACAGACTTCTGTGTCAATTATCCATTATCAAATCTTCAAAAGCAGCAGGATTATACTCTATTTAGCTGAACAGCAACATGCCAAAGGTCTCAGCTTGAAATATCACACAATAATTGTTTTTATTTCTATAACAGACAAATGCTGAACCATATGGAACTACGTAGTGCCACAAATCCTGTTATATTTGACAGAGGAGGCTTTGCTCTCAAAGGTTCGCCTCAGTGAATCAATGTTGGAGTAACAGATTTCTCCAAGGCTGGACAGAGCAGAACCCAACACTGAGATATTAAACACAGATAATACACGAGGCAGGGAGGTGGTGGCATCACTCAGTGCAGGGCTGGAACAGATAACGGCATTTCTCCCCACCAGAGCTGATGGGATACTTCAACCAGAGAGCTGCTGGCTGAAGTGCTGGTTATCACTCACAGATAATGAGAGGTTGTGTTTGGAATTATAGAGAAGACTGCATCTTAAAGAAAAGACCCTCACATACTCTGATTGTCCACGACAGTATAAATCAATAAACAAAGGAAAATATACCACATTATTGGAGTAACCTATGTGAAGACAGTCTTCTTCAAAATACCTAAAATAGCCCCTTATGATTACACATTCCTGGCCAACTAAGATATACCAGTTATTTTCAAAGAGCATTCACTTGGAGATTCATTGACAGGAAATCAGGGCAAAGATACAAATGTAAGACATGTATCATCTGCTATCACAGCTATATACTATGTACATCAACTATTGAGCCCTAACTTTCCAGTCTCTGGTAACTGGTGGGGCAGTGATGGACTTAGTAAGGGATCTATTTCCCCACCTCTGAATCACATAGCTAAGCATACAATTAACTACTCGCTCATTTTGAGTGATCTCTCCCACTGACCTGCTTTCACTGTCCAAGAAGACAGAGCTGCTGCTTTCACAGAGGGCCTCGCTGACGGGGGACAGGCAGAAGGGGGAGGAGAAAGTGTCTGAGTCTGAACCCATGGTGCTGTCCCGACTCACTTCATCAGACAGCTCACAGGAACCTTCGTCCCCGTCGCCCTCACCCCCGGCCCCTAAAGGCAGCTGCTGCTGTTGCGAAGAGGTATCTGACCCCGCCTCTTCCAGGCTGTGGGTCTCTGCAGAGGTGCTGTTGGTAATGTTCCTGTCCTCATCTTCCTCTTCCTCCTCAGCTACTGGGTGACGGGAAAGGTGTCTGAAGGGGATATTTATTTAAAACACTATCAGTATAATTTGTAATAATGTGGAATGATGATACAAGGCCGCGTGATTGTTCTAGTGTGGGACTGTTCATTCAGAGATGAATTACTGATGATCAATCTCACAACCTTGTCTAGGCAGATGCTGTCATCTGCTGGTGCAAGGGCATAAAGCCAATAAATTACCTGATTATACAAAACCCCCCCAGATTGGACTCCTCCAAAAATCAGTGTATTTTGCTAACAAATTTTTTTTTTTTTTAAAGGTACCCCTAGTGAGAGAAATATGAACTAGTAGGGTAAAATAAGAACTATCAGAGTAAACGTTAATACATAGAAGATAAATCTCACCGAGTGGATTCATATACACCAAATGTTGACTAAATCGGACGAACAGCTGAGAAGTTATGGACTGAAAACATATGGAGATAAAACTCCCCCTAATGTTAGAAACATACAACCGACCATTGCCAAAATCAATCCAGTTCTTCTCCACACTAAGTTCTATGCGGGGCATGAAATTTGAAAATAATCCATGAAATAATTTTGAAGTTATCACGTTGACACGAAGGATCTGCGACAGACAAGGCAATGGCGGTGGCAACGGTGATGACGATTCTATTATAGCCCTAACTTTTTGAGAATATAAATACAATTTCCAACTGTCTCTTGGTTCAAAACATGTTAAAGTCCTTGTGAATATACTTTTAAAAAATCATCCCCCTTACCGTCGGCCTCTGCGGCGTGCATTCTGGCGTACGGGGGAGCTCTCCGGAGTGATGTAACGCAATGCCTCCTCATCCTGCTTCTGGATGCGGGAGTTGGGCACCCAAGTTAGAATCAGAGTGGTGCCCAGGCTCTCATCCTTCTCCATGTGCACACACAGGTAGCCTGCAGGAGGCGATATGAGCCAAACCAGGAAGCAAGAATGCTGACATGAGAGGAAATTATAATTTTGTGAGCCATCTTTAACCCAGGGGTCACCATCCAGCCTTTGATTAAATAAAGATACAAAGATACAAGATAGAGAGGGAAACCTGAGGGTTGAGTGACAATCTTTTAACCTGCTCACACTCATACACAAACACACACAGACACACTCACCCACACACACACAGAAGAACACACTGAAGCTACAAGGTCAGAATCCCAAACCCTACCCTACCTCCACCCAGAGTTGGAGAAAATGAGGAAAATATCTTGAAAAGCTGTCTATGGATTTTGACACAAATTTGTGTAGGAGTGGATCTTTGGCAAAGGAAGTCTTAATTATGTTTTCAGGATTATCAAAGTGGATATTAATGTTTTTCCAATATTGGGCATGGACAACTCAAGATCTTCCTCCACTAGGTGTAAAACTGGATGCAGATCTGGATCATAATTTGGATCTTAATCCAGATGCAGGAGATTAGTCTATATATTGAGAGAGTGGTAATAAATATTGGGTCACAGTATGATAACAGTGTGGGGTAGAGACGTGGCACTGCCTCAAGTGCGTCCCTGGCTTCATGAAGATTCAGCGTCATTCTAATGGTTTTCATGTACAGGTATGAGATAAGAAGTTATACTTAAACAAAAAAAATAGGTCAGGATTGGACCTGACATAAGGAATACACACATATATATGTGTATATATATCCATATATATATACACACACATATATATGTGTATATATATATATGTATATATATCTATATATATATATATATATGTGTATATATATATATGTATATATATAGATATATATAATATGGAAAATAATATTTTTTTTGGATAACTCATACAGTAAACTACTAATGTCATCAATGTGATTCTAAATGTTAGGAGTAGGTACCCGGGGGTCAGTAACTAGAGGTGGTGTTACTTATCCAGTGACGCTGATACAACACTCCTGGCGAGTTAGGGATTGTGTCCTTGTCTGTAAACGGGTTATTCCACTCACAGCAGAGGCGCAACGGGAAACACACATTCAACATCGGTCCCAACTCACCTGGGTGGTGCTCTGCCAGGCCGGGCAGGGGCTCTGCAGGGTGTACACAAACATTATTCTTGGAGAAGATGATCTCGCCATCCAGGCCTGAGCGCATCGATGTGCCCCCTGCCCCGGGGTTGAAGGTCAGGAGGTCGGAGGCCTTGGAGGAGGCGCGTCGCAGGAGCCGACCCAGTGACATCTCCGCAGGAACCGGGACACTGCGCCCATCCTCTGGATGTTTTGGAGAGGAAATTGGAGTTTGTAAGCAAAGTAGGGATGGACAGTGGATGAATAAAAAAGATGTCTTCTGATGATTAAGGTGTTAACTAGAGGATTCTAACTTGTACTTATATATATATATGGGTTTATTACAGACAGATCCATTTGAACAGAGCCTCGTGCCGAAAACCTGTCATTCAGATAGAACAGCGTTGCTTTATGCTTACAATGTCATGACATTCTACTATCTGGGAGCCTTCACACAGCATGGCGCACACATCCTTTGCCAGACGACATAAGACATCATGTTAGGCCCTCAGAAACAAGTGGGGCAAAGGAAATGTTTTCATTTCCCTATCAACGGTTCGTGGCGGAAATGGCAGTGGAATGTTAAAAAGCAGGAAAAGACAGGGACAGCAGACGTTGGAGAAAAGGGGAAACTAATGCATTGTAAGAATAATAATTATAAATTGAATAAGCATATCACCTTTTTTTCAAGAATTATTGCTCTAGCGGTTTTACAGCAAAGAAATATGTAAGAATGTAAACTAAATAATAGTGAAAGTAAAACAATGATGATAAAAGGAATAAAGTCGACTTCAAACAACGAGGAATAACATACTTAAAATAAGACGAATAAAGTGAGATAGATAGATAGATAGATAGATAGATAGATAGATAGATAGATAGATAGATAGAGGCACGATACGTCTGGTCCTCACTTATACCTCAGCACCTCTACCACGTACAGTAAGTGCCTGTGTGTACAGCAGGGCCTCACTGAAGAATCCCCTCTACCCGCTCTACTTTTCCAGCATTTCCCTGTGCCTTATTTCCCTTGTTGCCACCTGCACCCACTACTACAAACACATTCCCAGGATCGCTGGTGCCCCACCTTCTGCAAACAGCTCACAGGTACAGTGAGTAAAGAGAACCATGAAGACAGCTGCTAGCACTCTCTAAGCCACCCATGTGAAATTGGAGGCAGTTATCAGTAGCTCCACAGATGTTATCACAACCGGCACTGAACTAGGATCAGCACGAAACGCCACCAGTGTTTCACTTGGCTGCTTTAGAGAGAAATTCTAATGTGAGGAGACAAACTCAAGATTCAAGTGAAAAGAAAGCAACTTTTGATGTATCAGCAAGTTGCTCAGTGCTTGAGGGGACTATTACTTTCCTAGTTCAAAGACCACAAAGCCACTTTTTGTTAGTCCGGTTCAACCGCCTCTCACAGATCCCATTTATATATTTCCTTTATTGAGGGAATCTGCGTCTGTGAGCGCTGCATCAGTGAGTAGCCATGCTTTCTTCTTGGCTGATGGCCGAGAAGTACTCCCCGCTCCATCTGAGGAATGTTCCCTCCTTTTTCCTCAGAGGGCATGTTTACCTCTGCCTGATTAAACAAGCACCCCACTTCCTGATGCCAGGCTCCAGACAGGAAGACTGCTGGCACGACATTAAAGCATGACCTCGGAGGAGAAGCCTACCCGAGGCCATCCTTTGCCTTACATTTAACAAGAATGATGTGAAGTTGACATATCCCCCCGATTCTCCCTAAAACAGTGCACAACAAATGCATCAGTATAGGACATATATTCCATCCTTTTGCTAAGCCCTTAGTGGAGGATATAGTTTGAAATCATCGAAAAATTATCTTTGACAAATAAACTAAAAGAAAGGAGATTCAGAGAAACTAAATAACTGGTGACTTTATGTCATCTCTGATGAAGCAACGACATAAAAATATGCATAACTATAACTATCAAGAGGCAGAACTATGTCATGTGATTGATAGTGTGTGCAGTCTGAATGTATAGTGTGTGAGACGTTCTTCCGACAAACAAAACGACAAAGATTATTTTTCCATGGACACAACCAAATACTAAATCTGTAGAAAATTCGAGACAACAAAATACAAAGTGATTTATCATGGTACAAACGTAAATTTAACTGAGGAGGAATGTTTATATATGTTTCTTTTTCGAGGGCGCAGAGTTTCACCTTTTGTGCAGATCGTCTTGTACCAAGGAGCAATTGTTCTCTGTAAAGATTATTTCATGCTGTCAGGATATTACAAGAACAAACCCTACAAAAATGTGCATTTTTGTGCCTTCATGTATTCCATTAAAATTGAATTAAGTTCAATCTGAATTTAATAGAAGTGTCTACTAGAACATGTTGTATCTGCCATTAAACTATAACATTTCTCCAGTAATCCAAAGTGACTCAAGGGAGATATGATTTCAGTCTGTTCTGAGGTGTGAAACATATTATCGGAACAGAGGATAAAGTACTTGCCCACCAAGTATCTGCTCCTCAACCAGCAAGATACAATTCAAGTCAAGTTTATTTTAACGCATTTTACAAGGATAAATAAAATCAACAAGCAATAGATAGGATCTAAGTCAAATGGGACGTCAATACGATAGACAATGAATCATTATCGAATAAAATGAAGATAAAATAATGAAAAAAACTAAAAACCAAGGTGTCTTGCTCAACTTGGACCGAAAGCCAGCGAGAAGAAATGTGTCTTCAGCATCACATGTGATCAGGTCTTTTCTTTCCTGTCAAAAAGAGGGCTGTCGCGGAGTGACAGTTGATCAAGTCCAGCATACAAAGAAAAACAATTATTCAAGCAGGAAGAAAACCTAACAATGAGCCTTAACTGAAAAAGCTTGTCTTGACAAATGAGCGAATATGTCATATTTATCATATGTATCAAATTTGAAGGCACAGTCAAAAATCCCACCAAGGTTCCTTCCTGGCAACCAGGTGACAGTAGTAGGACAACAGGCAATACTAAATATGAACAATGATATAAAACTATACTTAATATTAGAGTACTGAATATTAGCAGCAATGAGAAGATTGGCCTGCTAACTGCTTTAAGTAACACTGGACTCTTTCATCTCTAAAGAAGACAAACGGTGAGGTGCATTTCTGCAAGAAATTCACTATCTAATTCAAGAGGAAACTTTTTGAATGGCTAGCCTCACAGCAGTTACACCATGCTGGTCGCTGTACTACTTACTATCCAGTGGTTATTTTAGTCTTTATGCGATACAGGGCCCCTTGTATCGGTTTGATAGGGATCCTTCAGGCTGGCTGTCTAAGGACATTCATCTTTATGCTGTCCACACCTTTGCATGCTCACACTCTCCTCTCTGACCTTTTGCATGATTTATCTCACATCCCTCAACTCAGTCTGGTCCCAATGTGCCCAGCAGAATACTTTACATTTCTGGAGAACTTTTCACTGACTCCTTTCCCAAACAGAGAATTTGTTTAACTGGAACTTGAAAGCAACACCATGGCAATTCACTTACAACTATAGAAGCCATAGAGTTTGAGGGTCTCATCTTATCACCTACAGGCAACATTAATTAAGTTGTCGCGCTGACATCTGAACACCTATTTCGTCTGCAGTCACTGATGTGTCTGCCTGGGGCAGCTGAAATGAGATCAGCCACAGTGGAGCCTGAAAAACAAGGTTTTTGTGGACTTTCCAAAGGCTAGGTAAATGAAGCTTGAAACGTGTTTGATGAGTCTGTGTCATCATAAGACTTTGACACAAATAAAGCAGAAAAACGTTTCAGGGTAGGTGTTATATTGTGACTTATGTCATAAAAAAAAAGAACGGGTGCCCTAAATTTCAATAAAACCTAAATGAACAGAAACCTAGACATGAGCCACTTAATACACATAATCCCTGCTATTTTGAGCTGGTGCTGAGCAAAGGAGGCACACATGTACTCAAGCAGAAGTACAGCAATCACCTGTTTGTTTCGTTTTCTTACGCTTTTCTGTCATGTGTTGTCATCTGTTGTGTGTAACTGCTTATCGTGTTCAGGGTCGCAGGGGGAAATATGTTGGTGATAATTTGATGATTTCATTATGGAAAAAGGAGGATTGAAATGTGAATTCATGATTACTACTATAATGACGATAACTTCTGGTCTTGTGCTGGATACAGTTTTTTTTTCTATGGGTTGACATATCAGCCAGTATCAATTCTTCTCAAACAAAAGTTTTTTGTTTAATGTTAACATTTTTGTCTGGAGTTCAAGACATGAATGTCCCTAACGACTCCTAATGACCGCTATCCTCCCACATCAGTGACGCATGGTCAACTGTTTACATGTAACCTCCCAATTATCTATGTATCAAACACCTGCTGCAGGTTAAATGCCTGACTCCCTCTAGTCAGTTAGAACCCAGGAAGCCTTTTGTACGAGATGTGTAACATCTTTAAGGTTAAACTGAAGTCCAGTTGCTTCAGATTCAACTTTGAAAACTAATGGCTGTTATTTTTCAGACATAATCTTGTAATGCTCCATTTACTTTAATTGTATTTGGTTTTTAGGGTTATTCCACTTTAATCTCTTATGTTGGTCTGTTTTATTTAGACATTACCATATAATATTTATATTTATGATTTGATGGGTTACACATGTATTTATGTGCAATTCCTATTTTATTCCTTATGCTTTCCTTTTTTGTCCACAAATGAATGTATATTTTTTTCTTTGCATAAAACTTTGTTTGGCTACCTTGGTTTTGACATGTGTTACAGAGATACTGTAAATCATATTAAAACTGTGGCATCAATCAACACGTGAACTGATTACAATGAAGTTTGAGGTATTTTAAAAAGCCTTGCCATGATATTAAATGTCTTCCAGAGACAACTGACAGGTCCACTCAAATATAAAGCACCCCATGCTTGCATGGAGAGAGTCAGAAGAAAATTAGAGAGATTCTTCAGAGAACTGTCTGCATACGATTTGTGTCTTTCAAATATTAATATGTTTCACAGCCCTTTCGATTCCTGTTTAGGCCAGGTCATACCCCTTCACCTGCTTTACATACTCCCAAGAAAAAGTAGCGCATTAAAAAGAACACAACAGTACAATCCAACACATGCATAGCATTAACCACAGCCTGGGAAATCACCATAGAGCAGGATCACCTTCTCTGTAACAGGTGCATCCATAAATGGAGATTTCAGGGTGTATTTATTTTTATTAATCTTATTAGGTGCAGATGCTCCTATCTGATCAGTCCATCATTTGCCTAATGTGACGGGCAGCATCAGCCTGACTGGAGGAGAGGAGAAGGTTCTAGCCACCACAGCACTTTGAATACAGAGGGCCCTACTCATTTAAGTTTTGGCCAGAGTGGTGGCTCCCTCTGTTCCAGCTAATACACAGCATGAATATTTCAGTCCAGCTGCTGAGACCTGAGCTGTAGTTACGCGTCACGGTGTCCACTGTAAAGGGTAATTTTAGCACTAAAGACACCGACATTGTTTTATCGGTTGCTACCGGATAAAAGTGTCCTGTTGGGTTGCTGGCATCCACCTGCTCATACGGAGAAATGAATGAACAGCCGAGCAGCATGGAGAGAGAAACGGGGCCAAGCGGCTCACCTTCAGTCCCGCCGCAGAACTCTACAGCCCATGTCGGACATCCATCTCAGCGAGCAGCCAGGGATCTAGTAGTGCGTACCGGGAACACCGGCGTCGTTTAGCCGCCTTATTCCCGGTTTTAGCTCAACTGTAACGAGATACGGCGCTCTTTGCCTTCGTGTTTACCGATAGTGACACCTCACGTTTTAAAGCTGCTCTTTCGTTCTAAAATACCATATCTGGTTTTTTCTATCAAAATAAAAGATTTCTACGCAGCTCACGCAGATGAACTTTTAATTTGTAAAGACAACTTTTTTCATTTCCTGCTAGTATATAAATGCATGTCTAGCTTAACAGATATCAGACTAGTCACCCAAAATTTCGCTGTTTCCGAAACGTGGAATGCTATTCGACCGTATAATACAGACATTTTAGACTTTAGATTAAACAAATGGAGAAATACTGGGTCACGACTGAACATTGACATTAAAATTCGCCATGCAATCCAGCCTACCTTAAAGATTTGACCCTTCTCGTCTTAGTGACGTTTCAAAGGATACTGACGAACGCTCGATAGCGGTTGGTCCATCATCAGGACCGGAGCTGGAGTCAGAGCATCCCATCACACAGAGGTAGACTGATTACTTTCCCTGCCAATGTTACGCCTTATAAACTGGTTTAAGTGTTAAATATTTTTTTCATTACACTAACAAAACGCTATTTTTAAATAACTCATAGTTTTTATGAATGAAATGTATGAAAAGAAATGTATCCATTAATTGTCTACGATCCCTTATACACTGCACTGTTCTGGGCAGATGGCTTGAATTTATAACATATACTGGGCGAGAGGCTAGTAATATCCCAGACAGGCCACAGGTTTGTCACAGACCTGACATATAAAAACAAACAAACATTCATCCTCACACGTATGTATAATTTAGAGCCACCAGTTTGCCTGTATCGGTCAAACACCAGGTGGGATCCCACCAAGCGTTGAGGAGAACTTCCAAACTAAGCGAGGCAATAGAGCTGACACCGCACCACCATGTAAAAATGTACAGCTTAATCAAGCTGTACATTTTGTTGCCTAAGTTTCATTTTCTTCAGAGCTTTCCCAAACAATTGTGTTGATTTAAAAAAATATCAGCACCTACATCGTTGTAATGAACGATGTTCTCGACCCTCATCAATTTAAGAGACTCATGAAGAACGAACCTTTCTTATAAGTAGCAATGGAAACACATTGATCTTGTTTCAACATATTTATTAAAAACACTCTTGTAACAGATATCTAAACATGATTTTTATTTTTTTAAATGAAATGGTTATAACAGTCATTCTTCTATATGGCAGTAATCGCGTAATAGTTCCAATTGTTTGATATCACTTTATTCTTTAAAACTTCTGTCATGTTCCCACGGGTTATATATAAATATAATATATATATAATATATATATATTATAATATATATAAAATATATATTACGTATATATATTATATATAAATTATATTATATATATACACATATTTGTGTATGTATTTACATACATACATATATACATGTGTATACATACTTATATACAAACATATATATACACATATATATATACATATATACACACAAATATATATACATACATATACACCAAATATATATACATACATATACACATATCATATATACATATTTAATTATAGCTGTTAACTTTGTAGTTACTGCACCTCTGTGTGTATGTCTTCCTCTCCATCCACCAACCTAACTGGTCAGGGCAGAAGGCTGCCCACCTAGAGACGGGATCTGGGCCGAGTATAGTTTATACCTGCTCCACTGGAAAGTGTCATGGGAATATTTATTGTGATTTGGTGCTATATAGGTAAAACAAACCTTATTTACAAAGCCCAATGTTCCTGTTTAGTCGAGGAGGCAGAGAAAGAATTAAGTGCATTGTGAGCTGTGGTGTAGTTGAGATGGCTCATGGGAAACAGTTGGCATTTCAACAGCGGTGAAAAATGCAAAGATTCAAAGACATTTTTGGTTAATTAAGTTCAGCGCATCACAGAACCCATTGAACTGTAATCACCTCCGACATGGGCAAAGCCAGGTGGGTCACCGTCAAAACCTGTAGGGAAGAGAAAGTCTCATGGTTCAGACAGTTAAAACAGAACGGTTAATACTTTTTGGCATAAAAGAAGGACACACGCCCTGACATTTGTCTCCAGAATAACACATTTATCGATGTCACAGAGAACTCACTTTGGTGTCACTGTGGTATGTGAAATCCCTAACTTTCTCCCCATTGGCTAATATATAGCTGGGTTGTGAGGGCACCCCGAACACCTGCAGTCCTCCTAGTATCAAACCATGGAGGGCTCCATTCAACTGGAGAATATCACTCACCAACTGAGACTAAAGAAAACATTTCAGGATTAGACACATTTTTTGTTTTATCTAAAAATTCTACAAGTTGTAAACAAACACAATCGTGTCATTCACTAAAATGTTTTTTAGGCGGTTATCAGTACAGCAATATATGTAAAACATTGGCTCGTCATAGAGAAGACTGCTCGTCTCTTCACTACCTGTCCAGCAATGAAGATAATGTAAGAGTAATTTCCCTTCTCGAAGGTGTTGAGGCCATTCCCATCATCCCAGAACAAATCGCCCCAGGCCCTACCCCCAGCTGACAGTGCCACTGTCAACCAGACAGGGTTTCTGCGTGACGCTTTGGTTGTCAAAGCAGGTTCCTTCACACAAAGACAAATCAAACGAAATATGTTGAAACTTTACTAAAAGCAATACTTTCTCCAGATTGTTTCTGCTAGTGTTCAACTTATGACGCATGTTACAATAATCATGGTACAGGACCATCTCATGCATTACTTGCATATCCATGTCACAGCCATTTTATGCAAAAGTGGAATGATTGCCTAAAAAATAGTATGTATAGAAATGTAAATGCTGACTAGAAATTAATATATAAAAACTGCAATATGAGCTACATATTTGTAGTTTGCCAGAGTAGACACCCACCTGCCGAGGGATAATGTGTCCTTCCCTAACATGTACATTGATGGTGTCCATGGGGGCTGAAAGTAGCTCGTATTGACCCTTACTGTAGAAGGGCTGGCCCTAGAAACAGAACACAAGTTACTTCTGATCGTGAAATGACTCAAATATAGTGGCTTTTAACATTGATTAAACTTTTGTGATGGATTTTATCGAATTTGGATTTCTACCAGAGGCTTTGTGAGATAGTGGTTTATTGTTAAGTAACTCACGTTGTGCAAGCTGTACCATGTGCCAGGAGGCATGTAAGCAGTCAGATCTACCGAACCTTGCTTTAAAACT
The DNA here is from genome assembly GCA_037951165.1 of Lophius americanus. Lineage (NCBI taxonomy): Eukaryota > Metazoa > Chordata > Actinopteri > Lophiiformes > Lophiidae > Lophius > Lophius americanus. The sequence continues at coordinate 3,253,584 of JBBDHG010000037.1, forward strand.
GGACTAATGAGAAGTGAACTACTCCACATGAACTGTTGGTCTACGGTCTGACTGGTCGGGTCCGATGGAAATCTAAGAGGGATGGAAAAACAATCATGTCGACAAAAGTGAACATATATACAGTATATATATATACATTAAATTAAATAAGTTAAATGTAATTTAATGAAGGCATAACAGTAAAGGATGGGGTTGAGTGGATGCATACTCCATGAAAAGAGGCCGAGCCACAGTATCAGCAGACGTGTGTGCGTGATGGAAGAGCGTGTAGAGAAACGGGAGGAGTGAGTAACGAAGGTTCAGCACACTCCTCATAGCTGCCTGGGCCTTCTGACCAAAAATATACGGCTCCTGAGGCTGAGGGACACACATAAGTTGAAACACACAGATAATGAGAAAATACAGAATTTCTTCTTAATACATGAAACAATTGAACAAAATACTACAGTACATGGTAAAGAAAACAGTCTCTCTCTCACAGCGTTCCCATTGTCATTGTGGTTTCTCATGAATGGGTAGAAGGCCCCGAGCTGCATCCATCGTACACACAATTCCTCAGTAGTGTTTCCTCCAAACCCACAGATGTCCGCCCCCACAAGAGGTACACCAAATAGGCTGAACTGTAACACCACTGTGAAGGGTATAAGGGATAGGGTGAAAGGTTAGTCTTAATATACCATACAGTTTGATGAGATATTTCTCATAGTTTGACTGAATCTCCTATTCTACTACTACATAGAAATCGATGAAAAGCTAAAGCGGGGATACCGCCTAAAGCTGAATATCAACTGCAAAATGACATACATTCAAATGTGAAGATACAGAATTCTGAATTTAAGAAACTATATTTCCTCACCAGGGATGGAGTATTGAAGCTGCTCCCAGTCACTCCTGACATCTCCTGTCCACACTCCAGAGAAGCGTCCTATGCCAGGGTAGGAGGACCGAGACAGGACGAAGGGTCTCTTCCCCTGTACCTTCATGAGAGCACTGGAGGGCAGAGAGCCCAAAATCAAAACAGTGAAAAAGAAAAACAATTTAGATCAAAATTTCTGTGGGGTCACATTGGACTCTAGTTCACCCGTGATTCCAGAAGAAAAGGTCCTTATTCATTTTGGCATATACTTAAATACAAACAGTAAATGAACACTATATACACAATATTTATAATGCTTCATTGAACAAACTTCATAACTTTTTGTAAATACATGCTGACTGAATTCGACTTCAGTATCATGTTTCAAATGAGCGGGGACAGGGGAAACAAAAGACTGGGAAAGTTGTGCAATGCCCAGAAAGCCATTTGTAGAATGATTGCAATTGAAAGGAGCAACCTCAAGTCTCAGCCAATGCCAAGCGAGGGTGAGTTGAGGTACACCACTTTGTGGAACATCTGATTGTATGGATATTATGACATAGACTTGTAAACATTTGTAAACACAGTTCATTCAAAATGATTGTATTCTGTTTGTGTTTACATTTTTACACAGCTCCTACCTTTCAGAATCATGACTGTAGACTCAATGTTCTCAGTCAAAGTTACTGAAAGGTTTATTTTACAATTTTAAAATGCCAAATAAATTAAAATTGGTATTAATACTGGGGCATTTCAAACTCTACACACTAAGCTCTCTAACTTCGGCGAAAACATGTCTGAGTGCTCTGTCTTCTGAACACAAATGATCGGACTTTCTTTTCTGTCACAATGTTGTGTTACTACTGGCCTATATATATATATATATATATATATATATATATATATTTAATTGTTGCAGTGAAGAAAATATGTGGAAAACTGTATATGACGATGCTGACAATGACACAAATAGTGTAAGCAAAAAGCATGTAGGTGGCAGAAATATACAAATTAAATTAAATGAACAGCTTTTGCAAAACCTGGTCTGCAGACAACATCTGTTTTCTGCTCGGTCTAACCTGTGTGTGGCATAGGCTTCTGTCAGGCCATACATGTTGTGCAGGTTGTAGTGGGTGGATAGTTTCTGCTGAGCAGTCATACAGAGAGTTCCTGAATTCAACTGGCCTCCAACCACCCCTATTTGCAGGACGGCAAAAGAAATACATATGCTCCATAAAGTAAAACGACTTGTGATCATTTTAATATGTAATTAATATGCCCATAAGATGCAAAACTGACTCTTACTGGGTGTGTAAGGTGGGTTCTCAAGATCACTGTCAGGACAGCCTTCCAATGAACCCTGCACAAAATTGGCTGGTTCATTCATATCCTGAGTGGAAGATTGAAAAAAAATCAAAAGAGGATCATTATTGTTATTTTTAATTCCAAAAAAAGAGAACTCAATCAATAAAAAAAATTATGTTTCAGAAATCAGATCCTCGATGACTTAATGACGGAGTACAAATGCCTAAATAACATTTTCTCTCTGTGTGTCAATACTCACAATCCACAGACCATCCACTTTGACTTTATTATAAAAATCTCTGATGCAGTCCTCCCACCACTGTCTCGTTTCAGGGTTGGTGAAGTCGGGGAAGGCTGTTGGGCCCGGCCAAACCTGGATTCACAGGACGGTATTGTGCAATACAGTCGTACCTCACAATGGGAAAGAAATGTATACATTCTCAGAATAAAATATAACCTTCCCAATGAGGACATGTCCTGTAGCATTTTTAATGAAGACGTCTCGTTTCAGTCCATCATCATAAGGTGGGTAAGTTCCAGGGGGGCTGGTGCTGCTGATGCCAGGGTCCTTGACAAGAAATGTGGGCAAAATGGGTCAATCACAAGGTGAGAAAGTATGCCGCCATCTAGTGGACACAAAGATAATGATCACATGGCTATTTACAGAAATACAAACTACTACAATTGGTTTACATTAACATATTGTGTGTAGTGCTTCTCCTTTTTCAATCTATTTCTCAAATATTCACTGATGATGAAGTCAGTGTCATTGATTTTATTTCAAAGTTAAAGACGTCACACCAGGATGAGGATGTACTTCATGCCTCTCTTGTGGAACTCCTCCACCATTTCTGGGAGGTCTCCAAATCGCAAGGGGTCAAAAGTGAACACCCTGCGTTTGTCTGCATAGTCCAGGTCATTCCACTGCACATCCTGGTGGTGAAAACAGCAAAACCCTCTCAGAAAGAAGACCATGGGAATGTCAGCATCATCCAGTGCTCATAGTAATTAGCATTATATAAAATATTTGCTGGAATGACAATATTGGTAATGTGTTTGAATCTTCTTCTCTTTTTAGCTTTGTGAGTACATCATTTACCATGGGAAATTTAGCATCGTGCATATGTTGTGCCACCTGCCGCGTTATATTAGTGGTGGTGTAACCCCAGCGACACAGATGAAAGCCCAATGACCAGTAGGGAGGCATCAGAGGATACCCTGGGGAAAGATAAATCCCCCTTTATTGATAAGTAGCTTCAAGACAACACAGAAATATTAAAATTTGCCTCATGGGTCCATCAGAAAGAGCTATTTTGTTGTCATATACAAAGGATTATTGATCTTATTGAGGACCTACCAATAACCTGGAGGTACTGTTGTAAAACAGTTTGAGGGTCAGGACCCATGAAAACGTACAGGTCCAGGATTCCTCCTATAGTTACCCAGGTGAGAGCGGGGGTCGGCTGCAATGTCACCTCTACAGAGACATGTGCAAAGATATAAAACACTCATGTGAGAACAAAAAAATCCTATATGAGACAGCGAGCATGAGAGAAATGGCCCTGTGTGGTTTACTGTAGCAGACATCTCAGTACCGATTGCATTGCTGTTGAGAAGGAAAACTCCATGTGCCAATCCGTCACCCTCCTGTACAATGTAGAACGGGTGGGAGCCGTAGAGGTTAGCATCAGCCTGTAGAATTAAAAATTACAGTTGCAACACACAGCATGAGCCTTTCGTAAAAACTTATCTGCAGGCACAGTTTTATTTAAGATACTTTGCATCAAAATAATTCAAGGAAGATTCAGTGTATTATGAATCAAAATATGTTCCATGTTGGACAAAGAAACAGGAATACGTAATTCAAATTTTCTTGTTTCATATCTTGTTAAATATTTCCCGATCTATCCGGCTTTTTTTGAGGGTTACGTAATGTTCTGAACCTCGGGTTGATAGCAACTGCAGTGGACTCACATGAGGCGCCATGTCTCGGTTCCAGAGGGTCAGAGACGTCCAGTTCAGGTCCAAAAGGAGAGAGGTGTAATGCTCCCCAAGACCAGACACAAGAGGGGAGGCTAGTGTGGTGGACAGCTGCAGGTACTGGTCAGAAAACAGCAGCGGTGCAACTGTGGTATTGATTCTGGACAGACCGCAGAGAAAATATACAGAAATATTAATTATAAGTGTAAAATCAATATAAGACAGTACATGACCTGTTTATCTGAACTGTATGACGGAAGGATGACACTGAAAGTTGAAAACATCATATATAACACCATATAAGCATGAATAGTAACTAATAACTATGCAAATGAATGGTCATTGATGCAGGTTTGTCTATTCAGAGAGTGCAAAAACGGCATCTCTAAAATGCTATAAAGACTAATATGGAACAGAACTACTCACATAACCCTTCCATTATATTTTCGCCGCACTATGAAGCCAAATGGGTCAGACTGGTATTCAATTGTATACAGGGTATCTTGTTTATCGGGTTTTCTCCGAGGCACACCAGCTGGGAGTTCAACAGCATATCGTTTTGATGATGGGTCTTTTAACTTGACAGGAAACAAAAGGCAATTAGTGTTTTCAGCACATCATCACGAATGGTGTACTGTTTTGTTACAGCCGGCAGCTCTTTCCTATGTTTACCTTTTATCCTATACTTTATTCATCATTACTCTTTTCATGAACTATATTTAACAAAAAGGGCTTTTACGCACTTATAACATTATAACAACAATTCTGATCAGCAATTCATCAGTACTTAACATGCACACTAACAGGAAACTCATGCATTCCCCTCATCATTTGGTTGCCATGGAGAACCAGGGCAGTGGGTACTCACAGTGAGGTGTAAGCAGCCTGCAGACTCCTCTATGACCTCTACTTGTAGAGTGGAGATATCCCTGGGGAGATAGGAGGGGTTGCTGCGAGTCAGTGTAGCACCCTGGCCTTGCTTGGTGGGAGTGAAGGGACCCGATTTGTAGCCAGGGTATAAAGTGGGGTAGAAGCACCAAGGTGGCCCTGCAGAGTCAGGCAGAGGAACGTAGCAGCATCCCCTCTCCTCACAACCTGTTTGGCTGAGAAGTCTGTCTCTGGCACAGTCAAAACGACTTGCCGGTGCGATGTTGCATTCGCCGTCTACGGAGAAGTTATTCTCCTGGGGGCTTTCTGGTTGCCCTGCTTTTTTGGCTACTGAGCTATTCTGTGGTTTCGCTGGAATATAATAAACATGGTTTTCGTGTGCTTTGGTTGTGTTTATGTTAGTGAGGACTGACCTAACTATTGGGGTCTCGTGTCCTGACAGATGACGGAGGAACAAACATGTTGACAAAGTGAAGGAGAGGAGAAGCAGAGCCGCCACAGTAGAGTTCATCTTAGGTCATGAGACACTTTGAGCAGCTTAGTAAGCAGTACCCTACCTGTTTGTTCTAGATAGGCACTATCAACACGAAAAGCATTCAAACTCTCAGCTTTCCTCATTCTGTTGCTTCTGAGCTGTTTACCTACGGCTCCGCCTGGTAGCTTTTATTAGCTAGCAATGACGGAGCAATTATTGACTAATTCCCTCAAACCCATACCGTAAAAGCTGTGAAAAACAATAACTAACAGCGTAACAAGTTCGTGTAATAACCGAAATATCTTGTAGGTAAAATTGATGTTAAATAAGTACTGAAATATTTGTCTGGAAGTTGAGGCTGCACCAAACTAAGGGAAGCGCACTGGGACAAAAATCTGTAAACCTCCTAGCGCTGGTTTATTCACATCTACTGTGTGAATGGACAAAAACTAACGCGAGCTGCACTAATTAACGCCTAACAACATTCAGGTGCGGAGGGTGTCATTGGAGTATCTTATGGGCACAAACAATCATCTTGTTGGCATACGTCATTGACAAGCGACCTACATTCTCCCGTTTATTATGCACATATTACATAGAATGTTTTATGGCCACAAGTTATGAAAATGTGGCTACAAGTTATTATCTCTTAGGCACAAGTTAGAATCTTGTGGCCACCCGTTATTATTTTCTGGGCTTAAGTTATTATGTTCTGGACACAATTTATTATCTCGTGGGAACAAGAGATTATTTTGTGGGAACATCTTATTAGTTTAGGAGCACAATTTATTATCCTAGGGCCACAAGTTATTATCTCATGGGCACAAGTTATCTTGTTACCATACGTTATTATCTTGCGGATACAAGTCAGTTTCTTATGGGCACACATATAATAATAATAATAATAATAATAATAATAATACATCTTATTTATAAAGCGCTTATCAAAGTACTCAAATGCACTTTACAAAGTTAAAAACTAAATAAATAGAAAAAAATTGTTAAAGGTTAGAAGATAAATATAGTAAAAATGTATGAATTAAATATAAAAAAAATAATTAAAGCTAAACATTAAAGCTGTTATGAAAAGTTGGGCTTTGACTTGTGATTTAAAAGTGGACAGAGTGGAGCAGTCACGGATGTTTTTGGGAAGACAGGAAATGGTAAGTTTTCTTAAATTGTTGCTTATTTCAAATGCACTTGCTTAATTTTTTATAACCCAAAATAAAAAATCAATCATAAGACGAGCACTAATAAGCATGTATGCATAGTTTTATCATCCACCAGGGTTTTTTGTAGAAAAATAAAATATGACTGCCAAAGCAGAGCTTTTGAAACTTAAATATTGCTACAAAATTGCTACACAACTGATGCTTTGATGGTGGCCTCTTCTCCTTTTCAGTCCCAAACTTTGTATGAACAGAAAGAAAGATCTTCTTAGGCCTCAGAAATTTCTTGGCTTTCTTTCCCTTTGAGCCTAATGTGCAAGGTTACAAAAACAAACGTAGAATCCTGTTAGTCCTCAGGAATACGTTACATTTTATAACCCTATTTGTATAACTGTATTTAACCACACCCCACCATTCACTATCATCTGTTTTTCATTAATACTATGAACTATTTTTTTCAACGGCTATTATTAACTATAAAGTAAATTGGTTTGATAAACCTATTCTGCATTAGGGAATCATTGTGCCTGGAGTCCATGCTTGATTCGTATGTGCAGATTAAATACTTTTGTCTGTCTGTGCTTCAAAAGGTTACAATGCAGGTTTACTTAATTTTATCATAAGCTGACCCCCTTTTCATGTTGACATCAAGAAATTAGTCAACAAACAATAACTTAGCGTAAAAAAAATTAGAATTTATTCTGATGTATTGCGCAAGTCATAAACTTCACTTTGACACTTGGAGGAGTTATCATACATCAGATTTCTGCAGCCCGGCTTTGGAACTTCTCCTTAACAACAAACTCACATGAGAATAAAATTACCTTCTATATTCAGACCCTACCCTGAAAACCCTTTGCAATGGTACACTCTTACAGAGTTAGCACAATAGAATTGACAAAAGAGAAGCAGTCTAGCAGCATTAATTGGAATGAAACACATTTAGCATAGTCAATTATAAAGATCTGCACCCATACAGCACAGTGATGTGTTTAAAAAAAAGGCACAACAGCTGCATTTAAATGATTCATCATTGATGTTCCCAATTCTGAATCAGTCTATACAAAAATATACATACAGTATGTGTGCAGTGAACTGTCTCACTGAGTCAGGCAACATTGCACAATAAAACTATCCATGGGTTCAACAATAAGACATGTCTCCCACAAAAAAGGCCAAACATTTTTGAGACAAAAACTATTTGGACAAGTCATTATAAAATAGAAAAAATCTCTTTGCTCTGTCCTGCTGCATGATGAAGTCCAACAACAACTTGTGGGTTAGTTGACTTCCTGTTTGCCGAGGCAGCTTGGTGGACGGTTCTTTTGGGGGAACATTTTAACCTGGGTGAGCAGAAGGCACTTAAGTAAGAGTGCAGCTGCTGCATTTAGCAGTGAGTCCCAGGCACTGCAGGCCTGGTCCTCACCAGCTCATGGCACAGCAGATGAGTCACACTTGATGTCCACTTTGGAGGCCAATGGTACGGTCTGTGCGAGGGCAATGGGAATCTGCGCCCGTTCACATTGCTGTCCGTCCAGTGTGGAAGGATCTGGCAGTATGTGCATCTCAGAATGACAGGATTCTCTCCTCCCGAGATGATCTACGGGTGATTCCGAAGCAAACATAGGGTCCGCTGTTGGACGGGTGAGTTCAGTCTGTGTGGTCGACGCTGGCTCTGCTGTCTGCACCATCTGAACAGGTAAATGTGAGGGTACAGACTCGTCTGGTGATGAACAGGGCACTGATTCGGCGGATGTCGCCTGAGAGTCCTGCTCAGGCAGTGGAGAATGTGTCAGCACCTGGGCATGTGTGGCAGATGATGACGTCTGTGCTGGCAGCTGTTGAGATTGTGGCTGATGCTGTCTTAGCTGTCCCAGAGATGTATACCGGGTCTGTGTTTTTGCAAGTTGTTCTGAAGCGGAGTAATATGGCAGGAATGGCCGCTCAGACGCACAGGTCCTCATGGCCAAGTAGGTGTGCAGCAGGAGATGGGGGAAGCGGGAGGTGAAGTAAGAGACAAAGTCATCAGGTATGGAGCCCAGTGTCTCTTGTACCTCAGCGGGCAACTCCCGGTAATGGTGTTTCTGTTGAACAAAGGTCCAATGTTACGTTTAACAGATTCTTACAGAGACAAATTTATTTTACAAACAGAACATGAGACTACTGTACACCCCTACCTTGTTTCTCATTGCACGCAACAGATCTCTGACCGAGCCACCCTTGTAGGAGCGAAATTTCCGCAAGTCTGCCAAAGACACAAAGAAAGATAAAGCTCCAAAGATGGAATCCCTGAAATTTGGAATGATTTCTGTAATTTTGGACACATTGGCATAAATCAGCATGCGCTAATGCAGTAGTCATTGATGTACTTGTGATTAACTATGTGGACTGGACTGCTCTATAAATAACCACGACTATATGTGGTTGTAATCTCTATTGCATTGCTCTGGCTCTGCAGAAGAACATCACTTGAAGTGACACCATCTGCTAAAAGAGCTGCTTCTTTGTCTTTCAATGAGTGGTGGCTCAAATATTGATCCACAAAAGGTTGTTCCCTGTTTCAAAACTGTGGGGTTCGGAAATGAGGCATAATGAGAGCTTATATATATGTTTCTGTCTTGTTTAGACACAGCTTCAAATTTGTAAATTTACAGAGTTGTATGAATCGGATCCCTGGTTGTCTGATTCCAAGCAGCTGAAAAACAGCCAAAAAGGTATAGAGCATTGCAGTTATCTACCATTTTTAATAGAATAGCTATTTTATTTTAAATAAACAGTAGAAAACAAGAGTATGCTTTCACTACACTGCTAAATTATGCCACATTGTGTACCTAAGTCGTGTATTCCCACATGGGTCAGTCTGCCTTCCAAATGTAACAAAAACACTTTTTGATAACTTTTCTGGTGCCAATTGATTTAGTAATACTTTCCTGTAAATGCTCTTTAGTATTCCGAAAATAGATGTGGCAGTTTGAAACTATGTATCAGTCACCAACACCTCAATACTGTTTTTCATTGAAATTCACATGACCAAAAGATGGCAGTGAAGAGCCATGAGTAAAACAAAAACACAAATGTTGACAGAGGAGGTTGTGATAATGTGTTGAGTAAACCAAAGGCAGCAAAAGCAGCAAGGATGTACTTGTTGGTATACTGTGGAAGCATTAAATACAAATCTACGTCAGGCTGGAATCTCTCACTTTTTCACTTGTTGTGCCTTACTTAAAGCCCACAGTATTAGGTTGTTATAACATTATATAGCCTGCACTTCAACTAATACATCAAGCATCTCACAATATTACTTCACCAAAATTTAGAGTGAAACACTGTTTGAACCAATTTGTCAATGCTAAATTTTAACATTGAGTGTGAACCAACTAAGAAACAAGAAGTCCATGTGACAACCTGGGATGCCAGCATCTAGTATCAAACAGGATGCCTTTAGCCAATACCACACCTGTCTGCAGTGGGACTGTGATGTGCTCTCTCCAGTCACCCTTGACAACAGCTCTCCCTCCTCTTTCCAGCTGCCTCACAATCGGTCCGTCCAGCGGTTCCTTCTCTATTCTGTCACTCACGTCCTGCAAGCAACCACAAAAACAATCAGTCAACTTTCAGATCATCATTGTTCACAAGCATATAGATGTCTGCATGTTTGCCTTTTTTTTATGTAGATGTTTGTTCATGAAAAATAGGACATTAGACAGTTTCAAAGACACTTGAGTGCGTCTGCAGCCTCGTCCGCTACTTCACAGTTTGTGTAGCATTAAGATCTGGTATAAGTGAGCAGAGATGTAAAGAAAAGGGTAAGCTAGAAATGTGTGATCTTTACACTAAGTAGTGGAATTTTTGGTTGGGAAAAAAAATACCACCTGAAAGAACTGCAGCTCCTTCTCCAGGCTCCAAAAGAAAGGGTGTTTGAGGATTCCCTCAGCTGAAGGCCTCTCACATGGCTCCACGCTCAACATTTGTTCTATTAGATATCTGGCCACAATGTCCCCTGGTAAACATCAGATTTGACAGTGGGTTCAAAATGTCAGATCACACAGTACAAAAAGTTACAATTTTATTTTATTTCACTTAATAAAACTGTTAATAGGTTTAAATATTTTTTCCGCCATCAAATAACAATCACCATAGCCACGGCAAATAATTTTAAGGACAAATACAAAAATATACCATCATCCACACATGGCTCTCTACTTAACATTAGACATCCACATTACTTTTATAATTTATTGTGATTATTGTACATCTCAGGAGGCGATGCAGAAATGATATCAAAACTTAAATCTCACCATGTTTGTCAGTTTGCAGATGATCTAGACTGTATGTGCCCAGCAGGATGTTTGCTTGCCTCTGAAGAGATTTCCCAAAAGGGTGACTTCCCTGAGACACCACGTAGTAGAACACGCAACCAGCAGAGAAGATGTCAACGGTGCAAGTCTAGAGGGGACAAGCGAAACCAGGGACACATTTGACATCATCAATACCTCCAGACATCAGATGTGTAACACCGGACATATTCCGTCAAATAATTTGGAAAAGGACGTCCGGTCCAACATGCAGCCTTCTAGGTTTCAGTATGGTATTGGATACCTTCAGAGCTTTGTTTTTAATTGTTTTTATCAGATGATTGAAAACATATTCCAACAGCATATCATTTTTCTGCCAATCAGCAGTACTGAAAACCACCACAAGAAAACCTGTGGTGCTGCTGCTTCATGAACCCATACTCACTGGGTTGTCTTTGCAGTCCTCACTGAGAACCTCAGGAGCAATCCATCCCTCTGTACCTGGCACCCCAGACCTTCTGCTGAAACTGTGGCGACCCACTGCAAGCTTCTTACACAAGCCAAAGTCTGAGATTATGGCCCGGACCCTACCGTGAGCATTGGGCATCGAGACCAGAATGTTGTGGGGTTTCAAGTCTCTGTGGACTGCAGGAAGGGTGAGAAATTTGCGTGAGGCGTTAATATTGATTTGAAAATATGTGGAGAGTTGTGTTACAATACCCGATGGTGTGCAATCAAACTTGTTAAATAAACACTTTATGCTTGCACAGGTTGGTAGCTATGTAAAGTAAATCTGCAGATGTGTATTAAGAATCTCAGTGTAATGAAACTTATAAAACATAAAAAAATCTGGATATTCACTTAAATACTCGTGTTTAAAATTTGTCATCTGTAAATACATGCTTATATATTAAAGACTGAAAACATATTTCACGCTGAGAGCTGGAAACGCAGCAAAGTCATCAGTTAGAGCTCAAGCCAGTCGCTCCAGTGTGTCTTGTATACATTTGACTTTAGCAACACGTTTGAAAGGGAAGAGATCTGTAACACACATATTGATTTTGCATGTGTGAAGACCATCCGTGCGGTTTTCTGTCTCAATGCACATAAAAGGCAGAAGCACATTCTGGCCAAATATTGTTTAGATTGCTAAACTGATAAATGTGTCATCTTTATATTCAGGGGTTTATATATACGTGACTGTTTTCAGCTTTCCATTGACCTGTTGCCAACAGGGCCGTCTGACAGAAACAGGTTTCCTCTCCTATTCCTCTGCCAAGGAAGTCAGGGGTAAAATCCAGCCATTCTTAGGATGTGTTCTAGTTTTGCGTTTGTCCTGTCCATCTCATTTCAGCTACCACTCATACCCCTTTTCCACCAAAAAGACCCTGCTGCTAGTTCGGTGCTGGTGCTAGTGCCAGTGCTTAGTTGGGGGAACCAGCGCAACTCCTAAGAACCTGTTTGCTATTCCATTGGCAAGGAGCCAAGTCAAAGCCATGTCATTACGCCCCAGTATAACGTTAGTAGGTCACGGTCTGTTTACCCAGCAATGCTCACGCCAAACTCAAGCACAAAAACGAAGATGGAGGAGCTCATCGTCTCCATGCAAGTGCTGTTCCTGGCTTTGCAAAACTACATTGAGATCCAGAGCCAAATAAAACAACTTTTGTTATTAATTAAAAAATAAATAAATTATTGCTAGTTAATCGTAATAAACTGGCTCGGCTGTCGTTTCAAAAATAGCGGTTCTTTGTGTGCGCCCGTCTTGTTGGGCACAATAACCTTGCCCCCAGCCCCTTACATAATCGGTTCTTGGCTGTGGACCAGCAATGAGTTGGTGCTTGTCTTGCACCAGTTTTTAGAGGCAGGAGTTGGTGCATAGGCTATCGAAAAGCAAAGAACTGTAGCTAAGTCAGGCTCTGGCTCTGAACTAGCCCTGGAACCAGCTTGGTGGAAGAGGGGTAACATAGAATGAACATAACAAATTGATAACAAAATCTCAAAAAAGGCCAATTTAAATGGAACCAGCGAGGAGGTGCACGTCCCATCTCCGTTTGGAAATCATCATCATCGACTGCTGGGGATGATCTAGGAGAAGTGAACTCTGGGAAAAGGCTGCTTGGCTCTATTGCCACTATGATTTGACAACGAGTGAAATAAGATGAGGAATGAATGTAAACCTGAGTTGATGAAGGGACAGTCACAAAGATTATAAATCGTTCGAGGAACAACATTGGGAATAACTGGAAAGAAAAAATAAATGTAAACAGTGTTGTCATTCCTAATAACATCTGCCTTGTGGTATGTAGGCTGTCCGGCACAAGACTTCTCTATACTGTATTTCAAACTTGTAGAACAAATTTATTTTCAAGTATTAATCGTATACCGTATATATTAACCTATCTATCGACATATTGATGGATCTACACATTTCAAATCTCATTACACACAGATTCTGAATACACATTTATAAATTTATGTACACACATGTATTTTACTCATGTACAAATCTGATAACACACACTATGATTGAGATAGTCACAATTGTCATGATTATTCTGATTTATGTTACTAAATATTGAGACAGTGATTGGTGTTCAGCGATAGATACCTATGTTGAGAGAATGTAGGTGGGCCAGGCCTGACAAAGTCTGCTGAAGAAGTATAATTGGCTCCAGTCCATGACGGTCAAAGTCCTTCTTCTCCACATACTACAAAGATGAGCCAGTCAGAATAAACCATTAATTATAATGCAGGGGTGTAATTTTCACATAGGTTGAAGACATTTAAAGCACCAGATACATTTTTGGAGAAGTAACCATTTCTTGTCTTGCACTAAATGATGCCTACCTCCTGAAGTGAAGCAACACACAACTCAATGGCAATATACTGGAACTGACGGTCCCGCTCGGTGCAGAAGTAACGGATAACATTTGGGTGCTCATCAGACTCCCTCAAGAGCTGGACTTCCCGGTCTGCAAAGCTGAAGCATTCTGGGAGAATTCTTTTCACTGCCACTGGACGATTGTCAAACTGTCCCCTGGTGGAGAAAAAAAAGTGAATACAATGTCGATTTTTTTTTTCACCTCTGTGTGGTAGGCGGCATTTTCACCCTTGTCCACTGGTTATTTGATTTGTTACGGTAAGAACTTGAAATTGGAACACATATAAGTTGTAGATTTATCAATTGCTAAAAAAAAAATTTCAACATTTTCCCCTAATTACATTGTAAAATAAAAAATAATAAGTTATAGTTTTTTAGACTTACTTGTAGACAATTGTGCCTTCAGCACCATGACCAAGGACCTCTTTTGGACGGAAAGTTATGTTTCCAACTCTGACAATATTGGATTCCTCCTCTGATAAAACAAATGTCAGGCATGAAAATTGGTTCAAATCGATGCAAAAGTTTTGAACAAAAAAAAATTCCATGAGAGAATGTTTGCAGGTTATTTCAATTTCAATCCTTGCCTATGTCCTCGTGCTCATTGGCAGAGCTTCCCAGCTCAGACATAGAGAGGTTGGAGTGATTGGAGGCACGAGGGGTGACGTTGGGGCTGCTGTGTTCTGAGCAGTCAGAGCGAGTGCGGGCAACTTCCAAATAGTCACTTTCTGGAACCAAACCGAGTCCCACATCTGCTGGGGGGAATGGCTGCTGTCTCTGGAGCAGCTCCAACCTCTCCTCCATCTGCCTCTGAAACTCCTGGTGCTGCAGCTGCTGCTGCTTATGAACACTCTAGGGTGAGAAAGAATGTGTAAATGAAGGTTGTCTGTTTTATCCATTAAACACAATACTATTATACACTGTACACTGTATGCCCACTTCCAGATTTGAAACTGGAAGTCTTATTTCTACGTATAAAAGATTTGCTGTTATCACTAAATAGCTGCACATATTTCAGAACTCACTTAAGTATATGGTGTTGCTTGACTTACCTTGGGATAGGTAATCACAAAGGCCACCCAGCCAGCCAAGAGGAAAGTGGAAAATATAATTGTGGCCATGTCTTTGAGCATTGTGTCCACTGGAGCCTCTGGACGCAAAGAGCGACCACTGTTTCCAGGTTCTTGGATAGATGTTTCAGGCAGAGGAGAAGGAGGGTCATCGTCCATACCGCTGTCATTCACCTTCTACGGCGGGATGGGAGGAAGAAACTGAGAAAATAATGTTTCCATAATCGAAAGATCACCAGGATAACATATCTCACAAGTCCCATACCTCCTCAACCTTCTGATCAGTTTTAGGGGGGATGACATTGCCTTGATTGCGGGGGAAGGTGTCAGGGAACTTCTCCAGAATCTTGGTGTGTGCTTCAGGGGGCGTTTCATGATGACCTGAAATGCAAGATTTAACTTTTTAATTGGGAATTATCCAAGCCATTCACAGACAACAAACACTGATAGACTGTGATGCCTATATTATGTATTGTTTTTAAATTATTTGAAATTACTACTTAATGTGTTTTAACTGCATTGCTGTGTTGCTGCATCAAGGATGCACTATCAGCAGTAATGCATTGTGCTGAATGTTGTGGTGAAGAAGAGCTGAGCCATATAGCAAAGCTGCTCAATTTACCGGTCCATCCACACTCAACCATCACCTACGGTCACAAGCTTTGGGAAGTTACCGAAATAAGGAGGTGAAGGATACGGGCAACTGATATGAGCTTCCTTTGAAGGGGGGCAGGGCTCAGCCTTAGAAATAAAATGAGGAGCTCAGACATCTCCTTCGCATCGGAGGAGCTGGTTGAGGTGTTTCGGGAACCTGATAAAGATGCGTGCAGGCATCGTCACGTCCAACTTGGAGGAAATACAGGGGGCCCCAGAACTCGTTTTTGTTTTTGGATTAAATTCATATTATACACATGACTTATTTCATCATCCAGCAGGGGGCAGTCTAAAATCCCTTATTCATGTAGGAACTGGAGGTTTGATGAACAGTGCAACATGTACTTTAAACTAGGGCTTTTCCTTCTCTGTGCAACGGCTCTGAACCATCTCACTCGTGCCAGGAACAGGCACATAAGTCAGAGTGTATGCTTTTAGATATTACACTGTACTGATGTAAGTATTACCTATGAGGAGCAGGTAGTTTCTCATGAAGTTGATGCGGTTACGCTCCCTGAGTGCAGCATTGAACTTGACACTTGTGCTTGGTGTGATTACACACTCCTTGTCCTCCTCAGTCTCCTGGCTGTCGGGACCCTCCAGCATGGGGAAGGTGCTGCCACGAGGCTGGCGCACACACATACACAAACACACATAAGATAACATAAGAAAACACCAGCACTCAACTGGAATAGGATGTATTCACATAAGCAGTTAATTTGTTGGGAAAACTTTGATTCAATGAAAAAGAAAAACTTGCACGTGTCTTAACTGGAACCCAACATGTTTAATTTAATATCTTACGGTCAGCTTTTGTGTTTTGCCTGAATAAAGATATGCATGTATCTGTCACTCACCACCACAGTGACTCCATCATGCACTAAAGAGGGAGACGCATACAGACTGGTGGAGTATTTACCCACATACAAAGTGGCCCTGAAAAAGAAAGAAAGCAGGATAAAACAACTACCTGCTTAGCTTACAAGTACAATAGATGGTAAACTGTAGCGTGACAGAATAGTCTGGAGAATGCAGATGGAATGAACTATATGTACCAACTTCAAAATAGAGATCTTTAAACTTTCTCCATCATCATCCTACATAGATAAAAATATTCAAAGAGGATCAACCAAAGACAGTTCGTCTTTTCAGTAGAGGCGGGGTTGAAAACAAAAAAAAAGAAAAAGCGAACAGTTCTGCAGTTTGAAAACAGAACTATAACCCCGCCCTGATACCACCTTCATGTTAGTTAATAATAATAATAATAATACATTTTATTCATAGAGCGTCTTTAATAAATACTCAAAGTCACTTTAAAGATACAGAGTAAAATAACATGTTAAAACAGGAATTTGGATCATACAAAAAATAAAAATAAAGACACAGGCGTTTCAAATCACAACTAGTTATTACCTGTCTAGACTCCATCCCAACAAGCTATCAAATCTTACAAAATTTGTGTACATTCTCATTCAGCCAGGTCATAGCAAAACAGGTTGAGTAAAACAAAAATTATATCTTTTAAAGATCTGAAGATGTTTTTCCTCTCATCCAAGAGGCCTCATCGGTTTTTACTGACCGATCGAAAGTCTGGTCATTTAACTTCCTGAGGTCATTAACACCTGGAAAGTTCTCTTGAAAGTCACATGCTCATTGGATGTTGACCCAATCAGGACTATTATGGAACATTATAAAGGCATTTGAGATCAGCTGATCTTCATATATGGGAGACCAAACAACCATTCTACTATCACCCAGCATAACACAGGAGAGCCAGCTCAAAGACAGGACACAGCTTTGAGCTCTCTGCTTCTGAGAGAGAGAAGACGGTTAGAGATAGAAATCAAGGAAGTCGGCTATGTCCAATAGGAATGGTCATCTCCAAACAGGGATGGGGAGCGTCTACCCTCACCCATCAGTCAATACCGTGCAGTTTTCTCCAACAAACATCCAACACTCCTATGAACTTTGGATATGTAGACAAAAGATTTTTAACCTTAACAACCCAAATTGTTGGGTCAATGGAAAACATGTACTTAAACAAGTCTTAAGTTGTTGGTGACAAAACAGAAAATTAAATACCTGATCTTCCCACAAGCATTTAGAACTAATTAAGCTTGTTGGATAATAGATAGAGGTCTAGCTGCTTTTTATTTGACCTCTTAAGGACACACAAAATAACAAAAAATATCTTTATTTGACCTTAAAGTAATTGAGAACTCTTGGATTCATAGTCAGAATGAGTCAGTGTTAAAAGAGCATTAAACCCTTTGAAAAATAATATATTCACATGACAAAATGTCTAAGCAGAAATAATGTAGCTAAAAGAAGTGAATATTGCTTACATGAACTTGTTTTTAGGTTTGTTCTCTTTGGGAAACGGGTATTTCCACTGGGTGATGCGGCCAACCTCTCCTGACATGAAAGTGAGGTATCGTAGAGTTTCCACAGCTACGTTGGTGTGCGGGACTTTACGGAGGCTTTCGTGCTGCCAAATATACATGGCCACCACTGGAGAGTTATAGTTCTGCACCCACTGAACATCACCTGACTCGCTGTCCACAGTCACCACCAGGCCGTCACCGTTGGACACAAAATGGGCCATCTCTGTCGGGTAACAAACATTAGACAAGTGATTGAGGTGGTCTATCAGAAACTAAACAAAGAGGCCAGCGTGTCCAAGAGCCTTACTGTATTTGGTGTCATCATCAGGAAGGGTGGAGGCATAGTCAGAGTAGGTGGCATTCCAGCGCAGCTCTCTGCTCTTGGTGTCGTACATAGTGATGGTGTACTCTAACAGGGAGAAGACAAAGGGGACACTTCACTGACACACAAACCAAAGTCAGGTGTTGAGGATCTGTTTTTAAGATTAAATGCAAAAAGGTGTTTAATTTCCTTTCGTTTGTAAAAATGGGATAGAAAAAAAAGCATATATGCTGTAGGGTGAAAAATTAGTTTTTACTTGACACCAAGTGAAGTATTCAATTTGCAGCGCTTTTCTCCCAGGTCCTTGGTTACAATTACCAGACCTGCTTCGCCAGCCTCAAGCTCGAGCAGGGACAGAGTAGAGGTGGGAATAGCTCATATAGTCAGTACGCATAGTAGGTAAAATAAGGGTTTGCCAACATGTTGGGTATTTGGCATACAGGATAAACGGCCCTGTTGAAACCCCAGGTTACAGTAGTTCTGACAATCTGACATGAATGAAGCTGTCCAGTTTAGGAAAAGAAATTGCAGCACTTTCTTGCTGAATTGTTTTTTTTTTTTACCTGTGCGTCCCAGATAGAGAAGAGAAGAAGATGGACACAGCATCTCAGCAAAGGAGGATGTCAGGGTCTGCTGTTTCTCGCCAGTTAACAAGTCCACCACATACCACAGGTCCTGCTTCTTACCTGTACACAAACACAGATAGCTTGATTTATCATTGCCATGCTCACATCATGGTGTCATTGTCATACTATATATTAATAACTTGCATGAAATTGTAAAATAGCGTGATGGCAGAAGTCCAGTCAAACCAAATACCATGCAACTATTTACTCATCACAGTTATAGGTGTTCCCATTCTATTGTTTAACCACCAACCGACCACAGCCTTTTCGTAACGCCATCTTACCTTTTCTGTCATAACAGGGAGGGGCAGTAATATCCTTATTATAGGTTACAACAGATGAAGGTGAAATGCATTCATCTCAGAAACTACATATGATGAAGCAGAGTGTTTTGACCTGATAGAATATATTTATCTTACACAACCACATTTAGAGCTCAACACTTTTAGACCTTTGCATCTCCAAGGTGCTTTGTTCCAACAGCAGCTTCAGTTGAGTGGACACAAAAGCTTTGCTGTTAATGACTGTGGGGAGGCAAATGTCACTGCTTCCTTCAAACAAAGACTCACAGTCACAGTGGGAGATTACCTTTCCTCCGTTAACTGTTCTATATGTATATATTCAAAGAGCAGTGGCTGAGAGGTCGAGGTGAATGGAACTGAAAGGTGATGGAAGATATTCTGTTACAGCCAGATAATATATGCGCTCCTTTTGGTGGGGAGACAATGGCTGACACACATTGACTGCATGTGTTTATTGTTAAGGAAACCACAGAACAATGTTTTTAATGTTATTCATATATGAATTAGCCATACCCATGTAAAGGACTCCATCAGAGCTCCGGCAGGGAGAGGCTTGAACCAACTCAGGGATGGTGAAAGGCAATTTCTGTTTAAACAAAATGAAGAATGACCATTAGAGATCTGTATCCTGTTCTCTGCTGTGTCAATATATCAGCAATATATGGCATGCCCCCATCACATTTACTAACATGTATTATTACAGAAAGATGTTAACTCATGTTTTTCTATAGAGAACGGAAATTAACAGTATTTCTTAAAAGATAGGAAGATTATTGTGTGATAAAAATGATTTGCTCCTACTGTGAGTCCTTCACTGTTCTTTCCTCCCAGTGAGTATAAGCTGCCATCATTAGGGTCAGGAAGAAAAGCTGGTCTAGAGGCAAAATTTAAAAAGATACATTACCTCTCTGCATTTGCATTTCATCCACAATGTTTGGTTGTAGACAAGTGCGCTACATGGGATATGTGTACACCCTTGCAGAAAAGCAACTTAATAGTACGTACTGTGCCAAATGTGTGGGGACCTGAAGAACTGGATCTGTGAGGAGGAATGAAGAGAAAAGATGATATTCCAGACTGGCAAGAATTCTAACCAACAAAAGGAGCACAGCCAATAGCTGTTGGGTAAGACAATGGCATGAGCATCAGTGACAGTCAACTCCAAAGTCAAAGTCCAAATGAAAGTGAATTCCCCTGGGGCAAACATGTAAGGCAAACAGTCAGGTCTGCCAACATTTATTCATGATGAAGTCAAGTATGTAACACCACCTATGAAAACCTATGAAAAGATTGGCAGACTAGAATATTTTAAACCATTGATGAGCCTCTACAATAGCAAATATCTATCTGACAAACTGATTGAACAAAGCGCCGAGCTTACAGTTAACCTTGTATGGATTATTGTCTGTAATTATACACTGGAAATGAATATTGTCCCCTACCTAGGATAATGGCCTACGTCATTACGCCTGTGCGTGTAAGTATGCTTGGTTCAGTTTTTTGTGTTTTCGGAAAAAGCTGAAAAAATGACATAGGCTATTATTTTAGGAAGGTGTCAATATGTGAAAATCTGCCTGGTTGGAAATTAAGTTAAATAACTGGAAGAGGGTTTGAGATCCTGTATGCAGTCCCTCACATTGAAAGTTATTTTTTTTTTTATATTTGTTCATTGTTAAATCACTGCAAGATGGCTTTCATACCAACTCTGACTGACAGCCTATGTTCAAAAAAATATTTGAAATAAATCACAACAGTTCGTTAAGCCAATAGCCAAAGCATGAAGCCCCAACTTCCATTTCTTCCAGAAAAACATGAAGCTCCCTGCAGTGTGAACAAATAGGGTTTGGACCAGATGGTGCTGGTCTCTAAAGAGGTGATACAGGATGTCAACAATAGCAGGTGTCAGGCATAGGATTAGTCCAAGGTGGTCAATCGGCATTAATTATGAACTATTGCAGAGGGTGATGACAAATAAACAATGCTTTTCTAGGTTGCACAGAAAAACAGTAACTAGGGTTGGGAAACATAGAACCACTGTGCTCAGATGTATATCAATCCACACAAATAACAGTGACTGACTATCCATGTACTATACAAGACTCAGGTTCAAACCACAGTAGTTACATACTAGTAAAAAAAAGAAAAAAGAAATTGGTTTATGACTTCTTACTAAAACAGAATATATGAAATGATAATGAATGTCTAATTTAGAGAATACATTTTTTAGTACTTTATTAGTGTATCTTTTAGAAACTAATTCTACAGGATATCGTGGCTACGTTAACATTGTAGCCAAAGTTCACGTTATGTGTCGTGCAGGAGATACAAATGCAAAGTTGCATACCACTGCCCCTTCTGACCTTGATTACAGGCTATATTTGCCACTCTCCTAGTTAATAATTACCCAGTATCCATGCCAAACAGATCATGTAACAGCATTTTCTCAGGTAAATACCTGAAAACAGTTCCTTTAAGTCAGATTTGCCACACATTTTTTGACCAAAAAGAGGTATCTGCTTTTAGATAACAAGTCTTAAACTATAGCTCTACGGCCTATTCTTGTTGAACTACTGATGAACATATAGACATGTGTCACCCTTATCTTTACAACCATTACTTTAGTAAAGAATCCTTTAAGATTAATAGAAAGTATTAATGACTTAATTTGCCCTCTGGCAGCAAACAAAAACTGCAATTTTGTAAATTTAATCTGAATTGGAAACAGCCTCACTCGACTCTGACCTTTCCTCTCACCTTCTTTAAGAGTCCATTTGATTGAGCCAGACTTCTTGCTAACGGCATGCAGGTCTCCATCCAGCGTGGACACAAAGAGCAGGTTTTCAGGAAGGGAAACAGTGCTGGCACTACAAAACTCCTAAAAAAAACATGACACAAGAATACAGGTAATGCCCTGAAAAACACTTACTCCAAGTATCAGATAAACCTATTTATAAGAATGATAGCATATTAAACATTATCCATGCGTGGGCAAGCTTGCTTACACTTAAGTCAACCAGTAGGTTCAGGTTGTGGGTGTTTCATTTCAACTCACACGGTACGATTCGAACATTTGTGGAAGCTCACAATTGCTGTGCTCAAACTGTACAACCCGCCCTGTTGTCGTTATTTACAATTGTAAATAAATTATTTTCCAAAAGCTCCGAGGCAGACTAAAGTTTGTTTGCTAACAAAATGTTAACAAGACAGACAAAACATCCTGTGCATCGAAACAGGATGCACTCAAGGGTTGCTATGGGGATGTGGACAGTAATTTTTCAGAGGTAAAGATCCAGTTGGGGGCCACACACATAATACACTGTATAAACGTCACAGCTCCATCATGTCTTCCCACCTATCGGTTATTCAGGTATCTGATTTGAACACTCTGTTTTTACCTTCATTGCAGTCTAAGATACAAAAAAAGAATGACTCCACCCATTGTGTTCATCAGAGCAGTGGGGGAAACTAAAAATTTACCAACTTTGCACTGAATATGTTGTGTGAATGGGGCTTTGTGCTGCCAGGCTGGACGTCCACCTCTTGTTAAACCACATTGTTATTGATTCATATCACCGATTAATCCCACTGAAAAGCTCCTTGGGGGCAGCACAAATAATCCCTACACATAGTAATTATAAACCAGTAATTTGCACTAACGCCCTCTCCTGAGCATTAAGCCACTCTTTTGGAGATAATGGGGATTGATGCAAAAGTGCTCTCAAGGTGGAAACAGACAGACCATCAAAGCTTTGAAGAGAGGGCTCACGGTGGGGAATGAGGAGCTAATGTGAGGGGCTGTTATGCAACACCCATCACAGCCACCGTGTGTTCTTCAGATGAAACTTACATGTCAGTAGGCCCTCCAGATACCCGTGTATGCAATTAGAAAGACTGAAAGGTTCAACATGTCATAGAATTTTCTCTATTAAACTCAGAAAAAAAATCTTCTTCCTGTCTTGTTATTACTGACCAGAGTTAAAACAGCAGTGTGAAAAGTTTTACATTTGTAAAGAACCCTTAGCATAGTGTCACATCCTCTACAAGCATGTGTCAATATTGTGCACCTGTGCCTGTTCCCACTGGGCTGTTTAGTCAAAAGCATCACAGAAATGTTTTTGTTTTTGGGGCCTGAGTAACCTCCATCAGGGTTCTTGGTTTCGCAAGCAAATAACTCTAGAACATCTGTTATCCTCCTAGTTTTGGGTGGATGCCATTATTGAACAACTGTTATATACAATAGAACAGTTACGATATTGGCCCTTAAAATGATCTGTTAATAGGGTGTAGCTGTAGCTACAAGTACTTCCTCATTTTATGTGTAACAGAAATTTTGTTACATAAGCGAGTCACATAATACTACAGAAATGATAGAAACCTCAGTTCTGAGGTCTTCACTTCCTTGACCGCAATGGGACTAGAAATGGCTTAAAGTAACACCAACTACAATTGTATTTTTTTTTTTTTACCAGGTTATTCTCATTGAGACTAAAATCTCTTTTACAATAGAGACCTGCCCAAATTGACAGCATTACACAGAGTTTCAGACACAACATAAAAACAACAGACAAGTCAGGAGACTGCATGACCCAGAAGTTTGGCAACGGTACCACGGCTCGTCAAAAGAGCATGACATGTTTTTGTATTTGATCTGTGTTATTCAATAAATAAAGCATTAAAGAAGTGTGTCTGGGGATGCATCACTTTTAACTGTCGTTCGTTAACACTTCCGTACTTTTGTGGTTTTTGCAGATAGTTTTTACTTAATATGTTGGATTCTGGGTTTTGCAGCGTGTGTGTGTTGTGAAATTGATGGAGATGTTTTCGTAATTTGCAGCATGGGCAGGTCGTCAAATTGATGGCTGCAGTGCGTTTGCCCCTGTTGGCCCCCGTGATAAAGTGCAATGTACAGCACAAATAAAAGTCCACCGTCCTACCTGACCAGAGATCGGAAGTGGCTGAAAAGTAACAAAGAGATTATAGTCCAGTTTCTAATTTCTCAAGACACATGGGAGTTATTGGAGCCATATCTTTCGTTCTACAATAAATAACAACATCTGGTATTTCTTTCAATCTTCATTGCATATTGTTTGTCATTAGTTATTGACAGTTGTACTGTGTCAGCACTTAGGTGCCTTTCAGACACTCCTTTTTCAAAACAAGCATTCCCATCACTCAGTAGTGATTATTATTATTATGCAGGTGATTAAAAAAATACCTTTGGGCACTAAGAGTGGCTTCTTCCAGTGTTAACATTTTTTTCTTTATTCGGTTATCTTTGCTGAAGCTAGAATGGACCCAATTGACGGACCAACACTGCATTTTTCTAAAATAGACGCTCTTCTGACTGAGACCCAAATACATGCTCAGTGTTTGCACTTATGACGCTCAGAACGCACATTAAGTAACTAACATCAGTTAGGCAAGGCGTTACCTGAATGTGATGTGACAGGTAATGAGCGCATTCATCAAGTAGAACATTTACTGTCATGAGTAAAATAACGTAGGTTAGGGGGTTCTAAATATCAGTTTTTAAACTTGTTTGAATAATTATCACACTATAATGGCTGACGGAATCCATGAAAGAAAACACACTTTTTGAGTGAGAGTCTGTTCCGCGTCCATTACGCAGAAATTTTGAATGATAATGACTAAAGAAGAAACAACAACAATTTGGTTACTTTTTCTAATTCTAAGGACATGCCCAGTCGTTGAAACGGCATTCTTCTTTGACAGACAAAAAATAATTTCTTTTGGAAGGTAATTAGTTCCAAACTAAAGTCCACATTTTTTTCTGTTGAAAAGTGGATCTTCCTTACACCAGCTTGTCTACAATGAACAATCGGCTTCCAGCTTGGTATAGCACAAACTAAAACCAAGAGATGAGCTCTTCGTACCTGAAGGTGCAGTTTGACATCAAACTCAAATCTAATATGCTTTGAAAGTCAATTGAGGAATCCCTGAGAATTGCAATTTAAAAGACAGCCTGAAACTCCTACTAGCCAGTACTCATTAAAAGTTTCCCTTCAGGACGGTATAAATATTACCTTTGACCTTTGTTTGATTTATGTGTGCCTCAGACACAGACAAGATTTAAATTAGCCCATAACAAGATGGGTGAGGATCTATGCAGTGGGAAGATGACTGCTCAAAATTATCTTCACATTTTAAAATGACTGTGGATCAATGGGAAAAAATCTTAGCAAAACGTCCTTCTCTTCTAAGTACTGTATTTGCTGCAAGCTGTTGCTGCAGTGGGGAGGATATCACATGTTGCCCCTTGTTTAGGCATATACAGTCAAACCACAGCTAATCTGATAAGATAGTGCAGGATGACTACTTTTTTTGTTAAGGCAAATCAGCATGGCTTTGTTGACTGTTATCCATCTACCTCTACAGAAGCAGAAAAAGAATTAAATTAAATGGGATATTGGCAGAGCAATTGAACATATGTCAGCCGAGGGACATACTGTAGTTTCCAATTATGTGTGACTTGTGGCATAAGAATAGTGTCCAAAGAAGCATATGTGTATATCACTCAGACCCCTTTCATGTCCCCTCCCTGTTTCTGAGTTTTTTTATTGCACTTAAAATCAATATTCCCATGATAGTTTGATCCTCGTATGACTCCATGATCATGAAATCTTACCACAGGTTTTTGGAATCACGTTAGTATCATTATCATTTTACTAGTTATTGAAGAAATATTTTAGTAACAGCGGTTTTCTTTAAGACATAGCCAAGTATCTATTGAATTAACATACAATTTGATATCTAAATGAATCTGTGCACGGCTGTAGCATTATTTTCATCTCACAGCAGTGAATTTTCAATCAGTTCTATTGATTTCATTATAGTGGATAACCAGATCTGTAATTTTACTTTAATTTCGATCACACTTTGATGTGTGGAAGAGTGTGTGGAATTGTGTAATATTGTATGCATTGTAATTATTATCCATGAATTGATGGGAAAATGTCTTTGCTTCGATATTGCAAAGGCAAAATGTTCTGCAAAAGAAAATTGGATACACATGACCTGGTTTACTAACAAAATGTAACTGTTTGTTCCCTGGGCCAACACCTGCCCCTCTGAAGCATGTGTTCAATGTTAATTCATAACTGTTACAGTAACCCTGTTAAAAGCTAAACAAACAAACCAACAGCCCCAAAGGCATTATTTCCTTGGCAGAGGTCTTTGAACTCATACCTGCAGAAATATAGAACTTATAATCATAATAGCTAAATATATGATGAGAAGATTTTTTTTTTTCTATCAATCTTTCAGTTAAATCTTTTGGTCCATATCACATAAATATAAAAAAGGAATCTTTTGATGGCGTAGCAGACTAACAAGATAATAGAAGACCCTGAGGCATGATAAGAGATTAAAGGGCTCTTTAGTTTGCTACTTATCTTTAGTGGATTACTATCTTGGAAGCTTAAGTCTGTATCAGTAAAGTGTCAGTTCTCCTTCTTCTCCGAGACAAAATTCTATGGAATTTGTTGTGTTTACAATATCCTGTGCCAGGTAAACCGCGTCACAGGTAAATCTTTCTTCTATCCTCTCATGCAAAGTAATTAGTGTTCATAATATTTCTGTTTCACGTCATATAAGCATTGTTTTTGTGGTTGTTTTGACTAGACTGCAACAAGTTTGTCATGATTTAATCAACGCATTTAAGACAAGATGGTTTACGTGAATGGTATTTTTGAATACTACACACACCTATTATGCACACAAATTATATCTTTCGAGTTATACACAGCTAATCATCAGGAATGGCAACTGCGTTTCAAGTCTAATGCACACACTTATAAGTGACTACTTTCAGCTAGCAGGCTAACGTTAACGTTAGCTTACTCCAGTGACTGCAACACGCAGCATGGAGGAAGAGCGTGATGTTCGGAGTGACAGATGGATTCTGTAATGTTGGTGGAACTACAAGAATTGGATCACTAACGTTCAGAAAAACATGAAGCATACTTTATACCGATTCCAATCGCATCTAACTTAGGTTAGCTTATCCAGTTAGCTCCTCTTACCTTTTGAGGGAAAGCAGCGCAGCAAAGCAGCGCCAGAATGCACCAGAGCCGGGTCCGACTGCTCAATGTCCAGTCCATATTCTGTGTCTCTAACCAGGATAGACAATTAGTCCGGAACCCCACAGACTACATAGAGGACGTGTTTTATCCGGTAAACCAGATGTTACAAGTTATTTTGTTAGGTTGTGGCGTTAAAAGCTCGGGACGAGCCAGCTGGTAGTACCTACAACATTAGATCCTCTTCTTCCTGAAATGATGAAAGCCGTGGGGGTTGGACTTCGGGATGTATATCGTCGGCGTGTGAAGGTGGGGAAAGTCAGCGTCAGCCAATGAGAGGACACGCACACACTCACCGGAAGGTCTATAAACTATATCCGGGTCATATGAAAGCATGGTCCTTCCAAGTGGACCCGATGTATTTTTCCTCTCGTATTTTAGGAGATACTTTATTTAGCTGCATCTCGTAGATTGTATTTGATTCTACTAACATCTCTATTGCGTCATAGTCGCAGTATGATGATCGGTTAAGTTTCCTGAACAAAATGCTTCCCAATTTGGTTGAAGCACATTGTCGCCGTATGACTTCGACGTGTCATTGTATTAACGTGGTGGTAAGTTGGATTTTACTAACTCAAAATATTTTTCAAAATATCTTTTAAAACCTATTATTATCCTTGTCTCACAATGGTGTTGTTATCTCCTCCAGTGAAAACTGATCAGTTCAGCCACCATTGCAAATCACACACGTGTGCAGAAGGGTGCTGGCCCTTCCGATTTTGTTTGAGCTATGAGAAAAATGACTTAATATTTGGTTTTGGTTCAAGAATTATAATTCAAGAACAAAAAACCGCTGAATAAATAAAGTTTACGTATTTAATGTGGGCTAAAATATCAAAGTGACTCTCTTTTTTTTTTTTTTTACAGATATAAATTCAAATGACCTGGAGCAGCAACAAAGTAAGTTTTTGAATTTGGATAAAGTAACTAAAAGCTATTAATGATGATCATGATGCGTTAGACTTCTGATTTAATTTGAAGACAACAGTGATCTGACATAATCCACATCAGCTCTAAAGGATGGTGAACAAAGTAAATTATAACAAAGTAAGTGTTAAAATAGTCAAATAACTGTCTTTTTGTTGTTGCAGAAGAGTTTTGGTGAAGATGAATTCCTGGAAATGCTCTAAAGTAAGTATTTGAATGCGGAGAAAGCAACGGTTTACATTCTGAATGATGATCATGATGCGTTAGACTTCTGATTTAATTTGAAGACAACAGTGATCTGACATAATCCACATCCCCTCTCTAAAGGATGGTGAACAAAGTAAATTATAACAAAGTGTTAAAATAGTCAGATAACTGTCTTTTTGTTGTTGCAGAAGAGTTTTGGTGAAGATGAATTCCTGGAAATGCTCTAAAGTAAGTATTTGTATGCGGAGAAAGCAACGGTTTACATTCTGAATGATGATCAAGATGCGTTAGACTTCTGATTTAATTTGAAGACAACAGTGATCTGACATAATCCACATCCCCTCTCTAAAGGATGGTGAAAAAAAGTAAATTATAAAAAAGTAAGTGTTAAAATAGTCAAATAACTGTCTTTTTGTTGTTGCAGAAGAGTTTTGGTGAAGATGAATTCATGGAAATGCTCTAAAGTAAGTATTTGAATGCGGAGAAAGCAACGGTTTACATTCTGAATGATGATCATGATGCGTTAGACTTCTGATTTTAATTTGAAGACAACAGTGATCTGACATAATCTACATCCTCTCTATAATGGATGGTCTGTGAATAACTGAGCTCACTCACTTCTGTTCATTGGTTTCTTTTGCAGATATTGAAATGGGGTGCTGAAGAAATCGACATAAGACGAAGTTACAATTGGAAATAATTGTTGTTTTGGATTTGACATCTACATGCTTGTATACATATTTTTGTGGTTTATTTATCAATGTATGGAAAAGTTCTGTGTGAATAAATCTTTTTATTAACAGTTTTTTTTTATTTCAGTCTTTATATTCTATATGTTTGGTAAATAACATTTGAGGCACTATACCTTGATTCTGACTGGCCTTTTCCTTGGCCAGTCACATAGATCAAGAGTGGTGCAAGATCATGTCAAGTCTTGTTATAACTGGAGTTTCTTGGCAGTTTCACCAAGTCTCTCTTTTAAAGCAAGACACAATCTAAATGAAGTTCACAGGACAAACTATTGTTTGCCAAATATGCACATATACAAAGAAAGCTGAAAATGGAAGATCTACAATTTAAAAGCTGTGTTGTACATACAATACAGTTGCACTATGTCATAGATCAGCGCCAGAAAGAAAACCAATTTTGATACATCCTTTTAAATGAGTTTGGACAAAGCACCTTGTCTGAGGGCACCCAGGACTCCCGTATAATTTGTAGATGGATGGCTAATGAAAAAGACAAATTACTAGATAGCTTGATCAGTATCGGTTGTTGCCCTCAGTTATTGCGCTTTCTTTTAAACATTAAGCAAATGCACTCCAAGAAAAAGGCTTTATTGATCTCACAATGATCAAAACATTCTGTGACGTCACGGAGCACAACAGCAATGTTTCATGGTTCCATCGCCGTGTAAATGAATTAGCACTGATACCTGTGGACACAAAAGACATTTCTTGACAGACTAATGGCACAAAGACATTTTCTCTGAAAATGGTCATCTGATGCAACAACTGGTGGCTCACTAAGGAGGAATGTTAGATTATTTTAAAGGCACTTTATGCCTCATACACCTTACCAACGCACACATTTTAATGACGAACATGTTAAAGTATAGTTAAGCGGCTGTGTCTTGGCAGCTTACAAAGTTACTATTCTTATTCCTCTGACGTGTGTACATTACAGAAATAACAATTAAATATTTAAATAAAACTAACTCAACAGATTAAATAGTATGGCTAATATCCAGTAATCTATTGATTCAACCAAAATAGGAAGAGTAGGTATGATTCCAGCTCTACATTTTCTTGCACGCTTATGAAAGGGTTTCATTTGCTGACCACTCCTCCCACCAATAAATGTCACTCCCTGCAGATTAGTTCACTAACATTTCCAGCTCAAACATATCTAAATGACAATACAATGGTTTCAATAGAAACACAAGATTACGAACAGCTTGTCAGTTCACTTCACACAGTATAGCCTTCAAAGACTAAGATTACTTTGGCAATGAAAGCAAGAAATTATTTCTCAATGTAGAACTGAATATAACAAGGTCGGCATGAAGGATGTTGTGTAGAAGCACGTCGTCAGTGAATGAGCTTTTCCTTCTACAGTTGGCTGCATACATTCGTTAGACCTAGGCAATATTCAGCTGCTGTGTTTGCATTTACCCCTCAAATGTGATTTTCTATCGTATAAAGCACATATGTATATAGCATCCGTGTTGAGTTTGAATCACACAGTTACATACGTGTGACAGGCTGCTGTCAGAGGCAGCAGCGGGGATTGGTGGTAATTATGCCAGTCAAATTATTAATGGATACAGTGGTTTTCAGCAGAAACATCTCCGAATCTTACTATGATTTAAACTTATTTGCTCAGTTAGACAAGTACACTGTCCATCAGGGGTTTGAGAGTGTTGAAGGCTCCAGAAAAAGTTAAAATGATCATGTTTGGTGCAGCTGTACATCACAGGTATGGTTCTTCTGGTTAAATCTGATGGTTATTTGGCGATCCACTGCAAATTCGTCTGGACATTCCTCGTGTGTTTTCATCAAAATGTATGATGTCGCACAAATCACACCAACTGAATGACAATCTAGGATTCACAATTCACTTATTTGCTATGTATGATCAAGAAGTAGCCACAACATCCAGTTTTTGAGTCCACTTCATGAGTGGCCACAAACCGGTGGAATAAAAGGGACCAAAACACACTGACGAGGAGTCTTCACATTTCTGAGACCTCAGATTGTTCAGGTTCTGATTCCTTCAAGGCATCATTTGTCACAGAAACCAAGTTGGTGTTTGAACGCAAGTCCATGGCAGAGTGCATTATGGGTAGCCATACGTCATCCATGTTTGGCATCACAAATATTTTCTGTTGGAGGAAAAGCACAGAAAAACGTGAAGTCAATACAATGTCGTGAATAAAAAGAAGAGTAGGATACTGAAATATCCCTCTGTTCAAAGCTACAGATTAATATGATTCACCAAATAAGGACAGACACAAGATTTTATTTCATAAAGAATTGAAACTAAAACCGGTTGGAAAGTCTAGCAAAATGCCCCTTAAGACAAGATTTTTCTTGTGTGTGGTTCAAAGTGTGTGGTTCAAAGCATATTCAACAGATTCAGTCTGAGAGAAAAAAACAGGTTAATTTTAGTATAGTGACGGAGTCCCTAAAGAGCCTAGCAACTTTTCTGACTTTGAGATTCTATTCAATTGTCACTCCTTTTAGGATTTATTTCAAAATTCTCTGCATGAATTTTTTTTTCTTCTTTTTCTACAGATTTTTGCCGATTCTCGATTATTACAAGTCTTAAAGCTTTACACCATATCTAGACTCCAGTAATGCCTGTTGACATTCACCCAGTCAGATGTGGACACAAAATAAGGATAACGGAATGCACTGCAACATTGTTTTCACCGGAGGCCTGGTTAAAGGCAGGGTTGGGGATGGATGGGGGGGTTCGACATAATAATAGCCCCCAGCGGAGTCAAGCCGAGATGAATGCAGATGTGCTGTAGACCAAACAGACGCAGCAGTTTATGAGTGTGCCTCAGGTCAGTTTTCTAGCAATAGTCATATCATTACTTTAGATATACATAAATGAGGGGTGGGAAGGCCACAGGCACAAAGCTTTGAAGTGCACACAGGGGGGCAGTCATACATTCTCCTCTTTTATCTAAATTCTAATACTATAACATCTGGGCCAACACAGTTTTTGTGTATGAGAAAAAAATGTAGCTTCTCAGGCCAACAGAGTTTTAACAGCAGGGGATATAGTGAATGTTTTCAGTAAATGAATAGTAGCGCTGACCCTGTGTCTGTGTGAAAAGTTTCATATTATTTCCAGTGTATACCTGGAACTCCTGGTCCAGTTTCTTCTCAATCCAGTCGGTCACATGAACTAAGGTGACCTCCCTCTCACCCAGTTTAGGCCTTGCTTTTAGCTCGAGGTGAGGTGGGCTCCGGAAACCATACCTGACAGCCAAAAGGAAACATTCTTGGTCAAAAATGACATGCTGCATGAAAACACATGTGCATTAGCAATTTGTTTATCCTAATAAATGAATGCATCTACAACACGATACACATTTTGAGTTGACTTCAAAGGTAATTGTTCAAAGAAGAAAACCCACACCACTATTTGAGTCGACTTTCATGTCTCATGGCCTCAGGAAGTTTGGGCAATTCAGACAACGAGGATTTTAAATTATTTCAGAGGCCTTAAGTAAGTTATCACAGTAACATTTAAAAAAAGACAGCCCAGTTTATTATGTCATCACAATTAATGGAAATCAGTCAGATAGTTATTTGGACCTCATCATAGGACTCAAACTGAAAACCATGCCTTAGATTTTTAATTACATTGTTATCAATATTATTAGTGTTTTCCATCCGAAACTATTCCAGATCTTGGATCTAAAATAATGAAATCTAACTGAATCAATACAGTTTCAGCTACACTCTCATCTTAGTTCCAAGTCTGTAGCATTATTTGCTATGTTATAGCAGCTGATTTTCCATTAGCCCTAAAAATGTCACTATTCCAGATGATCAGATCTGGAATTACTCCGATCTTGATCATACTTTGATATGTGGTCTGAAAGACCATCCCCAGAACTTGGTATTGAATTCGTATCATCATTAGTTTGATTCTAATGGTAATCTCAAACAAGTTATTTAGCTCCTTTAAA
Organism: Lophius americanus; assembly: GCA_037951165.1. Lineage (NCBI taxonomy): Eukaryota > Metazoa > Chordata > Actinopteri > Lophiiformes > Lophiidae > Lophius > Lophius americanus. The sequence goes on from JBBDHG010000037.1 coordinate 3,286,735, forward strand.
TATTCTTTCTTGTTTGGTTGCTTCAACCTTCCAAACCGTTTCATAAAATTGTTTCTGGTGGTTCATGTGGATTTGACAGAAATAGTCCGAAAAATCACTTCCAATGTTAAAAAAGGTGGGGGAATCTTGAATACCCATTTGTACAGATCCGATCCAGGGTTTAATGGATAATTCAATAGTTGTGCTATAATGGGAAAAATGATCTGCCCTGGTGGAGGTTGTCGCTCTCTAGGAGCCGTTACTTAATGTTGCTATTACATTCATTATAATCAATACCACAATAAGTAGAAAATGTATAGTTTGCTCTTATTTTTTGCATACTAGTCCAACGTTGTTCAAAAGTGTATAATTTCCTTGTATGGACGTGTGTTTTTTGCCCAGCAGAGATGCTGGGAGGTAAACTGTATAACAGAGTCTACCTCACACCTCTTCCTCTCTGAAAGTGAACATACCATATCCTGTCAGTGGGGGGAGGCGGGATATTGACAGCCAGTGTCCCGCGACACTCCTGCACCTCCACTGTGAGCAGCAGTGGAGTGTTGGACATCTCCTCCATCTTCTTCTTAATGAACTCCGTCTCTGTGGCTTTCTGGAAGTACTTCGACTTGGCTATCTTGTCCACAAAGCGCATGATCTTGCTCGGCCTGTGGCCTCCTGCATAGCTACGTGAGCAGGGAATGAAGAGTGGAGGCGAGGAGTGAGTCAGGTTCATCATTTATTTATAACAACAGTTGCTACTCAGCACCCATGATGGAGTGGAGTGACTGGCGAGTAAGTTATGTCAGCAGCAAACTTCAGACATGCGGTCGGCAGGTGCAGCGAATGAAAGAGCAAAGCCTGCTACTTCAACACATCAGAGATAATCTGTTCCTGCCAAATCTCCATTCAGATACGTGTTGCATAGAGATGCTCACCCCTCCCCTCCAGAAAGAAGGGCTTTATCACTGAGGAGTTCTGGCTCTTCTTCATCTGAAGAGCCAGCACTTGATGATTCCTCGTCGCTGTCTGCCAGAGAGTATGTCCGCGGCCTGGGCCTGTCACACACACAAAATCACACCAATCAAGCTCTTATCGACAATTAGGACTCAATCCCACCAAATCACCTGATTCACCTGATGACACAGGAAATAAATCTCCAGAGATTCACTTAAGAAAAAAAAACTATAATCCAGAATAAAATGTATTGTTTCAGTTACAAGCATCTATTCCCTAACTCACCAATCATCGGACAAATCCAGAGTGGTAAGCGTCCAGAGAGAGTCGATTAGTATATGAACAGATTGTAGGAAGAACCAACAGGAAAGAGTTGGGAATTGTGAAAAACAAAAAAAACCACTAATACTGTCAAAAGTAACATCCAGTTCAAAGTTCTCAGTTTAACAAGTTCATCCTAAAGTTCAACCGTCCTATTTTGGCGTATTCACTGAGAATGTGTTAGAAGTTAGTAGAAATGACAGCCTCACCACTCTTTTCCATGCTCCCCGACACCCTCGCCCTCCTTCCCCAGACGGGCCAGGTTCATCTTGGTCTCTAGTGTCATGAGGAAGGAACCCGTGTAGGAGACATCAAGATCAAACCACAGACCTGGATAGAGACACATTATATTTCAAAATCAAAACAATTGTTCTTCATTAACACACCACTCCAGCATTGAAAAAGATTGTTACTGATCACTTTTCATGTCCATAAAAATGAACCTACAGCCTGGAGGTAAAGCTCCAATCCTCCTGCAAACAATGAAAAGGCCAGCTGCTCCTGGCAGCCGTCTCTCAAAGAAGGGAAAGGCAGTCTGGAGTGAATAAATCTACATCCCTGACACAAACATGTTTGTGTTTCTGCCCATGACTGGGAAATACTCAACAGTAAACGTACTATTATGTCAAACTCAAACTCAACGGATTTAAAATGCTCGACTCAACTTTAGTGATCCTTTTACAGAAAAGTGGAGTCAGTCTCGAGAGATTTTTATGAGCTATCTATAAAAAGATTTTCTTTTAGCGAAACAGCCACAATGCTGTTGTCCAAATAATCCCCAAATGGCCGCTCCCTTGTGAAACTAACCCACCCTTACAAGAAGGCACAGAGACAGAGGGGAAAACATCTGCAAGAATGTCACAATGTAACCGGGATTGTTCAATTGTTAAATGCAATGAACCCAGATTAAGACACAGGATGACATCCAGAGGTTATAACAGTTCCTGAGGAGGAGGATTACAGCTGGAATTACTGATGGTGTCAAATGTCACATACTCTTATTTGTGGCACCTGAGATATTTATGATGCACATGTTTTTGTTACGGTTTTTATTAAATAGGATTGTTTCTTGTGACAGATTAAATAGAGATTTTCAGTTAATTATAGTAGGAAGGAATAGAATACGGATGGTTACTTACATACGGAACAAACCACCCATGCATATAAACACATTGGTTTCCTGTTGGCACTTTTGGAAGTATTGTGAAAATAGGTTATGGAAATTTCATAGCCTTATACACATTCATTAAACGGTGCCTAAATAGTGGTATTCAATAGACAGCCCCAATTGTAAAATGGCTACCAGCTTTGACTAACCACATTTTCTTGAGGTACCACCACTTTTGTTTTTTGATAAAATGGCACGTCAGTTCTTAAATGGATTGCCATGGAATTTGATATTTAGGGTCAGATGATGAATCTTATTAACTTTGGTAACTTTTCCTCCAGTGCCACCTGCAGGTCAATATCTCCAATTCAGAGGGAGAATGCTTCTCTCATCCAGAAGACTTCTGGATGGATTAAATGCACCGAGCTGCAGTCGATCACCAGCTCTGTAGGTTTTGGTGATCATCTGACTTTTGCACTGGCATCATTATGAAATCTTTTAGAATTTACAGGTTAATAATATATATGCAAAACTAATACCATTCCCATCAGCAACATCCGTTCTGTCTAGATTTTGTTCTCACTGTGTTTTAGTTACTATGACAGTTTGGACACTTTACCAATTACCAGGCTAAGAAATTATTATATCTAACTTGATATTTTCTAGTATATTAATTATGTCTTAAATTTTAATTAGATGTTGTTCCAATTAAGCGATTTTACCCTACACATATTTTTTTAAATAAATATCTGCCTGAGCTTCCAGGAGTGGGAAAGCATTTCACCTTCTCGTCACCACCTCAGGGGGGGGCAACCAAATCTGCAGAAATGAAATTAGGTGTGCTACCATTGAAGGTAATTCATGGTGATTGGTTGCAGCACTGAGCTGGAATCAACTGGTGGTTGACAGTGAGTATAATTATGCGGGTGTACTGGTACAGACAGACTACATTAGCATTATTATGAGCATTGCAGACGCAGCTGTGGAAATGTGGCTGACAGGAGAAGGACTCATGACTCATTCATGTGAATAAAAAGGAATTACATTGTCAGTTCTCTAATATCTATAGAATTAGAGGATTCTGTCTTTGCTAAATATTATTTAAAATATAGAATAAACTACACATCGCTTGGTCTGCAATCTGCTTAAATGAATAATAAGGATCAAAATTTATCTCCCATACCAGGTTCCCTTTTTTAAGCATCTCTTTTCCTTTTCTCCCCAAAACAGCCACCTCACTAGAATGATTACAGCCCACGTCTCTGCGATGTCTGTGTGTGTCGGGTAGAGAGAAGGTTCAGTATTGGATGACGAAGTCTCAACACATGAATTTAATTGGCTTAATAGAGTGAGGTGCACAGAAGTCTGGATTCCAGGGAGAGGGAGACACTGATACTAGGATTTGTATGGTACGAGAGAGGAAGAGCAAAGAGTGAAAAATTATGGTATGCCACTCTATTCTGTCAGAGGGGCCAGGGGGCCAACCGATAAACAGCCTGCGTTATAAAGAAGGACGGCAGAGGAAGGCGAAGTGGACTGATGGCAGGAAAACACTGGCAGACCATCAAGAACACTGAGTGAAAAACATATTATACCTTAAGTTGCTTCAATTCCTACCTTGGTGGTCCACAGAGGGTGCGGAGGCATGGAGGACCTTAGGAATGGAAAAGCCCATGTCTAGCTCTGTCAAAGTCAGTTCATTCATAACGTATGGCAGCTGAAGACGAAAGACACAGGAGATGCAGCCATCAGAGAAATAAGTCATCTCTTTAACTAGCCCGATTGGAAGTCATCTTGTTGTGATTTGTTTCTTGAACTGTTGACAAACTAGCACTGGTACACACCCTGATCTTACTGAGCTTCATTTGGATCTTTTTAGACACCACGTTAGCCCAGTACTTCTCTCCCAGGAAGTCCCAGAACATCCTTCCCAGAAAGGCATTGACCCATGCTTCGGGCTCCTCAGTCTCCTCCGAGCTCCTGCAAATCTGTAGGACACACACACAGGCATGTACTCTAGCTTTGACCTCATTCAGAAATAACATTTCCATGTAAATTCTTTTCAGCTCATCGTCGCCTCATTGATCTGACAGTTATTGTTCATCTAACATGCATTATTTAACATACGTAACCCAAAAAATGTCCAAGTTAGATGGAGGGTTCTTAGCAGCTTGACCTCAGACCCCACACAGTTGAGCCACTTCTTTCCTCACAAAGAATGAATATTGACATTTCAGATCCCAACGGACAAGAATTCTTAAAAAGTAATCTTGTTCGAACTTTAGAATCACTGACGGGTGGAACCAGGATAAGAAAGATCATCTCGATACCATCGCCCCTGTTGTTAGGTGAGATATATTAGGCAGCAAGTGAGGAAGGAAGACGATGTAGTGACTTTGACAAGGGTCAAACTGTAATGGCAAGACGTTTGGGTCCAGACATGCAGGCCTTGTTGAGTGTCCCTGTTCCAATTTGTTATTACTGAAAAATTTAATGCAGGTTCTGTCAGAAAGGCCCCAAAACACGCAGAAAATTTCAGAGCTTGTTACCAAAAAGGGGACTTTCACAATATTACTTAGGTGGCTTTAATGTTATGGCTGATCGATAAATAATGTGTAAATCCACAGGCGTTTTCATTAACAAAATAATATATGCAGATGGCATTTTTCTTTTATGCCATCGTTCAAGTGTTGCCAAGGTTTCCCTGTGTTTAACTACGAACAGCTATAAAATCATGTCAAATAGCAATAAAACCTTATGAAAGATTACACAGCCCCACTTCGTAGGTTGTTTCCTACCTTTTTGGTAGTTTGGGGGCTGCTCTCGGGGGTGTGACCGGGGCTGGTATTGGCGGTTGGGCTTCTCGATGGTGCCTGGGGGTTGACATATTTGGCCATGTAGACATTGTAGTCCAGCAGCATCTTCTGCTTCGAGCCTCCAGCCGAGCCAGAGAACAGAGGGCGAGTCTGAGACAGCTCCTCCAGACTTCCCCTGCTGCTGCTCCTGCTGTCAGCTTCCAGGCCTCCACCAGATTGGCTGCTGCTACTGCGGCTGTGGGAGGGCAAGAAGGCTAAAAGTGGAAGGGGGAAATTCAATGAGGAGAAGTTAGTGTGACACAATGATGCATCAACAACGGTTTTAATGATTCCAATCAGTTGTGTGTATGTTAAAGACATAAACTAGATTAACCTTTTCAACCGTTGGCATAAATCTCACAACTGCAGCACTCCGGATGACACATCATGTCTCTGACGGATGTTTGTATTGAATTAGTCATTTTCAACGGAATTGCTTTGTGCATCCACAGAAAAGTGTGATATTTAAATCATCTTTCTCATAATCCTGCTCACCCTGCTCCTAACATTGCTAGTGTTTCCCTCTGATCGTGCCTTATCCACTATAATCCACAGCGGAGACCGATGCTGTAATACGCTGCTTCTCCGTGCATGTAATCCTGCTGACCCATTCATACTGTTCACCGGGCCGAGGGGATTGTCAGTCCCTGAGCTGGGGCTTATGCACAGATCTGAAGACTGTGGATTTACACACTCAAGAGTAGAGCTGTTCTGATGATGGAAATGGCTGTATCTGTGTGCAGATGTAGTTTACATATACATGTAGTCAGAGCACGGGATCAATGCATGTGCTGTCCGTGTGTTTTTGCATCGTATGCGATAGCTCAACTCACCACTCTTGCAGATACCAGACACACTGCCACCTCTCCCTTCTGACTTCATCCGGGACGCTAAGAGAAATCTCCGGAACCACTCTTCTTTCTCACGACCCGTCCTCCCAAACAGGTAGATTGTCAGGTCTCCCCCTCCAGAGGTACATCTTTTTGGTTCCTCGGCCGATCCCGCAACTTCTCCTTTCTCAAATTTGTCCATTCGTTCCAACTTCTCACAGGGCCCTACTAATTTGTCCTCCCCACCTTCCGGCTTGTCTCCCTGGGCTTTGGACATGAAGTCCTCCTGCTTGGCCAACTCGATGCAAATGGGATACTTCTTGTTCCAAACTCTCTTCCTAGCCAAGCTTTGGGGCACCAGCTGGATCTATGGAGGCATGAGCAAATTCATATAATTAAAATGCACATAGATGAGGGTGCTTGCTTTTGGAGTAGAATGCCCAAAGTTAAACAACGGCAAATAAAAAAAGATGCGAGTATTATGGAAGAGGTCACTGAAATTGGAAATAGTGCATAGCCCACATGCCACAGCGTGCACATAAACAGTAAAAAGGGTCTTAAAACATTCCGAAAAAATTATGCTGAATTCCTATCGGGCACTGTTTGTAAAGGTAGCACATGCTGATTTTAACGACAACATTTATCCATATTTATCTCCAAATGTTATATCTAAAAGTCATATCTAATCTAAATGTTATATCTAAAAGTCATATCTAATCTAAATGTTATATCTAAAAGTTATATCTAATCTAAATATTATATCTAAATGTTATAACTTAATATAAAATAAAATTGTTATATCTAAATGTTAAATCTAAATGTTAAATCTAAATGTTAAATCTAAATATTAGATCTAAATGTTAAATCTAAATATTATATCTAATTGTTGTCACTAAATATAAAATAAAATTGTTATATCTAAAAGTTAAATCTAAATGTTAAATCTGAATATTATATCTAAATGTTATAACTAAATATAAAATTAAAATGTTATATTTCAAAGTTAAATCTATATGTTATATCTAATTATTCAACTACTACTCTAAAAGTTGAATTCTAATTGTTCATTCTAAATCTAAATGTTTAGCCTAAATGTTTAGAAAATATGCAGCTTTACACTGACGACAGTGGAAGTACCAAAATAAAAGCTTGTTGAAAAGCTCATGTCATCAGGACATGAGTGAGCTCCTGGACGGTCTCGGGTGCTTCTTGTTGGCGTTTGATGCAGCTATACATAACGTCCCAGAGGCTCTCAGGATGATTCGGGTCTGTTGAACATGAGGACCAGTCAATAGCATGAATACCATCATCCTCCAGGAACTGCCTACGCACTCTGGTCACATGAGGCAGGGCATTGTCCTGCAACAGGAGGAACCTGTGGTCCACTGCACCAGCGCAAGGTCTGAAAATGGGTCTGAAGATTTCCTACTGGTACCTAACAGCAGCCAGGTTATGGTTGGCTAACACATGGAGGTCTCCCTCCAAGAATCTGCCTCCCCAGACCATCACTGACCAACCACAGAACTGGTTTTGATTTTTATATTCTGTGGTGAACATCAATCCATCTGCATGGTGCTAGGCTGTGAGCACAGGTCCCACTACAGGACTTTGAACCTTCATACCAACCTCATGGAGTGGTGCTCCTCCTGTTCCTCCTCTGACTTATAAGCAGATACCGATCCTGCTTTTGCATTTTTGCCCTTCTAGACTTAGCAAACCTTCTTGTGATGGCATGTATGGATGTTCCACCCTGGAGGAACTGGTCTACCTGGTCCACCTGAATGGGCTGCCGGTACCACTTCATGCTCCCAGGAGAGACAAGGACACTAGCAAAATGCAAAACTAGGGGGAAAAAAATCAAAATATGAGGAACTGAAAAGGGAAAAAACTAAATTTGAGTGCAAGGCCCACTCCGCCTGGGCACTGGAATATCGTTATACCGTTTGTGCTCCCTTTTTGGCTCTTCATATTTTGAATATATATTTTCGGTTGAAGCACAACAATAAACTGGGAAGGCGCGTCCACGCCATGCTCTTATTAGAGCAAAATCAATCAGGAAGGATGAGGAGAGATGGTCTGTTGCCACCACTGTTGCCACCACAGGTCAACTACCTTTTTGGGAGATGAACTGCTGTTGCTTCTCCTTTCCACCAGGTGGCGCTTTAATTTGAACCAAAGCAGATGAAACCAGCTCATGGAAGCCTGTGCTTCCTAACCAGCAGGAGTGATATCTCACAGGTTTAACTGACTCTGTGTCATTATGAGATGATTATGTGTTCTCCAACAGTTTGCTTCATCGAGCTTTAATTTTGGCACTTCCGCTGACAGCAGTGTGAATTTGCATATTTTCTAAACATTTAGGTACAACATTTAGATTTAAATTGAACATATAGATGTAACATTTAGAAGTATTTTTAGGACTACTTTGACAAATGGCATGTGGACACTAATGTGAGCATCTACAATTGAGGGTCCATGCAAGACTGATCAAACATCTACAGCTGTGATAAAACAATGAAAGCACAGGAAGACATTCAGTTCCACGAGAAGGACAGAGCGGTAGTCACACGATGAAGACGACCATAATGAGCCCTTTATGTGAAATAACCTTTTTTTACTGCCTTACTTCAGATGTATCAAAGCATCTAGTCAGCACACAAACACATAAGACACAATCGTGTGTCGAGGGTCAATGATCTGTGACTGTCACACACAATATGTCCCTCTGAGCAGCTTTGTCACTGAACACGGCCTATTAGCCGGCAAAGGCAAATATGGGGGGACGCTTGCTTGATGTCACTATCTGTTAAGCACAAAGTACTCAGAGCCAGCAGAGATAAACAGTTAAGGCATTACTACCCCTGCCAGTTTGTCCTCACCTCTCACACATATTTCAAAAGTAGCCACAGAAACACATGGAAAAGCTTTTCAGCAGCTCCCCTCCATTTAGTATTGACCACCGTCGCCCACAACTACTACACCTTGCTGTCAGTCAGGTCGTAGATCTTCTGGCTGATGTAGGTGACGTCGGGTTTAGGTTCGTTGTGTGCGGCGCGGCGGGAGATGTTGCGGTTGGGCTTGGACAGACGCAGGACGGAGCCCTCCAAGCGGACATAAACAGAGTGGGTCAGAGTGGCGTGGTACATTTCCGGGTCGTAGCTGTGGATCTCATTCATCCACCCCTGAAGAGATTGAAGGAGAGCAGAGGGGAAGAGTAGTTGGTGAGATGAATTATCACAACACATTGTGATTTTAGAGTGTATGTTTACTCACCTGAGCCGTCTTGTGGCTACTACCTAATTAAACCTTGTACTTATACTGTACAAAGTTGTATATTTTGTTATTTTTACAGCTAACATGTGTGCCACTTTACCAAACTATAGCTTTGGTATTTCTGTTAAATATTTGAAAGATTACAGCAGGAAGCAAACTTTTGCTTGTACACAATGCTTCAAAGTCAGTCAGAGCAAAAGGATATCTCACAGTGAAGAGAAATCATTGTTTCAATAGTATATATACATATACTGCTGGATATAACACATTTTTAAGGATTTCATAAATTTGGTTATTATTGAAATATGATTCCTATTTTATTATATGTGGTAATGGTGACTACAAACATATCATTCTCTGTTCTGTTATCTCTTGTTATTAATCAGTCAATACACTGTATTTGCTCATAATTATATCCCTGAAAAGTCGGAGATATTATGGAAACGTCATTGCGACTGCGTCTGCGTCCGATAACTCCAAAAACATTTCCTGGATCATTCTCAAAACTATGCCCACATAGATTTTAGTGTGAGGAGGAACTGGATTTTGGGAACAGTACGTTGTATATTTCAACATTGGAGGGGGGGGCTTTATCGCCAAAAGTTTTAGGCCAATAATTCCTCAACCCTTGACCGGATGGTATTTTACCCTAACAGCTCATATTTTACTCACAAAGGAGAGCTTTTTTTCCCTTCTTTTTTTAAATGAAGCACACTATTTCTCAGATATAACTTTACAATTCATTTGAGGAGTTCAATCAGGGACATTGCTCGTACAACACAGGGGATTGGGGGCATTTCGGGGATATGCCCTTGCTGTCGGGGACAACCGTTAAGGCCCAGTAAGATGGATTTTCAAACTCCATCTAACTGGTTGATATTCTAATTGGTTTCATTTTTTTTCATAAGCCACAACAAATGAATGCTATTCCGTCCCCACATAGACTAATGCTATTCACTATATGTTGAAAGCCCAAAATTGCTAAATAGATTTATCTTGTCTCTTGGTAATACAGAATAAGGTCTCTTTCCCTGCTTGCATTACGATGTGAGACTTTCCAATAACCACACTGTAAATCTGTATACAACATTCATCTCGCAGTAGAGCAAGATGTTAAAGGTGGTCCTCAATCTGGTGAAGAACACTTATTATTAAATCCAGCGTCTCTGAATTCATAATCAAATGCCTACAAGATGTTAAGGAAATCAAGCCCAGAAACGCCTCACTAAATCTCACCTTGAATATTCCTGGTTCTCTTATATCTAGCTGGGCCACATTCCACTGGTCAATCAATCGCCTTCCTCTTCTCGCGCCTGATGAGGTCCGTCGAGATGTGGACAGCCAGAGGACCAGCAAGGCCAACATGAACCCAGCTACAATCCCATGCACCATTGCACATACATACGGTGGCACTGGAAAGACTAAATACCAGTACACCAGCTGTGTCAGGAAGAGGAGGCCAGACACGGGCACAGTATCCAACATCTCCTCCATTTTCTCCTCGTCCTCTCTGTCAATTTCCCTGCACAAATCAGTGCTGCCCGTGTGAGGCTGCTGTGATCTGAGACGATCCCCATCTGGTGTTTCTGTATCGGTACACGACTCAAAGTCATCATTGTACAGTTCACAGAAGTCCTCGTCTTCCTGTCGAGCTACCAGGGCAGACATTGAGCAGCGTCCCAGTGTGAGGGAAGGAGATCTGGTGAAAGTGGATAAGGAGGCGTGGACGAGGGTTGGTGCTGGCGCCAATGATGGGGAGGAGAAAAAAACAGAGTCCGGGCCTTTGTCCGTGGGGGTTTGTTCATCCCCTTCTGCCACTTCCTCTTCCTTAATGCTATAGCGGCTGTTCCCTTCTGAGTGTCCATTTAATGTGGTCATTGCACTGAGCTCTGATGCGCTGGAGGAGAGTGATTTTGCACGATGAGTGACACTTCCAACAGCTCCCATGCCCAACTCATCCCCCATGATCTTGCTAAAAAGCTGCATGGGGTCTGACATCACCTCCGACAGTCGCCGCTTAGTGTCCTCTATCCTGGCCTCCACCTCTTGGACCTTGAAGAAAGACCTACCATCTGGGGACATGATGGGTGAAGAAGGGGCTGTTTTGGAGTCTCCACCTGTATGAGTGACGGTGACGGGGCAGGAGGACAAGCGAGGCTGGGAGAACTGTTTGAAGAGCTGCATGTTGCGGGGTGGCGGCCGCTGGGATGACTGTACTTGCTGCTGATGGTGAGGGGGTTGATGAATGTGGTGATGAAGAGAGCCCTCCTGATGTTCAGTCTTTGAGGTGTCCGTGGAAAGAGACTTCACAAAAGATTTCATTAAGTGACGGTGGCGTGCATGTGACGGTGCAACAGTGGTTGGTTCAGGAGCGGTTTCTCGAGACTCAACATCATTAGACAAAGATCGGACGAGGCTAAGGAAAGGCTTGGATGAGGACGGTGCTGCAGACTTACAAGGGGATGAGGAGCTGAAGCTTGTGGATGAGGGATTAGCTGAGGGTCGGTCAGTTGGCCAGGAGGAGCTAGCAGGAGGGTTGGAGATTAGATGGGATTGGGTGGAGGTGGGGGTAATAGTCATGGCTGGAGAGGCTGTGTGTGGGTGAGCATCTGAGGTTTCCTCAGACAGAATAATGGGAGAAACAGGGAGCACTGGAGTACCCAATGAGGCCTCCATGCCAGCGGATTCAAACAGCAGCTCCTCCTTTGCCTCCAGTCCCGTGGCCACAGATTGGTCATCAGCATTTGTAGCTTCAAGTCCTTTAAGTCCCTCTGCACAATCAAGCCCAGATTCATCTCCCGCTGATTCACCTGGTAACCCATAGAGCTCCTCTTCCTCGTCATCTTCTTCTTTCCCCAACGCAGAGAAGTGGATGGTGATGGTGTCACGAGAGAGGGAGCGCTGGACCTGCAGCCTTGGTCCGGGAGCGTAGCGAGTGGGAAGAATGTCTGCATGCTGGCCACTTCCCCTGCTGCTGCTGCTGCTGCTGCTGCTGCTGCCCTGAATGCTCATCACCACCCTTCACGGGGCTAACACACTGGGACAGAAAGATAAAAACAGAAGTACACTATGAAACTCAAACATTTGTATGAATAATTGATGCAAGGAAGGATGTGGAAAAATGGAAGACGGTGCACAGGCTCTCTTCAGTGCAGTGAGTAGACTGGACAAGTGCGTCCATGCTCCCAAAACCATTAGCTCTCATTATGCAAGGCTGTAGCTGACAGACTGAGTAGCACTCACGCCTGGCCTCTCTCTGCTGTACCAGCATCTTCCTCACTAGCTAACTCTCGCCTACTATGGCAACATGATTAATGGGTTACTTCAGAGCACAGGAGGCTGTATTTAACTCTGTCCTCCACAGGAGGCAGCCTGCAGTTGATTAAATGTGGTGCAGTGATGAAGAAGAGAACAGAAAGGTGGCAACTCTCCTTAACGCATAGAAAACTTCATTCTTGATTATAAATCATAGTTTGAAATTATTTTGACTTTTACTTGCATTTGATGTTTTTTTTCCTTTTTAATGCAGCCCAAAAAAACTGAAAACACAACTCTGACATTCTAATGCTTACATGGCCTTCTTTCAATAGTATGTATACATATATTGTATATATACCTCTGCAAATGTTTATGCATTCCTCTGTTCGGTTCCTTGGTATCGAGCGGAATGAAAACCCGGTGTCACGTACATTGTATGTGTAGACATTATTGGACGATGAATCAGATATTGACTTTTGATTTAACAGATACGATTCATGTGCTTTCCTGTGTGGTTAATGTAAGTCAATTATTCAACATAGAATAATTAACTATCTGTCACACATTTGGTGACTTAAACAAATCTGTTAGATTCCTGTGACATTAAAAAGATGTGAAACCACAACAATTTTTTCTAAATAACGCTAAAAGTATTCTCTATGATCATTCTCTGTGTGTACTAATCATCTGTACTAATAATAATAATGTGCATCCAAGACCCCTATGCGACTGGAAGACCTCAATGTGTTCAGAAGTAAATAGACAAACTTGAACAAAGCTAAATGTGAACAAATTGACATGGAATTAAGTTCAAAGTTGCCTAGAAATGTAAAAAAAAAAACATTGTCCAACTGTATGAACTATTTACTATGTTTTAATCTCTTAAATATAAATGTCATGCGGAGATGTGGATAAGCCTTTATCGTTATCATATGAACTCGCAGACGGACGGACAGACAAACATAAGCCTATATGCCTATTTTTGCCTCTTTATTCGTTCGTATTTATAGCTCAAACATGGCTCATTATAAAATCGGTCTGTTATGAGGCTGTACTGACGTGCATTGCAGTATCCATGCTTTATTGGGTATTAAAACATGAACATATCCGTACAACATACAAACATTACTTCCACTTAACATTTGTTAACAATATGCAGGATGCTGTTAGGATACATTTATTTTATGATCCCACCATAGTCATTCATCAAGCATGTATTCAAAATACTGAGGCATCAACATGGTGTTGAGTTATTATGTATTTGTGGAGTCAATCTTCCCTAGTTAGCATAATCAAACTCCCCCACACGAGGAAACATGCACAAACATGTTGTTTGAATACACAAGGATGACTTTGGCTTTCATGTTTCATGTAAATAGCAGGCAATGGAGGACGGGGCCACAGAGAGAACAACAGAGCAGCTGGCCTTTATGATTGTCTGCATTTGTGAAAAAGCCCTGCAGCCTCCAGGGGCTCTCTGGATACTACCGTCTCTCCAGAGAATGTATTTACTTTGATGAAATAACAGAGCATTTGACTTTTCCAGCCAGCCACTCACTTGGCTCTGCTAAAATGGGTTTTATGTGTGTCATGTTGGGTATGCGTGCATGTGTGTTTGGTGCCTTTGCAGTGTCTGTGCCGTAGAAACACAGCAGATCGAATAAAAAACAAGGAAGAAAGACAGACAGATACAAAAAAACAGCAACAAAATCAAGAAAGATGAGGAGCCTCAGGAGGTCTGTGGAGGCAGCAGAAAGCCCTACAGAAACAAGCCACTGAATTGGAATTCACTTAAAGACAGCAGAGATGGAGAGAGAAAATAGTGAGGATGAAGAGAGGAGAGGGGGGAGGAGGAGGAGATGGGTGGGAGAGACAGAGTGATAGAGATCAAAGGAAAAGGACAGACTACAACAGTGTGGAGGTCAGGAGGTTGAGCAGAGGATGATGGTTCCATGTTTTCCCGGTGTTCAGATGTAGGAGGATGCAGCCAAATTTTGACACAGTAGCTCATACACCCAATTGCCATAACATTAAAACCCCCTGCTTAATATCGTGTAGGCCTCCCTTTTGGTGGCAGAACATCTGAAATGCAACTTCCTATTAGAATCCGCATTAAGTATTTCAGCAATTTTTGCTACAGCTCGTCTGTGGGATCAGAGAATAAAGGCTGGCCTTCACTTCCTTACATGCATCAATGAGATTTTGGCCAACTCGCCAATTGTCTTTCTTTAGACAACATTCGTAAATATGATCCACCTGTTTAGCCATCACAAATTTGACCCTTGTCATAATCTCTCAGATCCTTAGGCTTGCCCATTTTCTTTTTTTCCGCCACATCAACTTCGATAACTAGAAAGCACACAGAGAGTCACAAATCTCCGCCAAGGCAGACGAGTACCTCTGGGTAAAATTTCATGCAAATCTATCCATTAGTTTTGGTGTAATTTTGCCATCAAACAGACAAACAACGTTAAAAACCTTAGCGTCGGTAATGAAAATACTCTCCAGATGCAACAATAAAATACATGTAGCTATATTATGATTCCAAAATGAAACATTTTGGGATCATAATGTTCCTTTCCCACCCATAAACAGATGGTACTTATTCTGTCAGAGTCAAAATACTCTTAATTGATTCAACTTCTCTATAGTTGTGCTCAACAAACGGCTTTTTCTACAGCGTCCTTTATTTTCTGCTCATTTAATTCCAGCAGATGTACGAAGGCTGACAGATGTAACATCCGATTCCATTTGTACCTACTTTACAGTCTTTTTCTCTAGATATCAGGCCCTGAGGACATCTGAGGAGGGATGGGGTGACTGCAAATGTGTTACTTCCCGATCCAGGGCCCTCATAACAGCACATACCACCAGGGAACATGAACGGGGTAAAATTTTCACATTTGGAGATGATTATTGTTGTGTAGGCTGGAGGTCAGGTCACACTGTCTGCACAAAAATGGTCAAAATAAAACAAATTAAACTTATTCAGTTTCTGGTGGGAGATGGCGGGCAGTTGGGATTTGTATCCTGTCTGAGCTAAGCAACTAAATAAACCAATTGCTTATATAAAGGTCCAGTGTGCAAAATTTGGTCGGTGGAAGTCGATGTGAGCTATTTCCCTCTCCTTCTCTACCTTAATTTTTCCTAAGCCGACAGGAGCAACAAGGCAGAGGAAATGAACAAGCGCTCGTTCTGGTGAAGATCGTCCGCTGAAATCAACTCGCTGGGCTACGGACAGCTGTCTGTTCTGGAGTGATTGCTCCAGAACATTCGGTTAACCATTAATGGGTCTTGATCCTAAGAAAGCCCCCTAGCAGATCATAAAAGTGAAAAGTTGAAAATTTTTAAATGTGGTTTAAAGAGGGTTAAGTTTTGGATTAATACCAAAATGGCCTCAGGCCCCAGAGGGTAAAATTAAATATTTCCAGTGTTGCCAGGTCATCCACATTCCTAGAGAACCTTCACAGCAGATATCTTAACTTTTCATAGCAGGAAAAACACAGGTGGGCCTAACAACACCAATGAAGGAAAATCAATACTGCACTGCAGCATAAGTATGTTTATCTAAAAAAAAAAGAAGTTCAAACTTCAATGCAAACTGCTAAACATTCAAACTGTGAAAATGAAAACCACAGGTGAAATCATTGTATCAACAGAAGCTTGGCTTGAAATATTTAAAACATATATTGGAGATGCTTAGTGCTTCCAGAGAAGGAAGATTAAAAGCACATAGATCTGGAGGGAGGGAGATGTAAAAAATGGTAGTCATGTGACCGATATCTAAATAAAAGCATAGATAGAAGTAAAAGGATTGTCAGTAAAAAGTAGAGGAACTTTCTTATAAACGCCGTACATTTTTCTTCCCGCATGAGCTTTAAGTCAACTGGCCTTCCAACATGTTAGGCTAAGACGGTGTGTCATGCTAGTAGCAGCTGATGAAAAATGTATTAAGCTGCAAGTGAGCGACAGAGTTCTGCATATAGGCTGCCTTTGTCGACACCAACCCAAACCAAATTCAATGATTTCAAACTCAAGCTCAACCAGGAGCAACAAAATGTTTTAAACAACATTTTTTCACATTTGCTTTGGAACGACCGTTTGGGAACTCAAAACAGAATGTTCCATTTTCAGAAAGAACACATAAGTCATAAAGTGACTCAACAGTCACAGGGCAGGCTGGGCTTTTTGGCCTTTATAGTCCCGCTTTGAATTCTGTGCTCAGCTTTGAAATAACACACCCACAGCTTTCCTTTCGATGACAACGATGGTGTGGGAGGCTACAAGTGTTAAAAGTTATTAACCGCATCATTATGCATTTTGTGGGTATTTCTGTTTGGTTTTCAGGATTTTTTTTGCCACTCTAATCCAGTCCTGAGCCACTTCAAGTCAAAATCTCCTGAATGTGTCTGTTTAAATAACAGGGTGCTGATGTGAGTGGAATGTGCGAGCAGGCGTCCAGGACAGACTGGCCTGACCTCTGCAGAAGGCCCTTTAGGTAGCATGCCAAGTTATGATAATACTGAATAGAAAGATGTGGTAAATACTGCAGTTGATGACGGCATGAACAATGAGGGACTGTGAAAGTGGAGCAAAAGAAGTAAGAAGAAAGTCAGCGATAGGGGAGAGTGAAAGACGCATGAACTGATGCTGTATTGTAAATTTATAAATAAATGCAGCATTGGTAGGAAGAGAAAATACAAGCATGTATGATTGTTTGTGGTTGTGAAACTAGACAATGGGTACTAAGGGAAAAAAGAGCCGGACATGGATAAATCACATCAAAGGTGACACAGAGGCAGAGGTGCATCCTCTCTTACCCACTGCAGAGGGAAACTCTGACCTGCCTCTGACTGCGAGGAGGAAACACAATCAGCAGTTCTTAAAATAGCTGTAGGGGACAGTGGAGGTGTTTGGCCCACAGTGCAGAGGCTGGCCACTAACAGCTCTCAGAAGGACAGATAGATAGATGGAGGAGTAAAGGGGAGAGCATGAGAGGAAGACAAAGAACAGAGCCTATGGGGAGATGAACAAGGTCTTAGGAGAAAAAGAGTCATGGAAAAAACAATCATGGGGACACCTGCTCTTCTTACATTGGTATTACATCACATGCTTTAACTTCAAAAATAACAAAATCAATTAACAAGCCATAACATCTGTCACCAACAGTCAGAAGAGATGAGGATTTCTCCAAACACTAGCTGCCAGTGGATTTTGAGCCGAGGAAGAGTTGATCAAAGTTTAAGGCAGGTGCAGATTCAGTGTCACTTCTTTACTTTCATCATCATTCCGAGATCAGGGCAAAAAGTCAATTTAAGTTAAAGAACACCGAAGCACGGACGACTCATGATGTTCCAGAACTACGCAGAGTTACAAACAAACACGGAACATAATCCAGAGCTGGGAAATCTATTTTTTGAGGAGGCTATGCATAGGGTGATGGTACAGTAGCAGAGAGGGTGAGAGCCGATACAACGCTGAGGTAAAGCAAATCCACTCATTCAACAGGAGTTCATGCATCTGTGAAAGGTTGGAGGTTACACCAGGGAGAAATACTGATCTGGATCTCCCACTCTGAAGAGACAAATGTTTGCTGGTAACTCATACGAGTGATGATCAGCATGTGATTCTAAATACTAGGAGGGGTTTTCCACAGAGAAGGAATTCAGTGAAATGACTTATTTTGGAACGAGGCAGATTAAAGTTGTCATGGATCTGCTCTCTGTTGTTTATTATTGTTTTTGGTGTGTTTCCTTTTCCTCACGTTACACTCCTTCCTTCGTCCACCCTCGTGTTTGTGTGTGTGTCTATGTGTGTGTGTGTGTGTGTTTGTTCTTATGTGTGTGTGTCTATGTGTGTGTGTGTGTTTGTTTGTCTTTATGTCTGTGTGTGTGTGTGTGTGTGTGCGCGTGTGTGTGTGTGTGTGGCTACTGACTCTGATGGTCTCATTCTCGATTGTTTAATGTTTCTCTCCCAAGTATTCATCTGTTACACACTTGGTTATCCCACCATTCTTGGTCTGTCCGTTTTGTCGTAGTGTTTGTGGATGTTAGGTCATTTCTGAGCTTGAGTTTTTCTTGTATTAATCTCATTTGTTTTTCCAGAGTTTGGTGTAAGATTTGGGAAAGTTTTACTGTTGCTCTTTGAAGTCACTCCTTTGACAAAAGGTCATGGATTGCTTAATTTTACATTCTTGATATTTCCGGTACGGTAGCGTATGACCACAAACAACAATCCTGTTACTTTGTATTGATGTACAACACATCACAGGAGTTTTGTTTGAAGCCCAAACTGTAGACTAACATGCAACGTTTTTCAAAAAGAAACAATCCTGTTACTTTGTATTGATGTACAACACATCACAGGAGTTTTGTTTGAAGCCCAAACTGTAGACTAACATGCAACGTTTTTCAAAAAGAAACAATCCAGAGTAAGATAAATGAAGACAATGAATCCCAACAATGACTATCCAATTTACTGAAAAAAAATGCGTGACTTGATGGATGGTAGTGTGGAATAATCTGAAGCACTCTGAAAATAGGTCAAAAATCCTTTATGAGATCGAGGATAACGCAATAACGATCATGACATTTTTTACAGTAAGTTGGAAATTCATTGTTAGAATTCATTATCTTCATCTATATTTCTTCCCCATCAGGTGATGGAGCTACGCGTGTGCTCCTCATCCATCCTATGGCAGTTGTGTGCATCCTCCCAGGCTGAGGTTTCCCACTGATAGTAAGTCACATTTACTACCCTCGCCTCCCTCAATAATGGCTGGTTGTATGAGCATGTGCGCAACTGTTCGGTGTTGTATATTATTATATACTCTAACTCTACATTTTAAATTTGATTATAGACTGCAATGACTTTGAGAAGAGAGTTGAGAAATGCTGGGTTGTATCGTCCCGTTGGTCAAGAGTTTGTAAATATTCGGTGAACACATCCATTAGATTAAATAGATGAATTAGGCTTTCATGAGATTTTTTTATAAATAGAGTATTATATACATTAAAAGAGTCAAAGATGAAGATGGCTGGGATAATTCCAGGAGACCCCCAGCATGTTTATCTTGAACAATGAACAATGAACAATGAGAGCCAGATACTCAATATGAATGTGTGATGTGTCAATAAGACAGTAACACATGTGAACACATAAACGGTGCTCAGATGAGCTTCAGGGTCAGACCACATTAACAGAGGTCCGACTGTGAGCATCGCATTGATAAGAGAAATAAACTACAGTAAAACATGAGAGCAATCACGCGGCAGTGCTGGATCAAACCGGTTTACTTCGCTTCTCTGTCTCTCACGCAGAATCCACAGTCACGTCAAACATCAAACCTTGCCATGCAGATCATTGGGTTGTTGCCATGCCAACAATGAAGCTTTCATCGTGTTTTGCACTTATCCCAGCAACCTTTCGCTTGGCTTGACGACTCCTCGTCGCTGTATGATCTTGGTCTCCCAGGGTTGAATGAAGTGTTTGTTAAGGTCATCAGTAAGGGTTCTGTGGGGGTGTGTTGGTTTGTGTGTTTAAGTGTGTTTGTGTGCATGTGTGTGCGTGTGGGTGTGTGTCGGCACCAACGTGCAGAAGAGGACAGAGAGGATGTACCTCTATGCATCAGGTGAAAGACAGAGAACCTGTGTTTACAAACATTTTAGCTGTATCACGATGCATCCTATCCAAGATGAAAGATTGCCTGATCAATGAGCAACTTTTAATTATAGTCGTCAACATGATTACACTTCCTCCTGACAGCTTCAGCTGTTGACTCTGATCTTCTCTGGGAACAAGGATGGGAACATGGAGACATAGACGCGCCTGTTTCTTCACTATGAGCTGCTGATTTGCCCAAGTAGTTACTTGTGGTTTTTAATGCTCTAATGCTGACAAACCTGGTTAGACAGGTTTGGGTCTGTCTTTACTGAATAAAACAGTATCCACATATAGTAATAATAATTTTATAATCTGAGGCAAAGATGCTTGATAGTCTTCAAACAGCCAGAGGTTTTGGTCTTACTTATAATCCTCCCAATTATATGGTGAATGGAGTGATGAGGGAGACAGGAGAGTACAGAGAAGGTGATCAAGAGAAATATAAGATGCAGTTTTGTTTACAGATCAAGATTTCTATTAGAAATGATGTCTTGCATATTACCACCAGGAATAAGTGTCCCTGTTTCCCTTTTAGATGTGTGGTTTTGCAGAAGAGTCCAAGAAATACTGTATGAGTTGTCTGGAGATGAAACCTCTGGATAATCAGGGAACTAAAATATCTTTAATATGTTTCAGATTACTATTCATCATGATGAATCATGTAACAGTATTTATGTGTGGACGCTCTATTTCTTCCAAGTACCTCCTGTAATACTTGGAGGACACAGCATCATCACAAGGCTCTGGGCGGCAGAGAGCATCGCAAAATATCAGCATAATCATTTTATCCCATCATTGTTAGTGCTGATGCGTCAAACAAAGGAGACATCAGTAATAAAACTGAACTGAAATAGCAAATTAGATACAGGATCACAAACTTTTTGAAATGCTAAAAGGATATCAGAATCTTCAGTGGATTAAGGAGGGTATAGGTAGAATCTCATAAAGGGACTAAGGGTCCCACTCACCTTCTATAAAACTTAAACTACTAACATTGTTCGCTGACAATTAAAACATAAACAGGACTTAATGAGACGTTGGTACATTGTGACTACGTCTGCACATCTGAGGACGGCACATCTGAATCCTCGGTGTTAAAAGGAGGAGGATGGAGGGACGTCAATGCCATATTCAAAGTGCAAGACAAAAGAGATAAGATTATGTCTTCACCAAACACAACACATGTTGTAAGTATGTTAAATAGTAGTACCTTCTGATTTTTTAATTTTTCCACATTTTTATTGTTGTTGTTTAAGTTGACTCGGAAAGGTATCAGAGTCAACTATAGAGTCTATATAAGAGTCAAATATATATATATATATATATTGTGCAGGTCCCCTGTATGCCACCAAAACAGCTCCTTAGTGCACTGTGTGTTCTGACAGCTTTCCATCAGAACAACTATTACATTTTTCACTAATTTTTGCTTCGGCCAATTTTCTATGGGAAATGACAACACAGAATAGCCCCCCCTGCCCACGGGCTAAGTGAGCTCTGGGCCCCCCTGATCCGGTAAATTGTTCACCAGCTGTCTAACCATTGCAGACCAGGAACACCCAACAAATCCCTGTAGTTCTGAAGATTCTCTGA
The DNA here is from genome assembly GCA_037951165.1 of Lophius americanus. Taxonomy (NCBI): domain Eukaryota; kingdom Metazoa; phylum Chordata; class Actinopteri; order Lophiiformes; family Lophiidae; genus Lophius; species Lophius americanus. The sequence continues at coordinate 3,308,565 of JBBDHG010000037.1, forward strand.
CCCAGTCATCTAGCCATCACCGTTTGACGCTTTTCAAAGTCACACAGTTATAGGGTTTGGAGGGAAATGTCATCTCTAAATGACTCTTCCTTATAATATCCGCAAAAAAACTGTGAAAAAGGATTTATTCTGCCTTTTGTGCATTATTGAGTATTTTTGACCAACAGGAGAGTGAATCAGGGATTCAAAATAAACTGCATTGTCCTAATCCTTGTTCATCTTATTGAAGCAAGACAGTTTTACCCAACATTTGAGTCCTATGGAACAGCATATTAAACCATTTCAGGCTTAAATTACACAGACAATGTTGGTTATTAAAATAAATTGTTGGTTTCAGTTTGCCAGAGTGGAAACCGCACTGTATTCTCTCAGTACCTCATAAATGTATCTTGCCTGACTGTTGTGAGAAGCGTACGTCAAATCTCTGTGTGCGATCAAGAGACTTCCTCCTTTCTATCTAACGTTGACTTCCTGTTTGAGATAAAGGCAATTAGAGGAAAGAACCACCCGTTACTCTCTCTCGCTCTCTTTCTGTTCAATGTAAGTATAAGTAACGTGTATCTACAGCTAGGCGTTGTCAGTGTGTGCATACATACAGCATTAACTCCTAGTGACGTAAGGGTCAATGAGTGCACCCATACAAACCACAAACACACACGCCACCAATGGCTGCTCTATTGGTTTTTCCATTTAAACTGTGATGTCTGTGTGGGATCATATGCATGAACAGTATATTGTTGAATGTATTCATATATGTCCATGTATGCCATACTACATAGACAAAAACATGTGGCCACCAATCGCTACAGGTTTGAATAAGGTATCTGAAATCTGATCGCAACAATCTGCTCCCATTCAGCCACACGAGGATTAAGGGAGGGTACAGTTAATCACAGCGCTGCGACATAGACATCAGACTCACATCACACTACTGGCAATTTAGAGTCACCACTTCACCTACATGGCATGTTTTTGGGATTGTGGGAGGAAGTCAGATCACCCGGAAGGAACCCATGCAAACACAGGGAGAACACACCAACCCCTGCTTTCTTTGAAGCAAGAGTGCTATCCACCATCCCACAGTGGCGACCACACAGGGGACGACATATCAATAAAAAGAGCAAAGGATACTAACATATGCGATCGCATCTCAAGATCTGAATCATAGAAAATCAAGTTCATGTCATCTGAAGTCATCTGAAGTCCTCTGAAGTCATCTGAAGTCATCTGAAGTCATCTGAAGTCATCCTTCACCCACAATCATCAGTTTATGCTTTTGTTTTGGGGAGGAATCAGGTATAAATCTACATAATTGTAACAATAGTGTATCTAAAGGCCGGTAGAGCAGTTTAAAGACTGCAAACCAAAGCCTGTAGAGGAGATTAGATCTGCTTTCTACCTTAGATGATATGAAACATTGGATGTGTTACCAGTTTTTCTTATTTACCAGTGTGTAGCATATGGTACAGCATTATTACAATAAAGAATATTCAATTATTTTATACAATCAAATCATCAAAATGACATTTTTTAACCACACTGACAAAACATCTCAATGCCTAAAAATTGGTTCAACACTGTAAAAAGTAACTCACTTCACAGTCTGGGATATGAGCTTTGCTCTTTCAGCCAGCAGCATCTTTCCGATCCCAGTGACACATCTTCGTTAGCCTATCCTCTTAACGCCGTCTTTTTAAACATGATTCACTCTATTATTCTATTTCCTTCATGATGCTGGTTTACGCACCCTCCATCTCACCATCTCCAGCAGCTTCATCATTCATCAATCTCAGCAGAGTCATCAGCCACCACCACCACGACCAGTATCGAGGCTCCAAAGGGGGATATATTTTGCTGCTGCTTAGGGCAGAGAACCTTCGATCGCAACTCCCCAAAGAGTCTGAGCATCAAAGAGTCTGAGCAGCAAAGACTTACCGACAGACTCATTCTCACATATAATCTGTTATAATCAACATCCATCTTTTTCTCATTCCCTGTCTCCCAAGATTGATAATTTCTTTTAGGTCTAATCGGATTCTTGATGTACTAGATGCATGAAATATAACTAGAAAGATTTTTAAAGCAAATTATTTTTAACGGGTTTATAATATATCCCTTTTCATCTCCTGTAAAGAAAAAAACAAGAACAGCTCTCAGCTGTGAAATCTGCCGGTATTTTAATGCAAATTATTAGATTTCTTTTATAGAATGTAATATTCAAAGAACACAGTTGGATCATGTGACCTTAGAGTGATCAAATCCTAGCCAGTGACACACTTGTTGATACCATGACGAGGGATAGCAGGAAATATGGCCTAAAGCTGATTTATTCCAACATAGAACAACTTGATAGTTTGCGACCCCCAGCACAGCACGAGTTTAACCCTTTAATGTCCTACTAAACTGTTTTTTTCCCCCTGTGTGTGTGTCGCATCAACTGAATCTGTTTATAATATGACCCAGTCACAGCATGTGTTTGTGAATGAGTAAGAGTCAAGGATGGAGCCCTGGTGGACACGACAGGTCAAAGGGTCGCGGGGAGGAGGCTTTAATAATGGCTATTGAGAAAGCCCTATTCAATAAGTACGATTTATTTGGCATATTATATCATGTGATGACTTACTTAACTGAAATGTAACAATATGCAACTTTTATCAACGAAAGAAGTTTAGAAAGTGTCAAATAGTTTTTTAAAACATGCTTGACCAACATGGTTATGACATTTCACTTTATAATGACGGTAGTAACGGTGAGCTAATCTAACTAAAGTTGACTATTTTCCATGAAACACAAATATTTATTTCAATGCTGAAAACATGCTTGGTTTGCCATTTTATAGTTCACTGAGTGTGTCTTATATTTTAAATGATTAAAGAAAATATGCAAAGAACTCATTTTTCAATGATGATTTTGTCCTGGTGAGGACATTAAAGTGTTAACATAGACCAATGACATTCAAACCAAACACTCACACTGATGTTTTCATACTTCATAGAGTTTTTTTAACTGACTCCACGTTTTAACCATTAACAACAGCTTATGCAACTACCACTGTTTACTTTCACCCTTAAAGAAATGCGTCTTATTAAGCTAATGAGTATTCTCTTTAGACCTACTGACACAAACCCACTTTTCATATCCAACAAACCTCACAGTGGGACACATACGCCTGGTAAAGAAGATATGCATATAAAGACTTATAGAATCAATCTTGAATTGATGGGTGAATACTAGCACTAATGTCAAACACGACGACACACACACATATGGACACAGAAAACACACACGCACAAGGTCAAAGGAGAAGTCTTACCTTGAGATTTTAGAGGCATTCAATCTCCTCTTGCCTTACAGACACTGTAAATCACAGCCATGGATCATGGCGCTGACATGGCTGGAAGCACACAGACCGGTAACATTTAGTTGTCAAAGTCAGAGCCACATCTTCAGTGTGAACGTCAGCTCGGCTAAATGGGCATCTCACTTAAACAGGACATGCATCAGACAAGTTTAGAAGCATCCTTGCACACACTGCCCTATTAGGAACCATTACAGCTCCTTGAGGAATAAGTTCAAGCGAGGACACTGGACAGATATGACATGATTGGCAGCGTCACACATGGTCCACAGAGATCTATTCCTGGAATAAAGGTGTAATTAGTGACACAGAGATGAGAGTCAGTGTGATAAATGTCCTGTGAGGCTATGATGATGTGGGCCTAGAACCAAGAGGACAGGAGACATTACTTAGTGTAGACAAGTCATGTGCGCAGCAGGCACCAAATAATCTATTTCACTTGGCAGTAGATAATACATATAATATAAAAAAATATCCAAACAGGTTTACAAATCTGAAGCATTCACAGGAAGCTGCTCTACCAGGGAAGGGCACCACAGAACACAGTGCTATGCTCTAGCATCCTCTCAGCTTTACTTCACCAGGCTCCTCTTGGAGGAAGGGAATATTCTCTGTCTTCCCAATCTGTTACCTCTAGTAATCCTGAAAATGTAAATCTGCAGATGTCCGAGCTCCATCCAACCCTTTGTCCTCACACCTCCAGCTCGGCGCTGGTTTGTGTTCGAGAGGAACAGCTGATCATATCAACAATAAAACGAACACACCTTCGGTCTCAGCTCTACATCCAGGCGTTGAATCTGATCTGGAGCGATGGATCGCAGCCCCGCAGCTCGGAGGCCGGTGGCGGAGTTGATGGAGATGATGGAGGCGCGGCGGGCTGATGAAGGCGCTGCTCGGCCGGCCTGTGCGCCCAGCGGAAGGCGCAGAGCTGACAGCGCCAGATCCGCGCACTGGTTCTGACGCCCCCGATGCAGGAGCTGTCTGGGTGTGTGATGTTTTCAGTGAACGGGAGACGGTCAGCGCCACACCCCCCTCTCCACATTTATCGTGTATTTACGCGGAAGGATCCCGGGCTCCGCTATGGATTCATGTTTTATTGTGTTGCAGCAGGAGAGATGTTTGCGTCACAGCGTTGCAGTAGGGTTCCCCCTCCACAAACAGCACCCTTTAAATGAAGGCTGTAGCTGATATGAACGCTATAGCCAAGAAACGATGTGGGTATTGGACATTTTGAAAGAGAATCATCTGACTTTTCAAAAACAAGAATATTTCCACAGCCTGCCACTGATTCTGCTCAGACACCGGCGGTGTGTTTCTGGCGGTCGTCACGACAACCTGCTTTCCGGCTCTCTCAATCTGAATATATTTCCTGGGACAGGCTGACATCTGCTGGGCTGACGGGGAGATTGCATCAGTGAACTTGTACTCCCACAGCAAAGAAGGTGGCTGCTCCTCCTCCTCCTCCTATTCCTCCTCCTCCTCCTCCTTCACCTGATGTCATATGTGAGTCATATGGTACTGCTTGATCCACAAATGTAGATCAAGCAGCACCCTGAAAGTAAAGCCTCCATCTGTTTGATGAAGGGATCCAGCTTGTGGGCAATGTGGCGTCAACCACAGCAAAGCCTGGAAGTCACACATTCACATGTCAGTCAAGATTCTAGGCTGTAGGGATTCAACCCTTTCATTTCCTGCTCAACTGCTTGGTTGAGCACATTTTGAGTTACTATTTCTTCTTGAAAAATGTGTGACACTTGACTGGACCTATTTATAATATGACCCAGTGGCAGCCTGGATATGCTAAAGAGTAAGGGGCCAAGAATGGAGCCCTGAGGGACAACACAAGTCAAAGTGGTCAATTAGGAGGAGGCATTAACTGAAGCTCCTTTGCCAAGAGTAGCTTCTTTTTTTATTAAAGCAGGTGAGGACTTATTAAAAAAATAGATACAGACTAGATACAACCAAAAAAGTATAATAAGGATGAAAGAGTTCTCTAAAGTCATGCTTTACCAAAAGGTTGAGGTAATCTGATTAAAACTGATTATCTTCCATGAAATACAACATTTCCTCATGAAATAATTCTATATTTCTGAATTGTATAAACTGTTTAAAACATGCTTGACCAAACAGTTTGTCCTGTTATGGTTAATTAAGAGTGGCTAAGATACTAAATTAATATATATGCAAAGAAACAAGATTTAAATAGTTTTTTTTCTTGGTGTCAAAAGGTTAAAATTCCACCCCTGATTTTTCAGACACCGCTACAGCAGCAGAGGCTATTGGCAACAAAATATGTGCAAGCTAGTGATTGTAGGAGGTAAATTGTTTAACAGTAAATTGTATGAGGCATGATGGCTGTCACGCCTGATGATCTACCACAAGAATGGGCAACCAACCCACAGGATGACCTCTGTAGGTCATGCCAGTCCACGAGGAGTGGGATTACTGCTGTAATCAATGCTGTTGTGGAAAAAACTACTGATAGTGGAAAAGGCTGTATACTCCATTTGTGCCACCTAAGACATTTATGGTGCTTTTATAACGTATTTGTTATGTCTATGTTGTCACTGATTAAATACAAATAATCATTTAAAAAATGTTTTCTATTGTACAAATATAATATATATTTTTTTTAAATTAAAAATTAAATAGATTCAAATATAAGCTGGGACAAAATAAGATTTTTATTTTCCTATGACACAAATTATCAAAGCAAATGTTCTCATGTCTCTTGGTTATAAAATGTTCTATAGAGAGTGAACATCAAGAGGAGTGCTTTCTACAAATAAGTGATTTAAAGGGATTGAAATGAAGAGACGAAAGTGATAGAAGTCTGTTTTCTGACCTCTGTATCATCCACTGAGGTTTGGCTGGATGTCAGCAAACCTGGTTGAGGGTTATTTTTATGATTTCTCAGAGACAGTGGAAGAAACATGACAGGAAATAAGTGAAATAGATTTTAATCTGAGATTTTGCATCATCATTTTTTTTTTACGTAACCGCTAACCCTTTTCAGGGTTGCGGGTACTGGAGCCTATCCCAGCTGACATTGGGTGAGAGGGACACCCGTGATGAGACCCCAGTACATCATAGGGCTGACAAAGAAACAGACAAGCATTCACGCTCACATTCACTCCTACGGGCAATTATTAGAGTCACCAGTCATATTGATAGTAGAAACCACAAATGACAATATCATGTGAAGAGCATGTCATGTGATAATACAGTCCTGAGCCATTTTTACATGTACTGCCTACAAGTACATGTAAAAAATCCTCATCCATGACAGTTGCGCAAATGCAGATGGAGGTCATGTGATATGATGGTCAGAATGGACCATTTTTGCCACCTTAATGTCACATTTTTTACTTAGACGAGAGAAAGAATGATGTTTTATTCAAAAAAGATGGTGGAATATTATCAAAATGTTGCTACTTGCAGAGTGCAGTTTCACAGAGCACAAGCATTTTTGTGTTGTCTTGCTACAGAAGTACACTCGAGGTATAAAAAACAGTAAACAAAGAAACACATTATGACTTATGTAACAGGGGTATGGCTTTTTGTCAGGTTTCAGTAGCTCCCTCTGCCTGTCAGAGGGAGTTTAACAGTATGAATGACATCAAAGCACCCCCCCCTCGGAGCTAAATTCAAAGGCCAAACAGCCCATCTTCCCTCTATTGCTATAATAACCATCCCTTTAAGAAGATCATAAAGCCAACCCCCCACCATCACTGCACTCGGTGGGCCGGGCTAATAGCTGAAAATGTAGGACCTTGCCTGGACTCCTGTGAACTGAAATGTATGCAAATTGAATGAAGAGCAATCGTATGCATTTTTCTTTCTGTATTTTGAAGGGGCTCAATCTGTGTGTGTGCGTGTGTGTGTGTGTGTGTGTGTGCGTGTGTGTGTGTGGGTGTGTGTGCGTGTCCTCGTCCATATCCTGTCTCAGTGGGGGAGAGACATGAAAGCCTTTCTAAAGGATCTCATCAGGACACGGTCAAGTCCAAACACACAAACAGACACACTGACACAAATGATACACCTTTGGGGCAGCTGACCAATCAATACTCTTGACTGTGTAAAAGTACACAGAATTGTGCACAGGGTGCTTTTTTCTTTTCCACACAAGCCTTTCTTTGTGGAGTGTAACCTTTTGATCTAAATGAGGGGGGGAGGGAAAGGGGTGGGGGTTTAGTTAGGTAGGCCAATGTGTTTGAGAGGGGAGGTTATGCTAAAAGGGGCTGAGGGGGGTAAGTTGCCACCTTTTCATCTTACGTCTCATCGGTTCAGCTTTATAACGAATGTCAACGCTGATAACAAAGTCTGATTTGCATTTCATAATCCCCATCTCTACTTTGTGATCAGGTGAACTTAAAAGTACGGCTGTGTTCCCTCTCAAAAAAAAAGCCAAAAACATAGAAAGCAACAGAGGGGATAAAAAAGTCTGTTTGCTCTGAAAGACGTTTGAAGTTCTCTGCCCGAGTTCAAATAACGCTAAAACATGTGCATGGCATTGAGTGGCTGATTCGTATTAAAAAGAAGAAAGGCGTACACATGAAAGGAGGGGAGATTGAACTGGAGATGAAACTTTCAGGACCTCATAAGGCCAAAATCCTCTGGATCTTCTTCACTACATACACAGAGGAACACACACCTGTCTTCAACATTTTGCTCACGTTCAAACCAACTTTCACCCTCATTTTGTTTTCATGCTGCATAAAATTGAAATGTTATTGAATGTTGTCTTGATCATCAGAGCGGTGCAAAATTCATCCGACAGACTTCGAAGCAGCTTTTGCTGGGTGGTGGTGGGGTCATTGAAAGTGATGTGTTTACTCACTCCAGAGGTCAAGGTGTATCAGAGTGTGTTTTTGCATATGAGTGTTATTAGCAACTGAGCAACAGATCCAGAAGTCTTGGACCCCCCCCCCAGCCGTCTGCTCACACACTCCATCATCTGCCTGCATGCTGACCAGTTGATGCTCTGTTCCTACAGCACAAAGAACTGGATGGTGACCAATAAGTTATGTTTCTGTCCTCTTTGGTGTCAGGTAGTCCTCCTTGGGTTGAACACACTGTTCTCAACAGCCTATTGTTTCTGAGAAGACCAGACATCCTTTCCCATGAGTGAGGAGGGCTTCCAGCAGAGCTGCTTCACCTCCTCTACATTCTCATAGTCCTCTGTTTGGCTGGAGTTGTAAAGCTGGACCCTGGGAGCCGCCCGCCTTCACACTGATCCACTCAGCTCTGCTCTGCAGCAGAGGCTGTCCTGCCAGCTCCTTTATCCCGGTTACCGCACACCCAGGGCAGGCAAAGCCAGACTGACAGTCCCCCGCTGCCTCCATAGACTCCGTCTCATTTCCCTCGGTAGCCACACATCACCCCTCTCAGCTTTTCAATTTTGGAAGCAATTAGAAGGAGATCCCTTTCTTTTGTCGTCTATCCACGGCGAGAAAAAAGAAGAGAATGAGGAAAAAGGAGAGAGGAGGGCCAAGTTGCTGGTGGTGGTGGAGCTCAGGCCTAGCCAGGAGCCACTTGCGAAGCCTTGGGTATTAGGACTCACATGGTTTGTTTGGAAAGGCTTCTCCAGAGGCCAAAGTGGGATTACGTTGCAGATTGCTAGTTCCCATGGAAAGGGGCCTGAACCAACAAGAGTTTTGGTGGGTGGGTTTCAGGTTGGGGGCCATAGAAGAGGTCTTTATGAGTTTGGGGTCTGTCTAAATGGAAAGGGCCAACTCCCAGCATGCTAGCCCTCCATATTAGATGGACACAGAGAGGCTATTGAAGTTATCCAGACGTCCCCCCTTTATTTCTTCCCTTTTCTCTCCCTCTGTCTTCACTCGGGAAGGCTTAGCTGTTTGCCACTCAACAAGAGAGTGTGAGGGGCAGAGATGGTTCTTGTATTCATTCTGAGAATGAAAACACTATCTGTCATAATATGGTATCACTGTGGTATACTTTAGATGAAAATCTAATACAGTGTCTAACATGAAATCCATGGCCCCTACAACACAAACAGATCTGATCTGATCTGATCTGATCTGATCTGATGGGATCTGAACTGATCATGATCTGATCTGATCTGAACTGATCATGATCTGATCTGATCTGATCATGATCTGAACTGATTTATTGTGAGCAATGGTTCTACAATTTGACGGAAGACTACATTTGATAATGAAACAGTCGAAGGAACTTTATTGTAAAGCTGCAAATCCACACTGGGGACAATACTGATTTAAATCAGTGGAGTAAGTACAACTAATGCTGATAAAGAGACACTAATGTCTAAAACTATGCTAACTCTCCTCTGCAGTATGTCCTACAGATGCCCTGTGGGGTTTAGGTCATGTGACTGGGAAGGCCATGGCAAAATGAGTGCTATCAAGTCTGACTCATCAGTTTCTCCTAAATCAATGTCAAAACTGAGTATCTGAACTCACCGTGTGTTTGGTGTATGAATGTATGAACTCAAACTTTGCTCTGATAAATACGTCATATCAATTATGCAAAAAGATTTTTTTAAATTTACTCATAATTTTAACAGGACACAGGGGTGGATCAGGTGCAGATAAATATTTCACTTTGTTGTATTGAGTATGACTGTATGTGAAAAATCAAGGATTAACTATTTTATATATAAAATAATACAATATACATATATATTATATGTATATATATGTATATATATATATATATACACATATATATATATGTATATATATATATATATATATATATATACATATATATATATGTATATATATATATATATACATATATATATATGTATATATATATATATATACATATGTATATATATATATATATATACATATATATATATGTATATATATATATATATATACATATATATATATGTATATATATATGTATATATATTCAGGCACTGTTCTCTGCCCTCCAGTGGTGAGTAGTTGGTACTACACACTGCATGTGAGTTTCTATCAAATCATCATTTTGCATAGGTGGAATAAAATTCCATATTTCCATTGTATTCAACTTTATATTTGTACTCCTCTTCATCTCAGGGGCAAATAGCTTAGGCCACTGTTCACATCAGCACTTCTGTCTAGTGGCTTAATTGTTCCTTTGTTGTTCCTTAACACTCTGAATCATTAATACTTTGCTACCTGCTCGTACTGTCCTGACAATGAATTGTCACTGAAGTTAGGTTGTAGTGTGTTAGTGTGTATTAATCCTCAAAAGTAGACTTTTGTTAAACACAATGTTTACAATAAACAAAAAAGGGCTTATCTAGGAGAATTAATTTATTTTGCTGTAGGTTTGAATACCTTTCAGTGTATAAACTTGTTTTAATTAACTCAGCCTTTAACATCTGCAGCATTCAATTGCACTATACATCATAATATTTATGATATTATGGTAATATTAATCCGAAAACAATATATGCAATCCTAAATCACTTGTGTTTAATCATTTAATTTTTTATTCAGTGGTTAGGGTCGAACTAAAAATCATTTGTCAGTACGCAAGCCTAAAACACTGAGAGGGAACCCTTTTACCATATAATAAATTATTTTATTTTTATATTGACCACATTGTGCTGGTGAGACTTTTGCCAAAGTAAGGTTAAGTTTTTTTACTGCAATATTTACACCAGGGGGTATTTATTGTACCTGTTAACCCAGAGACTCTCAGTACTGGACACACCCTTACCCTTCATAAGGGTAAACTCATTTAAAATATGTTAAGGTGTGATATGCAGAGGAAAGACACAACGCTCTGTCCTCTGCGTTATTACAATCATAGTTTAAGAGACCTTCAATGTAAAATAAAAAACCCTCAATGACTTTCATTTTAGCGGACTTGCTTCCATACTTTTACTTTAGTTTTTATAAAAAGGGCTTATTCAGGTAGAGTATGTGGCAACTACAAGCATTGGAACTTATGACTCAGCATCATCGCCCTCCAGATGTCTCCCACCCTTTACCCCCCTCAACCGCCTGCCCTTCAATTTCTCCTGACACCTATAGACCCCTCTCCAACCCCCCGACAGTCCATCGGTCTCTGTCTGCAGACCAAACAGTCCCCCCCCCCTTCTCCTCTCCCCTAACCCCTCCAGCAAAATCCCTTTGAGCTGTGCTGCCACAATGCATAAATACATAAATCTGGTGTCAATTTATGCATGTGTGTGTGTGTGTGTGTGCGGTGGGGGATCGCGACATATAGACGACAGGCCAGCAACCCCACAGGCAGACCCCTTTCATGCGTCACCAGATCATAGGCGTTCAGTGTTTACACACCAGACCCATCCACACACACCATCAGACCCCTCCCTACTCCACCCCAGCTGTGTCCCTCATAACCTGTCACTCTTGCTGGGGCAGCTCAGGGACAAAGGCTGGGAGTCAGCCTGGAGGTGGTGGTGCCAGAAGGCCTCTCTGATCTGACCGTCTGCCGCAGATCTGATGGGAGATACGACCGTAGGTCAGAGGTCAAAAGGGCTGTAAAGAACGTCGGCTGACCTCTAGTTCGTCTCCATCTTCAGTCGCACTGCCCAAAATGTTTAACATGATGGGATTACAGTGGAATGAATGTCAAGCGCAATCTGAAACAAGTCACACTGAAGCATATCATCAATCCAGCGCCAGTATGTGGTTTCATGGGCGAGACAGCGAGTGTTCACAATATACTTACATGTCATTACGATCTTCAGATTGCAAACTCCTCAGCTCTCAAACTGGAAAATAATGCTATGTTGATTTCGGACTTTTAAAATGTTGTATATTGTGAATAATTTGGAAGATATCTCTCCAAAACAGTTCATTCAAAAGTAAATTTCCTGTGAAATAAAACCATAAAAACATTAAAAACATCTCAGCGGATTGTTCTTTGCTTTTTTTCCAGATAATCTTAACTTAAGTTCTGCTGCGTGTCGTGAATCAATCTTCTCCCTGCAACAACGACAAAAAGAAATTAAAAGAAAAATGAGACCAAAGGAAAAGAACAGAGTACTACAAAGCTGAAGGCAGCACATCATCCTGTCATGTTAAATTGGGTGTGACTTTGAACAATTCAAAGACCTTGGAAAGGATCGGAATATATGTAAACCCCGAAACACACACACATACGCATGCACGCATACACAACAAAAACAAATTAACATCTAAAATTCTACGGCTCGTTTCAACAGTTCACTTCAAACCGTCATCAGGCCTCTAATAGGGGCCAAGTTCAAAGCTCCACCAGACTCCTGTGGCTTCGCCGAGGAACAACACTACCATCTCCTGCTCCCTCCCATGTTTTTTTATCCTTGGCGTGACGCTTTTTCAACCCTCTGGTTCGCTGCTACATTCTCTAATGCTACCCTCCTTCTCCATCCCACCTTCTTCGTGCAGAAGGAGCCTAACTTTAGAGGAATTCCCTTTCCTTTCCTTTGTCTTTCTTCTGCAGCGGTGCCGTCTCCTGCTCCTCTTTTTTTATTTTCATTTTTTATTTCATTCTGTGGTGCATTCGGTTCTCTGCAGGCCCTCTTGTTCCCCCTCTCTGTATCTCAATCCAGCTTTCATCAAGTATGCCAGCCTTTCAAATCTGACACATTGATCAGCACACAGCAACAGGGAAGCTGTCCTGGTGCAAGTTTGCTCGGAGAGTCAACATCTAACCCTGGATATCCAGACGGAGCCTTGAACACCAAGCTCTCAAAAGACCATCACCGGTCTGAGAAAGACAGTTTCTGCCAGGATAAAAAAAACTCTTAATGTCTCCCCCTCTCTCTCTCCCTTTGCCTCTTTCTCCTCTTTCCCAATTTTTCACTCTCCAAGATGACACTTCCACGAATGTTTAACTTCAGCTATCTGCTCATTAAGAGGTCTTCAAAGCCTCCCATTGATGTAAAAGCATCCATTTGAATTTGTAATCACCCTTTGCTGTACGACTGCTGCGCTCAGCGTAATTTTTCCTCGGATTTTCTGATAGCCGGCTCAAAGAGCTAACAATCCATTTTCTACTCTCTGAGTCGTAGGATAAAGAAGGAAAAAGGGCTTTTATCAAACCTTTGGAAACAGGCAGGTGTGTTTTTGTGAAGGTTTGTATGCTGACAAAGGCAGTAAGAATATATAGGAATTCATTTTGTCCAAAGTGCTAGCAGAGATGATGTGAGTTGAGAGAAAAAGCCGCTGGAGCAGGATATTATTTGTTTGAAGATTAAAGTTCTGTCGTTGTTACAGATCAGACCGTTTCCTTGAAAGGCAATTAAATTGCCTGGAAATTGGTTTGTCTAGAGGGATCACCTTTACCTGATCTTGCCTTTAATGGCAGGTATTTTTAAAGATTACATTGCACAAACCTTAAGGTGTCTTAAAGGTGAGAGAGACCCATTTTGCACACTTGACACATGTTAAAAGAATACCAAGCAATGCATTCAGTGGCAAGCTGCATGCATATTTAGCTCAAATATCCTCTGTGGGCTGAGACACTGCAGAGCCAAACTCTGTCACTCCAACATGACACCAAGCGGAACCAAGAAGATTTCTTTATAGGTAAAAAAAATAGGAAGAAATCCGTCAGAGGAACATACCTTTACATGTGGATTTCCTCACAGGAAGGAAGCGTTTGAAATCTAATACACAAACATTCTTCCCCGGACTCACCGGTTTTCCCTTCAGCAGCGTAAAACAGGCTCTTCTTCTACGCTACTTTGGAGAAGTTTTCCACAACACCGTCCCCCTTCAGTAAGTTCAATACGAGGGCTGACTGGGATTTGGCTCCTGCCATGTTTCATCAAACGCGTTCGTCTTCAGCCATCGCAGGCCCGTCTGTCAGTCAAACAGCTACTCGTAGATACTGCTTTTCTTTCCCCACTTTTCCACTGTTTTTTGTTTCTGGAAGGTGGATATTAAGTCAATGCTGAAAAGAATCTACCTTTGAATTCTCATGACTACTGGGAAAACGTCTTAGGCTGCTACTTTTTGCCGATACTAGACGAACTTTTGCCATGCAATACTATTAAATGGTACAGTAAAGAAATGATGGTTTATTACAACGTTTCTTTCTTTCTTACTAGTTACAGCAATTACCGCGGCCCTAGGGCCAGAGAGATTGGTCAGATGATTGTCAAGGTTTTTAATAAATCACCAAGCCGGTGAAAGATGTAGCGGGTCAGATAACAACCCAAAGTGTCCATAGTGAACATCTATCACAGTTTATGGGAGGCTTCTGGCAGCCAAACTGAAGCTCAAGTAGCATTGATAGAATTCTTGTGAGCAAAGTCAAAGAGCTCCCAGGTTGCAGATAATGTTTTAAGCAAACCTATTTATTGCAGCATAAAAAGTAGCAGTACCATCCCCAAATCTGGACTGTCTCCCTGCACATCATGTCTACTTTTCTTTTTGATGATGCCATCTTTCATGCATGTTGTTTGCTTCTATGCCTCGGTTTCTTGAACGTAGCGCAATATAACATTGGTCAGGCTGGAAGCCAAACCACTCTGGGGTCTGCCAATTGGTGACCCCTTTTCTTTTGAAGTCAAACCAAAACATGGAGTACATGGTTTACATCACTCATGTTGTGTCCTTAATGCTGACATGTAGTATATGTAGTCAGCTGTCAAACTGTTGGGTCCACAGCAGACCGTAACAAATCTCAAGCCCTGGTTTCTCTGTCAGAGACAAGCCGGCGTCATTGGCATGCTGCATAGTCAGACTGTGTCATATTATGCACGATGTGATATCACCAAGTTAGCGTTGTCCCTGGATCAACAACAAATTTGTTTATCCGGGGTTCACATTACAATCAACATATCAGCATCCCTTCTGGATTCCGATGTCGTTCACAGTGCGCTATATAGACAACCGTCTATCAGAGAGAAAAAGCCAACCATTTCAAAACCCTTCAAGCAGAATTTGCTCATTTCAGCATTTAAAATGCAGGGCTAAGGGCCCTTTAGCAGGCTGTAGCTTATGCCACTCGCTAGTTCATCACAGAGCCAACACATAGAGACAAACAGCCATTCACACTCACATTCACCCCTACGGAAAGTTTTGAATCACCAATTTTGTATGTAAAATTGGTGACGAGAGTGGATGTCCATTTATCTGAAGATTAATGGTTTGATCTCAAGCCCCTTGTGGTCTTCAGCTGGAATAATGTCAATGACACACGAGTCTTACGCCGTCATCACCGACAACAAAGGTATATTCACGAAAAGCCTCAAAAACCCTGCATTTTACGAGCCACCCCCCTGATCCTTCTTCTTCTTTGTCTTTCAGCTGTTCTCTTTCAGGGTGGCCACAGTGGATCATCTGTTTCCAGCCATAGTTTCTGCCGGTGCCCTGCTGGTTCACGGTACCAGTCATGATATGCGTTAACCCGGGCCCCGTTCAATTTTGGAAATCAGTTTCATGGCATAGGTTTTGGGCCGGATGGCCTTCTTGACAGAACCCTCCCCATTTTTGTCCCAGTTGGGACTGGCACCAGAAGTACACTGGCTTGTGTGCCCTTCATGGTTGGATTGGGGAATTTGTTAAAACAAATGTGATATTTTATATCGTGTCCAAATAACAGTGTTTTTCATGAGAAAACTCCCCCTAGTCAGTAAAATATGAAGGGTTGGAGTGGAATATGACAAACACAAGACAGAAGCCCCCACCTCGATTCACACATTCACCAAATCTGGACGAGAATCGGACCAACGGTTGAGTAACTATGTCACAAAAACTTTTGGAGATAAAACTCCTCGTAGTGTCGCAAATATAAAAACGACCTTCCCAAATCAATCCAGTTCTTTCTCTCACTAAAGGTCGCTTAAGTCATAAAATTTGATTATCATACATGAAACAGTTTTGAGTTATCACGTTAACACTAAGAATCTGCGGCGGCAATGACAATTCCATAATATCCCCAACTTTTAGGGGCTATAATTAATGCTATCGCTGACAATCCTCTGACAACTGACGTTCTTTTGATCGTGTGTGATTTGTGCATGTGTGTGAGTGTGTGTGTGCAGTGAACTGGTGGCAAACGTGTCACCAGCCTAATCCCTTCCTGATGGACTTTTCTTCGAGCGCAGATGGAGACTAGGGGCTCTTGACCTTTGACCCACACTTTTAAATCACATCAGTCACTTGCAGAGAGGGCCACGGGGCTCCATCACTCCACAAGGCAGCTGCCCACACATATTTACATAATTGTACACATTTACATACATATGTGCAATACTCTGACCCACGAAACAGAGCGCAGAAATAGAAATAGTGTTATGTATATACCTCAACTCTCAAGTAAATATCCCATAATGCTCTTGCAAGCACACACAGATCGATGTGTCCACACACACACACTAAGACACAGCCGTTAAATAATGCTCTTTCTCTTTTTTCAATCACTCTCTGTCATCTGTCCTATTACTCAGCCACATCACATGCTCTCCCCAACTCTGCTACACTTTGTTTTAAACTTCTCTTCCGTCCTCCTTTTCAAACCCTGCTGGTCTCCCTGTGATGTGGCTTTTCTGTTACTGCTGAATAAAACACAGGCCGAGAGAGGGAAAGAGAACGAGGGGGATGAGATGCAGACGGCAAAGAGTCAGAAAGTCTAAGAAATAAATAGAGAGGAAGAGTGTGAGAGAAACAGGAAGAACGGGAGAAAAGAAAGCCAAGACTTCTTCGGTCTTTCTGTTTTATGTGGTAAACCAAACAACATGGCCCACCCTGCTATTTGTTGTCACAAAAATATGCCTTATTCATTCTCGCCATGTAATTTACAGTAAGTTTGAGATATAAGCATCATGTTTACTGCAGTAAATATGCTCATCTCACTACATGAATAGTTTGCCCGATAAATAGATTCTTCAGGTGGGTTTTTACAAAACTGGATAATGAGCACATATTTAATTAACGTATTTAAGACCAACTGTCATGTAGCATCTCGAGGGGCCTCACACAGTGACAAACACCTTTGAAACTCAACTTTGAACAACTGCTTTGAGAAGTGGGCTGGGTTCCCTCACACCGACGTGCTGTTTGCCCACGCTGAGCTTCTACGGAGGTCCTCCTCACTTTGTTGTCCTCACAGCAGGCACCTGCATTCCTGGCATTACTATCTCAAAAGTTTCAAGAGCAGCTCGCTATCTCTCTCTTGACTGCCAGTCTCTGTCTCCCACTCTCTCTCTCTCTCTCCTTCTCCCTGCTCAGACATCCATTGCTGTGTTGCCTAGAGACAAGTGAGAATGGGGACAACGGAGAGAGAGAGGAAGAGGGGGCCTGACTAGAGGAAGATGAAAGAGGAGCGAGATCAGAGGGGAGGACAGGCCAGCAGGGGAGTGATGAAGTTTGTTTGGGATACTTTAGATTTTTACCGCCATTGTGTATTGCCAGTATCCTCTATCCTCTCTTTACTCGCTGGCTACCAGTTTAAGGGGAAAACAGGGACCGCAGGTGCTAGTTTACAATTTTCCAAACAAAAGAAGGAAATTAATGGTTTAGATCAGCCCAGTGTCTGGGGGCGGCTGAACAGCAACGGGATGTAAAGCACTGGGCCGTAAAAGCATTGGCTACCGGGCTGCAAGGAAATAATACTATTTGATGAAAAATAAAAATGCAATAAACTATTTTAGGCTATTTTTGTACGAACTAGGCCTATATTGTCACCCCGGACAGCAAATGTAGTCCCTGAAAAAGACACTTATCCCCCGCATTGTACAAACAATCCCCATGATTGAATTCCTCAAATTAAATGTGAAGTTATACCTGAAAATGTTAAAACTTTTAGCGCAAAATGCGATATAAAGATAGAGCTCCCTCAAGCCGATTCATATGCACCAAATCTTGACTAAATCAGACAAGGCATGGCCCAAAAACTTGTGGGGATGGAGCTAGATCAATCCAGTTCTTCCTCATGCCAAGGTCTATGTGGGTATAAAAATTAAAGATGATCCGTGAAATAGTTTTTGAGTTATTATGTTTTCAGGGATAGAATTACACTGAACTTGAAACCGTTCCTCCCTGCTACACCTTTCCCCTCTCCCAGGAGCTTTGGAAGACAAAGAGACTGGACGGTACTTATCCCAGCCAGGCCACAGTCACAGAGCTCAACCACCGCAAATGATTGGGGGGGCAAATGAATGGATGGGTGACCGATTTGTAAAATTTCTCAGCAAATTGTACATGTCAGTTCAGGCAAAAGATCAATTCCCCAACATTCAAATGGATTGGGCTGAAAAGTTTGTAGCAACGCAGATCCCGATTCTGGATCAAAGACAAGGATGAACATTCCGAGATAAGGCAATGCTCTGAAAACGTCCATGTCCAGCATTTTTGTGCAAAGCAGGTTTTCTGGAATGCAACTAAAACTAAAATGCAGAAAGAACTGGACAAGAGGGAACTCTTCGGTTGTCCGTGTCTCTCAACAGTTGTAGACCATCTTGTTGCAGAGAAACCAACTCAGAACTCCCACTAATGCAGTGGTAGTGGTTTTTATATTCAAGAACTGTGATGATGTTTTGATATATATTCACGATTAACACTAAACCCTGTTTGCGAGTAAGCAAGAATATTGTCATTATTAAACTGGGCCACAGAACAAAAAGATTAGTCATCTGTTACAATTAGACTTGATATGACGTAGATGACCAAGGCAATCCATTCGACAAATGAGGTGCTTCGGATTGGACTGTTCGATTGTAGATGACAAGTGGATGAGACGGGCTGCAAATCTCTCCCGTACTCAAATGACGAGTACGGGAGAGATTTGAGTACGATTTGAGTGAATGAAACATGACAGAAGGACTGAACTCTCACCATGAAGGTTAATTCTTTTAGCCTTTGGCTTTCTTGATGCAGAAACAGCATCAGCTTTTTCCAATATTATTATCTACAAGTGGTTGTGTGCGTAAAGATGTCATAACGGCTTCCTTGTGGAGGATCAACTAGTTTGGAAACCTCCTCCACCAACATCCACTGATCAGTTATAACATCATAACCACTGTGAGGTGAGTTCAATAACATTGATTATCTCATCATAACAGCGCCTGTCGGAGGTTGTGTTTAAACCTGTCATCCTCAAAGTTGATGTGTTGGAAGGAGGATAAATGGCCACGCGTGAAGTTCTGTTTGACTAACACCAGTGCCAAACTACTACTGGGTCAGACTATCTCACCCATCAGTGGCTAGTACCTCCCAAAGTGGTCTAAGGAAAGACAACCAATGAATCGGCAACAGGGATGCAGGCACAAATGGTTGATTGATGTATTTCCAGGACTGGGCCAAGGAGAAATGGAGGAAGGTGGGCTGGTCCGGTGAGTTACTTTTTTTCTAACATCATATTGAAAACCAGGGGCAGTGTAATGATTTTGTCAATGTTCTGCTGGGAATCCTTGCGACTGACATTCATATGGAAGTTACTTTGAATGCTAAACTTCTAAACGATATACCCTAAAAGCAGAACAGAAATGGTCCATTGGCTTCCAGATTTCACAGACCTCAATCCAACTAAGCTTCTGTGCGATAACAAACACATCTGATCCACGGCGGAGGTCCTACCTCACAACTCACAGGACTAAAGGGTCTGGTGCTAAAGTTCTGGCCCCAGATACCACATCACACCGTCAAAGACCTGGTGGAGTCCATGCCTCGATGAGTCAGACATGATTTGTTGATAAAAGAAGGACCTACATATTATAAGTGGTTATAATACTAAAATACCATGTTATAATGGTATGTTGTTTTTTTTACGGCCTTGGCGTGTTGGCATTCTACCATAAACTCTTTAGAAGATACATAATTTTTACTTGCATCACATCAAAATGACATTCAATTATTTTAATCAAAGCTACAATGGAAAACAGCAACCATCCAAAAGTCACTCCTGGTCAGTGGTTCAGGCTCCTTAGAATCAATAAAAGGCCATTTCCAAAGACATTTGAATGGATTGAATATGAAAAAGCAACATTCTAATTTCAGGGCTCTTGATGGGCCGAGAAGGACATAAGGACAGTCCAAGCCAACCGTCATTACTGTGAAAGAAAGGTCACTGAGAGATAAATAGAAGTTCTTTTTCTCAGAGGCAGCAGAGTCATGATGTAAAACATTCATTCTCTACTGGCATGCAGCAATGGAAGAGGCTTGTTGTGAAAGCCTGTCATTTTGAAAACAAATCCATAACAAACTTCTTAAACTCATGTTCCATGGTTACAAAACATACACACACCATAGATCTGTTTACCACTTTCTGCCGTGTTTGTGTGTGTGTGGTATGTATGTGTATGTGTGTGGTATGTATTTGTGTGTGTTGTGTGTGTGAGTGAGTGTGATTTTGTGTGTGGTATGTGTGTGGTATGTGTGTGTGTGCGCGTTGTGTGTGTGAGTGTGGTGTGGGTGTGTGTGGTATGTGTGTGTGTGAGTGGTGTGTGTATGCGTGTGTGGTTGTGTGTGTCAGGGAGAGACACGGATTTTCCTTTTGGGATCTGAACATTCCCATTCCCTCCTTGCCTCTCTTCGTGCAGCCGTCCTTGGCTTATTTGTCTTCCCCTCCCATCCCAAACATGGGAACGCTCCATGATGCTCTGATCCGGCCTGCCACGCTGGTGTTTGCACAAGCCGACCCCCTTGAACCGATGTGCTCTCCATCCCAACCCCCTCTTCCTCATTAAACCTCAACCCTTTTCTGCATCTTTGCTCTTATTCTCTTCTTGTGCTTTGAGACTTTCTTTTGGGCCGGGATGAAGTTTGCTTAAATGTCCCATGCTCTATGCAACGTCATCATCTGTTGTTTTCTGTCACAGCGCCCGAGGTTTGCCTTTGAAGCCAGAGGCTGCTCATGAAGACACATCTGATGGCTTTTGCCCTCTCTTTCATTCACTCGCTTTCATCCCTCTGTGCAGCAACAGACATCAAGGGAGATTCCTAACAAGCATGTTATTTAGACTGTGATGTCATGGCCATGGGGATGTTGTGTTATGTCTGAGGCCGAGCAGCACCGTAAGGGAGAAAATGCGGGATTTAGATGTGGTTAAATCTGGCTTTAGCATCCAAAATATAATGATAGTTTACGGTTATATAATAAACTGCTTAGTCAAGCTTTTTTCCACCCATCTAAACTCTTGCCTGTGCTGCAGAAAACCATATCTGCAGTTGAAAGACAAAGCTCTGACACTCTTTGAATAATAGCTTTGCTTCAGGTAATTATATCAAGCCCAAGATGAAAGCGAAACATCACATGCTGTCCAGACTGGAGGACTTTTAAGTTACTCTAAGCACCACTGCAGCCTATTCGTGGCAGATCACCTTCCCCCATAGAGGCCGGCCGGATCAGCAGTGGGCCCACCCACCACTGATCGTCTACTGTCTAGAGCTGACCCTCTACTGTTGGGTTCAGGTGTGTGTGTGGTATATTATTAGAGCTTTTCAGAGAGAGAGGGAGCGCCATGTGGAGGGTAAGTGAACACATTGTGCAGGTGAGGGGTAAGGATGGCAGCGATGGAGAAACACTTAAAGTGAAGATGAACTAAAGAGGGAGAATGCTGATATCTAAATATGGTAAACTTTTAATAATAATAATAAAACATTCAGCAGTACATTGTGTTATGTGGCGAACATTGGAATGCTCATTATTGTTAAACATTTGCCTCGGAGTCTTTGATGGTGGCATACTGTTGACCGGCTGGCCTGAGCTACATCCGCTTCTCCTCTATCTGCGCTAACGCAGTGCGGGCTGTGCTGAAGCCACAGCTCAGAACCGAACCTCAAGAGGCAGCAGAAGCATACGTGAAGTCCTCCAACCCAAGACATCGACATCATAATGAGAGATTGTGATGTAGATTCATTTTTCCTTGAATGGGTCCTGTACTGCAGAAGGGTAAAGCCAAGATCACCTGTCGGAGACTGTCGGCCTGGATTAAATTGTTTTCCCCTCTCGTTTGTAATTAATATCCTATTTAAATGGATATTGGACGAAAAGAAAATTGCCTTGGAGATCTTGGCCTTTGATCCCTGAAAAGTTGAGGATATTATGGAAACATCAGTGCAGCCACTGTCAGCCACAGATCCTTCATGTTAATGTGATAACTGAAAAAGTATTTTGTGGATCATTTTCAAATGTTATACCGAAATAGACCATAGGGAGAGGAAGAACTAGATTGATTTTGGGAAAGGTAGGTTGTATATTTTCAATGCTAGGGGGAGCTTATCTTCAATTATTTTCGGACAATCATTTCTCAACCATTGGCCTGATTTATTCTTACAGCTCATATTTTGCTCACTATGGGAAGCATTTTAAAGAAAAACCCTTCTTCTGACATAACCTCTGAACCGATTTACACTATGTGTACCCACATATTGTAGATAAAAATCACACACTATGCCTCACTCCAACCGAGATTCATGAGAGAAATGTGCTTGAATGGTCACACCGAAGGCTGTCATTTCGGCTGGATTCTGACAAATTTTCCGTCTTGGAACATTGTCTATAGGAGTCTTTTGCTGAACTTTGTTTCCATGCGAGTAAGAGCTGATAAAACAGTCCCACATGCAAAGATAAAAAAAAAGAAAATTTGCCAATTCGGGATAATATTAAATCAAATTAAAACCAAAGCAATCCAGTAATATTGCAGCGCTTTCTGACTGAACTCAGTTTTGATTGCCGCTTCTGTTGGGATCTCAATGAGGTCTCTCACTCAGACAGAGGAAGGTGGCATGACTTAGTGGGAGAAAAGGGATTACAAATCCAATTATCTCTGTGGTCTGTTTGTGGGAGATAAATGCAAAGTGTGCAGCTCGTTCCCTGACTTGGTTCTCTACGGGGCAGTTTTAAACAACAGTGGTTTTAAAAATAGTGGCGTTTGTTTTGGGTGAGTGTACCTTTTACACGTAACCAGTGTTTTGGGGCTACTGGGATAGTGTGCATTTGAGTGAACATTTCTTCAAATATGTAAGCTGGCTGTTTGAATGGCAATGGCAACGGCAATCCCCGATGGCAACGGCAATCCCCGTGAAACTCTAACAAGCCCCCACGTCATATGTTGCTATTACTTATAACTCTAACTATTATTGCTTGTTATTATTTTCGGCCTAATAGGCACGCACAGGTCGACTGACAACATAAACAATGGCATCCTATCTTGTATGTACAAAGGCATAAGGTGTGATTCATCAGAGCTGGTTTCTTTAAAATCCCCTCATGTGCATAGATAAATTCCACCTGGTGGCTAATTAGCACAACTTCATGGAAAGGAGTCCTTCGGGGGAATCGCATGTGCCTCAGCAAAGGAAAATACTCCTGAGCTGGAGGTAGGTGCATGTTAGCAATGCTGCGCTCAATATTTCAATGTTTAATGGTTTAAGATTGTTCCCACAGCAAACGATAACATTCATTTCAATTATAAGCATGTCAAGAATGTTAAAGATGTTAAATTTAAAGAACCTAATGTGTCCAGAAAGAGTAACTTTATAAATCATAAACTGTGTTTAATGTGGAGCTAATCCTTTCATTTAGCTAGTCATGTGCTCGCTAGCTAACTCTTGGATGTAATGCTATCAATACTTTGAATGTTTTAAATGTTTTTTCCACCGTTCATATGGATGCAAACATTCAACATTTTTAAAGTGGACAGACGGTATGCAACGATGGGAACATTAGTTTGTTGTTGAGTGTTCAAGCATTTAAATCAGGGCCTCAGTTTTGTCTCAGGCATTGATTAAAAATGCTGAGGGACTCTGGAGTCTGAGTAAACAGAGAGGTAGACGTAGAAGTTTGATGAAGCAATGAAAGAACCAAAGTGAAAGAACATTTCTATGTCAAGGTATATTTCCCTTTGGCAAACAGAAAGAAAATAGAAACTTTTCTCCATTTCTGTTCACACTTTCTGCTCCTCGAGACAATTGATGATCTAATTAAATCAGGAATGAACTCCAGACAAACATGAAGTGGTGGAAAATTACTTTGAAAGTGATGAAATATAATATTTTGTTTCATTTTGCTGTGTTTGTACAGATGAATATGGCAATTACAATTATGTTTTTTTTATTATTATTATTTTATTATCATGTGAAATAAAGGAGATCAACTCAAATAAATGCCTTCAGACAATTAGACCAAAGCCTTCAGACAATCACCCAAAGTCAAAATGACATTGATTATCTCATGACAGTGGCACAGTAGGTGGGATATATTAGACAGCTGGGGGAAGATTATGCCCTTGAAGCGGACTTATTGGAACCAGGAAAAATGGATCCGAGGAGGGTCTGAGTAACTTTGACACTGGCCGTATTGTGATGCCTAGAGGACTTAGTTTCTTTAAAAACCCAGGTCTCCTTAGGTGTTCCCTGTCTGCAAAGGTTAGTAGCTGCGGAAGTGTTGAACCAGTGAGAGGGTCATGGGCAACCAATGCTCATTGCAAGTGTGAGAATTGAAGTGTAGCCCATGTTGTCTGATCCAGAGAGAAATGACTGTACCTGGTAATATTGGTTCAGGTAGGAAGGTGTCATAACAAAATCCCAGAGCTGATTTGTTGGCAAAAAGGTTTTAATGTTATGGGCGATGAGTGTATGTAATAATGCTGGCATAGTTTTAAAACTATATGTTTTGTCCAGACAATGTAAGGGGTCATTAAGCCTTTATTCAAGGAATTTAAAAGTAGAAGGAAAAAGGAGTCTTTTTTTTTTGTTGAAAATAAAACATTCATTTTATAAATGAGCCAACTGCCTTGAGAGTGGAAACAAAGTTTCACAGGACTCACAGGGTGTTTTGTCCAATTTTGGGAAGACAAAAACCACATTGGGGCTTTATTAAGATGTGCTCCCTTCTAAAATATAATTGTGATCCCTATCAGGAATGTTGGAAATATACAAGCACCGTCTCCGTCATATATGTTTGCAGAAAGATGAAGTAAAAATAGAACACAAATATAGAAGGTGGACGGGTGTTTCCTCTGAACCAAGACAAGCCTTTGAAAACAGCACATACTTCTCCACTGTTAGCATGCTGAGAGAGATATGAGAGATATGAAACATGAAAAGCAGGTCTCAGGCACAGATAAAAAAGATAAAGAGGATATGTGTGCAATCCTTCAGAGAAGAATCAGGGCCAAGCATCTTTGTGTAAGCTACACTGAAATGTGTTGAAAAGTGTGCGACTGAAACTTAGTATGGGCTGGAGGAGGGGATGGGGGTTTATTTTAGAAGGCGATGCTATCAGATGTTTTTCTGCGTCCACTTCATGCTGCGTTCTTCATTTTTTTTGTCTAAGTCCAAATCACCTCCACCATTGACTTAGAAAGCTGAGAACAAAATGCGTGCTTCCTTAAAAGCTTAACGAAGCTCACATGTTTTTCAAGGCGGAGGTGGTGCCAAGCCTCAACCTGAGCCAAGCCTCCGAGGGAGTGCATTCTCACTTTTCAGCCACCAGAAATGGCCAAAGGTGAGAGAGGAGGTAGATTCACCATAAAGACCTGTGTGTGTGTGTGTGGTGTGTGTGTGTGTGTGTGCGTGTGTGTGTGCGCGCAGTGTGAGTGTGTATGTGCATATTTGTTTGCGCTCAGCTTGTAATCCAAACCTGGCAGTTAGCTCTAGGGAGAAGGTTACTCTTCGTTGTTGTTTCCCCTTTCCTACATTCCTCCCTCCTCTTGACGTGTGGCACCGCAAAAAGTGAAGGAAGAGAAGCTGGAGGGAGGAAGAGCTGTAACAGGCTGTTTCATGCCACACTGATCGCCTTCCTGCTCCCTCCTATTACATTTATTCCAGCAGCCACCTGCTCTCATCAAGACTGAAAAAACACAGACTCTTGCATACACACTTGGTTTGCACCGCCTCCTTTTGAGTCACCTTCCAGCCACACTGCTCTGCTGTCAGAACTCTGAGTAAACAAGAGTTTGCCCCGCTCTGAAGGGGGAGCAATGCTCTATTTTTGAGTACAGTAGATGATGATGGGGCCACACAGATGCTTTGTTATAAGCACTCAGGGCTGGGTAAGCCAGGAATATACAAAATAAAAACAGAGTGTGACAGCAGGAAAGAAGAAATGCTAGGTGTTGTTTGGAGTCTAGCTTAGTGTGCAGCACATTCAGAAGTTTTTTTTACGAAGAGCAAAGTAATCTGCTCCTGAGGGATGCTCCACATCAGGGGTACTCAAATACAAATCCACAAAAAATGTTTTCAACTAGTCAAAGGTCCATTTATTATAGTCAGTCAAGCACGAGCCATAATTCTGTTATACTATTTTGTGTCAAACACTGCTGCTTAGTGAGAGAAAAGGCATCTTGTGCTTACCCAACACCCACGCCACTCTGAGTGAGCAGCACTCTGTTGCTTTTGGTTGTTGTGTCAGTTACCCAGTAACAGCCTATCAAGCGCATCGTTGGCATGGAGATGACAAACCATTTACACACGCTAACCAAACTAAAACACACACACTACTTATGGTGGGTGTACGGACACTTTTCGAATTAAACCTTCCGAAATGCAATGTCGGTCTCCTGCTTACATGACTTGTGATCTTTTCCAACCGGGTGTTAACATGCTTCACCTCACCTAATCTTTCACTTTTCAAACATGCGCAGGCGATCCCCATTCCCGTTCTTCAGTTGGCGATAATGCTTGGATGAGTTGGGCGCAGACCGCCAACAAGCGCCTAGAAAAAGAATACGACAAAAATGCGCGGAAGTGAGTTTTCGCCCATCTAACCGTCCAAATATGTTATAATATTTCAAAGTTGCAATGAATGAATCACCCTCCAATGCTGACCGGTACTGTTTCGAAGTCGCCGTATTTAAAATGAGGCGCTGAAAAAACTTTGCGGAGCATTTGACTACTTCCTTGCAAAGGAAAGAAGTGTAATTCGAAAAGGTTCTTTCCATTCGGAAAGGAGTTTTAACATGCACCCCTTTCTTTCCGATTAGACGTCCTTCAGACGTCCAATCAGAATTAGGCTGTCCATGTAAACCCACCTGACACACGTTCAGCTCAGGGTCCGCAGACTATTGAGGGCCGCTGCTCTACATCCTCAGAGCCCACCCGCTCTGATCTCTAAAATCAGCCACTTAAACGATGTAAATAAACTGCTGTACATAAAACTGCAAATAGTACTCAGACTGTGTGCTGTGCTAAATTCTTCAAACTATGAAAGCAATATTGCTAATATCAGCAGCTTTAACCAATGTAGCAGAGATGTCTCTTGTCTAGCATTCCATTCAGTCCCCTAAGATAAAATTGTATTTATTATCATATATATATTTTTTTCTGCTTGGTATCCCCAAAAATTATATTTATATTGGCCAATTTTTCCGTACAAAAATGAACACTACACTATATCTGTGCACCTGACACCGATGCCCAAGCTTTGGCCATCGACTTGTCACTGGGCCTTTGTCCATTGGGCTAAACCATGCTCAGCCAGAATATGCTTCATAGAGCTGCGCAGAGATGGGGAGTCAACCAGGCTGCAGAACCATGAAGCCTGTTTGGACTGAGCCCCATGGACAAAGGTCCGGCCACCAGACACTTACCAACGAGCTCCCCTCCCGAGTCTGAGTCCAGAGGGTGCTCCAGTTCCCCTACAGAAGGGGTGGTGCTAAAACTTCCTTGGTGCCTATTAATTGTAGTCTTCAAAACCCTTATAGTCTGACCCCCTCCCCTGAGACTTTGCCTTGGGAGACGCTACTACAGGCTAAGGCCTTGTTGATACAGCTCTCGGGATCATAGCAGGTAATCAAAACGCCTACCACGTTATGATAGTTATTCTTTTGGCAGGTAGTTCTGGGAAGACCCAAATCGTGCTGAAGAGACTATATATATAATCTCGCATGGGAACGCCTCGGAATCCCCCGGGATGAGCTGGAGAGTGTTGCGAGGGAGGGGGACATCTGGAATACCCTTTTTTCTTCTACCACCGGGACCCAACCCAGGATAAGTGGAATACAATGGAATGGAAAGAATGAATGTCAATACCACTTATGTATGATACTTTATTATCTTTTATGTAACAATTAACAAGTTGTGAAAGCAAAGATATGAAAGGTCAGAGCGAAGCAGCAAAATGTTTTGCAACAGCAAATAGATTTTTACACATTCCCATCTTGTTGATCATCTTGTATTCCCTTATAGGGCCTCAGCTCTGAGTACTCCCTCCATCTCTGACGCCTGTCTTGTGGTCCGTGACACCATCTCTAAGCCATACATTAGAGCTGGTCTTTGTACTATCTTGTAAACCTTCATCTCTACCTGTATGTCATCAGAACCATCTGCCTTGCCATTCTTCATCCTTTTCAATGCTGTTCTCACTTCATCATCATAATCCTACCAACTTTCCTGATTTACAATTCTCAAATGATCTTCCCTTCTCTTTCTCATTTACTTCATTTATCAGTTCTCCAAAGTACATTTTCCATCTTGCCCTCACACTCTCTTCAATTGTTAGCACACTTCCATCTCTTTCCTTCATTCACATCCTTCCTATCCTGATCCTTCTGTCTTACCAGTCGGTACAAGTCCTTTTTTCTACATCCTTAGTGTCCAACCTCTCATAAAGTTTATCCTAGGCCTCTTGTTTAGCTATCAAACTTTATCTTCGACAATTGTTTTCTGCATATACTCTCCCTAACCTTATAACACTGAATACCTTCCTACTCCTTTATCACTTTTGCTGTCGTTACCCAGCAGTCCGGCAGTTCTTCACCACCATCCAATGCCTATCTGAACTCCTCCTTGATGTTCACACACCCTTCTTTCCTCAGCTTCCACCACTTGATCCTCTGCTCTACCTTTGCCCTTTTAATCTTTTGTACCTACATACTACCATACATACTACATACTACTATGCTGTCTGGCTATGGTCTCCCTTGTCACCACCTGTCAGTCTCCAATCTCTTTCAGATTACATCTTCTGCCGCTCTTATATTTCACCATGTTTACCTCCCTCGTCTTGAAATATATGGTCTCCACAGCTATTTCCACTCATTTCGCAAAATCTATCACCATCTGTCCTTCCACGTCCCTGTCCTTAACACCGTACCTGCCCATTCCTTCCTCACTTCCTCTTTTCCCGTTAGAAAATGACCATCGACATCTGCTGCAAACACCACTCGCTCTCCTATGAGAATACTCTCCATCACTTGGTCCAACTCACTTCGGAAATTCTCTTTCCCTTCCAACTCACAACCAACTTGTGGAGCATAAGTGCTGACAATGTTCATCATCACACCTCCAAATTTCTATCTTCATACTCATCACTCTGTCGGACACTCTCTTCAACTCCAGAGCACTCTTGACATAATCCTCCTCCAGAATCAACCCTAGCCCATTTCCTCTCCCATTCACATCTGATGCGTCTTGCCTTGTTGCCTTTCAACCTGTTCTCTTGGACAGACAATATATCTCCCTTCCCTCTCTCCATCATGTCAGCTAGCTCTCTACCTCTACCTGCCATAGTGCCAGCCAGTGCCACACTCCTGACTTTCCCCACCTCTCACTGTCTCCTGAGCACATTTCCCGTCTCTCAGTCTTCTTTTATTTCCACCAACAGTAGCATAGCTTCCACCAATAGCCAGTTAAGACAGTTGTTAGACAGTTAACAATCCCAGCTGACCAGCCATAAAGGCTTAACAAGCCAATTTACTCCTCATGCCAGTCCCATCCCCCGAATAAATGGGGAGCGTTGTGTCCTGAAGGAGATCCAATCTAAACCTATGTCAAATCAATATGCTAATCATAATAATAATAATAATAAATTAAATTTATAATGCACTTTAAATTTGGATCAAATTCCAAAGTGCAACAAAGTAAAAGCAGATAAATGTATCATTAAGAAAAAATAATACAATGATAATAATATAAAAATATGAGCAGCAAGGTTAATTAAAAGTTATAGGTTCTGCTAAAAGGTAAAGTTTTTAGTCCTTTTTTTTAAAAGTCTGTGGAGCCCACAGATGGTCCGGGAGAGCATTCTACAGATGAGGGGCAGCAGAACAGAAGGCCCGATCACCCACGGTGCTGAGCTTAGTCTGGAGGAGGAGGAGGTGTTGATTATCATTGCAATATATTATAGAATGAAATAGTTTTCAGAATTATGCATTAGAAAATGTTTCAGTTAACTATAATCTTTTTTCAGTACGAAGTCAGATACTATATTACCATTACTGTATCACCAGATGGAACGGTTTTTGTCACACAAATGGTATTAACATAAAATACAATCTTTTAAATTAAGACTTGAGTCACTTTTATAAGTGCTTTAGATTGAATAAATATCCGGTATGAAGCCGTCCAAAGTTAATGTGAACAGTCACTTTCATGTGGCATTTTGTGCATACGCAAGTGCTGAGAACTGTGGTCATATTTAAGTGCCAGCAGCAGGGAAAAACAAAAGTACCAAAGGGGAGAGATGACAACAACAACACAGATCATCAGCTGTTTGCTTGTGAAGAAGCTTACAAAGTGTTTTCTAGAGAAAAACACATGCTTCCGCTGTAAACGTGTTCGCTTAGTTTTAATTTGGGTGATGCCTCCCCAAATTTTACTTTTTTTAGGTTATACAGCCGACACGTGTAACACCATATCCATGTCTGTCATGCCTGCCGATTCTGAGGACGGATGCGTTCACATTAGAGCCAGATTCAGGAAATTATGAAAGAATGTGATCCATCAACAAAACCACATCTGACCTTAGCAAAAACTCTGAGTGGAACCAGGAGGATCATCACAAATTAAAGTCATGGTTAGAACATTCGGGGGGCAAAAAACTGAATATGCTTTGAAATCACTTCTTTTTTTTTTTTTTAAAGTCATTATAATGTGTACAACATATTGAGTCATCAAAGAAATTGTAAGAAACTATGGAGATGATGTCACTGTTCTCCATGGTAAGATCTTTTCAGCTGCTTGATTCTCTTCAACCAGGACTTAAAAGGCGATCCTTTGCTAAAAAACTAAGTATTTGTCGAGGTGAGTTTTGGTGGATTGCCTGTTGTGGAGTCACATGAATAATTTGCGCATTCCCCAAACACATAATATGTGCACTACCGCGCACCCACATATCATTGTCACAGCAGTGGTCCAGCCTTCCAGCGAGTGTTTAGACCAGCTTTGTTATCAAGGAAACTTCTCTTCTACATCTCACCAACCCCCTGTACACATGAACGCACATGCATACATTACTCTTCCTCTCTTAGGTACCAACGCTTTGCTGTCAGGAGAAAAAAGGTCATCAGAAGCTCACAAGAAAAAACTATCCGTCTCAAGTGTCGAGGAGGGTGATACGCAAGCAGCTTCAGCAGACGTGTAGGATTTTTTTACAGCGCATCTTCACGTGTGTAACCCAATGCAATTAATCTGCTGCAGATGGGTTGGGTTAACGTGATTAGCTCAAAAACTGTTTAGTGGATCATTTCCAAATATCTTGCATAGACCTTAGCACGAGGAAGATGTGAATTGATTTTGGGAAAGGTTGGTTGTATATATTCGACAATAGGGGAAGCTTAACGTCCAAAAGTTTTCAGGCCATAATTTCTCACCCCTTGGTTTGATTAAGGCTAAATTTTGTGCGTATGAATTGACTTGAAGAGATCTATCTTGTTTTTATCACGTTGTACTCTTATAGTTTATAATTTACTTTCTCCTCACTTTTTCTCCCCAAGAGAGAAAGTAAAGTGAAGATGGTGAGTACCTACAAGTAAGAAAATCAAAAAATACTGAACTTTTATAGAAGGGACCTTGATTAATTACATATTACTTAAATGGGCAAATTAATCATCCCAAATTATCTGAACACATCCCTCTGCACTTTGTCTCATAACAAGGAACAAACAAATGTGAGTTCTGCACAAAGAAGTAAACAATTTGATCAATCAACATGCCTGCAATAAAGGTAACTGAAAATATCTTTTGAATGTTGTCTAATTGAACTCAATTCTGGGCTTTGATGTAAATTGTTACTTATTGCAAACATTTAGAAACCCGGGATATTAAGTGACAAAATGATACTTCAGCAATGGCAAACTAAAGCAAAATGCACGTGTATTTCACACACACACACATATGTCCATTTGCACATGCACACTTTATAAATCTAGACAATATTCTCATAGGGATCATGTATGACACAATAATTAAGTCTCAACAGCTTGAGGAATCCTCAGTTTGGTGTTTATCTGAAACCAGAAGAAGTAGTAGGATTTCATGTGTGTGTGCAGCACACACTCCCCTATGTTGGCTAATTAAAGCAGTGCATGCTGCAGGGGGGGTCAGCAGACCTGCATGTCTCATATCCATGACATGATTGATTGTGACTGTCAGGGCTCCCAGCTGGAAGTCTTCCTGCCTCGAACCCTGAATACAGGATTACACAGGCCCTCGGTAACCTTGGCTTTCTTTGTGTGCCTGGGACGTGCATCAAAGACACGGCAGGAGACATTAGCATTTTTAATGAGTGGTCCGGGTCTCGTGCTGAGGCAGGATGCCCAATCACAACATTTCACAGAGCAGAGAGGGTGGCACAAGCGGATGCCTCGAAGAAAAAACTACTTAGACACAACAACAACATGACGCACACAGTATTATTCCTTTAAACCTTTCTTGCTCGTCTTCAATGATCGAACTCTCTTTTCTTTTCTGAGATAGACATAAAGCTTAACATCTCTCCTCTTCGTGGACCCATGCCATAGAAGTGTCTTCTGGCAGATGAGAAGGCTGGTTCATTTTATTTGTAAGAAAGTACTGAAGACTGAATTAAAATTAGACCTGCACATGGCCTTAAAGAAAGGATGAGAGTCCCAATCTACACACACTTTAGCCCATTTTTATATCCCCGAAAAGTTTTATTAAATCCTCGCTGCCGCAGATCCTTCGCGTTAACCCGATAACTCAAATATTATATCCACATATACCTTAGTGCGAGGAAGAACTGGAGTGGTTTGGGAAAGGTTAAGTTTCAGTTGTAGAAATAGGGGGAACTCATAATCATACGTTTCAGGTCCTACTTTCTCAACCCTCGGTCCGATTTAATCCACATTTGATGCGTATGAATCGACTCAAAGAGGTTTATGCCGTATTTCACTCTAATAGTTCATATTTTTCTCACTACGGGGAGTCTTTTTTCTCCTTTTTTAATCTGTTTTTCAGGATATAACTTCAATATTTAATCTTAAGCAGGGGAATGGCAGCTTTCCGGGGATATACAAGGCTTGGTTCTGATGTGGTGGGACCATCTAAAACAGATACATGATTGTCATTCTTTGGAAACAATAAATCCGAAACAGCTTGGAGTGTAACAAATGCATCGCAGAAAAGGAAAAAGGAAGGAAACTGTGGGGAAGAAAAAAAGCAGAAGAAAGTCAGTAATAGTAGTATTATGTCATCTTGTGTTCAGCGACATTTCCAGCACTGAGACCGACTCTGTTTTTTTCATTTGCTTGAGACTCATGCATCCGGATCTCTAAGAAAACATGAATAATTCATGACTCTTACATTCTCTTTGGCTAAATATTAAGAAATAAGCAAAGGGGCTAAAATATATCATTTTCAGCACGTAATAAGTCAATTAAATCTTCATCTTCAAAATGGAAGCCGCGAAAAGAAACCAGGAAATCGGATGTACATAAGAAGAATTGAGGATCAAACTTAAATCCAGTTAGGTAACATCATCCTCGGTCTTTTTATATTTGATGTTTCATTTCTCCTCTCTCCGCCGCTCATCACAGACTCCTTGCAAGCCGAAGACAGCTTGAGCCCTGAACCGCAGAAACAGTTGCTCCAAAGCCTGAAATGCAAATTTGTCACAAAAGCGAAAATAGCGGCTAAATCTCTGGCAGTGCAATGCCCAGTGATAGACTTCCAAGACTTAATATCCCTTTAGAAGTCTATTATCTCTGCCCGGCAACTTGCATCTCAACAAAAAACACAATCCAGAATGCACTGCAGTGAAATGCAATCCTTTCATCTGGCACTTCTGAAAAAGTCAACTTTATCAACAACTCGGCCCAGTAAAAACAAAGAAGGCGGCTTATATGTCTTTATGAGTGTTTTTCTTCTCTTGTCCATTTAATGTTTCCTCTTCCTCACAACCCACACACAAACATCACCCCCATTTTTTTTCCCTTTCAAGGTTTAGATCTGTACAGCATTTGATGTGACTCATCAAAGCAGAGATCGGGGTGTGACAGGAGCGTCTCCCGATGTGTGCCTCGCTCTCCCGCTGTCAGCTGAGCGGACACGCAGTCAGAGGCCGGGAGGTGACAACTGGAAACTTTTTATTTGATCAACTGATAGGCGCATGCAGCGCTTCTCTTCAGCTGAGTTCAAAACAGAAATCAAGGATATAAACCTTGCAGGATGCATATGCAGACAGAGGTCTCCTGATGGGCTCCACTCGGTGCACCCAACATAAAGGTGCAAGGGATGTGATGGGGTGTCAAAGCCGTGTGTGTGTGCGTTGTGGTCTTTTCACGACATCTTTGCTGCCTGCGCTCTCTCCTGAGGGAAGATAGAGATGAAATGAGAAGAAAAAGTCCAGGAGAAGAGAGGCGGCTCTCAGCAGAATCCAGCCTGCCGGACTTTAAAGACCAGTGAAGAGACTGATCAGGGTTTTCTGGCAGCTGCATCAGTTGCGGAGAGATGACTCAAAATCGGTGATGGAGGAAGAGTTCATTTACTTTATTAAGTAAAGGTACAGTGTAAATTCTTCATTCAACAAATAAAGGTCCTGCATTCTAAGCCCTACGCAGACTGCTTGACCACTTCTTTACAAGACTTACCAGCAGACACCCGCTCAGAGGCTGCCATGTAAGGTTCCACCTTCTCATCAGGACCAATAACCTTTCACATGACCACACCGCATTGGAGGCATATTAGGATCCATTACCTTTTTCACAGACACCTCATAATACAGGGGCCTGGGATGAACCACTGAGCTTCTGGTAAACGGACTACTGCCCAGACCCTGAACCACAGCCACTCTGATTTCAGTGTTTTTGTCACGTTATTCTTCAGTAGATGAGGTAAAAGTCGAGGTAATGCTAACTACCTTATATGCTGCTGAGTAGTGTTTTAATCCTAATTGAATGTCCAGTATGAGCCATTACAGAAAATTAATGAATGACTGAATGAATGTCCAGAACAAGGTGAGACATAATGTTAATAATAATAAATCAATTATTCATCACATACAGCCATTACAACATAGTGAAATGCTATCTCTGCGTTTGACCCATCACAGTAGTGGGCAGCCCCAGAGAGGCGCCCGAAGAGCTAGGGCATCAGGGTCATGCTCAAGGACCCCATGACATGTAGACCCCTTTGGGACCGGCCATCTTTTGATCTTCCGATTGGGAGACGGCCACTCTACCCACTGAGCCACAGCCGCCCCGAACTAAATGTTCTTAGTTACTGTCCATCACAAATGAAAAAGAATGGTAGGGAAACAAAGAGAGAAAAAGGTCCACTTAAGTGTCCATTAAAGGTGATTACAATTATTGAAAAAACAACCTTAATCTGTCAATAATCTCTGACGGTATTCACAAGCAGAATGAAAAATGGAAAAAATGGGGCGTAGAGATTTACTACCAGCTGCAGGGCTGTGTGACTGCTGACTCAGACGTTAAATACACTCTTAGGGTGCTAACATGCTGATTTAGAAGGTATATAGTATTGACATCATCTTCATTTTTAGCAGGCTAGTACTTCTTAGCAAAGGCTGTGACAGGCAGAGTGTGTCACATGACAGGGATCAATCAAATACGTCAACCTGTCTGACCGGAGAGGTGGATTGAATGACTTTGCCATCATGGCTCAAAAAAATGCCTTTTCCTCAATCAATTTAATAGTTTTCTATGAAATGATAAACATTAGGTCAGAAGAAGAAGATCAACTCTGTTGAGAAACATCTGAGCTGAGCGACATAATGTTCAGACAGTCGTCTGTTCTGTCACATCAAAGGCCATTTCCTGCTTTGCTAGATGTTGCTGCACGCCATGGCCCTCTGCTATGCAGTTAATATGGCTTGTGTGATGGTTTGTAATGGCTGCAGCGACGGGGTGACGGCCAGAGCATGGGCAAAAAGTAGCTGGTTGAGCTACAGCAGAAAATGGCCGCAGAGTCTACAGTTCCAGTTCAAAGTCTTATCAGCGTTTGAATCTTAACACGAACGAAAAAAGGCCCCTGTGCATAGTGAGAGAGGGCAGAGCCTGGCTTAGATCTTCAACCTCTGTGTGCGCGCACACACACACACACACACACACACACACACATGGACACATGCACACACATAGACACATGCATTGACATCAAAACACAAACATTAAAAGGGCACACAGACAATCACATCAAGACACACAGCAAGAGCCACAACAGCGCTGACACACAAATATACAAGAAAGCAAACAAGCTCCTACACACACATCAAGAAAACACCAAACACACGCATACACACACATATACACACGGCATGAGTCCTGTGTTCATGGCTGGCCAGCTGTGGGAGGTCACACAGACATGACGGTTGTGCTATCAGACCAGCATTAAGGCCTGCCGCTTTAAACACAGCCTTTTGAAGTCAAACCAAAGTCAGACACAAGGATCTCTCATCTCCCATCTCCCTTTTAACACTGCAGCGCCGACATTTCATTCTGCCACCCCTTTCATGCTCCCAGCTTTGAATTCTGCCTTTTAAAAGACTAATTTTAACTTTTTCAAGGCTGGAAAAACAGGCAAAGGCGTGTCGTTATGATTCTTCCGTCTGACGTGCTTCTTTTTCACCCAAGTAACGAGTGTTCAAAGGAAGCCCGCGTCCACCAAAGTAACGCCGCGCCTCTGATGTTCAGTGTCAGCAGGATGATAAACAGAGCACACATCACACATTAACTTTCATCTCCAAGGTATCGTGTTAAAGTTATTGTGAAAATCATCATAAGAACAAAGCAACATTGGAAACATCTAACAAATGAACAGGTGAGTCAGAAAGAGGGTTGAATCTTCCAAAAATGTGTCCTTTGAGTTCATTTCTTCATAAGAATAAAAGTCGTCACTATGACCCAACCAAACATTCGGGTGATCTCGTGCACACGTTGGTAAGATAAAAGCTTCAAGTTGACATCTGACTTTAAAACAATGGGATGACAAAGAATCCAGAGCTATGCAGAATCTCAGCATGTATAGATGTACAATACAAATTTGCTATGAAGCGCCCAAAACTGTTATGTTAGTAGTGTTTTATTACATTTTTCTATGATTGCGCTGAAAACGGCAACACTTTCCAAATGCAAGGATGTCAGGGATCCATAAGGTCAAAGCCAAAATAATTATATTCCTGGTATCATGAAATCGTGCGATAGCTCAACGATGTCATGGATCATTTTCAGATTTAATATCATCGTAGACTTGGGGAAGTGGATTGATCTTGGGAAAAGTCACACGTATATTTTCATCATTAGATTTA
Source organism: Lophius americanus (assembly GCA_037951165.1). Taxonomy (NCBI): domain Eukaryota; kingdom Metazoa; phylum Chordata; class Actinopteri; order Lophiiformes; family Lophiidae; genus Lophius; species Lophius americanus. The sequence continues at coordinate 3,346,318 of JBBDHG010000037.1, forward strand.
AAGTTGGTGAATAAGAATCGCCTGGAGGAGCTCTTTCTTGTAAATATAAAGTTTTTTACCTTTATTCTGCCTCACAGCTCTACATGAACGCATTAAAGGCATAATTGAAGGTCTGTGTTGGTTCACCTCAGATGCTTCCTCCGCAGTGGTAAATCTCAAAGCTGTATATAGAGGTGAGACAGAAAGGTGGGACTGACGGGGGCAGTGGTATGATGGTTTGGCATAATTCGCTGTGTGGCAGACAACCGTAAGACTTTGAAGACGCTTGTAGTGCAAACGGCTTTGATGTCTTCCGGTTCTTCTCTGACTGTGCAGTGTCTGGACGTATGGCGCCAGGTACATGTCCAACAGGAGGTTATCCTTCTTTTCATCCAACAGCTTGAGACAAGACTGGTAGAATTTGAAGATGATGTCGCGGTTCTGATGTTCCAGCTCTAAAAAACAAAGGAAGGATTTCAAAGATTAAAAATATAGAGCGACAATGTGGTCAGGTTGGAATCATTGGACACGTTAACGCAGCTTTGAAAGCACTAATCTAGCTGCTATTTTAAAGGCCACAGCTCATTAGATCGAGGAATCCCAACTTGCTTTAAAATGACACACCAGAGCACAACATGGACTGTTGTTTGTTTTGGCCGGAGAAAACATGAAAGCTGTTGTAGAGAAGGATTTTGGTTGTGGTGTTGTGTGATCTCTGTGTAAACAGGGCCGATATAATCAGGCTTTCAGCACCATCCGCATGAGGAGGGCGAACGTTTCTCCCAGTGCACCTTTCTTTTCTAAACTTACCTTGAAAATGATATGAAATTATTTTAGGTTCAAGCTTTACACCAATACATGGATGAGAGAGAAATGCTTGACGGGTGAACAAGATTAAACTTGTTCCAAAAGTCTGCAGGTGAAGAATTGTCAGCCATCATCAGGACCATAACTCTTATAAACGTGGAAAATGGTAGGACATCTTTTGGACTCTGAAGATATTCATGGTATTGCAGTCGTTTTTATACACACAATTGACAGAAGTAGAAAAAATAGAAAAGAGAAAAAACTCTCAAAATAATTGGGAGAGAGAGCGAAAGAGAGAGAGAGATTCAAACCCTGCCAACTTTCACCACCAACACCTTGCTACTTGCTTAAAACAGTAAAGCACTTGCCATATTTTTTTTCCAGAAAAGGTTGCAAGAAAAGGCATTGGAGGTGTGTATGCGTGTGTACGTGTGTATGCGTGTGTACGTGTGTATGCGTGTGTACGTGTGTATGCGTGTGTACGTGTGTATGCGTGTGTACGTGTGTATGCGTGTGTACGTGTGTATGCGTGTGTACGTGTGTATGCGTGTGTACGTGTGTATGCGTTTGTACGTGTGTATGCGTGTGTACGTGTGTATGCGTGTGTACGTGTGTATGCGTGTGTACGTGTGTATGCGTGTGTACGTGTGTATGCGTGTGTACGTGTGTATGCGTGTGTACGTGTGTATGCGTGTGTACGTGTGTATGCGTGTGTACGTGTGTATGCGTGTGTACGTGTGTGTGCGTGTGTACGTGTGTGTGCGTGTGTGCGTGTGTGTGTGTGTATGCGTGTGTACGTGTGTATGCGTGTGTACGTGTGTATGCGTGTGTACGTGTGTATGCGTGTGTATGTGTGTTTGCGTGTGTACGTGTGTATGCGTGTGTACGTGTGTATGCGTGTGTACGTGTGTATGCGTGTGTACGTGTGTATGCGTGTGTACGTGTGTATGCGTGTGTACGTGTGTTTGCGTGTGTACGTGTGTATGCGTGTGTACGTGTGTGAGGTGGGGATGCTGACTTTGGCTTCAAACTTTGGCAGGTCAAATAATCTTTGTACGGCGTTTCTCTACCAATCTCAACCAGGAGTCGGCGACTAATAATCCACTGCAATGACTCACTCACGTCTGGATTGAAACAACTGGATGTTAGGGTCCAATTCTTTCATTTTTCTGTGAAATTCAGCGTCATCCAGCCTCTGCTACTGGGGTAGAGGCTGCAAGCGATGAAGAAGGCGTGTCCACCATCTCCTGGGGGTGAGTAGTACAGGACTGTGTTGTCTCCTGTCGTCTTCCACCATGTACACAACACCGTTTCAGTAAAACTCCAGAGATCCAACTCTGCAGTGTTCAGGTGTATATTGGTCAGGAAGAGGAAAGGAATCATCTCCTTCCCTCTCCTTCTCCCTTTCACCTTGATGTCCTCATGGAGAAGTTAGACTGCCATTCGAGTAGATTCAGATTTCTGATATAATGACATAAAGTGTTTTTAGGGTGAGGGCATCCCCATAAATGGATGAGAGGAACATCTATAACACATATACAGGAATCCCTTCATTCCCCTGCTAGAATAACTTTCTTGTTTAACTCGGAATCCCACTTTGTCGGCAGGCACATCTCAAAATAAGTGATGACAGGCTGTTTGAGGTGCTGAAAAGAAGTCATAAAACCAGCTTCAGAGACCTTGTCCGTTTGCTTTTGGGTTGGAAAAGCTAACTGGTTTTTGGTGCATATATATATGCCCCTCCCATATACACACACACATACTCACACACACACAGATGCACACACACACCCCATTCACTGCCCTCCTCTGTAGCTGACCCAGTCCAACTTTTCTGTTTACTCCACTCTGTGTTTTTAAATGTGCTGCTAAGCTGTGGGTTTGTTTACTCATGCTCAGACCCACGCCCATCCAGAGACGCACATGCACTGCAGCCCTTTTTCCACATTTGGCATTTTTGGTTTCTCATCTGGATCACAGCCTTCCATGCCTTCCCCTCTCTCCCATGATGACTACACTGGCCCTCGTTTCTCTGTTCTCCCCTGCCCTGTAGAGCCTTTGTCCATATAGTCATGCTCCTCTTCACCTTTTTAATCACATTCATCATCTCAAGTATTTTCTTCATTCAGGCCCTCATCTTCATTCTTCCCTATATTCAGACACTTTCCTTATTATGTTTTCTCATTATCTCCTTTGAAAAAGTTGAAGGTCCTCCTTGGGTCATGTGTAAATTAGCAAATAGTTCACATTTATGTGGATGTAGGCTGTGTGCGATGTGAGTCCAGGTCTCGCTCTCACGGTTCTCCTCCCTCTTTGGCTTCCTTTCTTCTTCGTCGCTTTTCTTTACAACAGGTAAAGCCTGAGAACGGAGAGATGACATCAACGAAGGAGACTGACCACGATGTCATGTTATGATTTTGACAATTGTTCTCACAGTTTCTAGCTTACCAGCATGGAACTTGTTCAGGCTACGTTCACAACGCCAGTCTTAATGATCAATTCCAATTTTTTTCTTGGATCTGTTCGTTTTGTGTAGCTTTTCACATTACTTTTAAAATTTGGCTTGGATCAGATGAACAGGGCGCTGTTCATACCGGAGTGACCGAAACTGACCCACATATGCAAAAAAACAATAACAAAGATTCACACGCAGCAATGCTGTTGTTAGAAAACGAAAGCCACTAAAGTTATTTTTAACGCTTTCGTCTGGTGAAGGCGTTCATAGGGATGTTATAGCGTTCATAGGGAAGTTAATGGGGTTCATAATAATGTTTATAATATTTATTGTGATTTTCTAATTTTTACAGTGATTTTATAGTGCTTATAGTGGTGTTCATAATGTTTTTAGTGATATTCATAGTGTTCATAGCGATGTTTATGATGTTATTAAGGATGCTAATGGGGTTCGTAATAATGTTTATAATGTTTATACTGATTTTATAGTGCTTATACTGATGTTCATAGTGTTCGTAGTGATGTTCATAATGTTCATAGTGATGTTTATGGTGTTATTATGGATGTTAATGGGGTTCATAATAATGTTTATGATGTTTATAGTGATTTTCCAATGTTTATAGTGATTTTATAGTGCTTATAGTGATGTTTATAGTGTTTTTAGTGATGTTCATAGTGTTCATAGTGATGTTTATGGTGTTATTATGGATGGTAATGGGGTTCATAATAATATTTATAATGTTTATAGGGATTTTCCAATGTTTATAGTGATTTTATAGTGCTTAAAGTAAGTAATGTTCATAGTGTTCATAGTGATGTTAATGGTGTTATTATGGATGTTAATGGGGTTAATAATAATGTTTATAATGTTTTTAGTGATTTTCTAATGTTTATAGTAATTTAATAGTGCTTATAGTGATGTTTATATTGTTTTTAGTGATGTTCATAGTGTTCATAGTGATGTTTATGGTGTTATTATGGATGTTAATGGGGTTCCTAATAATGTTTATAATGTTTATAGTTATTTTCTAATGTTTATAGTAATTTAATAGTGCTTATAGTGATGTTTATTATGTTTTTAGTGATGTTCATAGTGTTCATAGTGATGTTTATGGGGGTGATAGGGATGTTTATAGTGTTCATAGTGATGTTTATGGGGGTGATAGGGATGTTTATAGTGTTCATAGTGATGTTTATAGAGTTTATAGTGATTGACTTGAGGAGATCTATCTTATGTATATCATATTTTACTCAGTAGGGGGAGATTTCTTTATGGAATTCATATGAAAATTCATATGCACCAAATTTAGATTAAATCAAACCAATGGTTGAGAAATTATGGCCTGACATTTGGAGATAAAGCTCCCCAAAATGTCAGAAATACACAACCAACCCAGTTCTTCCTCACACCGAGGTCTATGTGGGTCAAAAATTTGAAAATGATACTTTCAATAGTTTTTGAGTTATCCTGTTAACATGAAGGATCAGCGGAGGTTACAGCGTTGACGGTTCCATACTGTCCCCGACTTTTTGGGGATAATATGAGCAAAAGCAGCCGAGGGAACTCTATAGTCATAAAAGATTTAACGTTTCAGTTATATAGTATATTTGGTTTCTAATTGTAGAGCAAACTGGAAACTCCATGACTGACATTCAATTCAACGTATTGAGTCGTTGTCCTTCGACAAATTTCTGCAGTCTTTTATTTTGGACTAAACTAATTAACTGTAAATATACGAACTAGAGATTCTCACAAAACGTTTTTTTGCAAATCCAAGTCAAGACTCTATCATGATTGTGTGAGCAATCTGTGCATGCAGATAAGAAAACCACAACCAGCACTCTAATCAAAGAGGAGCAAAAAACAACAACCCTGACCTTCTTAAAGGGAACCCCGACTATAACGACATTAAGGCATCATTATGCCATAAATGTATTTTTCATGATGATACACGATGTTAAGGACACATTAAATACCGTCAGTACTTTATAAATCCTCAAAGTTTAAGACATATTTGACCGATGCAGGTCGCCATTACTTTAAGGACACATTGCATTATGGATTGATGCCGTAGAATGGATGTTGTCACACTGAGCCTCTGTAGTTGGTTGTTGTTTTCATAGCCGTAGTGAGAGAAAAATCAATATAATGCTGCTGCTTTTGGTTGTACTTTCCAATCATAAGACAAGACAGGAAGCAATGTCAGTCTTCACAGCTTTCCCAGAGATAAAACGAGGGGAAAACAGATGCTTTGAAGCATTAAATCGACCATATCTGCTAAAAGGGCTTACGGGTCATGCTGGTTATAAACAAAGGCTAAAACAAGATGCTGTGGCTAAAGTATTTCCACACAAGGAGAATAAACGCAACTGCTGTAGGAAGCGGCGAAGACAGGAGACGCCGGAAGATCTCCTGCTAAAATCTGAACCAGCTCACGGATGCAGAGAGTCTGAAAGCGAACTATCGGACACGACTATCATACAACGATGGTATGATCTATGTGCTCGCTTTGAACAGCTGCCGACAAAAAGTGGAGCTCTTTACAACAAACACTCTACTTCCCGGTTGCCATAGCAACACAATTCCCGTTTCATCAGGTCTCTCCTCATCTTCTTGTGTCTGCTCAGTTTGAGGAAAGATTCCCAAGTTGTCCTTGTTTATGTCGTACTCCGGCTGAGATTGAAAAGGCTGGTCGGATGACATTTTTAACTGTGATTAGGATAAGCGTTGCAGAAACCGGCCAGTGCAACCATTTAACGTCACTACCCAGATGCATTGTAACGTAAACAGAAATGGCGACCGGCGAGTTAAATTATTTTTCATAATTTGTAGAAACTAGAGGATGTAGAGTAAATCTAATGTTGCATTTATACAGCTGATACCGTCAAATATGTTTGAAAACATACAAGTAAAGTATCCTTTAACACTTTCAAAAAATGTAATCACATGAAACTTGTTTGCACCAAACCTAGCAGCAAGTTAATGTTTGATAGCTTATATGTTATATAATATCAACTTTTACATCACCATCACCTATTAGCCGCTTTTCCAGGTGTAAAATTAGACAGTCAATCTTCTATCGAGATACTGCAGATGCTGCCTCGAGTGATTGTTTTCCGTGATTGCGTGTGAGATTATTATTATGTCTCAGCAGCTAGATGTGCGCTCTATCACTATCGTGTCGCTGCACACACTAGATCCGTCTTGATAAGCAAGGAGGGAATTGATTCCAAAATTGCAACTACATTTCCAGGCTCAAGTCTGTCTGTGCAACTAAGTTGTAACTCAAGTCTAAGTTGCAAAGTTGAGCCGTTATTTCTTGCACAAAGTAGTGATCATGGTCATATTTCTATCCTTAAATCGGCGCAGAGGCCTATCATTCTGCCCAAGTAACTTTGGAAGATGTCAAACTACAAACATCTGTTCTGGTAAGAGACAATACAGAATAATTTTGTCCAAATTTGTTTCACATGACATCATTTCCCTTGAATTATGGCCTATTGGTGTTGTGGGGATGTATAAACATGTAAAACTGTTCATTAGTCGGAGTTATGTAGGTGTTGCTTGTATCTAACAGTAAGAAAGGGGCCTTTGGTTCAATGATCACGTGGTTCACAGTCTGACTTTTCCACATGTTATAGTGGATCCAGAGCCTGGGGGAGCATCTATTATGTTCCCCCACTGTTACGACTAACAAGAAACCTGACGGAGAACATTGGAGATATGGAATATTACAAAGGAAAAATTGATATATTCGAATAAAAGGAATGTGTTTTTACTTCAGTGATGGAAAACGTCCAGCATTTGACTCTCTGATTTGAAAATAAAGAGGCATATTTATCGTATTGCTGTTGTGTTTGTCAGAGGGGGGCTTCCTTGTTGTTTAATAATCAGTGGGATGTTTAGATTGTAGACGCAGGTCCTAGTAAAGAGAAGCCAGGCCCACCATCTCTGCATGCAGCGCCCTAAACCAGAACCACATGTCCCAGTCCTACTTCTTTCATTCTTTCTTTCATACTCCAACTTCCCTCTCTCCACCCCGTCCTCATGCTACAGGCTTTCCCAGCCCCTCACCCTGGGAAAAACCCTGAATCCTCAAAGATTCAAACACACATGTGGTTAGCCATAAAACTTCACATGCACTCTGTGTACCCTAACCCTCCTCTCACCCCCAACCCCACACTCCCGCTCCCTCAAACCGACACACATCCATCGACAACAACGAGAAAAGCCATACATGAGCGGAGACGTGGAGACAATGAAGGAAGGATGAAGAAAAATTGGGCAACAATCTGAGCCGTCGCTGGCAAGGAGCAAAAACAAAGATGTTTGGGGGGGCTGCTGGTGGTACAATGGCGATAGTCAGACAAAGGTGACTGCAGGCTACCATTCCTGCACGGGCCCAGAACAATACCTATCCTGTGTCTTGATGGAGCTGCACGGTGCGCCGGGTGAAACTCAAGACAAACGTAAACACCAAAGGAGGACAATAGTGTTCACTCTCTTTACAAAAGATGCTTTTCCTTTAGCTGCAGGGAGGACGCACACAGAATCCCCCGCTGCAGCGCGGCACAGCGAGCTATCCTAGCTCGCGTCCTCGGTGCCCTTTCAGCAGCACAGCATTCGATACCGCCGCGCTATATAGGTGGCAGATCAGGTTCCTGGTCCTCAAAGTCAAACTCCTGTCTTCTTTATTTCCCAAAGCATTTGTGAGATACATAATCTCTCTTCATGTTGGAGCCCGGTGCTCAGGAAGAGAAATATAATGCCTTTTTCTGTCGATACTGTTAGAAAATAATACCCTGTGGGTCATTGAGTTACCAGTTGCTGGCCTTTATAAAAACAGAAGCGAGTCAATGCATTTTTTTTAGCTTATAGCGATTTAATATCTTCTTTCTTATTATTCTCTCAAGTATGGATATTTAGTATTACTCTCTTCAGTACTTTAGTATTTGAACCGTCCATAAGCTGCAATTAGAAGCCTGTTAATTTATTTTGGGTGGATATGTTCTGGTTCGAGCAGTCCTTGGTAAGACTTGAGTTTCAGGCAGTACAAAGTCATGTGATTGGTCACATGGTAGGGGGATCAGCAACCGCTGTGGCGCCTGGCTAGGGTCCAGATGAGGCCCCCGGTTGACCACAGCCCATGGCTGTCTGGGTCGGTGCCTGTGTGGAACAACTTGTACGTCTGCTCCAGGCTCCAAATGAAGGGGTTCGGGACTCAAATTGGGGGTCTCACTCTCCTCTATCCGTATGGTGGAATGATTGGAGTGTATTTAAACGAGGTTGAGGTTGGCGGTGACAGACCGTGAGTCTTTTCCCATGTCCTTTATGCTCAGCTGGGCTCTGGCTGGATGTTTTAGACTCCATGTTAACCAGCAGTGTGTTTAAATCCATATTTTCCATGTCTGGTTGAGATAAAATCCTTCACAGATCTCACTCTGTGTACACACCGAAAAAGACACCATCTTCGCTTTGTTATGGATCTCCTTTGAAGGTGCTTAAGGCCACATCTTTTGTACTACAGCAGCCCTTTTGGAAAGCGGCTAGCTCAGTGATGACTTCATATGGAAGTCAGTGCCTTGCCTGCACCAATCACAGCACATTTGTGTGAACCTGGTCCCACATCCTGTTTTCCGTTTCTTCTGTGCCGTTTTTCACAGCCAGAGCCTTTCATCTGGATGCTCATGTTAGCGGAATAGGTAACAGACAATGTCGTCAGGGGAAACCATAACAAGTGTAGATGTGGACATGAGGGGGCTGTGATGGCAGTACGATACAAATTGAAGCCCATTCATTCCTGACTACAGCTGATTTCTTAGATTGGTCAACAGCCAGTAGCCCAGAGGTGTCACCGCTGGTTTGTTGGAGATGACACAAATCTAGAAAACACTGCACAATAATGCTTTATGTAGCATACTGCATAAACATGAAAGATATTTTATCATAAATAATCTCAAGGTCAATTTGCTTTCAAACTTTCAATGACGTCTCATCATTTTAATGAATTTGGGGGAGTTCAATTTAAAGTTATTGGACCTACAACAGCATGAAACAGCCGTAGTTTATAATGTGTATCTATATTTATTTGGAATTACATAAACTAGGAGCTGCATGATTTGGAATTCTTGACGGAGATGTAGGGAGGGCCTATTTGAATATCTACTTCTCACATCACGTGACTAATTTATTCACTAGTTATGAACCTTTTTTATGAACAATTTATTTAATAGTTCATATATCATATATATATATATATATATATATATATATATATATATATGAGCAACCCTTGTTGAGCCCCCAGTTGTTATCCAATGTCTTACAGCAGTACTGCTGCTGATGACACGGAGACTACTGTTAAAGGTAAAACCAGGCCAACGCTGTCGTTCCGACAGCAAGAGTTTATCCCTGAAAAAAAAAACAATCCCCCACATTGTACAAGCAATCGATTGATGAGTTCAATTGTGAAAGGCTTGCTTGTCTTTGCTAATTTGAATACCAGCAAATAACTTGCCTTCGTGATTGATTATTGGATGGCAGTTTGTCGGATAAAGGTGTTTTGCTGAGCCGGCAAACTAGCTGCCAACCTCTGAGTGGTAGCCGTCCGTTCTTGCGTTGACTGGTTGTAAGTGTAATTAGCATGCTTGGTGGAAAAGTGACGGCTGATCTTGTATTCCTTTAAAACCGCAACGGTTTCTTGGCAAATAAGACATACAGCCTTTGACCGGACTTTATTTTCTTTACTAGTATTTAGTTGTCCATTCCTAATTAAACACTCGGCACTCACTGTCGACTTTTCTTTTCTTTGGCCCACTCTTTGTTGCAGATGGGTTCGGAGCAGTACCAGAGTAACAACAGAGAGTATCACTCCGCCTAATGCGCCACCTGGTTGAATGCCAGGCATTACAGGACGAGGTCAAATGAATGCATAATTGTCATAATTATGATATGGTTTGATTTGGGCAATTCTGTAACAATCTTCGCCGGGCCGAATTAAAATGACCAATGGGCCAGATGTGGCCCGCGGTCCGTCATTTGCCCACTCTTGCTCTAGACTGTGAACACTGATGGAGACCATTTCGATCAGGTTAAATGCTTATTACTGCAACATGCCTTGGGATAAATAGTCCATCAGAAAGTCTTTGGTGCTTATAGTCTTCGTGGAGAATGTGACTGAAGGGTGTCTGCCGTAAGAAACCCTGAGAGTCTGACTCTGCTTAGACTGATGGATGATGAGGTTGAACGATCAGTGAGGACTAGAGTGCATCACGGTTTAAATCTTTGGATAAAGTTACAGAGTGGATCTTCAGTAAAGGTTCATTTTCTGACAGTTTTGTGTTTAGTCTTTTATTTCTTCACTGAAAAACAAAAGTGCTGATTTCTTTACACGACCTGCATCTGATGGGGTGGGGAGTCAAATAGAAATACATGACTAAACTCCAAATCTTAATACCACCCAAAAAGATCCTGCCTGCTTGAATGGCATTCTAGTGTATAAGGGCATTCTTCAGAAAGATGCCCCCATCTAAAATAACCCTCCATACAAAGATCAGTTCACAAAGTCTTCTCACAGTGGAGTGCCACTGAGTGAGGCCCTCTTAGTTCTAAAGAGTCCAAAAGATGGCCTTCAAGTGTATGCACTGACCTTTGCTGATGAAAGGCCTGAAAATGGTATTTTAACAATATCATGATGCCCTTTCAATATGAAAGGGCATCATAAGCAACACTCTTAGTCAATGAAACTTGAAAGGAGAGGGTGGCGAAGGAGCGTGCTGTGGCAAAATGTGTGTGAAGGTATCAGTGAGAATGTGTGTGAAGGTGTGAGCTATTACGCATTTGAATTAAAGTAGGTATCACATGAGATAGCCAGGAGTTTGATCCTATAGTTTGATTTTGAATCAGCGGTGTGGGTCTGAGATGATGCTCAGAGGAAAAGGCCTTTTTAAATAATAAAATTACCCCTATATTTAAATTCATATCCTCATGCACCATAGGTTGTGTTATTCAAAACACACTACCTACGGTGCTACACACATTATTCCAGTTCCGGATCGGTTTCATTTCCAGTGGATCTATGTCGGGTACCAGACTAAATATGCCCATAAAGTGAGAGTTATTAACGACAAAACCAAAAATGTGCACTTTCTCCCAACGGTTAAGAAAACGTTATTATGCCATCAGGTTGTGAGGTCATTGTATAACATCACTAAAATGAATTCATCTCTCGGTTTAAGTAAAACCTGCCTCTGGGTAAAATGTCATGCAAATCCTTCTGTTAGTATTTCTGTTATCTCGCTAACAGTCAAACTAAGTTAAAACAGGTTATAAGAACATTGATTATCTCTGTAGTTTAGATCATTGCAATGCTCATTTTACTCGTCTTCCAATGCAATCAACTGAAACTTGGATTTATTTAGAACTCCTCTCGAGTCTCGCATTTACACTTTTCGCCCAAACGATTCCCAATTGATTCCCAGTATTTAAAAAATATATGATTTTAACGTTCTTTGACCGGTTTTATTAGGTTCATACTGGTTTAGGGCAGGCCTAATTCGCCATCTCAGATTCTTTATTAATTTAGGTCTTAGATCATCTAATGATGGGTTTTAAAAACACAGAAATATACCACAAAGATGTACATATGTGTGCAATCCAAAATGATGGAACATCCTACCAGCTAATAGATGCGATCTTTTAGACGTCACTTGAAACCTGTTTACCATAATGAGAAATTCTTCTTCTATTGGTTCCTGTTTTTTCTTTTTTCATGTATTTCATTTTTGAGCTTAGTGAGTGTGTACGAAAAATACTGAATGTTTAATTATTGTTATATAAAATGTATATTTTTCAGGGAGGCCACATGTATTGGGTCACAGCACAGTAACAGAGAGGGCTAGAGACTAATTAATCTGTAAAAGGTTATAAACAAACCCACAAAAGGACTCATGTCAGTCATTAGGACTTTTGAATTCTCAACCTACCGACGATAAAGACACAATTTCAAATGTAAGGAGTTATTAAAAGATATTAGTTGTATCCCTTAATCTTGATGAATCTGTGGGTTTAAGTGAAATCAACACCATGTGCTTTAAATGCAATGGATCTGCTCACATAGAATGCACAGAATATGCGTTCTATGTGAGCAGATCCATTTCCTACTGAAGATGCTACGGGAGCTACTGAAGCCCTGGGAGTCAATGTCGGGTTTACACGGACAGCCTAATTCCGACTAGATTAGGAAAAGACGTTTTATCGGAAAGAGAATTCTGCATGTAAACAACCCTTTCCGATAGCCTGTCACTGCATGGAAACGGTGATTCGAAACCTTTCTGTTTGATTTATATCTGCGCATGCCCAGCGTCATGACGTAATGCTCCAGTCAGTTTTTTTCAGCGTCGTGCTGAATTTTTAAATACAGTACCGGTCTGCATCGGAGGGTGATTTATTCATTGCAACTTTGAAAGCAAAACATATTTGGAAGGCGAAAAGTCACTTACGCCACCTCCTCTTTGCCATATTCTTCTTCTGGGCGCTTGTAGGCGGTCTGCGCCCAACTCATCGAAGCATTACCGCCACCTTAAGAACGGGAATGTGGATCGTCTGCGCATGTGTGAAAGCGTTTCCGATTAGGTGAGTTGATGCATGTAAACACATGGTCGGAAAAGATCACAAGTCACGTAAACAGACGACCGAAATTGCAATTCGGAAAGGTTTAATTCAGAAAGGATAAAAATGTCCAATGTAAACCCAGCTAGGTGGGATGACACCTGTGGTACTGATACGGTGTCAGAACTAAGAGGTTTGGCAACTAACGGGGAACCTACGTAATAAAAGGCAGATGGATTTAATATTATGTTTTATCCGTGTATTTGCCTAGTGTCGTATTAACACAAAGCTAGATGCTCCGTCTTAAAATAGGCTTTGGTGACTGATTAAATGTTTTAATTTCCAGCAGAGTTCATTAAGAGCTGAAAATGGATGCAGATCCTGCAGAGATTTCTCACTGGATTCATCGAGTTGTAATGACCACAGCAGGAAGTGTGAGTCCCCCCCCCCAACCAGATACATAGTACACCCCATCAAAGGACACACAAAACCATAGGAAGCCATTTGCTAATTTGAAAAATAGAACATTTTAATAAAGGCTACATCTCTTCATAATTACAATAATTAAAGTACCGAGGCATCTTTTCAACTGAGCTCTATAGAACGCATAATTTACAGTTTACAAGTTCAGCCAAGGAAGCCATGAAAAATATAATAAAATATAAACAAGATTAAACAGATACTAAAGGCATAAAAATATCTTTTCAACATAAGGCCCCTTGTAAAAACCAAGGGAGTAATAGGACCCTGAAAATTGGGTAAAACACGGCAAGAATCCATGTAGGCACAGCGACTGTATTCAGTTGAAACACTATGGACGTAGTGTTTATCACCACCATCTCCATCACCTGCAGCTCATAGCGCAGGATTCAATACACACAGAGTAACCTTACTCGGATACAACGCAGCCACACAATCACATAGGTAAGCATGTTGGGCAGTACATTATAGAGCTTTTGTTGGTTAATAGTAAAATTGGTGTAAACACATTTTGGGTTATCAAAGACCTGTTCAGGGCAGTTTCCTCCAAGTAAATGCGCAGGCTATTTGGGTGATGCCTGCGCCACTGAAACAAAGGCACTAAGATGCAACAGATCAAGGCTGGCTGGACAGAACCCCTTAATAATAATATTTTGTTTATTTTTTTCAATGTACACTCAGGGCTCTTCGAGGATGATGGGGACACAGGCCACAAATAGCACTGCAGTAGTAAATATATTATTAAAATTTTAAGTGAGTGAGCCTTTCTCAGAGCTTTAGCTGTAAGCTATTCCAGCGTCAGAGATCAGAGACGTCCCACTAAATCTCCAGGAACAGGAGTGGAGGTTTCCAAGAGGTATTTCTGAAGTTTAAAGTTCAATATGAAGGGCAGAAAATGAATAAAACCCATTTCCTTTGCTTGAGAACTGATGCTCAAATGGTGGGGGGGTGGGATTCCAGAGCTGGAGAGAGACTTCTCCAGCTCCAAGCAGCGTGTCCATGTAGTAATAGTAGGGTTGGGGCAGGGATATCTCCAATAAATAGCAATAGAAATCTTAGCACAGCAATACGAGCATCACAATACAATGCAATGTACATGTATATCTGCATATACATATTAGCAATGTGTCAGAGAGGGCCTGTAGGCAGACGGGGCACAGGCAGGGTCAGGTAGGCTGTCAGTCTCAAATCCAAACCCGCCGCCCAGCTTCTTTGAGGAGTGGTCATTCACCTAGAGTCTCTAGAATTCTTCTGTGCAGCGATACAATCCTTTATTTTCTTTACTTCAACGCAGGCTGTTCAAGCAATAGTCCCATGATAGTGATAACTTGTCCTCCTTCCTTTTTCCTCTCCATGTTTCTTCCCAGTGTGCCTCGTCAACATTCCTTCAAAAACATCTCCGGTCTCCAAGTCTTAGCTTAAAAGATACAAACTTTGTGCATTTGAAGCAGTACATCCATTGAGGTGTAATCCACAACCCAGACAGGTTCTCACTCCATCCGCTCAACCTTGCCCAGGATCTTGCCCTCATAGGTGGGCAACAGGGAGCCATCATCCGACACCTCCTGAAATACTGCACCGCACTCAAACTCATCACTGGCCTTCTTGAAGTAGTATCTGCATCAGAGAGAGGAGAGGGAGAGTTAAGACCCAAAGAAATTCACTCATACACAACCAACATGGTTCTGGATATCCACATCAAGGCTTACCAATGAAAGAGGTGAAAGAGGGATTTTAAAAGATAACCGGCTTGTTTTGGTGCCCTTTGCTTGACTCCTCCCCCCACATCAAACCTTATTTCTGTTGTCCATGAAAAGTCACGGCTCAAAGTCAAAGTCAACTAAGCCGGCTGAGCTGACAGACTCTGGCTCGTACGGGTGGTACCTGCTGCTATAACCTCTTATTCTCAAATAAGAATCTTGCCCTCTTCCTCCCTCCATCTGTTCCTTCTCCTTTCTCCCTTATGTTGTAATGAGCTTTGCCCTGTCTAACAGGGGCCAATTAGGCCAGTGTGCAAATGAAGGGGTCGTTTGACATAGGCTGAAATTTGGGTGCCTGCTAGTCTGCCTATCCCCCCCACCACCTACACACCTTTCGTGAACATGTTTGGAGACACACATGCACATACTTTTGACTCGCTCCTCATGCCCATTTCATTATTGTAGGGACAAAGAAAACACCGGAGACAACATGAGGGAGCAAGAACACCGTGTCCTTCCTTACCCCTGTAGATAGCAGGAGCTCTCGCTGAGCACTATAAGAGAGGCAGCAGTGTGTGTGTGTGTCTGTGTGTGTGTGAGTGTGAGGAGGGGCTTCTCGTCAGCCATGACTTCACTGAGCCATTAATGATGCAACCCCCTATCCTCATTTTAGAGGAAGAGAAACCAGCAGGGGTGGGTTGGTTAGGGTCTCTCAAAATTCACTCATTAACTATGTAATGGAATAATGCCTCGGTTTTCTCCATGTGTGGGGTGACTGGAATGTGGGTATGTTTGTGAAGATTTGTTTTTTAAGTGAGACTGGAGGCGAAAAAAGTCCAACATGCTACACTATTTAGATGAAAGCCGAAGTCTTTAAGACAAAATCCTTGCAAAGGTGCCCGAGTGCACATGCGCTAATCAGCGTGAGGGTGGTCACTAATAAAAAGCAGCTTTGTTTCAAAAGACAGGAAGCCTTCAACTAAACCCATGAGAAGGGATCTCTCCCGTCACTACACAAGACAAAGTAGAAAAGGTAGACATGAAAGAGCTCAAGACTTGTCTTATATTTGTATACATTTGTCCTATCTTGTGGAAGAAGGAATGAAAAAAGTTCTACTGTTAAAAAAAAATCTTCAAAGAGCCATGATTTTTTTTGCTGAGAGAGACAGAGAGCCTGAATTTCCACTGGAACATGTTTTATGTGGCTAGATCCCCCCCAACTTCTTCTCTCTCTCTCTCTCTCTCTCTCTCTGTTTGCACTGACATCTGGCACCAATATCGTCTGGCAGGGCCCAGCAGTACTGTTCTTTGTTGAACCGCTGCCATGTTGAAATGACCCAACTCCACACATTCTCTGGCTACTATTAAAGCCCTGTGCAGCTCTCTGTCCAAAAATGTGGATGGTATGACACAGGAACTGAATCGGTGAGTCAGAGAAAATAGAAACGATGGAGACAGGCATATGTGGGGGACTTGGAGCCAAGGGTCTATGACATTTCGCCATCCAAAAACGCTGCTCACATCTGTGCGGGAAGATCAGCTCTTCTGATTTTTCCTCCACTAGCAGTTTTGATATCTGTAATTATTAACACAATGCCAAACACATTCTTATCCTGGAAACTTGGGCAGCCTTAACAATAAACGTTTGATCTTTTTCCTTTAATGCCCAATGGAAAGAGGCAATCAAAGTAAAAATCTCTCTCCGCTAACCCACATCGCCGCTGCCATCCCTGAAGTACAGCAAACAAGCAAATCTGGCATTTAACAATCTGCCTTTCAAAAAATATCCATAAAATGATTACAACATGTGTAAACATTGCGCGTGTTCAACACACGTACACACACACACACAGGCAGGAAAAAAGAGCCCCTGATAGCATCAGTGAAGAATTTGCACGCTGGCCATTTGTGTGAGTCTTTGTTGGTTGAAATGAAAGGGGCCGGGGCTTCAAAGCCATGTGTATTAAGTGTGCCTTAGCATGGAAATCAATACCAGATGGGACCCAAATCGCTGCAGTTCAAACTCTTCCACTAACCCCCGCAACACCCACCCTCCTTCGCTCTTGTCCTTTCCTTTCATTTCACCCCCACTCAAAACACACACAATCCACAGAGGCCTTTATCTGACTGCATGCATGGACACACACACACACACACACACACACACACACACACACACACACACACACACACACACACACACACACACACACACACACACACACACACACACACACACACACACACACACACACACACACACACACACACACACACAATAGTGCTCCACAAAGGCATGGAGAAAACACGAGGTCACACGGGCACTGATCATAATTCACAGATATACTTTTACTACTAGTAGCCGCTCAGCTCACTAACATTCATTGTGTTCGCTTCAGACTGGGGCTCACACTAGTGGGGCCCTGTTAGATTGTGGGAAACTGAAGAGCATAAAGTCATCATATCACACTGACATAACGCTCATGATAACAGAAAAACCTGAAGGTACCGAGATCAATACCTTACCACTTAAACGTAGAATAGCCACGTTATTGACAACAATTACAGTGTCGCAAATGCATTATCACTGGCAAATCGCTCGTAAAACCTTAAATGCCACTTCTGTTTATTCTGATTTCCATCTTCACACACCTGTAGCTGCCTTTCTTGCGTAGCTGCTCCTTGAAGTGGCCCAGAGTGAGACTGTGGCTCTTCATGGTCCTTCTGTATGGAATCTCCTCGCCACAGAAGAAATACGTCACCACCGTCTCGCTGCTGTACGTCCCATGGTTTCCCACACCCTTTTTGCACTCCTTCATCCTGAAAGAAGACAAAGAAGGAGTGTTTTAGAAAGAGTAGAACTCTTGTGATGCTATAGAGAAATCAGAAAAGCTTCTAAGAGACTCTAACAACAAACTACTGCTTTGTGTGTAGAAGACCATACCAGTCTAGAAATATAGAAACAGCAATCCGACTGAAGACTAATTCTAGCGAGTGAGTGAGTGAGTGACCCAGTGCCATCACTAGTGTGTACTTGTGTGTTGTTTGTGCCGGGAGAAGGGGCACAGCATTATCTATTCCCCTTCAGCTATGTCCAAGGCTTTGTAAGCCCACTTCATAGGAGAGCTCTCTTTGCTAAGTTCTGCCCGCCCCAGTTGACTGCCAGCTAACTGAAGGGCGGCCAATAAAAATGATGCATATATATGAAAGGGATATCTCCGTCAGGTGGTAAAGTCTAAAACCTCCCCACACACAACATAAACACAAAAAAATCATGCAGAGGTAGCTCAGAGTATACAAGGCTGAAAATAAGTTTTGCAAAAGATGCCAGCTTCTCTTTTGAGTGAGTGAATATGTGATTTATGAAGGTCTGCCCATGACTACTCATCTGTCTTCCTGCATCTGCTGTTAGCAATGCCAGTGTCAGTTTTTAACTCAGTGAGAGTTAAAAGGGTAGAATTACACTGCACGGTGGAGGCTACGACTGAGAGAAGGAGGAAGAGGAACATTAAGAAAGGGAGGGAAGGATGCTGGAGGCAACATACTCTTCTGATTGGAGGACGGCGGTGCTGGTTGTGAAGAGGCCAGCAGTGCTCGGATTGGCTAGGGATGGAGGGATGGATCCATCACTCTGGATAGGCACGAGGTGGCTCTTCTCATGCTGGAGACTGGACATTGAATGCCTGGGAGAGAGATAACAGAAACGTTATTACAAGGATCAATAATTCAATCTGAAAATTCTTTCAGGGACAATAATGGGACATCAGCATAAAGAGATAAGCAAGGCGGCCAGCAGTAAAAAAAAGAGATAAAATTGTAAAACCACCTTAGTTTTCTGTGTACCTTTGCTTGGTGCTCTTAGTGGAGACCTCCTCAAGTCTGCGGCGGGCCTCCTCCAGCTGGGCCAGAGTGTTGGGGGGAGGCAGTGGAGGCATAGCTGGGTCCTGGATGAATGGCTGGGCTGGCTGGTGGCTACGTAGGTGGCCACAGCTTCCACCACCACCCCACGTGTGCGTCTGGGCAGAGGAGCTTCCAGAAGATTTCTTGGTGCTTTGGCTACTGTGAAGAAGAAATAAAATGAGATTGCATGTGTTAACAAGAAGCAGACCAACGAGAACATTTTGGATTAAAGTAAAAAATACACTAATGTTAAAACCCTAGAACTTGTACTCACTTGGGAAACTTGTGTCTGCTTTGCCGTTTACTTTCTAAGATCCACTGCAACACATTCTGGGTGGAGTCTGTTGTATCACTCGGCAGCGGTAAGGGCCCACTGTCATCCACGCATCTCTCTGCTACCCCATCCTCAGCCCCTGAACGACAAACACGCCTGGACAGAGAGCTGGAACGCCTAGAAAAGAGAGGAAAACTATTATTAGTATTATCCATTTTCACAAAACATTAGAAAACAGGAAATAAATAGGAAATGGTTCAAAGAAGAGATTTTTACTGACCCCATGCCACTGTCTGATGAGGTGGCCCCACACATTTCTCTTCCCAGACTGCGACTGCGTGGGTAAGGCTGGAGGGGCGGACAATCGCCACTGGAACTGCACAGGCCTTGCACTCTGAGAGCCGCCTCCCTCTCAATCTGCTCCTTCGTTTTCAGACTGGCATGATGGTGGATGTAGTGATGGTGGATGTGTTTTGTGCTCTGTCTGCTTACGATGGTCCTGCTGGTGCCCAAGGCCAGAGCGATGGCCCCTTGGTCAGGACTAGAGATACAAGAACTGGTGGGCCCTGTCCGTACTAGGGCTTTGATTCCAAAGCCTGCCCGTGTTAAGGGTTTGTGGTCTGGAGAGCTGGAGCGAGGTGAGTGGCGGATGACGGCAGGGGATTGGCAACCTGGGGTCTTCAGGACACGAGAGAGGTGATCGTCCAGGATAGCTTGGGGGTCCTCATCAGAAGAGCCAGGAAGGAGGGTCAAGGGGGGGGGTGATATCTGGGGAGCACTTGCAATTATCTCAGTGTCTTCTCTTTCCTCCTCCTGGTAACAAAGCACACAAAGTGAGAAACTGATGAATAAGAAAACTTATGATTTGATTTTCTAATAACAGAAATGTCTCACAAACCTCCTGAATCTGCTGCAACCTCTCTTCCAAAGAGTTGATGGTGTCTTGCTTTCTCTTTAGGCTTTCCAGGCGGGAGATGAGCTGGGCTGCAAACTCTGCTGGTTCCATTGGGATCATCTCCTTCAGAGGATGGCGAGTACGCTTCAGAGAGAGGGAGCAACATTAGTCGTTGTATACCTACATGACCAAACCCCATTCCTCCAAAACTTCTGCGCTCCTCTCCTCTCTTCCGTCTACATTTATGAACTGTTCTCCACCTGCTGCACAATTTGTGGCACTGATCAGGGCACTCGGATAGGCAGCCAGGACTAAAGGGTTGTTTCAAGGCATGACGTGCCTGCTGTATGGTCATGCTGAGCTAGGCCTCGGCTGGTTCCCTCTGTCATCATCAGCAGGTCGTTTTAAAGTCAGCTCACTTCAAAGGTTTCCTCGTCAAATATCAAACACTCAGTGGGGGGAGAATAGGAAGGCTGAAAGTGGGATGGAGGGATAGATAGATGGGAAGCAGTGGCTTTACATCTTGGAATAAAAGCCACATATCGACAGGGGGTGGGGAAGAGAACTCCAGGGAGGAAAGGATGAGGGATTAAAAAAAATGAAGAAGAAGTTGAGATGCAGAGATCTGTAATCACAGAAGGGCAGTCAAAGAAAACGAAGAGAGGGAAGGGTTGGAGGAAAGAGATAAAGGTTCCAAAAAAGGATTGGAAGATCAGACAGGTTAAGGTAATTTATTCCCCCCTTGTCACACACCGGCACCTTTGAGGTACAGTATAGTGACAGTGTGAGAATGTGTGTGTGTGTGTTTGTACACACCCATCTTAAATTATTTGCATTTTGCACTGGGGCTATCTTGATTTTTCTTCTTTTTTGTTTCGCCTATGCCTTTGTAGTGGGGATGAAGGGGATAAAAGTGAAAAAAGAGATGCCGTCTGACGGAGCCTAGGGCTGGTGCACCATGGGAATGGCAGCCATTGCCAAAAATCGTATGGGAAACAAAAACAAGAATAAAATTGAAAATAAAGCAAAAGGAAGACAGTGAAGAGGAAGAGTAGCAAGACCCAATCTGGAGTAACACTCGCTGCATGTCTTCTAATTTTGATGAACAATGTGGTTACATCAAGTTTGGTTTAACCAGCTGCTTTTCTTCCTATCGTTTCTGGACGATGTTCCACCATCTCTGTTTTGGGCCTTACTTCTCTCAGCTCCCCTCTGACCCACCAAGAGATCACATGACACACTCAAACTATTCCCCAGGACCTTTCACTTGTATGGGAGGGAGTGTGTGTACATATATTTTATGTATGGATCACTCACATACATACATATAGAGGGGTTGGGGTGAAGCCGAAATAAAGGGGGGATAGCTCTGTTGGAAGTTGTCACTTCCCTACACATTTTCTCCATTCATCCTTGGATCAAAGTGTTCCGTGTGTATGTGTCAGAGTACATTTGTGTTTTTGTTGGGAAACGGGCTGATTTCAGAGCCCTCGGGATAAAGCTGCAGAGATCTTCCTCATCTCTTACTATTCTCCATATTTAAAGCGCTGGTAGGGAAGAAAAACCCTGGTGTGTTCCGAGCGCTGCGGCGATAAACAGCTTAGAGATCTCCCCGTCTCCTGCAGTCTTCAATGAAACCTAATGGGGGGGGTAGGTGACACCAAATGTAGTGAGGGGGCCCGTGTTTGTGTGTGCACTGATGTGAGTTTGTGTGTGTGTGTGTATGTGTGAGTGGGAGGCTGGATTTTTGACGGTGCTCTTTAGATCTTTGTGATGGTGTTGTTGAATTGAAATACCAAATACAGTTTGTGTGGTACTATTCATAGAATCAAGAGAGACCCGGAACAGAGGGTGGTATGGAAATTACACTGGGGGTCCCGGGTTCAAAAAAACTTCAGAGAATGGTGGTGTGTGTTTGCGTACTTACAGGGAAGGCAGGGAGGGAGACTTGGCTGTTCATCCTCATGTTGCGCTGCATCTCTCTCTGTAGATGCTTCTTGGAGACTAGTTTACACGGAGGAACTCCGTCTCTGGGGGGATAACGGAGACCACAGAGGTCAATAACAAATCATACAAGTCATTTAACAGTCATTTGTGAAGGAGCTTTATAGCTAAGACACTACATCAGATTCCAACTTAAATACATCCAATTTATTATTTTTCCGATATATCTTCTTTCTCATCTTGTACACGATTTGAAAACACCAAAGGAACTCAAGAGTAAATGAGCATGTATGGTCTTGTTTGTATAACTGAGCAGAATCTCGCTTTGAGTAAGGTAGACGGACGTTTTGTTTGACACACATTTTCAATTCTAGCTCCAGCGCAGCACCGGGAGCCCTGCTGGCCATTTCCTTTCAAAACTACAAGCACACACAAGCACACACTCTGCAGTCACAGAGCACTCTGATCTAGTGGCCAGAAATAGTCTAAGCATTAGCATTCCCCTACTGACTTTTATCTTTAGCTGATGACACTGTTAGCATTAGCTGCTTATTAGACTTATTCAAGGGGTAATGCAGGACAGCTCCCAAGGGTTTAGCTAACCTCGTTAAATCTATGTGAGGGATTGAATGACTGACTGACTTAACAAATTAAATCAAACAACAAACGGATAGGCTCAGGCTTCAAAACTGAAGCACTTGACAGTGTAAAACAGTATCTTCCCTCCACGCTAAACAGCAGTTTCCTAGTGACCTAGCCTAACTGAGGAGCACTTTTCCACTTTTGCTTTGAAATGCCTCAGCCATGCGCATAAGCAACAACCCCCCCGCCCGGTCTTCATTTGGCAAGCGCTGCCGCAGCCAGCCTCTGATCTCTGCACATCAAAAGGCTGGTTTGTAAGATAAGGTAATGTTTGAAGTCTGCGCAGCTGCATTCCCCAGCGTCCAAGCAAATCCATAAATAAGATATAACTGAAAATCCCCCCACCACCACTCTCTTTCTCTTCCCACCCTACCAACCGCCTCCTCCCAGTTGCCTTCTCCCTGTCCTTTTATATTCTTTATCTGTAAACAAGATTCAAATGTTTATGGGTCCTTTTAACTGACCTAGCGAGAGGCAGATATTCTGATCAAGGCTGGAGAGGGCAGAGATCGAGGGGCGGGGTGCTTGTGTGACTGTGACATGGCCTTTGTCACAGCACTGAGCAAGGTACAGTAGAGTAGGAGCAGAGTAAGACTATATGGGCCCCGGTCTCTTTGAAGCAGCTGTTTGAAGATATGCCTGAGGACTCCTGTTGTAAAAACTCTGTGTAGCTGACATATTTATGTCTAGCCCCGCCCATTGATTTCCATTGACAAGGCCGTCTCATTCTCCAAGTATCTGCAGCTTTGTAAGGGTAAACCTTGATGCATGGATGACATCATGTCATCCCAAAGGCCTCAATGCCTCACGTGTGAAATGAGGAAGAACTTGAATCAAGATTTTTCAGTCCTCTCTCCAAAAACCAGCTGACCAAGGCGCTCCTGGCCTTGAGCTGTGCACCATGCAATGACTTCATAGTACCTTGTCACAAGTGATTGCGCCAAGTTATCCTTTAGAAGAACAAGACCCAAGGCACGTACACACAGATAAGCACAAGCCACATGTGGACAGAGATGCAACACTTCAGCCACGTTTGTGCTCAAACGATTGCCAGCTCCTTGATTAATCACTCCATATGCACTTGATCAACAACAGTTCTGATGAATTTTAAACTCCACGTTAAGTCATTTAACAAACAAATGCCAATAGGTGGGAGGACAGATCAAGATTGCTTGTACTCTTGGGGTATGTGATTAGCATTTTTCACAATTTTAAGATGGTGTCCGTGTCCAATGAGTGATGCAGCATTTGCAAAGCCTCTGTACTCATCTTCCAACTATCTCTGCATTTATAAACTACAAGATGAAGCTAGAGCCATATCCTGGCTGCACCAGTGTATTTAAGTGTTTTCAAGAGGCTACCATCCACCGATATTCCTGCTACCACAGCAAACCACTCTCTCAGTTTCTGCTTTGCTGAAGTTTTGGCTGGCTGAAGGAAAAGTGTCACTTAATCTTTCCACAGCGCATCATTTGACATTCCTGAAGACCATCGTGACATTCTTTCTCGCCCACACAACACATACACACTCGTGTTTGATTAATATTCACTTACACACTGCTGTCAGTAACAGACATGGCATCGTCGGTCAATGCGTCACTGGATACTTCGCTGTCATTGGTGCTGCTCACGGGGACAAGAGAGCCCAAATAGTTGAAAGGGTCTCCTCTCTTGCATGATCTGCAGAGGTTACAACAACAGAAATCAGTGGCATACAAACACAAAACTTTCAACAGTATCCAACAAGTGGGTGACATTTAATTTCAGGTTGTTGAGAAATCCATTGAGTGTGTTTTACTTATGGTAAGGGGAACACACTCCAGACTGTACAAACAATATAAGAGTAAGAAATTGATGGCCACGGGAGTAATCAATGAGCATGTGTGGATATAACCGTCTGTTACCTGGTTATCCCCCCTCAGCATTCATCTCCTGCTGTGCATGTATTTAGTCAGGGTACAGGATGAGACAAGGGGAGAGACCGAAAGAAAAAAAACAGTATAGAGCGGAAGCATGAGTGTATGTCAGAAGGAGGGAGAGAACCAGCAGGGCTAAAGCTGTAGGCCCCAACTCCAGACTGACCTTCAGAGGGGCTTGCAAAGAGTCAGGTATTTATCACAGCTGGCCTTGCATTCTTCCCTCCCCGTCTCTCTCTCTCACCCTCTCATTTATCCTTTCTCCTCCCACCCTTTCTTCAATGGAGGTACACCCCCCCCCCCACTCCCTTTCCATTCTCTTTGCCCTCACTTTCACTCCATAAACATGCATCACAGCCCTCATACCTGAGATTTCTAAAGAAAAAATGGTAGTAGTAAAGGAAGCATCTAAGGATAGTAGATGCAAACAAGAGCAGAGGGAAGAGGACAGCGAGCAGGCTACCGAATGGTTAAGTGTTGATTCTGTACTGGGGTTGCTGCTTTATAAAAAGGAGTCAGACGAGAGGAAATGAGGAGAGAAAAGCAAAAGATGGTTAAATGGTTTTCCATATTTGAATCAGTAGGGTGAACATGGAGGTGCATGGAAAGAATGGCACCAGGACTTCATGTGGAAAGAGGACTACGCTCTCATTTTGGGTAAAAAGTATCACAAAGTCCCTACCATAACTACCAGCACGCAGAAATGCACACAAACTATGAATACATCCATCCAAAGCAGGTAGCTATACTTTGTCTAGCTTGTCATACTCTGAAATCGTTGTGCACAAATGTCTCGATAGCTATAACATCAAGAAATGTCCTTTTGTTAGTTATGCATCATACACCAGCTCTTTAAAAAAAATTACATTTGTTTGAAATGCAGTTTGATTTCACTCTTACAAAAATGAGCAAAGTGCCATCTATAGAGCCGTCATAGGATTTAATCTTTGCCAAAGGCTTAAGGACAGTTTGCTGCAAGAGGAGGCATAACATGGCAATGTCATCATCTATTATTTGCTGACTGGGGCCTCAGCCAGCCATGCCCTGTTAACTTTCCCAGTGGAAGATGATCCCTCATTCTGATGAACTATTTCAAAGCCCCGGAAATCCAGGCGAGAGCCAGCGGAGGGCTGCTGCTGAACATGAGAGGCCAAAGAGACAGGGAGTGAAGGACGGACAGTTTTCTACAAGCAAACAACTAAAAAGACATGAACTGACCTGGAGAGAAGCATTTGATGCTGTTGCACCTTTAACCAATCTATTTCCAATTAATTAATTAGGATTCATTGAGTACATGTTGGATGTTAATGCAGTTTTAAAGGTGATGCAGTCATACCTGAATCCTCTTTCCATCAGCTCCATTGCCCTCATGGATACCGTGCCCCTGTGAATCTTGGTTGACAGTCCAACCAGCGATTTGTTCCTGAAATCACACGTCAGCTCCACCCTTCTATCCACCATGGGGAAGTATCCAGGTACAACTTTCATGTTGACTAAGCCGGTTGTGTGAACATGATTTGGGTTTTCTCCCCCAGTCCTCTCATACTCAAGGTAAATGTCAGAGGTCAGAAACATCTGGTATGCATTCTCCTCCATGTTGGTTTGGATCTCAGTTTGAGCCTGGTCGAACATCGCAGAGTCTATGTGTTGTTTCTTGATGTTATCCCGTATGAAGGTTTTGGTCGCAGGTTTGAGTTGTTTGGCGACGATGCTGTTATTTTCGATGTAGCGCTTGTAAATTGCTTTGGCAACTCTCTGTGTTTTGGTATCCTTCAGGTCCATTTGTCTGAAGCCATTGCAGGCGAACCAAAAATCTAAAGTGTCGACACATTTCTCCCGCTCCAGGAATGTCCTAAAAAGACCAGCACCGTCCTG
Organism: Lophius americanus; assembly: GCA_037951165.1. Taxonomy (NCBI): domain Eukaryota; kingdom Metazoa; phylum Chordata; class Actinopteri; order Lophiiformes; family Lophiidae; genus Lophius; species Lophius americanus. The sequence goes on from JBBDHG010000037.1 coordinate 3,372,794, forward strand.
GTCCCCGAGAAGAGAGTGCAAAGACTTTGTCCAACGAGAAAGTGGTGAATCTGGAGAGGCACTCCCCTCTGGCTCCCCAAGGCCATCCTCGTTTCTCCTTGCTGAGGAGCCTGGAGAGCCAAGTACAACAGATTTAGGAGGTTCCAGGGGTTTCATCATTGTGAGTTTGCCGGGGTAGCAGGGCGCCTCGCCCTCCTCCCCCGGCACTGGGGGTCGAGGAGCATCTTCTCTGAAACTAGGGGTGATATGGTCCATAAACATCAGACTCATGGCTCTGAAGGCAGCAGGAGAGAGCTGTTTGTTGTTCACCTCCTCTGTGCTTCTTCTGAGATCTCCTCACTCTCTTATGTCAGCCCGGGGAGCTTCTCTCAGGCTGCAGCCTTCACTCTGAAACACAAAGTATTGATCTAATCAAAACCAGATCAGCCCCAACTTCAAAAGGCAAGAGACGCTTTCAGACCCTCACTGACTTTGGCAGAGTAAGACTGGCTGGTTCACAGAAATCTGAGAAAGCTCTGCAGAGGAATTACGTAAACACCTTTTCTTCATTTATCAAACTGTTACGTGGCTTCTATTAGCTGTTATTGGTTAGTATACAAATTCATCTAATGGCCATTTCCCCACAACCACTACGGAGAGCAACCACCCAAGACCAATCTGTGTTATTCTCCTCTTCGATAGCAACACCAGGAACCTACGTCAAGTAGGGTTATGACCCAACATCATTAATAAGTCATTAATCATTGGAGATACGAGAGGATGACGCGCAGACATGGCTTTATGAATGCTGCCTGATCCATCAAGCCTGATCTCAGGACGTTCTGCTGGTTGGCTGCTGCAGGACGCGAGAATACGATCGTTTATCATCCCTGCCACTTTCTCATTTCTTTCTCCACATCACCGGCGGATCAATCGGGTTACATTGAGTCTCCTTGTGAGCACCAGATAGTGGTGGGGCAAATTCGAGGAGGTCGAAAAACGTGACCAACACAGTTAATAGAGTTAACTGGCAGCATCTGCCTCTGTGTTTGGGTCACTATCGACCCATCAGCTCTGATCATAAGACGCTATCAGCACTTGCTGCACTTGATCACCGACTTCACCTAAATGCTCAATTTCACATTACAAATGTCCCTGTGCATCACAGACCGATGTTTTGTCACCTATAGAATTTCTGTATGTTTGAGGTGCTCTAACAACTAAATTTTCCCTATGGGGATTAAAAAGGTTTCCATGTATCCATCGATCTATCTGACATACAATTAAACAGCACCCCTCTAAATCTTCCGATACGAATGGCAGAAATGAGTAACTTAAAAATTATATTTATACAATCCACAAAGAGTGTATATTAAAAAAAAACTTGTATTAACACTATCGGACTGTCTACTCAAGTTTTTATTTAAATTTCTTTCATGTTACATGTAAGGAGAAAAAAAGCCATTTCCAACGTCCAATCCCTGGGGCATCAAAGTCTCACTACTTGTGAGGGAGGAATTCCTCAAAAAGAAACAACAACTTCCTAGCTTTTATACTTTATCTTCGGAAATGAAATGGGGTAAACAACGTGTAGAAAATAAAGCGAACGGTAGACACATTGGGGACGTGTTTTGGGTATGAAAGCCTAAGAAAAGCGGTTAAATTCCACCGGATCACTACTTCAAAGACGAGTCAACAGCACATCAAAGGGAACTCCAATGGGGGCCAGTTTGAGGAGGCACACACTCCTGTAACTTACCATCGATCCACGAGTTTTCTCCTCAAATTAAACTCCAGTTTGTATCCACAAAAGCGCGTATAATCCACAGGACTCGCCTCGACGACACGTCCAAATACAGTCCGCACAGGTCTGACTCGGTTTACGGAGAGAAAAATGCACTCAAGAGGAAAAAATACCGCTTTTCTCCCTCCTCCTTTTCTCCTCCCTATAGTTTCAGGCTGCCATGCCGCACTATAGGTCTCTCCTGCAGGCGACTCCAACACCAACTGAGCCGACAGGCTGGAGCAGCGCACTTCAAAGTAAGGAACCGACTGCCGGGTCCTGACAGCTGCATAAAAACAATTGCAGCTTTATTCCGGCTTAAAAAAGCAAACAAGTGGCACAAAATTTCCGATACTTTGCAATCAATATTGGTGAGGCATATTCTAAAGGTAATTGGACATTTTCCTCGAAATAAAAGCCCTTTGCCTCGCTTTTTAATTATTTCCCCAGATCTTGAAGTTGCTGCTACATAGTGAGGACCTTATCAAAGACAAGCAATCTTGAGCCAACTCCCTGAGGCTTTGGAGCGTCAGAAGTAACTGATCTGCCGCCCCAATAGCATTATCGCTACAATCCCTCTGTTGCTACATAAACTTTAAAGACGCAGGCTTCTTTTCTTCTCAAGACCCGCATAGTTTTTGAGATGAATCCGTTGCAGTCCCGGGGATGCACAGTGCGTGTATAGGCCTGTAGCCTATCCAATAACACGTTCGAACCCTCTTTCTGTCACATAGAAAGACGACAATATGCCAGTTGAATATCGAAACTATTATTTTAAACTCTCTGAAGGCACAATTTGGAAAGGATTGACTCAATCCTACAGGATTTATAAAGACGTGAAGAAAATTAAAGACGAGCACATGTTTCCTATATTAGACTTAAATACATTTTTAAAAAGTCATTAATTTCCAGTTACATCATTTCCAGTTGTTATGTGTCACATGTCTTTTTTAGTGTGAACAGTCCATTTAACGTGGAAACCGGATTTTGGTTAGATTCTGATTGACCAAATGAGATACACATCTGAAGTTGCATATTTAACATATACAAGTGAAGAAGCTTTAATCAAATCCCGTTTTTGTCTTTTGCCCTCAACCCGAATCGTGATAGACTGTCCCCATAGCAAATAATCTAAGAAATTCATGGCAGCCCTCACCATTTTATTTCTTTAGATGATTGACTGTTGTGCCATTGACATTTTCTACCGTTTACTAGCATCCTTGTGTGACACAACAGTCACGTTGTATTTACAGAGATTTTAGATGTGAGCTTCATGCAAAAACGTGTATGAATAGTCAAAGCATAAGCATTTGATCTAACAAAATCTGAATGTAGTCACTTTCCCCTGCAGCGTGAGTATAGTCTCAGATGGAACATGTTTCACTGGGAAATCACATTACAGTGCTGTTGATGCGCCACAGCTCCTACCAGTGGCAATACGCTTGCATGGTACATGCAAACCAGGTTGATACGCTAGTTTTAATAAGGTCCCTGTTCTCTGCAGCTCAGACAAAACAGCATAGATAACATGAAAAGTATATAACATGCATCCATTTACCGGTCAGATATTGTGGATTCTTCTCATGCAGACAGAAGCAGACATTTTGGATGCAACATTAGTTAATTATGCACTGGATTACAGGCATCGGTGTTAACAGGGTTTATAGAACAGAAAGAAATAACTGTATTTTAGATTGGTCTCTCGTGTTCAAATGAGCCCCCACAGGACACCCTCTCTGCAAACAAAATTGCCTGTATTTTTTTGAAAGGGAGGCAGTAGATGCCTGTTTGTCCTTGTTGTCTCAGTGGACAGGGCTTCAAAAAGTACAGTGCAAAGACAACAAACACTTTGATCAGCGAAAGATCCTGTGAAACTTTCTCCCTTGATACCTTACTTCCCATCAAGGCTAATGAAAGAGGAAATTGCTCTCGAAGAGGCCATGATGACTAAGAGACTACTCATTGTTCAAAGGCCAAGTTTTTGTGCTCACGTGCTCAAAATGTCTGCATCAAAGTCACAGTCCCGGCAGAAGATCGACCGCAGTGACGTAACTGGCAACCAGGAAGGGGGAGGGCATAATCTGTTGTAATAGCTTGCTAAAAGTAGTGGATACATAGTCATGTGGGAACACCTGACGTGAACCTTGCTAACCACCGATGTTCACTGTTTGTGACATCCGGAGCCTTGCTGGATGTGAGAAGCTGATGACTCAAAGTCGTCTGTACAAACACACTTTTTTATCTCATGGAAGCTCATATCTGTAGGCATACAGGTCGTCTGGCTAATATACCAAGAACTCTCTCGACAGTGTCAGCCTTTGTTAACTTTGCAGGACTAGGACTGACCTCTGACAGTAAACACACCAGGGTGTGGAAACAATTACCATGGCAATGGGGCGAACCCCCTGCTGGTAGCAGGGGCCATTTGGGGCCTCATTTCTTGCCTTGTCAACCCCCTCTATGGTTCATAGGAGGGCTCCATGGGCCGGGTATTCCCTTCTGGACCTCAGAGACTGACCCTAGGTATGTGGCCTGAGACAGGAGGTGTCCTTGGCTCCTGGCCCTATAAAAAGATCCTTGAAAGAGGGCATCAGGGGGAGAGGTTATGGGTTGTAACTGTCTCTCTGTTTGGGAAGATATTATTACAGGGACAGGTCAAATTCAGCCTGACTACAAAGAGTCCTATAAATAGAGAGGGAAGGTCACTCATAAATCCCTTGAGGGCCCAATAAGATATCTAACCTAAAACTATTTTTTTTCCGATTTGCACAAAATGCACATACATGTGTAATTTATATGGTCTGGAAGTCATGTTTGATCACCCATCTATCAGCTAGAGAGAGCTTTTAATGACAGAGTTATATGGCCTCCTGTGCTGCTATGGCCTGTTGTAACTGCTACAGGCCACCTCAGTCGAAGTCATAAACACTTGGAGTGTGTGTGCGCACGTCTACCAGTGCTGTCCTCACCGTTCTGCAGCTCTGTGATCAGTAATTGCTCTCAATTACAGTATTGTGTGCCGTTCCTTTTGGTTTGGGGTTAAACTCTTTGCAGACTCCTTTGAAGTGCTCATCCCTTTATCTCAAGCCAGAGTCAAGAATTTGGGGGAGGACAATGGAAATTGAAACCAAGAGGGAAGCTTATGGCAATTATCAACCAGCACCATGAGGAAGAAGTCAGAAAGAGAGAGAGAGCAGATAAAGAGAGCAGGAGACAGCCAATGTAGGACAGGGGGTTACTGTTTCAAGTTTGTTTGGTATGTACACACCCTCGGGCAACAACCGACTGCAGAGAGAGGAAATGGAGGCTACCTCTTCAAAGTAGGTGACAACAGGGGGACAATGGCCTCTGAAGGGAGCAAGGGGCCGATGAGAGGAGTTGTGGGGGTGTTGGGTGTGCAGGGGGTCAGAACACAACATGAGAGAGGGCAACCAAAGAGTGCTATAAGGGGGCAGGAGGAAAAGGATGGAGGAGCGCAGAGCGCATTTGATTCTGTTGTCAGCAGAATCAAATGACATGCAGAGAGTTAAGGAAGATACAATTAAAGTATGGAGTTAAGGCGGGCTTTGAAGTTGGACATGGTACATAATACCCTTAAAAGTTAAGGAAGGGCAACTATTCGCAAGTTTGTTATGGGGCTGTTTTGAAAGAGGAAGAGGAGGAAAAGAGGGGGGGATAGTGGGAGGGTTTGTTTTTGAAAGGGTTCAGTTTGAGGGGAATGAAACAAGATTTCAAGTGCCAAACGGCCCCAGAAGGATGTATTTTTTTCTTAAACAGAATGTAAAGTGCGAGTGGGAGTCCGCGCCTACCTGTGCATTTGGATGATGAGGATGAGTGTGTGAAAGATTGAAGACGTGAAAGAAATGCGTCTGTAGGAGAGGAGCAGTGAGCGAGACAGGTGAAAGGAAACAGACTATGAAGAAAGACTGAAACATGAAATAGATTGGTATTGAATTGGTATGTAGGGAATTGGTATTGATGCAAAGCATTGAGAAAAAAAAAGAAATAAAAAAAGAAAGGGGGGCGGGTGGGGGGGTGAACACTATTTATTGGTTTTTTCCCCTCGTTTTAATCCCATTTTGCGCTTGACTTTTAAGTCTACTAATGTATAGAAACAATGTCGGATGCAATGTCTAATCCCGTTTGGGCCATGAAGCTCACTCCACACTGACAGTAATGACTTTAATTTCCTCTGCTGCTCACGCTTGAAGCACCGTGCAGACACTTCACAAGCCGGACGCCCCTGTTCTGCCATGCTTGACAAGACAGCAATCCGTCTCTGAATCAGTCTTAACCTGAACCCGGGGCTCCTTCACTCATCCTTAATCCATCCCTTTAACCCCATCTTCCTCCTTGCTGACTCGGGAGTGCAGGATTGCCAGACGGGTAAGGTGATTATCTTGTTCAGCCATTCAACAGAAGATGGATTTTTATCTCTGTCCTTGCTGCCTGTTTCTCAATGAGAAGGGCGTGACACTTCAGTGAGGGCGCACCATGGCAACAGGTCTGATGTTAAAGTAAATGCAGATAAATATGAGAATGCTGTTTGGAGTAAAATGTGTCTAAAAATCTGAGAAAGGATTAAATAAAAAGGATTTAGGACAGTTACTGGCAAAGGCCCTCAGCTTTGGGAAGTTTTTCAATTGACACAATGTTGTGAGATAAAGCATCACATTTGAAAAGTTCAAAGTATAGTTATTATTGAGACCGATTACAAAATTGAATACATTTTATGTAAAGTAATTGCAATGACACATAAATTGTTGAAATCTGCAAAACTACTCTGGTTTTTAAGTTTTTAATTTGATCCACTTTAAAGGATGGAAGATCAAAATGCAAATATGTAACTTTATTATTATTGATGTGGATGTTGCCAAGATCTAATTAGCTTATGGTGGAGATTAAGTGTAAAATAATAGAAAATAGAAGGAGGCATAGATAGCAAACAGAGACAGAAAGAGACAAACTCCCACACTCTCTTGATGGTCTTCTGCTTCATACTATCAGCCCTGCTGCATATCCTGTTCATAGCTCCTGTTGCATTTGAGTGACAGTGTTTGGGAAGAAAGGAAGAATCACTTCCATAAATACCGAATCAACAAAGAGAAGCATGATACAAGCTAGGAAGTGCTACAAAGGCAGAGAAAAAGCAGAAAAGATGATGGAATCAGCGCGCGGGAGAAGAGCTGGTGATAAACAGGTTTATTTATGCAGAAAGCAGAATATAGCAGCCTAACACGGGCCTCCTAGGGTCTGACGCAGAATATAGCACTAAAAAAAACTCCAATAGCAAACACACACATGTGCAAAGACTTTGTCAATCACACGTTGATGTACAGTCAATCCCAGAGGCCTGCCACACACGGGCACATGTGTAAGTCGAGTAAGAGGCAGAGCAGAGTGAACTGCCTGACCTAGAATCCCTTCCTTAATTCAAAACAACAAAACAAAACAGACTTAAATTACTTGATGCACGATGACTTTGTAAGAGGTACAAGTTGCGCCACAGTTCTGCCAGCATCACGTAGCAGTTTTTATCTTTTGGAAAACGCTCAGTGATTTGTTATTTGTACACATACTTCACAAAAAAACTAATTCCATATGAACAAGCATCATACAGTGCAGCAGCTGCGAGCGCCACAGTGAAGCGAGAGTGCCGAGGATAACTGGAAACCTTGGAAGCTCCCAAACTGCCCTTTACTGTTGTCACCAACAGTCCAGTGTCTGATGTGGAGATAAGTGAGAGGAAGCGAGGGCTTTGATCTTTAATGGGGTCATGTCAGCTGTGTTGAAATGACATTCAGGGCTTCTATTTACACAAGCACAATTATGGAGGTTTATTTTAGTAGTAGACAATCAATTAGGGCGAAGCTATGTCAGAGTAATAACATAGATTAAAGGAGAGGTTATGGCTGGAGCCTTGCTAGGGTTGGTGAGCTAAACACAGACCTTCTAAACATGGCTGAGCAGGCATTGACCCGCACGTCTATTCCATCCGAAGGGCTCGGTGCTTTTCTCCAATGACCTGACAGTATTCAAAACCACTTTTCCGATCCATTACTGGATAAGAGTGAAGTGTGACAGGATACAAACTCAAATAAGGTAAGTCTGAGGGCTAAAGGGCTCCTAGCAGCATGGAATAATAGTATTGAAAGGTGGGAAGCAAGAGTGTTCAAATGCTCAGAACTGTGCAACATTAGAGCATTTGCTGTGCCCCTCATGTGAACATTATGACCCATAGCAAACACCTGGTCATCCACTTCGTGACATTGGTTTCATTGTTAGATTGTCTACTTCAGATAGTCAGGTTGTCATGTGACTTACAATTGAATGTTAATCAACTTTGTGAAAACTACAAATAAAGTTAATAATGACCCAAACATGCAGAGAACCTAAACAAGGTGTATTATACTTGCTTCAGAAAACTCTTAATCACCTTTGGGAATACTGACTTCAGTTGTCGCCATGGCAAAGTTTACACAAAGGTCAGAACGTCAAACGTGAAAGCTATTTTATATTAGCTTTGGTAGTACCAATACAGTACCCAAAGCTAAAACGAAATAGTGGGTTAAGAGTTTTCAGCAAGTGTAATGCACCTCGTTTACTGCAACTCTGGGTAATGTGTATTTTAGGGTCATTATTAAGTTTATTTGTTGTTTATTTTATTCTTTATTTGCAGTGTGTTGCCAAATTGATGAAGATGTGTTTCTTCATTTGCTGCAATCGTGTGTTGTCAAATTGGTGTTTTCTTTATTTCATGGCAACTTATCGTTTGCCCCTGTCGACCACCGTAGGATGTGCACTGAAATCACTTGACACATCCCACAGTTGAACGGAGAGGAAGGAGATTTTGCAACATGGCTGTCTTTTTGCAAAGGAAATTCCAAAACAGGGAGTGAAACAAACTATTATCCAACCAACTCATTTTATGGCTACCTGTGGAGAGATTTATACAAATGTTTCATTACTACTTGTTGTTGGTGTGTAGAAGAATTATATTTGTAGTTTTGTCACCAATGAAGATGCACAATGAAATACTGGGTTGCCATATGCTAGATCATCAGGACACATTTAAGAGGCTGAATATTTTAGTTTGAACATCATTGAGCTTCTAGACAAACATCGGTAAATTGAAGACATGCTGATCACAGATGCTTAACGGCAGATCGACATTTCAGTGCCAGGATTACGGAAAAATACAGCAATAAATTGCCTTCGGTTTCAGCAGTCTGTAAAAATAGTACTCAGATTTCTTTTTGAATTGGTTTGTAATATCAGTCAAACAACAGCTCTTTCCCGTTAACATTGACAGGAAGGCGGCTCAGTTTTGCCTTTTCCCAAACAAATCCATGTTAGCTCTTCAAACAAAAGTTATTACAAAACAAAGGCAACTTAAGAGAATAAAAAAAAGCAAGTTTTCCATTCATAAATCATTAAGTGAGTCAAAACCAGTATCAAATACCTTAATCACCAGTGTGAAAAGATATTCACCCCATCTGTACTTAATAGCTAGCTATTCCATCTTTAGCAGCAACAACTGCTGCCAAACACTTCCAATAACACTATCAATGTCTTCCATTTTTAATTTTGCTCATTTTGGGCCATTCAAAGGTGGACTTACACTTCTGCTTAGGATCATTGTCTTGCTGCGAGACCCAGCTGGGGTTGAGCTTCAGCTCACAGACAGAAGACTCAGAATTTGTTTGAATTATCGGCTGGAGAGCCGAATCCACATTTCCCTCAATTAGGCAAGTCGTCCTGGCCCTGAAGCAGAAAAGCATCCACACAACATTCCATTGCCTCATCCATGCTTGACCATAGGTATAATATTATTTTTGTTGAATACTGTGATTAGTTGACAACTCCGTAATGGGACCCCTATTTAAACCAATTTGATCCATCAATTTTCTTTGACTGAGCCGGTTCAGGGTCGGGTCGCGGAAGCGGCATTCAAGATGTCTCCCCAGCAACATTCTCCAGTTAATCTTAGGGGATCCCTAGGTGTTCCCAGACCAGAGGAGCTATATAGTCCAACCAGCCAGTTCTGGGTCTACACTGGGGTCCCCTTCCAGTTGGAAATACTTGAAAAACCTTCAAAGGGAGGAGCAGTGGGCCCCTTCGAGCTCCCTCCAGTTTTCTGAGCTTCACACCTTATCAGACCCCAGCCACTCTTCAAACGAAGCTCATTTCAGTCACTTGTATCCCCGATGTCATTCTTTCAGTCACTATCCAGAGCTCATGACCATAGGTGAGGGTTGGAACATAGATGGACCGGTAAATTGTTTCTTCATCCTAACAGACCCATACAACGCCTAAATTACTGCTGATGCTGCACCGAACCGCATGTCCATCTCCTGGATCCATTTTCCTATCACTTGAGAGCGGGACACCAAGCAATACTTTATCTCCATTGCTTGAGGCAGCAATTTATCTCCAACCCGAAGGGGACAGTCAACCATTTTCTGGCAGAGAACCATGGTTTCATATTTGGAGTTACTGACTCTCATATAGCCATAACCTAAGCAAGCCCGCAAGAGCAAAAGTTGGTCCACTGTTCCATGACCAGGATGGAATCCGCATTGTTCCTGAAACCAAGGTTTGACAATCGGTCAGAGCCTCCTTTTCAAGAACTGTGGAGTAACCCTTCCCAGGAAGACTGAGAAGTATGATCCCCCTATAATTGGAACACACCCTCTGGCTCCCCTTCCAAAAAAGGGGGACCACTGCCCCACTCTGCCGCTCCACAGGTACTGTCCTCTGCAAAATTGAATAGGCACGTCTACCACAATAGCCCAACAATGTCCAAAGCCTTCAGAACTCAATCCCATCCACCTCTTGAGCTTTGCCAGCGGTGAATGTATTTTCCAGGTTCAGTAGTTCCTCAAAGTGTTCTTTTCCCTGTCCCACGATATTCTCTGTACGGGTCAGCTGTGCTCCCCTCAAACTATACACAGTCTGAGCCAAGCCCTGCTTTGCCTTCCTGAGTCGTGGGATGGTTTTGCCAGAATAGAGGGGGTATCTGAGTACCTACTGAAACACAAAGGGTTATATTAGACCAATCTGTGAGTTTTTCTCTCCTGTCTCACATCCTGGACAGTCTGGTCACTTGGACCTGTTACTAACCCCAGCATACAGCCCTGTTATTAAAGAACATCGGCGCACAGGAAATGTTTGAAACCGAAAGGAAGGAGCATCTTTTCAATTGGGAACTGTTTTCTGTCCAGGATTTAAATGGGATTTAGAGGCTTATACTACCACTGTGTACCTCTACACCAGAGCTGAAAAATACATCCATGTTTTTGCAATCAGGACACCAGTATGGTGAAGCCAGGCACAACCTGAAAAAAGGCATTCAATGGACCAAGGCTGCCTGTGAAGACAAAAATCGAGGAACGGTTCACCAACAGGGATCAAACACAAATATGACAGGGCATCTAGTATAATAGGAACTACAGGAGTAATGAAGAACCACCTACAGACAACAATGCCACCCTGGCAGAGTAACTCATCCACTTCCTCGCTCGCATCAACACAGCTAACGACCACATTCTAACCGTTTAGACACAGGAGGTGAGACACTTGCATAAGCACTGCTAGCATAAGGGATGCTGTGGGGCCAGATGGGAACCCAAGCACAGAAATCAGGGACTGCACCCATTAGCTGTCAGATGTGTTTAAAGTCATCTTCAATATGTCCCTGTCCAGGCCGACCCGCCTCAAGTCGGCCATAATCATTCCAGTGCCCAAACAGACCAATATCATAAGATTGAATGACTGCTGACCAGTGACACTCATCATTGATGAATATTTTAAAGAACTGGTTTTAAAGCACACCAAATCTCTCCTTGATCTTGACCAGTGCCACTATGCCTACAGAGCAAAACGGTCCACTGCAGATGCATTTCCCACAGCCCTCCACGCACCTACACCAAATTCTGTCATTCCAAATAGATCTGTTTGAGCAAAATTGGAAGGATCTAGTTTAGTTCCATCAAAATGGTAATTTTAACCAATGTGCATCACAGACATTTAATTCGATTTCTTGGGATGGGATTAACTTTTGTAAAAGGGGTAAATAATGTTACTTTTTTCCAACTTGAATTTATGAGTTTACTGAGGTTGTCTTTGTTTCATGTTAAAATTTTAACATTCAACAGATTTTTTAAGATACACAGAAAAAAAGAAGAAACAAGGAGGGGACAAAACACATTTTCAAAGCTCTGTAGCGCTTCCCACAAATTCTGCCAAACAAGGTCACTAAGGTGTGACGGGATGCTCTATTTTTCTGAACCACTATCTAAGAGCATATCGGGCGTTTAGCTATCAAAAACAGACGAACCAAAACAACTTTTGGGCAATAGCTTCAGAGTTTATCTCTGAAGTCTGAAGAATCTGGAGTTAATCAATGAAAAAGATCCACTCCTGTTATCTATCACCTTTTTGTCTCATGAAAACTCCCAGCCGGTTGCTGGCTGCTGAAATTGAGACCAAACACTGCAGAAATTGCAAAAACAGATAAATACAAAAACAAAAAAAAATCCTGTCCTTATCTGGAGTTACATGCAGGCCAATTGAGATGATTAACATAAGATTAACATGTTCGAAAACCCACACTTTTTGACTCCCTTCCTCACTGTGGAGCGTTCAGAACAGGTTTTAACAACTTTGGGTCAGTTTGTAGGTTCTAGTTATTTTAAAGCATGAATGTAATCACACAATGCATGCCAGTAATTGCACACAATTTGCCTTGCATGTACACAATTATGTATGCATACACATACGATGCTGTTGCAATAGTTAGGAATCCTCTTTGCACTCCTTCCAGAAACAACAGACTCTACAAAGACTTTGTGCTGAAAGACTAAATTCCTGTTTCTCAGATGTCGTCCTGACAGTCCTCTCTCCTTTCGTCTCTATTTTTTCCCTCTCTGCGCCTGTGCAGCAGAATCAGCACATGGAATAGACAGAAGAGGTATAGTTTTTCACTTGGAGAGAGAAGGACAGGTCATAATGGGAACACATTATGCATGAACTGTGGGTGTAAAAAAAGAAGAAGTGATTGTAATGCAGGTGAGTGCAGGGGGCGTTGCAATCAAGTTTGACTACTTCCAAACATCTAAGAATAAAATGTATTGTTTTGAAATGATCAGTAATAGATTTCTCACCTACCAGAGAAAATAAAGACCAACTGATAGTGGCCCATCACAAAGCTTAAACTTGTTCCACTGAATGTTATTATACTCCTAAAGCCTGGAGTCATGGGGGAAACTTGGAGAAATGACGGTCATTTCATGTACTCCAGTGTCTGAACTATTAAGCTGGGGTTTGAGTGGAGCCATCTCTTAAACATAAAGTGGTGGTGGAAGCAGAATCAGAGAGTCCAAGTACTGTGGTGCTTGGCCAGAGGTTCAAATGATCAACTCGCAGTGTTCTTTATCCGAGCAGACCACAAACCCCCAACCGCTATTTACAGTTGAAACAGAGGCTAGAGCTGAATGTGATACATATTAGCGATGAGGGAGATGGGAATTCAAGGTCCTTGAATGTAATGTAAGTTTACAGAGCTAACCCTATTTAACATGCCTGTTGTGGTCATATAAATAAACAAGGACAACAGCACGACTTCCATTAATTTATGGATTAATTATGAGGTGTTTCAAGAAGATGAAAAACATACTCAGAAAAATTAATCGCGACAAAGAAAATGATGAAAATCCGTTTATTAAAAGATGATGGATTTGGTAGGAAACAGAAAATAGTGATGAATGACAAACAAAGTTTAGACTGTAACCTGGTATGAACATAATAATATATATTTTTCCAACAAGACAAAACAAAGCTACAATCTGACAATGAATAAATAGTTCATATGTGAATGAAAACATGAGAGCACAATACATCCAACTAACAAATGAGGAGTCCAGTAGGTGACAGGTGTGTAACATTCAAAAATGCTCACATTTGATTGGATATCCTCTACATCCCAGCAGAGCGACAGGCTGTGGTTCTCCCAATGGTTACCTGTGCAGAAAGTGTTAAACCATTAAATCAAAATTAAAATCCACCTACGTCATTATGATTAGAGAACACCATCACGGAATCATATTTAAACCATCATTCTCTCTGATTAACGTTTCCTGTGAGATACAGCGTCTGTCGCTTTAAGCTGTGGGGTAGAGTGAAGTAACTGTGATGTATCTGACTGACAGTCCTGAGAGATGTTTGCCGAGATTTGAGCGGTAGCAGCGTTTGAAGAGGCTTCTCATTGCTGCATAGGTACAGACGCTTCTCATAAAGACATTCATGTCTCTTACAGTATGATGGATGGGAGGCAAATGAAAGCCCTCAGGACTGGTAGCTGTCATCGTAAAAGACGAGCCCCAGAACATTTATAGTGCGCTACAAAGTATATCGAAGCCAATGGGTAATTGTTTTCATACTTTACTATTTTGGTGTACAAGGGAACACTCGTTCATGCATGCAATGTTCTGTGCACAAGTACGAACTTCTAAATGAGATACGTACAGACACCCTTCTGTACAAGACTACTGAATCATGCTCACCTCTTCCTGCGACAGAAATTCAGGTCTTCCTGTAGCAAAGAGGCCGTCTTCTGAAGGTAGACAATCTGCAATGCAGACAGACAAAAAAGTATTTGGCAATGATTAAGCTTCAATTCTTTACCCACCATGATCAATAAGGAAGAACTTGAGGTGGCGGGGGGAAAGATAGTTTTGATCCGATTGTGGCTTTGGGTTCAGGGGGTTAGCCGAGGGGAAGAAAGGCTTGGTTGTTGAGACCAGAGGTTGGGACAGCGGGGGTTGGAGGTCAGGAGATTAGGGCAGCCGGGTTAAGGCAAATAAGGACAGAGGGAAGATTACGAGCCAAGTTACCTGATGTTAGAACGCTGCAGTATGAGGCAGTGCCATTCTATTGTTTGACTACAAAGTGTGAGTTTATTTATGAAGAATCTTTAGCCGTATTGAAAATAAACCTCATCTAAACTAACACGGCATCTAGAGCCTGGCAGAATAATCAAAGCTCCAAAAGAATCTGTATTGTGCTGGGACCACTGAAGCCGAGGGTACATTCCTCTCTGTGGGGGAGACCTCCGGAAAGTTCTAGCATTTCATTGGCACTTGACAGTGGTGGAGTATTTGCAAAACTCCATTGAAATGTGGTTGGATGCCTCCAGTGACATGAAAACTCTCCCCACCTATTTCACTGCGTAGAAATAATACAACTTAATGTGTAAAAGTCAAGACGCTGTCAATGAGGGGAGACCGGTTACATCTTATAAACATCCTCCAGTCCGAGCGGTGGTCTGTGCGCTGAAATGGGAGCTTGCCTTATTTATTTACACAAGACAGGTTTAATTAATAAGGCAAGATGATTTTGTCTTGCAAAAACTGCATGGTCCAATCATTGCTAAAGAAAACCTTAAATTACTGACACCCTGTGAGCTAAAACAATAAAATGATTAATTGTCAAAATGGACCTCATGACAGTACCAGTCTTGGTTCAGTAGAATACCATTATATAGAAGTAATGGGTAATTATTGTGATTTGATGCCATACTCAGGTTGTATGCAGAAGATTGGTTGAATCCAAAGTCCTGGTAGGGTCTACACCAGCAAACAGGACGATTTATAACACGTTTGAAATGAAATGGTGTCAGACTTGTGTCATCACCTGAGATTTCAGAGAGGTGATGGTATCCTCCAGTTCCTGTCTGAGATCTGCCGGCATCAAACCCTTGATCTTCTCCTCGTACTGTTGACGCACCAAAGTCACCTGAGAAGATAGAGGCACAACAGGACTGTAATAGTAAATGGTAGTGGGGGGTTGCTGGAGCATATTAGAAATGATGTTGAGTGAGACGCAGGGTACAACCTGGTCAAGCTCAGATCACCACAGACAAACAACCAGTCACACTCACATACACACCCAGTCACCAGTTTAGATATATATATTTCAGGTTTTTGAACCGTGGAAGGAAGCTGGAGAACCTTGGGGGAACATAAAACCTCTGAGCAGGGAGGTCTCAGGTCCCCAGGTGAATAGGAAGCCACAACCTTCTTATTATGAGTTGACAGTGATACCATCCACTGATTACATCTGCATTTACCCGTGCACAAACAAAAACAGATGCAAATTTAGCAATCCTTAAAATAGGTGACCCTCATCTAGATTTTGATGAGTTGTCGTATTGGTCACAATTAAAAATAATGTTCTTGACTAACAACTTTAAAGACTACTTAAAACAAGGAAAATACTTAGGAGAAGTCAAATTAACATTAATCATTGCTGAATGAGCCCACACACACACAAATGCACATCCAGAGACAGAACCCATCTGAACGACTCGCTCCCTTGCAGGATGCACACCCACAACAACACACACAGACACTGGGTATGCCCTCTTTATTCATAGCTCAGAGTATTCCCTCGCTCTTCACAGCTCCTTCACATCTCCTCAGGGGGTCCAAAGGACTTGCACGGCTCGTTCTGTACAACACCATCTACCGGCTGCTGATGACTACAGTCAGATCTCACATAATGCATTTATGTGCCTGTTACACAGCTGGGTTTAGAGAAGGACATCGTTGGAGGGCGGAAGACTTCAAACGCAGTAGCACCAGCAGCAGCTCAATAGCTTGCTAGCTAGCTAGCTAGCTCACTCCACCAGGGAGAACTGGAGGAAGTTTGTCTGGGGCCAAATTACACTCCACTAAACCAGAGTCTGATTATAGAAGTTGAAAAGAGTTTGGTTAGCACAACCCCCCTTTTCGTTCCCAAATACACACATGAATGGAGACACAAACACACATACACAAATGCACAAACACAGGGCTTTAACAGTACTGTAAAAGCATTCACAACTTTCCGAAAAGAGTTGCTGAATCAATTATCTGGAGCTTGATGAATAGTTTAACAGTGCTCGAGGAATCACCAGGGGCAGTGAAAAGCAGAAAAAATATGTCACCCACATATTTCAAGGTGTAACCAAGGGAGAGGCTGAGCATTTCAGCTGACCATAATGCCTTTGGCAGAGCCACCGTTCAGCTAACATTAAGAGTTATCCCCAGCTCTGCTCTCATCAGTCCGGACTTCACAGCGAAGAGAGCATGAATGAAGCGAGGAGCTGAGGGGGAGGGAAAAAGATTGGTTTTCCTTAAATTACTTTCCTGTTGTGGATTTTACTGATTGTTCTGGCTTTGGCTAATTAATCTTCCTGGGCACAATGAAAGGGATTGGGAAGCACTTCAAAGCAGCCTCCAGTATAAATGATCCCAACATGAAGCAGCTCACTTTGTCTCGGCACAGTGTGCAGTAGATTAGTCCGCCACAACATTGCCAAATGTTTCAAGCTTGTTCTGCCCTATTCAGTTCACGGTGTGAGGACAATAATATTGGGCCAACAGTTTACAGAGGGATATTTCTCTTCCTCTCTTTGTGTGAATGAAGGTGAGGATAATTTGAGAGAGCTGGGGTTTCCATAGCTTTAAATTAAATGACTAGTAGTTGAAAAAAATCATCCGTAGCTATGGGAGTGTAGTTTAAAAAATAAAAGTCTATCCATAGGTTGTGTAGTCATAACAAAACGGAAAGCCAAGACAAAACACAATCTACTACCTCAGGCTGAAACAATAAACAAGGATTGAATAAACACATCCCGTACTGACGGCTCTGAATATAA
Organism: Lophius americanus; assembly: GCA_037951165.1. Classification (NCBI taxonomy): domain Eukaryota; kingdom Metazoa; phylum Chordata; class Actinopteri; order Lophiiformes; family Lophiidae; genus Lophius; species Lophius americanus. Next base: position 3,390,256 of record JBBDHG010000037.1, read on the forward strand.
GTTGAGATTCTTCAAAAGCCACAGTCCTGAGCTGTGCATTCTTGATACAAGTATGTAACAGTCGCCACAGCATAGAGAGATCTGCTCAGCCTAAATTACAAGCTCCTTTGCGGCATTGCTGTCTCCATTTTCCTTCCCATACATTAGAATGGGCACGGCGACAGCAGCATATTCACTGGGACGCACTGGACTGGACACTGTATGTAGTCATGAGGCTGATCAAACAAGACAAGCCATGAATGTTTGCTTTAGTAACAACCAGAGAGGGAGGAACTATGGCTTTATGTGATACAATAAGGTAGTAATGGCCTCTGGTGCTGCTGCTGCTTTTCTATGAATTGTTGTCATCACTAAAGTAAGTATTGCATTGGTATTACTGTATCGAAGATAGATAATGCATCATATATATTTGCATAAATGTATGATGTATATTTGCATTAGCATGAATGCATATGACGCTGGTTTATGATCTCGCTGTGCAGGAGAAGACCTAAACATTTGCGATTACGTCTTCCTACAGCATGTTCGACTAAAGCTCAGCCAGAGTTTACGATGCAAAGTGTGTGGGTGGACCAGCAGTCAGAGCTGCATCTCTGTTGCGAAAACCTATGCGAGGCTAACAGATACCTGAAAAATAACAATTCAAATTTGAGATTGCACCGTGCCTGTCATTGACATTAGAAATTAAATAACAAGTGTCTCTCAAACTCCCTGAAGATGTCTTACTGGGAGATATCCTTGCCTCAGCTTCTCTTCCCACTCACATCTCTATTTTTCCTCATGAAAACACTTTTCTCTCGTTTAACGTGGTTTTAAAGAAAAGCCATGTTTGTGTTTCTGACAGGTGTTAAGAGGAATGTGACGGCATCAAGAAAAGAAAAAAAAAGTCTCAGCATTAGGACAGACGTCAGGTTGTGTTCGAGCCAAAACTGTTGATCAAACCAACCATGAGGTTTTGGTCAGTGATGGACTCTGGATGAGAGTTAAGCAGGAAAGAAAAGAAGAGTGGGAAGCACAAGGGAACGAAGTGTGCTACTATTTCCCACGGCATTGAAAAGGGACTTTGCCTTTCTGGAGAAAATCAGACTTCATCTCCACAGCGCTTTTTAAAAAGGCATTTTTTCTTGTTCCTAAGTGTGATACTCTGGTTTTGAAGACTGCGAAGAGGAGCAGTCGTTTTCCCTTCCCAGTCATCTTAAAATGACAACGCTTCATCTATATATAGTCTTTAGATTGTGGCTTTGACTTTCTCTTGCGTTTGGTACTGTCACATGGCAAGGTTTCTGACAGCTGCCAGCAGAAAGGAACGAGCCCTCGACACTTTCAACGTTCAAATGAATTTTGTCACGTCGTTGGCGAACCCGATGTATGCTAATGGATTTAGGATTTATGCGCAGCAGACCTGTGAGGAGCGGTTTGGGGGTAGGTGAGGAGTTGCTGGGAAGATATTTTTTGATATACCCCCTTGTTCCGAAGTGGCAAAAACCTTGTCATGAACGAGGGGGTACATCAAAAATGACGCCACTCACAAAGTTTATACCTTCACAACCACTGAGTTGGCATTCCAGTACACCAAGGAGCGATTTAAATTCAAAAAGGCTTTGCTATGAGAGGGAAAAAAGAAAAGCGCTTAAAAAAAAAGAAAGAAAAAAAGGGAAAAGGCAGTCTGTGATTAGAAGTAGCGACAGATCTTAGTGAAGTTGTTAGAACTATGAGATGGATTGGTAGTTGCTGATATAATGTGCTTCAACAAAAACAGCCTGACTGAGCCTACACAACTTCAAGAAGTTTAACTCCCCTGCATCTTAACGTCTGCATCAATACTGAAAACAACTTCAGATATTGTTTATTTTTCATTTCACCAGGCTCTCATGATGCAGGAGAACACATCGCTGAAACTCGTCAGTTCACCGAATGAATTGTTCCATAATGTATTTATACAAATCGCTGCAATCCTCAACATTCTGCTCCCATTTTCAAGGAGAACTGAGCAACCCAGCGAGACTCTGAGCCGCCATTTTACAGTGATAGAGCCTGTGAGGGCCCTTCAAGTGTTAGGCATGCAACATCTGTGTGAAGTCTGTACAGAAAGGCTATTTTTTCCTCTTGTGTGGAATCAGATTACAAGGACGAGACTTGGATGAACTAGAGCGATATCAATGTGAGGAGCTAGAGGGGATGTTTATCATTACACGGCAATAACAATACAAGCTTGAACCAGTCAGCGCACAACAACGCAGATGCACATATGATGCACGGCTAAAACCGTCATTTCAAGAAAGCCAAAAATGCCTTTTTTCTCAGAGTCTCATTCTGTTCTTATTTTCAGTCATAACAGTACTTACTGCTTCCAGTAATATACTATCGTAACCCCAACATTGGGAGGGTAAGGGTCCAATGGTCAGGAGATGAAGCATAACGTCATCTGATTAGAAAAAGACTCACTACGTCATTCATTTGTGAGCACCTATCATAGTTTAGGACTTGTGTGCTACAGTTGAAATGAACAGCAGGTGGGCTCGGCTACAGTCAGTATTTGTCAAAACTACCCATTGGTTCAGAATAGCGGCACTACAACAAGAGAAATCCAGGACTCCTTCCTGAGGCTCATATATTTAAATGTTGCTTATTCCCACTCATTGGGTGTTTTCTCACAATTTGCACACCTACTGTGAATGATCTGATGTTGTTGTTATACACGGAGGTTCATTCTTAATCAACTATGGCACGCTTCCTGTTTGTTCCTTTGGCTGCCAACTTTGACATAGCAAAACAATCTGTGATAAATTAGTGCAATGTGTTTGTGGCAGAGAATCTAGAACCCAAATCCCTTAAATTACTACCAAATGCTTCATCAGTTTTTATTCTTGTGTCCTGGTGCTCTGCTTCACATCATATTGCTTGATTTAAATCATGATAATTTGAATCTGATTTCAAACCACAAAGTAGCTTTTTTTTTGTAATAGGTTCCAGTATTATGAAATGTCAAGCATTTAAGACTCTGCTCTTTGGACCTCAGGCAATAAGTGGGTTCTGAGGGTTTTAATGAGATAAATAAAAGCATGAATAGTAAATGGAAATAATATCAAAACAGAGATTCTGTATTTTGGTTTTTGAACCACCATATTTGTAATGAAACTTGTGAAATTGGGTTGGTGAACATTTGATTAAACCAACATCATCAACCTGAAATATAACTCATGGCTTAGAACCACTGACTTCAAACTTAAGTTGGGTCTCATGCTTAATTAACTATAAGACACAACATATGTTCACAAAAACTGAAGATGTGTCTGACTTCTCCAATAGCCCTGGAGCGGTTTGCAGCTGAGTCTGAAACGGCTTGGTTGAGAATCATTAGCTCGAAATCTGAGGCCACGGTTCTCTGGCACATAACGGTGGACTGTCCTCATCGGGTTTGGGATGAGTTGCTGCCTCAAGCAAAGGAGTTCAAGTTCCTCTGTGTCTTGTTCTCCAGTGACGGGATAATGGCCTGGGAGATGGACAGGCTTTTTGGTGCGGCATCAGCAGAAATGCCGCTGTGGAATCGGAGCTTCGTTTGTTGGGGGGCTGGGCTCAGTCTTAGAGATAAGGTGAGGAGCTCTGACATCCGGAACTCGGAGTGGAGCAGCTGCTGTTTAGCGTCAAATGAAACCAGTTGAAGTGGTTCGGGCATCTGACCAGGACGCTACCCTTAGGAGGTTTTCCAGTTACGAGCTACTGGAAGGAGAGGGTGGGGTAGACCCAGAAGTCACTGGAGGGATTATATATCTCATCTGGTTTGGGAACGCTTCGGGATCCCGAAGGCTGAGCTGGAGAATGTTGATGGGGAGAGAAAAGTCTGGAATTCTTTTCTTAGTCTGCTGACACCACAACCCGTCCCCGGATAAGCCGAAGAAAATGGATGGATGTGTAAACAATATGCAATAATGGTTGGTTAGGAACTCAACGTTGTATTGGAATATCGGAAACATAAAAAAAAGACACAAAAACAGAGACATAAAAATCATTATCGAGGAAAGATGATCTGATATTGAAGCAGGCTGGTCTGGGGGTCAACTCATTCAAAGTTATTGGAAAAAAAGGTGAATTACCTCTGGGACTGGGTTTTTGACCAGCGACTGATAAAACCTCTGACCCCTTACTGCATATTTATGACAGCTAGCCACTGAGTTGTTCGACGAGTGTGTGTACAGATTGGAGGGGACGCAATAGAATGAGTGCCTCTGGTGTACATACCAGTATACAAAAACCAGCCAATGGTATGAGTGTAATCATCAGTGCTTTTCTTCTCTGTGTGTCAAGGTCAAAACAGCTTGATTACAGGGCATTCTGAGAGCCACGGGGAGTGTGTACGTGGGGGGTGTGGGAACACAGAGGCTTCCCTCTGAACAAAGGTGCTGTTAGCATTCCTGCCACTAGGTGATGGCTCTTGAAGCCAAATTTAAAGGAATGAGGGAAGGGCGAAAAAAAAGGGCGGAAGAGCGATGAGGGGAGGGCAGTCGAAAACCATTTATACGTCTTTGTGGACCCCTGGAGGGTCTTGTAAGGATGGCAAATGAGGGATGAGGAGCCATGGACATCTGGTGATGGGGTTGCAAGAATATAAATCGGGATCACTTGATCAAAATGAACTCGAGCAGAATTGTCAAGAAGAACTAAAAAAAAAGTGTGACGGAAAGACTAAGATTAGCTGCAAAAAGCAATGTCGGGCAATGAGAGCAATACAGCGGTTATTGTAATAAGCTAACGAATTTGAGTAAGAAATAGCCTGCCACTCTTGTTCTTGACTGAGGAGCATGAAAAAGAGAGATGGCGAGTGAATTGACGACATTACCTTCTCTTCAGTCTCCAGCTCTTTGCTGAGCAGTTTCTTCTCTGAGCAGTGCAGCTGCCTCTGCAGACATTCTAGCTTTTCCTGCAGAGCCTGGGGGGAGGCAGAGAAAGTTAGTCTTGTAGGCTGGCTGACGCAGAAAAGAAAAGCAACTCAAGGTCTGTGTGGTGTATGTATAATATAATGTAATATATAATGTATGAGTGACGCAAAGTGATTAACACTAATCTGCTGTTACTATTAGGCTGAAGAAAAACACAGGCTGCACCTGAGAGAGATGTGTGCAGGTGAGGAAACAACCCTGATCAAAATGGACAGAGCCAGTGAGATAATACTCAAGAAGGGAGGACAGAGTGACAGCGACGAGGAGAGACGCAGCCAGAGATTTTTGCCTGTTAAAAGGCAAATAATAAAGTCATGACAGTAATTAAAGACTAGCTGGCCCAATTTAAACTCAAACTCATTTCTTCCGAGGACATTCAAAGAGAGAAAGATGCTTTTGTGGATTTACAATTCTTTAAGTATCTTATTTATAAGGAGGTAATAAAAAAAAACACGTACATGTCCTCCAATTACTGAGTGGATTACATTTCTGTATAGGGTGCCCACAAAGAACTTAAGCTTTGTTGCTAAGACTGGGGCATAAAGACAGTTCACATTGTGCCTGTGTGTGTGTGTGTGTGTGTGTGTGTGTATGTTCAAGCATTTGTATTTGTGTGTTTTTTCCGTCCCTGCCTATAAGTGATAACAGTGGAAAGAAAGGCAATGTTCCTGCATGTGATGCAGGAGCAGATGTTTTAAGTGTGCATGTGGACACTTCATCTCTGATTAGTCTGCAGGAAACACTGAGAGTTCCATGTGCATACACACAACCCTGAAAATAAAAGCGCGTGGGCACTCATACATACACACACATACATACACACACCCCGACATGTGTACATGGGCACTGGCTTGCATCAATATCCTCCCTTTTTCTCCCAAGTTGAGTTGATCGAATCGGCCAGGTGTTGCCATGTTGATTCTCTGAGCCGAAACAGTCCAGGTGAAAGGCATGACTGTCCTGATCTACAACCCTCCACACTGACATAAATCACACAAAGACTATTTGGCATCAGGAACTGGTTGAACTTCAGGGAATAACTACTGACTGAAAAGAAAAAGAATGTGCTATAGCACTGACAAACACAAAAATATGCACACAAAAGACTGCCACCCCCGGACAGGGACTTCATTGATGTGGGTAAATCATCTTTATGATGTACATCCTTTTTGTAGTGCCTAATTTGTCTTCTGGCAGAGAGAGTACTCGACAATTATGATTCCGAGGCACGTTGGTCAGTTTCAGCACTGCGGCATGAAAGGCAGCTGCTTTCAGCGTGTTGATCCTATTAATCAGGGTATTTCTTTGCCCGTCACGATCCCATCACAGCCCATCCAGTGCAACCCCTTGCTTTGGATTTCATCATTTAATTATGTTTATGGGTGAATTAAAGGCTCAACGGAAGCAGAGAAGCATTAATTAATTATACCTTTTTTGTTTTTTTTACCTTTACCACCATGGGAATGTGAGGCTGAGGTTTCTGCCTTTGTCTTTTGGAGGTATTCCACATTGAAGTTAAAAGGATAGCGAGTATCAAGGCACGCATTGTACACTTTGTAAAGTCATGCGAGAATGATTTCTCATGGTACCTGATTTAGCAGTTATTTTATCAAAAACATGTGTTTGACTACTGTACTATAGAAACTTTTTTTCTTGTTTGGTTTGCATTCACAGACAGAGTTTCAGTTTTTACCTGTCCTTCCTCTAACTTACTAACTAGAAGTCTAACCTCATGGAAAAAAGCCACACCCTTTCTAAATCCCCGTCTGATTTCCTGTACTGTGACACAGCATTTCTGGTCCAGGTCTTCTGGGAAGTAAGGCTGGCTGCTGACGTGGTGGTGACATGTGTGCCTCTTTCATATGGGTTCGGTGTCTGATGTGCTTAAAACAACTGGGAGGTTAGAAGCTTCATTAATGCAAATCATTTATGATGATTGTGTTGATGAATGAAAGTGCTCTGGGTGTCAGACAGAGTTATCATTAGTGTCAGACATGAGGGTCAAATTAAAACATGATGGGAGCTGTTTTTAAATTAAAGAAAGCTAGAGCACTCTCAAACTGATAGATATAGAAAAAAAAGAAGAAGTCATTATTAAAAGAAGAAAAACTTTGATAAACTAAATTGCCATTCTTAAAGGCAGGAACATCAATGGATTTGCAAAGCTTTATAGAAAATAGAAAAAACCTCGGAGAAAAGACATTTCTCCGACTATTCATGACCAAATATGAGAGAAAAAAACAAATCCCCAAAACTCCTACCTACCCATATGTCATAAATCTGTACTATATATCAACACACATATTGCAGGCACAGGTCAATACTTGACATGCTCAAAGGATGCTGGCTATTATCTCCCTGGAATAAAATGTGGGTGCATGAAGCAATTGTTCTTGCCATCCATCTGTCATAAAACATTTTTGTTAAATCTTTTTGTTTCTTTTACGCTTTCCAAACATAAGAAAAAGTGTAGTCTTTTGGTATTGTGCACACACATCGAGTAAGCTTTTAGCTATATAGAAATGTAAGACTTTTTTAGCATTTCTGTTATAATAGCTAAAAGTATTGTTCAGAAAAAGCGTGACGTTTGTTTTTGGAGCATATTTAGTAAACTGAATTTTTTCTTTTACTCAGTTTGATTTTGCATGGGGCTGGGGGGCATCTCCTGATGGCTCTGGTTTGGATATGATTTATTGTGTGAATGTTTCTGAATGGCCATGTGTAGAGGAGTCTGCTTAAGTGTCTCCATATGAACATTCCAAAACGGTATTTATCAGCCATGCAGACCTGGATCATTGTCAACGGGCCAGTAAGAGTGAGAAATCAGAGCTCCGTCAGGTGAGTTGGGGAGGAATGAGGGAGAGGAAAGTTAAAGGGAAACGTGTATGAAGGAGCAAAAAGTCAAGGAATGAAAAAACTGGAAAGATGAGACATAAATATGATGTCAAACAGAGAGAAAGCAGTTCACAGAGAATGAGACGGCCAAATTCTGCAGAGGAGGAGAGGGAAATGAAAGAGAGGAACATATGGCCGGAACGAAGAGACTGGGCAGTGGTGGAACTCTTCTGCGCAGTCCCAGAGTCGGGGAGCTTCAAGGCTCAGGATTACTTCTCCATCAGCAATGTGCCTCTGACTTTCATTACAAACTTAGCTTAAAGGATTAGTGAGGCACACGCACATGCAAGCACCAACAGACACAGTGCTCACAGCAATCCATGCAGGTATAGGCATGCATTTATATTAACGGCAAACGCTCTAAAAAAGTGAATGCACCACTCAAATTAGTTTGCAATTCCAGTGTTGCACACAAATGTACACACAGACATACCAAGACCTGAGCCATCTTTCCTGGGTGGTCCTCCTGTGGAGATAAGGCAAGCATGTTTCCCTAGGGCGAAGTAAAAGCAACAGAGGGCAGGAAAAACGCAAAGAAGAGAGAGGGGAATGGTGGGAGGAGGAGGAAAAAAGACCAGGGGCCTCTTTAAACTGGGTACTTTGTTAGTAGCCGGCCTGCTCTTCGTGTGCGGAATGGCCTTCTGTTTGCAGCATGCCATCGACATTTTCTCCCAAAGTCTGGCTTAAAGAGATCCTCTAATGACACTGAGGCCGGACAACTTCAGACAGCAGCAAAAGCTTCACACTGCACCGTTTGCAGTCAAGGACACGCACACGGACACATGCACTTATACACATCACAGTCAGGTAAAAGTGTAAGAGCAGAGAGAAATACAAGCAGATGGTAGTGTCCAGCCAAAGACACGGTATCTGGACTGTAAGTAAAAGTGACATAACCGTGCACATTTCTGTCTCTTTATACTTTAGAATAAGATATATTTCTCTTTATATTTTAAGTTTCAGTTTTCTGTTGGAGCCGACAGTAAAGCTTTGAGAAATTGAACCTGAAAGTTTCATATAGTATTATCAATATCATTTGCAAATAGTATAGTGTTGAACATGGGTTTACTGGTGAGATGTCAGTGTAGCGGCGTATGCGTGTGTGCCCACAGCGTGGATCTGTGTGAACATGGGATTCTTCAAAGAGGGAAGTAGAAGACATTAGGCTTTCTGATTTGATGCTTTAAAGAGTCATTTCCATGTTATTTTGACCATGAATGGAGTGTGGTCTCTATGAGCTGTTCTATTTCTCACCATCCTTAGTTTATTCCTGGAATGTTGTTTTTCTCCTGCTTCCACCCTCTCTGATATGTGGATCAAACACTGCTGGGAATCTGCCCACAGCCGGAAAAGTCATCAATCAGACAACACCAGGCACACATGTAGAGTTGCACGCACGCACACAAACATACATGGACATGAAAGCAAATTGGGGACTTGGAAGAAACATGAAAAGAGTCAGAAAATGAAAAGGGGGATGGGCAGGGCTTCTCTTAACACATACATATTTCTAAATAATGCTAACATAATGGACAAAGCAGGTCTGAATTGGATGAATGATGGAGCAGAGTCTTGCTGATAGCATTACCTCACTCTTTTTAAGAATTAACAACACCATGGCACAAAATTCTCTGCCAGGACAGAACATAACTGAATAAACACATCGTCTTTGTAAATTACACACCATGAGCACCATTAAACGCCACAACAGAGAGAGAGAGCAAACAATAGCAAAAACGTAGTGGTTTAGTTGCTCAGTATATTTAAGGTGCCTTAAAATGCTACTTTACACAACTTAAAACTCCAAAACTCAAAGAGCCCTCAACAATATGACCATATCCATTTCTTCTGACATAGATTAGCAAATAAAAATCACTTCGACCCTTTGCGATTAACTAGGTATCTATCTAGCTAAAAAAAAAAATCAGAATAAACCTAGTAGCATGGACAATGGAGACCTTTTATTACAAGTTTAGACAGCTAATGCCCGAGCTATTTCTTCATGTTTCATCTTTGCCTCACTAATGTTTGAAGATTTTACCAGGAACTATTTTTACTTTTTCTTTCCATCATATCCAACTGGAAGAGTAGGTGTTCATTAAATAGCACATTTGAGTTGTTTGCAGGTTGCCTGTAAGCGAGAGGGAGCGTTTTGGTTTATTGAGCAGATTTGTCCTCGGGTGTAAAACATTGTGTGCAGAGCGACAGACTGAAGTGATGCTAGAACATTTCCATATCACAAGGAGTTCTTTCATGGTAATATTGGAAAAGAAATGTCTGCATACATCTTTACATTATAGTGAAAATTGTGGAGGTGGCCATCTATGCCTGCATGTATGTAAAAAGAATAGAGTAGGAGAAAAACAGATGGCATAGCAAACTTCAGTAGGCAAATGTGGAGTTCTAGGTTGACATGAAGAACGCTGGGACGTGTCGAAGGACGTGTGTACAAACACACAAACGGAAAAGACAAACACACACATACTCACACACAACCATTAAGTAGCTCTTTGCCTCTGCAATAGAGGGTATTCAGCAAACCTATTTTTGATCCACTGCTACATTCCTTTCCACAGGCAAAGTCATCCTTTCAACCCCCTCAGAAACTAATGCATATATAACTAAAGAAGAACAGACAAACTGCCCCACTGAGCCGGTGAGTGTTTGTATGTCTGAATGAGTTCACAGCCCCTTTTTACTGGTATGAATGCATAGAAGGAAAGCTCCATGATCATACGAACTGCATCCAAGTTTAACAAATGCAGCAACACTGTGCACTGCACAAAGAGCAGTGCACCTCACATACACAATCTGGCCCTTACACCGAATGAAACAATCGCCACTTTGGCATTATGTAATGTGTCTGCCGTCACTTCACCCAGGGGACACTGAAGCAGGACCTTCTCGCTGATGTGCCCTAGGAGTTACTGCTAGAGGCTCTTTGATCAAGAGTGCACTCCTGTATGTGTGTGTACGTGTGCGCAAACACTGGAACATGCAAGAAAATTTTACCTCTATTGAAAGATGAAGAGTACTAACTAACTAATTTCTGTGTTCGTGTGGGAATTTGATGAGAACAAAGTTACAGATAAAGATTAGATGAAAGGGGGAAGGATCGTATATTTGATCCATGTGTGAGAATGAGACACAGACACAGGGAATGGGTGTATGTACGTCTGTGGATGGCAGCAATCGGCAGAATACAGGAAGCACTGCTGAGGGGAGCAGGAACAGCGGTGCTGATCAAAGCTCAGGCGGGTGACATTATGGGCGGAGTGCCATTGTTTATTCACCCGCTACCTCTCCCTTTTGGCAAGGCAAGGTGAGCATGTGTGCTCGTGTATTTGTGGAGAGACAGAAAAGAGTTTGGAGATACAAAGTTGGAAAGATAGGGTGTGTGAAAGAGGGAAGAGTCAACCTGTGTGTGTGTTTTTGTACCTTTCTCTTGGCAGGCTAAAGTGGGCTTGAGTTCTGTCAGTTTGGGCAGCTGCTCATTTCAGGCGTACTCATACATACCCCCCCCCCCCCCCCCCCTCTCTCTCTCACGCACGCATGCACACACAAACACACACACATATCATGCACTCCCCTTATCTCACTATCAAACTTCCCATTCACCTCAAACCCCCGTGTCTCATCACACAGATCTTTAAATCCAAAATCTACCAAGACACTACATGCGGGGAAACAGATGACATGAGGAAGTTCTTCTGACCCAAATACTGGCTATGCTCCAGCTGTGCTCTAATGCATTATAATGGCTTTCTTTACATTTCTTCATATTGACCTTAAGTGATATGATTTAAAGAAAAAAGCAACACATGTATCTTCTGCTCATCTTCCTTGGTCATTTGACATTAGACTGTTCCAGTGCACTAAAACTGCCTGCTCCTTCTTTGAACATGTTGTAAAATAAATGGTAACATCAATTTTAATTTCTCAACCAATGAGAGGCTCAGCCCAAGCAGTCCGAATTAGGTGAAAGACTAAAGAGAAATATTTTTCAATATCTTGGTCTGCAGTGACACAAAGCTTGTGACTGCATATGACTTTTTTGAATTTAGTAAGGTCTGGATACCACCTACTGTTTTTACTTCAGCACACGTGAACACACTATCTGTTTCAATGGAGGGTATAAAACCGTGCTGCTGTAAGCGTTTCTTCACGGTGTCGACCATTTTATCCATTTGTCTTATCTTTGTAATCTCCGAGGAGTCATAAATACTTTACACACTGTCCTATGTCAGTGCTCTCTGTAGTGTTTACCTGCAGACACACAAATAAACCTCTCGACAGAGGAGAAAGAGATTGGTTTCTGTGAACTGCTTCCTTCAAAAAGCCTCGTCTTGACAGGAATTTTATAACGTAGACACAAGTCATTTTTCTGTTGTTCACGCACAGCCACAGCTTGTATGCATATGCTCTGTCATTTTCATTGCTAGTTGCAGATTCTATAGTGTCTTTAAGTGGCTTGTGTGCTCCTTTTGGCTGAAGCCTATAAATGTGTCTGCTGCACCCCACTTCTAAAGTCAGAGCCTCTCTATATCATTACTGTCATTCTCTTTTACAGTTAAACTTAACATTCAGACTCAATTTTTAGTATAAAACCTTGGGTATCTCCCTTTTCTTCATATTTCTATACATCTATATATACCAAAGATCAGGTATAATACAATGTTAGCTTATCAAATCTAGATATAGATATTAAGATATTTAAAAATGTGGTTCCTCTATTCCCATACTTTCCCTGATCTTCCCTTCCTCCATGCAGATTTCTCTTTTGGATTATCTGTGAGAGTAGCTTTTATTCTGCCTCTTGCCTTAGCAACCAGACTGGGATATAGTGGCAGTTGATTGGGTGTGGCTCTCTAAATAAAGAGTTGTTGTGTCTGGGATCAGGACATTTTTCCAAATACAACCTTGTCTGTTTGTGGTCGCAGCTGCCACATATAATAAGGAGGCAGTCTTCAAGTTTTCCTTTACATCTCCTCTCTACCCAGGCCCTGGTAGCCCTGAGGTGGACCTGGGTTTTCTCCCAAAGCAATTATTGTAAAAATATATTATATAAAACTTATTCTATGGTGACTCTGAGGGTTTGTCATCTTCTTCATAAAATAGATCTGAAACAACATCCACTTCTGTAGTCTCACTAAATGAAAGGAGGACATGTCTTGTGATGACTTCTTTCTTTTTTCTCTTAAACTGAATAGAGTTCATATACATTCACAATATTTTATTGCTGTCTAACATGTAATTGATGCTAATTTGTCAGATGAGCTTAGATAGACTTTAAGTCATCCCTGGCTCACGATGATTGCTGCACTATTATATTGGAGTGTTCTTTGAAAAGTTTAGTGTCACTTTTTGGAAGTCTTGGTGAAAGAGACTCAAAATAGAATTCCTCTCATAGAGGTTTTTCTGCTTGTGATCTAACTGCACCACACACACACGGTTTCCCCTACTGTGGACTATGTTATAAGTCACAGGCCTTGGTATCTGTGCTGACAGCAGACAATGGCTTATGTTTCCATTATCTGTATCCTCATTATTATGGTCCCCTTCATTAAACAACTACTAATGAGACTCCAATTAATGGCTGAATCGCTTATTAAAGGCCAGACATGAGGAGAAAATAGGAGTTTAACGAGGGAGAGTCAGGTTAGATTTGCCAAAGTGAAAATAAAGAGATATCAAATAAAGAAGTTAGATAAAGAATTGATGGAAAATTGAAAGAATAGGGGGGGTTAAATATAGATGTGAAAGAAAAACAGGGGGAGCAAACAAAGGGATGGAGGAAGTGTGAGGATTGAGACAGCAAACAGAAGGCCAAGGGAGAACTGGGAGATAGAGGAGAATACAAAGGAAAAAATGGCAGCTAGCTGACAGAGGGCCATTTGAGGGAGTGTGTGTCGCCTGCTGACATTGTTTCCATGCTGCTCACTTCAAAGGACTAGGATTATAAAGAGAGCGAGGGGCTTCAGACAATGGGAGGGGAAGAAAATAACATCAAAGTTAGCCGCGCATTTGAATCAGGATAATCCCAAAACAGTTGTTCTGAATGCGTGCAATACCGGATCAAATGTCCTCTTTTCCCTTTGCTAGTCCCGTTCTGCCACATCTAACCCAAATATAGATCCATGGCTTTACTGTACGCACAACTTTTTAAATGCAGGTGTTAACTGCAGAGACTTATGGATCTTGTAAACCGCATTTTTTTTTTGTTAGTGTGTTTGTTATTTACACTACTATAAAACACTTGTATCTAATGCAGGAGATGGCAAATCTTGATACTTGCATTTTATATTTCTGTCCCCATTGTTATTTTGTATGTTCTTCAACAATATATATTTTTTCATGACATTAATACGGGATGAACTTTATCATGCTGAAATATAGACATTTATTATATATATCAATATACTGCAGCGAAGGACCATAATGCTCTAATACGTTCCGTATTAAATCAGAGGAGCTATGTTTGCAACATTCTGTACAATTTTCATGAATATAAATACAGGCTAGCAATTTTGTCAGTCATATTATTAATGTTGATAATTGCAAAATTAAGTGTGTTGAGGGAGTGGTCTCCTATATGTGCCAAAAACCAACCTTGTTGGCCTTATCAGCGTGGTGAGCCATTGTCCTCCTCTCTCCATCCCATCGACAGTTCGACTCCTCCAGTTGCCTCTCCATTGCCTTCTGCAGACGAATAGCCTCCTCCTTGGAGTCACAAACTGATACCTGCAGCTCCGCAACTAACTATGTGTGAAAAAAACAAACACAACAACAAAGACAGAATTAAATTCTTCGTTTTGACTGATCCTCATGTGAGACTGGCAGAAAATCCGAACATGTGGCAATGGGCAATACAGAGATTGCATAGATTAGTTATTGTATATTTGCTACTGTACAAAGGGTTTAATATAGTAATTTTTTAAACAAATGACAAAGCAGAATAATCCCCCCTTATTCCGATAGCCAAAGTATAAACATTTTTCGTACTCAAACCACTTGTTTCACAAGATGACTTGCATTTTATGGAAAAAAAAGTATTCCAGATTTGTCATGGATGTGGATGCCAGTAACATTCAAACTGAAACACTAATTTGTCTAGAGTCTCATGTCTTGTCTTTTTTTGAGAGGGGAGAGAAGAAAAAGGATGGGAGAGAGAAGAAGGAGCTCACAAAAATAGACAGGAAGGAAAAAACAACTTCCTTTTTGAAGAGCAGAGTGACTTTGTGTTGCTGAACTTGCGGTGCACACCAAGATGAAAAGGAACTGCCTTGGCTTTGAAATCCTCCAGTCAAAATTAACATTCTATTTAAGCCACTGTCAGGGAAAGGCAGAGAAAAGATGAGAGAGTGAGAGGGAGTAAAAGAGAGAGGGAAAGGAAGGGAGAGAGGGGGAAAGAAAAAGAGACATAGGTGGGGAGTGGATGGGGGCAGTGTGGCTGCTGGCTTTGGGCTAGACAGATAATTGTTTACCATGTTCAAACTCTAGAGGACTAGCCCTGCTGGAATCTGAACATTGTGTGGGAGTTAGAGTGGTGCGGGTCAACCACAGCTAGAGAAATGAGAGGAGGTTAGGCTTATTTTGTCAGCGGGAAAGCCACATGAAAGCTACAAATGGCACATTATTATGGGAACATCATTTTGGGGCTTAATAAATATTTTGCAGTATGGATTCCATGCATCTGCTGGTCTTCAGCCCCAGGCGGTGATGGCACTCTCAACTTGTGAACTCAGCTGTCTGTCTGTTATTCCTGTACATGTACACACCACTGCAGTTTTTTCTCTACGTCTGATAGCCAGCCAGGCCTTTTTAAGTCTGTAATTGGTCTTTTGAGACTTGTCTATTTCCCCAGCCTACTAGCATCTTTCTTCGAGGGCTAAAGGCAGGATTACCTCTGCATGAACCTGTGGTAAAAACTGCTCTGGTATTTATGCATGTCATTGTAAACAGAAAAGTGATAAACTAATAACTATAAATCAATGGAAACGAGGTAATGCCTTTCAATGCTAATGAGAGTGGAAACTTGGCTGATGTTGAAGGAGTGTATCCCGGTTGTAGGCTCTTAAAAGCTACTGTTTATGTGGTATCATTTGGCAAAATCTCCACCATAACCTTTCAACTTATTGCTGTTAAAGAAGATTCAAAGAAAACAATACATATGCAGCCCCTCTTGGTGCAGTTTCTAGATGTTAGACCATGAAGAGAGACTTTGAAAGTAATGACCCTGTTTACGCTTGGTTTTAAAATGCGTTTTCGGCGATTGGATCACGAGTGGACAGCTAGACACATCTTCAAATAGAAGTGCTAAAGACCTCCAAGACACATTGTGAAATGATCACTCAAACCACTTGCAGAGGTGGTCTGGGACGCATATGACCACTTATCTATCGTTTGTCAATGTGTCCTGATGTGTCTCCTCCAAGGACGTAACAGGAAAACATGTCATCACTGCTGGACGTGGTTATTTTCTGGCAGAAGCGTTCAACTCTTAAAGGAAGAGGACTTGACGTGCGACTGGTGAAAAAGATCGCACTCTTTTATTTTGTCCTGTCAATCTCAGCAGTTGGACTAGTCCATACGTATATATAAACTCTTCAAACATCTTAAAGTTATTAGAAAGATGCTCTAGCTAGCTTAACAAATCTTCATGGCTGCCTGATAACTACGTAGCAGAAGTGACGTAGGCAGCAACAAAATCGGAACACAAGTGGTCAGCTGGACACTTTCGGAGACCCATGATAGACACGCAACGGCGAGGGGTCTGGCTGTGTAGGTGTGATCCGCCTTCCTCTAAGCTGTTATGCAACTTGCTGATGCTAATGTACGTTCACTCATGACGAAGTCCTGATTCAGTGCCATAAAATACAACAGAAAGTACCACATTGTTTAAAATGATATATAGTACAACGTACTTGTGTACACATAATGCGACACCACATGCAGCTTTAGGCGCTTTATATGATCATTTCAGGGGCGGTGTGTATTTGTCAGTGTGGTATACTAAGTTCTCAGCTGTACATTTACAAAATGACATGACGTGCCTATGAAATGACTTCCCTTGAAATGGTAAAAGTTATTTATCAAAATTGCTAGTTGCTCTAGAAGATTAAATAAATGGCTCCCACACCACAGGGCTCCAATTGCTACCTAATGATCACACTGACCTAGCGACGCTTTTAGTAACACTGCCCCTAAATAGAGTAGAATGACACGGTATGGAATCCAAGCTTAGACCATAGTCTGGGTTTTGTGTGTTCATCAAGAAGCCCTGCCTTCGTCCGGCAGAAAGTACAGGGCTATTTGCCAACTCCTGCTATTTCAACTTGAGGTGTTGATGGGATGGGGTATCAGGCAGCATAGGGGAGTCAAGTGAGGTCGATTTTATGTGTATAGCACTAAATCATGTCAAACGTTATCGAAAGGCACTTTCCCAAGGAGTAACTACAATTCTCCCACAAGCAAGCTCTTGGCGAAGGTGGTGATAAAAAACTCATCTTATCACTGTTATAAAATGCTTAATGTTTTGCATATTTTTTCAAAGGTTTCGCCTGCATTAAATGGTAAGCAGAAAACAAAAACAACTGACAGAAGATGCCGAAGCAGCATCGGAATGTATTTTGAGCTGTTTTTCTGATGTATGCAATTCATTCCAAAACTCTCTGTGTTGGAGTGAAATACTCCGCGGTTTAGTTGCTGAATGCCTCACTGTGTTACCTCTGTCTGTCTGCTGTTAGGTGGCATTAATGAGCATCTTCACTGAAAACAGTTCCTTGCTTTGTTGGGCAATGGAACTGATGAGAGCAGTAACAGTGAACTAAAATAGTAAAGCTGTGGGCCATAAGAACAAAACCCAGTTGCTTATAAAATATACAATGGGCTGCAAAGCTGTTGAGTGATTATTCTCTGTAGAATCATTGACATGTTTAATTCAAAATAAAGAGGTATTAGCACAGCCAAAAAGTAATAATACAACAACAATAATTAAAAGAGATAATGCAGTGTTTCCCATACATAGGCTCTACTTGGCAGCCCACCCAGGTTAATTAAGACCCAGGTAGATAAAATCTAAATTTCCTTTTTTTTTTTTTCAACAAATAGGCGCTATTGTCTTTTTATAATGCAAACTAGTCTATCATAGCCAGAGGAGACAAACACAGACCTATTGACCAATGGGTACAGCCAGGAGCTGCGGTTTAATTTTGTCCTTTCATTGTGCCCTCCCTAAACGTAAGCGTTCACTTTGTCTCTCATTTGAAGAACTGTTTATCTGCCAAAGTATTCCAGGTGCAGTCTGAATGTTTATTGCCTCAACACAATGTAGAAAAATAATTAGCATTTGGTCCATTAGCTTAATGCTAACATCCAATGAGAATTGCTGTTTACGTGCTTACGAAATGAGTATAGACTAGACGACTGTAATCAAAAAATAACAAAGTATGTGCAAATAAACCGTTTCACTTGAGATATTTTGTCAGTTAAACTTCAGAAACTGTTTGAGAGGCTCAAGACGCTGCTCTGAATAATTTGTTTAATGATTAAGAGAGGTATCAAATCAGAGCACATGCACAATGCCAACCAACTTTACTTCCGCTGTTATCCTTCAAAATAAGAACACTTACAATACATTGCTCAGCAAGAGGAAACATAAGTATGTACTTATGCCATGAACAGTGGAAATAGATTTTTTTTCTTTTACTGCACATACTGAAGAACCACAGTTGTTTTCCAAAGAACAGGCCCGCCTTAGCAGTGCGGAATTTTCTCTTGTGGGTATAAGATAATAATCTGGTGTGTACAAGATATTTTGTTTTCTCATGGGACTTCGGGGACTCCGCAGAACACATTAATTCACTGCTTCATAAATTTTGCCAATCTCATGTATGGACCCAGAGACTGCAATTGTTATTTATTAGCCGTTATTTATTGTGAAATGTGAAATAGAGTGAACGCAAGCCTATGATATTTATTTTGAGTTTTTATCCATTAACAAATGGAAATTTACTTTGATCTTATTTGTTTTTATTAATTTATGTTGAAATAAGATATTAAGAGTGATTATTCATTAGCAAATGGAACTTATTTTAATATGTAAATAGTTATTTATGTTGACCTCAGATAGAAGACGATTATTAATCTGCATTTACTCAATAAATGGAGTAAGTGATAAACTATAGTTAATGAGTGAGCCCATCCGTCCGTCTGCACCGACCACCATCCCAAGTGAATTCTCCTTTGGGGCACTCTGTAATAGACTTAAGTAAAGCATTGAATCCATTGGGTCTCATATCGTTTTCTATGTATTCTGAAGTTGTGAGTATGTATCTAATGGAATAAATACTGTGGTTGGGCTAATTAGACAGCAGTATTCACAGTATTCTGTGGAAATAAATTCTTTATATTTGTATATGGATTGAACTTCAACCTTGTTCCATCAGAAGATGGTACTACTCATGCACCGTGCCTCCAATGGACAATTACCTCCACCTCATACAGTACCTACTGCATAGTGGATGGTTAGGGATAAAGTAATGATCTCCCACCAGTGCCACGGCTACCACCCACTGAAGCCTGATCATTAAGTGGGGCAAGAAGAGAGCACATCCCTGTTCAGTTCAGAGGTGATCCAGGAGGACCACTCACAAGGAGAAGCTTAACACACAGGATTGGATTGGAGAGACACTAATTAGGACAGTTTGTGTGTGTGTGTGAATCTGAACGGCAGAGAATGAGACAACAGTGTTGAAGAGAAAGGTATGTATGAGTGAATGCATGTAAACATATACCCTTATAGGATGTGGTTCCAGTCCACCAAGGATAAAATATGGCGCAGTATGTTTTAAATTGGGCTATTAGCTATGCAGCTGAGTTCAAGAGTGATGCCCCCTGTCAGACACTGAGGGGTTAACAACTGGGGTTAGCCTTTAAAGTTCAAACGCCTCTTGTTTACATTTGACTGAGTTATCCCAAGGGGGGAGGTTCCACCTTTACCTTTTAAAGAAAGTGGCCCAAGCACACGACAAATAGTCTGTATTAATCAAAAGTATTTATATATTTGCACAAAACAAACTTTTAGCAAAAACTTGTTAAAATAAAATATTCTGCGAGACTGCTCTTTAATATCAGAGCGAGAGCTGCTTGTTGGTCTTAGGCCAACTTTGTATCCCCAAAACAGGGGATTAATCACTTGTTGCCGTGTCTGAGTTGGCATACCGTAATACCGGAGCAGACCAACATGGATGAACTTTCACCCAGCATCCGACTCCTTTTGAAGTTGAGTATTGTGTAACCTAATAAGCTACCGTTTTCTCTCAACATCTGCTTGTCAACCCTGCTTTCAACTCTGTGCCTTTGCCAGCCAACCCGAAATGGGGGCTTTAAAGAGGAGAAGAAAGAAGAAAAAACAGCGACCCCCACAAAATAATCCACTCTTTTGGTAACAAGGAACAATTACAGCCAAATGATTGTGATATTTTACCTAGCTACATAATCAACTGAACTCTTTCATAATATAAACAATATTTAGGGTGCTTTCGATCTGAGAACTAAGAATCCAAAAACTGATGACTTACAGGCTACTTGAACTTTCTGATACATTTTGCCACAGTGCTGAAAAGTTATTAACCTTTATAATATTAGATTAGTTTCAAATTAGGTAAGTCTGATTAAACGAGCGGTTATGGTAAACTTATGGTCTTCACTGATGCCATGACACAAGAAGATGAGTTAGAGCGACAATAGAAGTAATGCCGGGGAGGAGATAGACCATAATATTAAAACTACAACCTCATACTGTCTGGGTCCATTTTTCTCTATCAGAGCCAGCATTAACTTTTTCAGCAATTTGTGCAGCAGGAGCTCTTCTATGTGATTTGACAACACGGGCTAGCCTTGGCTACCCATGAGCATCTATGGGCTTCAACCACCCATGACTCCGGTTAGCCAGTGCATGAGTTGTCTTTCCTTAGAACACCCTGGTAGAAATTAGCCACTGCAAACCAGGAAGACCCAACCAAGAATTACAGCTTTGGAGAAATTTGGACCCAGTTTTCTAGCCATGACAATTTAAGATTCTTACATTTGCCTATTTTTCAAAGAACAATGTGTTTGCTTGCTGTCTAATTAGCCCAACCACAGACAGGTGACATTGTAACAAGATAATCAATACTAATCTGACTTCCTCTGTGAGCAGTTACAATGTTATGGCTGACTGGTGTACATGTGTACAACATTACAAAGGACTCAAACAGATTCTATTTCGAGTATATGTTGACTCAACCTTTGCATTGAGATATTTGCACAATGTGCTTTCAATGACTGTAGGGGTGGTTAATAGCGAACATGAAGAATGGCACAGAGCAAAACTCTGTTTCACCATAGTGGCAAGTAAAATCGTTTTTTTTGTTCTCTAGTTAACCAAGATTTTCCAAAACCATTGCAAACCTTGTTGCTATGTGTTACTGAATGCTAACATGAAAAGTACTGTAGTTGGGCTAATTAGACAACATGTAGTTGTTCTACTTCTACATATCTACATCCACAAGCTGTAAAAACAACACCGATATATTCCATGTTTGTTACCATTCCCTGCTTGCATTTTAAGGACACATTGAGCAACATCAGAATTTATTTTGAGTAGTGTTGCCAACAACCAAAAGCGCTGCCTGTTTGAGACTGAGCTACAGTCCCACCATTTGGTATAAATGCAATGGATGTGTAATGGAGGGTCAGAGTTGTTTCTCTTCTGACAGAGTAACAAGGCAGTAAAGGAAGAGAATTAGACGCGTGGGGCTGGAAGGGAGATTTTATCAAATTTTAACAGCTTTTCATTTGTGTGGAACAAAGCTGGAAGAATAAAAAAACTGCTAATACAAGCTACCTGAAAGTCAAAAAAGTGGAAAATCAACTGGAACAACATCAACAGCCACGAAACAGTTAAGGTAAATTATTGTTTTATGTAACTCCTTCGTTTTTGAAAGCACTTCAAGTCTGTTTCTCACAGAACCATAGCTTGCTGTTTACAATGGCACAAAACTTCCTGTGTTTTGTGTTAAGATTTATTTGTCTGAGCTAAGATGCCTCGTGGGATTTGAGTGTGTGCTTGTGCATATGCACTCAAGGGAAAAAGGCAGGAATGGTGTGTATGTGTGTGTTTTCATGTGTGCTTTCTAAAATTCACCCATCAGTGCACCTGTCCAATCTTCAATCAGTTCAGTGGAAAACGGGAAATATAAAATGAAGGAGAGGGAAAAAGGGTTGAGGGGAAAAGTGATTACCTGGGCAGATTTGGCAAGCTTTTGACTGTATTCCTTCTCAATCTGCTTCAACCTGCTGTTGGTCTGCAACAAGAAGGGAGATGAGAGTGTGAGAAAGAGATAAAGATGCAGACCGACTGATAAAGGCATAAAGAAAGAGGGTTCTGAAATTTAACGGTTTATTAGGAAGTACACATCCTACCATTCAAACCTACTCATGCTCTCACTCACACACATATATACACCCAGTTGACCTCTGCTTCCTGGCAGCGTATCCCACTGGCGCAGGCCTGTGGCCCCTTGGCACCAAGCCAGTCCCAACGTTCATGTGTGCCAGCAGGTAGTGATGGGTATGGTGCACAGTGGGCACTACTCCCCCTTTGATCCCTTGCCAATGATTCATCACTGAACAAGAAGGGGGCCAAGCTGGAGGAATTAAAATGTTGCTGCCAATTAGTTATAGGGACAAAAAAAGTGACATGATGGAGAGAAGCTGGGAGACACAACATAGTGGACACAGAATAGAAGTGAATGGAGACTGTTGTTGGGAATTTATTGAATGGCGCTCGTCTCTTTGTTTTCCGTTGTTGCTCAGTGGGAAGCCAGCCAACTGGAGGGAATGACTGCGAGCGTCTAATACAAGATCTGTCTCCATTAAGCTAGCCACACTGTGATGCCAGCGTTTCAATGAGAAGTAGAACAGTGGAGTGTGATAATGAGGTGTGAAGTACTGGAATTTGATGGGGATGTCAGTGGCTGCCAGTGCGCACAGTGACAAGGTTTTGCAGAAGTGCTGAAGGAAGAGTAAGGCTGAAATTAATGGGGAATAAAGGTCATTATTTAAAAGGATGAAAAATCTTTTCAAATGCTAAACTTGTGTCTGAAGAAAGTATAAAAAAGTATATCAGAATATTCTGTTTAGTTTTTTTTATCTTAAATCAAGTCAAAATTAAAAAATCTAAAAGCTCACACACTTAGTGACTAAGGAAAATCACACTTAGTCTTTTAGATACTTGAAAAAGTCTGTCTAATGAGGGAGGGAAACTCAGAAATAACTAAAAGCACTCCAGCCATGCTAAATATCTTTGGCAAATGACTTAAAACACCTAAACTGATTTCTGTCAATAACACTGATATCTCCACACACACACACACACACACAAACAAAGACTCACACACACACAGACTTGAGTCTTTAGTCTTGACAGCCACTGACAGAGAAACAACTCACTAACATACTCTGTTTCATTGAATTCTCCCCATCAGCCATCAACACCTGAGCTGTGTTTGGCCACAGCCCCCCATCCAAACACTTCCTGACAAACACCGCATCCCGATCTGAGCGGACACACCTGTCACCACGGGAACACAGAGCCGTCACCAAGGATACCGGCCTGTCTTCCTGGGCCAGGACTCTTTTGAGTGGCAGCCCACTCGTCCCCGGGGGCCCTATAGCAGCTGATAAGAGGGTTTTAGACAAAGATGGATGTAGAAAAGAAAAAAGCGCACTGTGTGTGGGAGTACGTCCACCACTGGAATCTTAAAACTATTCTTACTTTTTCACAAGATATTACATTATAGGAAATACTGTTATATAGTGGTATAACATTTACCATTCAGAGGACGAGTGTTTCCACTTCAATGATAAAAGCTAACAACTTACAGCTAATCATCCGCTCTACCCTGTAAGTAGTATCAGTATTAAATAAATAGATTCTATGGTACAGTAATTTTACTGTAAAACTAAAATCTGTAATCATTTTGAGGCAAGGACAAGGTAAATGTCCTTCCAAATTGACCTGAGAGGGTGTCATTCACGAGTCAACACAGAAAGTCAAATTAATAATCATTGATTTCATATTCAAAGCGTGTGAACCTTGTAAGTTTTACAAGGTTCTAGAAAAACCCTATCAAAAATAGTGAGGTAGGAAATCTAAAGGAAAAAGACCACTCTTCCATGTACAAAAAGAGGCGATACAATTCTCTTCCGTAATGCTTTTCAGTCACAGATAATTTGCCAGCAGGCCTAAGTGTCTTCAAAAACATAATGAGAATCACCCAAAAATACAAGCATAATATGAAAACTCTTGTAATCGAATTTGTGAATTAAAGTTATGGCAAGAATGGCTCATAAGTGAAAATGTTTACATCGAAGTTCTATGTCAGAATCATCTTTGCAATTGACTGTGAGGTAATGAAATGTGCGTGACACAGTGCCGCATGTGATTGTGAGTTCACATGTGAGTGTGTTCATGGAAAACATATGGCCATATTGACATGCAAACAGACTCAGATGTTTCATAAAAATATAAAAAGCCTGCTACTAGCTTATTCCTTTTACCTAGAGCCACTCAGGAGAATTTAGCAGGAAGTATTACCCAACGTCATGCATTTTGTAGATCAATCATCCACTCACACATTAAAATGTCTGGAAGTAGATGAAGATACAGAGAAAACATGCATGGAAAAATAGCCAAACAGTGCTGTCAAAAATACAAAGGGAAATCAGAGCTAAATTGAAAAAGCGTAAGCGCTATGTGTGTGTCTGCATGAGTGTGTGTGTGTGTGTGTGTGTGTGTATGTGTGAGCATTTTCAAAGAGACTACCTGTGCCTTGCCAAAGGCATTTTGGTGCTGAAGGCACTTTGAGGCTGTATCAGGCTCTTCAATCGCCTCTTAATCCTAGCTGGAGTGCGGCTGCTTTGAAGTGTGTGCGTTTGTGTGGGTACTTGAGTGTGTGTGTGTGAGTGTGTGCGTTGAAGAGAGTGGAAGTGGATCTGAAGGCCTGGCATGCACCGCTTACCAGAACTTAATTAATAATCTGCAGTGGGAACCAGGCCAAACACACACACCACACACACACACACGCACACACCCACACACGCACACACACACATATAAAGAGACACATACAGTGCATATTTGAAAAGAACAGACAGGAAGTGCAGAAAACAGGGTGAAAACTTTCTCTCTGGTCCTCTCTCTCATGTTCTCACTCACACGCACGCACACACACAAATAAGTATACACACACACTCTTGAGCAAAGAAATGCATACTTATTCAAACACAGACGATGGACAAACAGGCTGCATGAAGGCAAAACACAGGTCCAGAGATTGATCTCTAGCTGCTTGGAAATCAAATTTGTTCAAGGTGTGCAGAACCATTGAATTATTGTATCCCTAATAAAAAAGAGAGAAACCAGAGTAAACATTTCTCAAGAGAGTAATCCTGCCAAAACTTGATAACTTCTTTGTGCGTGTGTGTTGTCAAGTCAAGTATGTGTGTTTCCAGTGTTTGGAGAATCAGTGCAGTGCAGTCGATAGTCCTCCACAGGATATTGCCTCCATATGGCATTTTTCTTCAAAATGTTTCCAATCATCTCCCATTGCTAAAGAGCAATTATGGTTCCAGAGTCGCCCGATAGCTGAACTCTGACAGAAGATACAAAACCACTGATGCAAGAATGATGTCACTCAGAGAAGACAGGGTTTTGACAAGTAATTGACAGGTGATTATATAAAAGGCTGTGATCATTTCAAGGTGACAATAAGACAAAACCCTCCTTAAAAAGATGGTTCATGGTTTCGCCTTGAACATAACATGCTGTATAATGCACCCCAGGGAGCTGATTTATGGGGTTAATTTCATGAAAAACTATTTCAAAGAAAAGCATTTTTCAGCCTTCAGTTTGGGTGGTGGTTGGATTTGCATGCATTCATAACAATCTACTATTGACTATGAGCGTCTCTCCTAACAATTTGAGTGCAATGTAACAGCGAGGGAGATGCTATTTGCTCATTTGTCTGTAATCATTGCCGTCTTGTTGGGCTTGCCTGTGTATCGGTGTATGGGAGACAGAGTTGGTGCTGTAATGACAAGAGGCCTGATTTCCATTTTGCCATCACGGCCTGTCAGTACTTATTCTCTTAATCCCTGCTGCTCACTGTCACTGCTGCATCACACACACACACATACACACTCTCTCTCACAAACAGACACACACACACACGCACACACACACACACACAGAAATAACGCGACACATCAAAACACAGACGAAATAGGATGTGTTGAGTGATTGAAATATATTGCTTGCATTATTATCAGTGTGAGCAGGGGACACACTAACCCACACCAAAAGGTCAAGAGAAAAAGTGTGGATGTAGCAGCAAATGTATGACTGTGTCACTCAAATCTTTTTGCTTCATCACAGGTGGACATATTTTAAATTCTCTTTCATGACGCTCTGAAGGGACCTACTACTGACCTACTACTACTACGGAACTACTACTACTAATGACCTACTACTACTACTGACCTACTACTACTACTGACCTAGTACTACTACTGACCTATTACTACTACTGACCTACTACTACTACTCCGGAACTACTACTACTACTGACCTACTACTACTACTGACATACTACTACTACATAACTACTACTACTACTACTACGGAACTACTACTACTACTGACCTACTACTACTACTGAACTACTACTACTGACCTACTACTACTACTGACCTACTACTACTACTACTGACCTACTACTACTACTGACCTACTACTACTACTGACCTACTACTATTACTGACCTACTACTACTACTGAACTACTACTACTACTGAACTACTACTACTACTACTGAACTACTACTACTACTACGGAACTACTACTACTACTGAACTACTACTGCTATGGAACTACTACTACTACTGACCTACTACTACTACTACTACTACTGACCTACTACTACTACTGAACGACTACTGAACTACTACTACTACTGACCTACTACTACTAATGAACTACTACTACTACCGACCTACTACTACTACTGAACTACTACTACTACTGACCTACTACTGAACTACTACTACTACCGAACTACTACTACTACCGAACTACTACTACTACTGAACTACTACTACTACTACTACTGAACTACTACTACTGAACTACTAATACTACTGAACTACTACTACTACTACTGAACTACTACTACTACTACTGAACTACTACTACTACCGAACTACTACTACTACCGAGCTACTACTACTACTGAACTACTACTACTACTACTGAACTACTACTACTGAACTACTACTACTACTACTGAACTACTACTACTACTGAACTACTACTACTACTGAACTACTACTACTACTGAACTACTAATACTACTGAACTACTACTACTACTGAACTACTACTACTACTGAACTACTACTACTACTGAACTACTAATACTACTGAACTACTACTACTACTACTAAACTACTACTACTATGGAACTACTACATAGGGCATTTTGGAATTTCTTGACTTGAGATGACATTCTGATGATGAAATTCTTCCCCTAAATTTTCCAATTGGTCCCTGAAATTGTCCACTGTGATGGAATTGTGATATAATTCTGATTTTCAGCATGGTGCACCTGACTTCCTGTTAATTTACTCCTTCTTTCCTACTTTGATCAATAAATCTGCTGGATGTTAAGACATAGAGTGATTCCAACTTGAATAAGAAACTTAACCCAGTATCATGGTGTCCCACTTAAAACTTCACTTCAAACCAAAATGTAATCTATAACATGCAACAAGACGGGAGCTGCCTGACGCCATGTTTTAATGCGATTGAGAAAGTATGTCACTTCCCTCCCTCCTCTTGGAAGACTTCAAAAAGTGAGCGAGGGAGCCGTGTGATGTTTTTTGGGACAGCAGAGCCTTTACTTCGACTCTTTCATCTGCTGGGTGACTCACTCTCAGTCTCCCTGTCCGCCGCTGGGCCTGATGGTACGCTGAGGAAACGAGGAGCTCAGAGAGGTCTGGGCATACGTACACGCACACAAACGCATAACATATGTTCCATGCACAAACATAAAAACATGATCTCTGGCACTCTAATGTCTGTTTTCTAAAGCAGCTATGCAGTAAAAACATAACAAGAGTAGTCAGGTAATTCAGACACACAGTTCAAACAAATCAGAAATCCCTACATGAAAAATCCTAAACTTTATCTCTTTTTCCCCTAAACAGAGATCCTTCACTCTTCCTCCCCCACTTTTGTTTCTCAGTTAGTTGTTAGTGTGAAGTGAATGTGGGCCTTTTTTGATCAGCCCTCAGCCTGTGTTTCTCCCCAACTCGTCTAATCCATGACTGAATGGATAATGTGATTTGGTGTATCTCCAAATGGCAGAGGACCAACCTAATAATTCAGTAGTGACGGGACAAGAGAGAAGAACAAGACATGGCTTTGACAACAAAAATGACAACAACCTCGTACCACCATCTTCTGGCTGAGAGAGAGAACAGTACGCTCACCGAGGCTGAGAGTATGTGATATTTGTGGTGTACGATCAAAGCCAGTACGGAGAGATTGATAAAATGTTGATGTGAGTATGAGAAACATTTAACTGCCAGATCTCCCAGCTCTCTCATTTTCATATTATGATCTGTCTGTAGTTCTATGAGGACATTCAAGTCACAGGATGTTCTCCACACCAGCGTTATTGACACTGTATCTTCATTGGTGACTCACTATTAGTTGACTTTCTGTCCTTTTGTCTGTTAAAATTTTTTGTTCCAGGAAAATGTCATGGCTGGTCTGCTTTTAATAATAAAAATAATGTATACTTCATCTATGTCAAGTACAAGTTATACTCAGAACAACATCGTGAAATTTATTATCTGCATTTGACCCATTCCTGAGGAGCAGTGGGCAGACACTGTGCTCCCAAAAAGCAAATTGGTCAGGTTCAGGGTTTTGCTCCACAACCCATGGCATGTAGTGTCCAGGGCTGGGATTCCTTCCATATATCACAGCAAGATCACACTTAAGTTGCATTAAAATCAAATCGCTCATTGTAATTAATGTGAAGGCAGATCCACCACCACTCATGCACCACCACTCATAAAATGATTTCCAAGTCAGCTTTTCTGTAAATCCAAACAGACATAACAAGGCTGGTAGGGTAACTTTTAAAATTCATTGTGATACAATCACCATTACCTGTTAAACAAATATATTCAGTAACCAAAACCATTAACCACAAGATTACCTTCTGTTCCTAAACCGACCTAAACCCCAAAAAACCTACATCTGTGGGATATGCTGAAGAGGAGAGTCCACAAGCATCAACCCTTAAAACCTGAAGGAGGTGGACAGTTTCTGTATGGAGAAATGGTTTCCGATCTTCTCCATGTGTTCTCAAATCTCCTAACACACTAGAGAAGGAGACTCCGGGTGGTTATTGTGGGAAAAGAGGGCTGCACAAAAAATATTAAATGCATGTTCCCTTTTTCCATACATCCCTATTCATCTGCAAGAATGATTGGCTGTCAACTGTTCTATCATCTGAAAAGCCTTTACAGTTGCAGTTTCATCACATATCAAAATGAGATGCTTTCAGAAATGCTTAAACTTAGCTCTCTGTGTCAACCTAATTTTAGGATCCCCAACCTGTGCTGTCTTCTGGATGTGCATAGACTTCACCACATTGAGGCAAATCAATAAGTAAATCTGCAGATGGAGGCCTTCACAGTTCTGCTTTTTATTGCTCAGTCTAAGTGTGTGGGTGTGCGAGACTGAGAGTGACTGGTCTTCCAGAGTAAGTCACATATAGAATACACTAGTGCTGTGACACAGGAGCAGGGATTGGCAACTGCAAGCCTAAAGTGTGCTTTCTCCTTGGCTGATGTTTGCCTCCAGGCGGTTTTGTCACACTTGGTTAGTGTTTGATGAAATGCCTTGTACCTTTGATCTGAAGTGAAAGTAGGCAAGTACATTCACACAAACACACACATGCACTCAAAGATACCAGACAGAATTTTAACATCTAATCTCTAGTAGTTCACAGAGTCATGCTCTTGAGACTAAAAGAAAATATGAATTCAAAGTTCCAGACATTATTCAAACTTAAAGCCTTTTGATCTTTTTGTATTGCAGTATCTTAGATCTCTTCTATTGACAAGCAGGGAGTGAACAGGACACAGCTGTGTGAGGTGAAGATGTCCAACACAGACATTTTCTCCACTAGCTAAACTTTAAGTCTATGTAATTCCTCCCTATCAAATACTAATTATAGATCTAACCGGCATTTAATACGCTAGTGATCGTTCAAGGAGTGTGTTTCGCATGTCGATAGAAATAGTTTCCCCACATTTCCTCAAAGATAGCCCTGACTTCCAGCACTACCACATCTTTACAGAAAGTCCTGCTGTGTTTTGCTAAATATGGGGGGGTCAGAAAAGAGAGAGTGAGAGAGAGAGAGAGAAATGGATGGTGGAGGCATGGAGGAGACTGAAAAAGTTAGGTTTGGAAGTAGTGTGAGAGCAAAAATTTGTGCTCACTGTAGTCCAGTGATGAAACATCTTTATCTGGCATGAAGGCAGCTTCACAGGCCCCCCAGTGGAGAACAGAGATTGGGAGGTCTGAGGTTGTTTGCATTTGGTATCTCCCCCCTTTCTCTCGCTCTCACAAACAAGCACACGCACACACACACACACACACACACACACACACACACACACACACACACACACACACACACACACACACACACACACACACACACACACACACACACACACACACACACACACACAGATAATCTTCAATAGCAAACAGAATGATGCCCTCCCTAAACCATCTACCCACCCTACCTCCATCACTTTTCCCCTCTCTCCTCTTCTCTTTTTTATAAATCTCAAAACTATGGAACTATCTTACTGTCTGATCTTATCTCCTCTGATATTCTGTTTCTCATCATTATATTCCAGCAGCTTTGACTGTCTATTTCCAAAACACACCCCCATCCCCTGTACACCTCTGTCTCTCCCTTAAACGTATGTCTTTGATGGAAATCCATTCATGGATTTAATGGATTTCTCTGGCCCTTTTTTCCAGGATCTGGAAAAGAGGAAAATCTGGCCTGCCTAGGCTCTGCTTCCAAGAGTATGGTGGACTGCAGAGGACAGCATTTCTGACTGCTTCAAAAGAATGAGAATTTTTCAGCTTAAAAAACAGGCCGAATGAGTCAATACAGTTCAGAGAACTGGCTTCCTTCAATGCTATGTGAAAAAAGACAGCACACAACTAAGTAGTGAAACTTCTCTGGGGACATTCCATAGTCAAACTTGGGAGACAGATGAGAAAGTAAAAGAAATGGACGAAAGGTCGATGCTCAATCTCTGGTGATTTTTTTTTTTGAAGAAGAAGAAGCATGCACAGATTCAGCTGACAGTAAGGATTAAAAAAATCCTGAATCTCTTTGATGAAAAGGGAAACCAGTACATTGCTAAAGTGCTATCAGTTATCGGTTTAACATTTGGCCTTAGTCCTTTGAATTCATTAAAGATTCCAAGTCAACTGCAGGTCACAACAAAAGAGAAACAAAGTGTGAATGGGATGAAAAAAGTTTTCACCTCCCCAAAGACAAGGAATATATGAAGAAAATTATATGAAACAGCAGGATTTTTTTTTAATGAGAATTACTCTCTAACAAGTTATTTCCCTCAGAACTTTCTCCCTTCCTCTTCCTCTGGTTCTGTAAACCATATGGAGCCGAAATGGCTGTCTGGATACTTCGGAGGTCCCTGCATTCCCCTGCTAATGCTACGCAGCTGGTGCAGGATGGTGTCTAATGAAAAAGGCTCTCTTTGATGGGTCCAGCCGAAGGATTAGGTTCTGATCAACACCACCTTAGCTCAGCTCCTTACTAGACCAGCACAAGATTATGAGTGATTTCCCAGCCCTGGGTCCAATTTCTGGAGTTGCTAGGGGAGCGAATATGAGACAAAAAGAGGGGAAGAAAGAGATTGAAGTACTTCCTGGTTCTCTAAGCTAGCAAAAGGCAAAGCTGGATAATGGCTTTTCTGAATACAGGGGTTTTCTCTCATTGATTGACTTTTAGGCCCAATCCCTTAATTAGTGTATGCATTTCAAAATGGGATATCTCATGATGCTAATTAGGTGAACCCAAAGCCTTCATTTCATGAGAAAATGAAGGCCAGTCAAAATATGTTAGTATATTTCCTGTAGCTGCTTATAGCACCGTTACCCTCTAATTAACTATGCGTATAAGCATCGAAGAGGCAGTTAAATACAAAAAGTGACAATAAACCTGGATATATGTAGTAATATGGAGAAACACACTGTATATATTTAACAAAGTAAAGGTTCTGAGAGTGATTTATGGATAAAAACCAAAGTTTTACTCTGCCTTGGGTCTGCAATTACTAAGATGGAGGGAACTGTACAGCTGTTACTGGCATGACAGACACGCCAGAAACAGGTTGCAGCAGACCTTTTCTACAATAGAGATCCAAAGCAAGTCTTTGTCTCCCTTGGGGCGCAATAGATAGAGCAGATCGTCCAATAGTGGCAGGTGACGGCTCGAGCCCTCCTCTTGACCATACGTCCAAGTGTCCTTGAGCCAGTGAACGCCAATTGCTTTCCCCAGCAAAGTCATTACTTTGCATGGCAGTGTGCAGCCATTGTTGTGGGAGTTTATGTTTATGTGTGAATATCAAGTTGTAAAGTTCCACAATGAGTTCAGATAGCACAACCTTTGATGCTGTTTATAAACACTATGATGATAAAGATGACAATGTTCACACATGCTCCGAGAAAATTCTATGGGAAAAGGAAAAACAATTAATTGAAATGCCTTCTCACAGGCAAATACCAAAATTGTCTCAATCTTTCTGTATTCCAAAGTTAAATAAAGCTATGTCTAACCGTTTTTCTCTTATTTTGAGGAAAAAGTTCAAGTAGCAGTTTTTATGTAATGTTATGTCAATCTGGTCTGTGTATAACTTCCTGTTTAAATGGTTTGTATGCAACACATGTATCCATCACACAGATAAATAGAAGAATACCAATACATAATACTTAAGTAAAAACCATATCATCACACACTATTCTGTAGTATGTGATTCTGAGGTCGACGCTTGTGGATTCACCTCTGCAGCCCATCCCACAGATGTTCTGTGGTGTTAAGTCAGGTGACTGAGATGGTCATGACAAAAGCTTTATTTTGTGATCTCTCAACCGTTTCTGGGTGTTGGATTTGAGGTGTGCTTCGGATCATTGTCCTGCTGTAAGGCCCACCAATGGTCCACTTTAAGTTTTTTGACAAAGGCTTTTGGGTTTTCATCCAATACCTGCTGATATTTGATGCAGTCCATGGAACCGCCTATTTTGTACAGATGTCCAGGGTATTTGAAGAAAAACAACCCCAGAGCCTCCGAGATCTAACACCATACTTCACAGTATGAAGGGCATTACATCTTCGAATATTTTTGAAAAAAAGGTCCATTTGGGCTGCTCTGACATATTTACTTGTTCAACTGAAAATGTCATTGGTGTTTTGCAAACTGTAGGTGCTTTACTTTGTGTAT
This sequence comes from Lophius americanus, assembly GCA_037951165.1. Classification (NCBI taxonomy): domain Eukaryota; kingdom Metazoa; phylum Chordata; class Actinopteri; order Lophiiformes; family Lophiidae; genus Lophius; species Lophius americanus. Next base: position 3,423,761 of record JBBDHG010000037.1, read on the forward strand.
GGATGACATCGGAGGATTTTTTCTTGATATCCTCCCAAACAAATGTGTTGATGTAGGTGCTGTCTGATAGTGGTGAGGGAGACTTTGACTCCAAGATTAGACTGACCTGTGAAGTTCTATGCAAATAAACATTGAGTCTTTTGCTAGCTGAAACATCCTCATCCGCATGACAGTACATGGGATCAGTTTGTAGACATGCCTTCTTCCAGGATTATTTCTAACATCTCCAGTTTCTTTAAACTTCATTATTGATCTGATTGTTGAAAATCACATTTTTAAGAGTTGCAAGATTTTCTTGAAGCTACAGTTTTGTATAGCTCTACAACTGTTCTACGCATTGTGAAGAAAGTCAAAGATTATTAAGCCTGTGTCACCTCATATTTATACCACTGTAAAACGGGAGGTTAGAGTTCCAACTCAAACAGGTAAACCTAAAGGGCACTTTAAATATTTTTTTTGGATAAAATATGATTTACTTATATTGCATTTAGAAAGACCCATAGCGCCAAATGTTGTTTGTGAGGTGAAGACTTTGCACTACTTTGTGTTTAAAAGAGAACACGGATCCATGGAAATATTTTTGCATGTCTCATGTCTTTAAAGGAAACATTTCTTTAAGTAGTAAAAAAGCATTAATTTTTTTTTTTATATACGAAACAAGATGAATTTGTTTATTAATGTTAATATGTCTTTTTAAAGCCAACAATGTTTTAATGAATATTATGAATAGTTCATGCATTTGTAGAACATGATAAGAAAAAGTAAATCAGCAGTAGACAGTTATGATAGGTGATATAGCTTCCTCATTGAAATCTCTAATATTCTATATTTTTCTCCTACCCTCCACCCACCTTCTCCTGAATGGCGTCCCTTTCTTGCTGGTGGTTCTTGGCAAGGTTGTTGCGAATGGTTTCCATATCAGAGCGGAGTCGGTTGAGGGATGTCTCTTGGTCCAGGAAGACTTTTTGTTTTTCTTCCTCCTGGAGTGCTGCATTCTCAGCTAACTGTTGCTTATGCTGTGCAAGGGCACCCTGGAGTTCCTCACTGAGATTTGCCACCTCAGTTTCCAAATCGGAAATCCTCTAGAAAGAGACAGAAATGTATAGTGGAGTTGTTTATGACAATATCTTAATACAGATATTATTTATATTAATTTGCCTGGTAGCTGAATGTATTTGCTGTAACAATCATTAGTTCATACTTATTCATTCACATAAAGAGAAATGCCCTGTTGATGGTCTGGTCGGATCACAAGCTACCATAAGTTCTAAGAATAACATTCATCTCACTGAGAGTAACACAGAGATAGATTCTGTGTCTGGTTAGGTGGATATTAAGAAACACAGATCTGTACATTACATCATCATTTATTAGTGGTGTAATAATGATACAACTTCTACTGGTATGTTATACTAATGAATGCTTACTGTGTTGCTTTTCTCAAAAACAGGTACTTTTGATAAAGCTTGTTAAAACTCTGCCATACACGGGTAAAATGATCTGCATGGTAAGTTTGTTTTGAATAAGTTCAGGAAGGATGGTGAGGTTAATAAACCATTGCAGTTTGCAAAATTTGTAAGATGAAGTTGTGGTTGGAACATGTCCCTGTCAATGTACCCAAATTCTAAGTTTCCCGAAATACTTGTTCTTCTTGAGAGAAGACAATTTAATTTGATGTGACACTGTCACATTGATTGTCATGATAGATCTTGGGCCCTGGAAGATCTTTCACTCAGCTGAATATGAGAATATGATCAATGTACTAGACCTTTGTAATACCATAGACAAAACAGTTTTGGGAAAGGATAATACCACAGATGATGGAAATGTTTAAAAGTCTCAAATCTGAAACACAAATAGGTAGAGCAATATCAGAATGTATTCTATTAAAAGGAACTTCCTTGCACTTGCTCTCCAGAACCCGCTCTCACTACAGATCACAATACATCCGCGAACATCATAGTCCATGTAGACTCCTGTGTGACCTGATCTGTCAGCATACCCATAACCATAGCAAACAAGAAGGGGCTCAGGATCGATCCTTGATGCAGTCCAACCTCCACTTTAAACCCATTTGTGACTCCTTCTGCACACCTCATCGCCGTCATGCTGCCTTCATACATATGTACAACTCTTACATACTTCCCCTTCACTCCAGACAAAAGTAGCATGGATTACTTAAAAAGTACATATTGGTTCTGCTAGACAGGTGTCAGAACACACAGTGCATCACATAGCAGTTTTGGCATCAAAAGATAGACTTACATTATATTAAGCAGGGGGTAATTATCGTATGCCTGTTCAATGTACGTTATTTCATATTAAATAGTTCTGTCAAGTTATTTGACTTTTTGGTTGAAAACTTGAGGTCACTAGTCATTTATGAATAAGCTTACTAACTATGTTTACAGGTGCAAACCACTTGCAACAAAGCACAGCTCTTAGTGAGTTGATTTAAAACTTATACGTAAGTTAGAAAGTTCAGTTGAAGAATATTTTATTTTTATATTAGGTATTTTATTATTAATCTTTCGAGAAAATAAAAACAACCACACCATTGTTGTAATTTTTGGCAAGTTTTTCATAAAGCACAATATAATATTCTAAATAGTAAACAGGGCAGCGTGATGGCATTAGTGGGTAGCACTGTTAACCCACAGTGAGGAAGTTCTGGGTTTAAATCCACCTGGGGAGATAGGTACCATCCAGATACTCTGTACCTCTAACAGGCCATAAATACGCTGTATAGGTGACTTTTGGTGTCTCTGAGATTCTATTAGGTGTGAATGTAAGCATGGTTGTCGATCACGATGTGCCGGCCCTTTGATGAACTGGCCATGGTCTGCCCTGCTCTTTCCCAATGTCAGCCGGGATAGACCCCAGCACCCCTGTGACGCTGCATAGAATAAGCGGTTACAAAAAATGTGTGAATAAATAAATAGTAGATACACCCCCCCAGTTTTCGGTGGAAGTAATTTCATAACAGGAATTTTGAAATACATTACATTAAATAATACAGCAAGTACTGCAGTGCAAAAATTCATTGAAATCCCATACCATATAATTGACTACTTAGTCACTGAGAGACACACAGTGTATTGATAAGTATGAAGACATGCGCTTGAGAAGTGTATAAAAAAAGAGTAGGAGAAGACATTTCAATAAGTGCAGTAAAGTTTCACAAAAAAGCTAAAACGTTTCTTTTTTTTGCCCTGGACATATGTGAATGGGCTGCTGCTATGGCCTGACTCTCTCTTGACCTCTCTTTCTTTGAACTGCTAAGCCTCCACTCTGCCCAGAAGAGCCCTTTAATATTGCTGCCAGTGAGAGTCAACACTATATTGTAGGAATTGCTAATAAGCATAAGTCCCCCAGTCTCTGAAATACCAAAAAACAACAACAACTGGTCTGATACTGCTGAGTAAAATTAATATCACCTTGCTGGTCTGATGATCAGTATTTCTCTCCTCATGCGCATTTCATTTTATATCACAATAGGAACACAATTTTTTTTTGCATACTGTAAATGGTAATAATTGTGATGACTTGAAGGTGTCTCTATGATGCACTGCAGCTGCTTCACACTTCGCTATTGCACAAATTTCCCAGCTATTGCACACAGTCATTACTCTGGTACCCAGTTTATTTTTTACTCTGGTTTGGGGTGGGAGGGGAAGGGGGTATTTCAGGACAACACCAAGTTAAGGCATTCAGACAGTTAAGTGTCTTTAGTCTTTTTTAGCAGGCACTGTGGAAGATGAAAGAGACTTCAAGGGAGTGTCACAAAAACCAGGCAGATACTGTGCCAACATGCACGTACTAGTACACACAAGGAGATCTACTTATGCAAATACACATTCATAAACAAACAACTGGACTTGGTCTAGCTGTCCCTCATCCTCAGTGGCGTGTAGCACATACAGAGAGAGCATGGGGTGAAGGAAATCAAACAGACACAATCCTCTATGTTCTCCTCAACATTTCAGTCTCATTGCTCCGCTTATGCCTCCAAGGGCACGCGGTTACTAGATCAGAGCCCTTCAGATGCTAATATATAATTCTCTCTTTAGCGGAAGCAGATGATCCATCCTCTAAAAAACTCTCTTGATATGTTAAGAATATAATCTTCGAGAACAGGCATTGGCGATGACACTTCAAAAACCCGAGAGGCCAAAAGAGCATGTTCTGTTTGGGAGCATGTGAAGCCGGTTGCTTCAACGGGTCACGTGTTAGCACGCTGATGCGAACATTTGTGATGAAGCCGCTCCCGGCGACAATAGAAAATGATCAAATGAAGTGTTTTGGGTCAAATAGTGACAGACAAAAGCCCGGCAGAACAAAAGGAGAGTTGAGTTGAAAAGGCTGGCATGCTGTTACACATTTAAAATAGTTCCAATGGGAGAAAATTACACTGGGTCAACTGCTTTTTTTTTTGCAAAGACACGATAGCCTTTGAACTAATATGCTACTGACCTTCCATACTGTATCATAATAATCATTAATCCATTATGATATCAACAAACATGTGCTGGTTACAAAAAACAGCAACACAACTGATACTACTTTTACTGTCCAAAAACAATAATGTGTAAAATTAGTAATACGTCTATCACCAACTAACCAACCAACAATTCTACTGGAGTGCTCAAAATATTTGCGGATTGACGTCAGATTTTAAATTAAGCTAAACTAGAAAAACCCTCAGAGAGCAGACACCTCAGCCAAGGCATAACCGTACCCTAGGTAGATATTATTGTGATTAGAATCATATTAATGATAATCAATTACATAATCAATTAGATCACTCTATTTAGGATACTCTCTTTGAATAGGAATGAAGAAACAGTGGCTGAAAATTCTGCAATAAGAACACGGATGGTCATTGAACATAGCACAGTAACGTAATGGCTCAACTTGTTGGCTTTATTTACGACAATTTCACACAGATTCGTTCATTAATTTGAGTTACTGTCAGCCTCTAAATCTAGTTCTTCCCAAAATCTTGCTAACAAACAGACAAACAAACACACAGGGGTGAAAAAATAACCTCCTTGGCAAATGTAACAACAAAAGATGATGTCTATATGTTTTCCCGTCTGAAGGCAGATTTTTCTCACAGTGGATATTATGACTGGGCGAACAAAGGTGTAACTGATAACATTTATGAGGGCTGCATTTCATGAAGGCATGCCAGTGCCAATGCCCTAGTACTGACTCGGGTCACATGCTTCTCCTGCCATGAAGACTCAAATGGTTTCAGTAACAAAAGTCTGTATTAGTCAACATAACAGGTGGAACAATTTTTAACTCGACACAAAGACGGCCAAATCGCTTTCCCTTCCCCTCAGGGTAGTAATGACCAGCAGTCAAAAATTCAGGACACGCCGTGTTTGATTCAACTATTCTATAAAGGCATGTCCAACGTCCGATTTGGGAACAATTGGTGAAAAAAAAAGCATTTTCAATGGGCTGAAGGGAAAATGTCATATTTGGAGTAATATCTTAGCCTCGCAAAATCAATTAACAGAAATATAGAAGAAAAACAGGAAAAAAGGTTTGAGTTTACGTATTCAGACCCAAAACTTAGTGAGAGTTAGAATTACTTTGTCAAAAAAATTGTTTAATTGGGAAAAAATAAAGAAAAGTAATTAAATTGTATTTATATAGCGCCAAATCACACAGGGAACTTCCCAAAAAGAGCAGGTATAGATTGTACTCTTTATAATACAGACACCAGACAATTCCCACATGAGTGAGAAAGTGGTAAGAAAAACTGCCTTTTAATAGGTGGAAACCCCGAGCAGCTCCTCACTCAAGGTGTGACTGCCTTCTGTCTTGACCGGTTGGGTTGAGAGAGAAAGATGTTGAGAGGGCGGTGAAATATGAGGCTGTAATATAGAATGATTGTTTTCAGGGAAAAAAATACTAGATATTACTAGATCTAGTAGATAATACTAGACATAAAAATATTAGATAAGTGTTTTTAATGGATTGTGGGTGGCTATAGCTTAGTAGGGAGAGCAGCCATCCCAAAAGGGAAGTTTGGGGGTTCTATCCCAGCCCTTGATGCCATGTGGACCTTGAGACCCTGAAAACCCAATCATTCCCTGGGAGCTTTACACCCACTGCAACCTCAGATATGGGCCAAATGCAGAGAATAAATTTCTCAATTTGTACTTGTATGACAAATGAATAAAGCACACGTTATTATTACTATTATTAATGTGCAAGCACCTACGTGATGGCTGAAGCCAGGCCTTCTTGAATAACAAACTCAAGTGGGATGAGGACAATGTGTCCCTGTGTGAGTTTTTTAGCTCTTCCCTCCAACAGCTGCTAAGACTCATTGGCTCTCCTCCTCAAACACAAGGCAGAAGTCAGGAATGCTATTTATTAGTGTCCCACCACATCAAGGAGATGAGTGGGTATTACTCATCTTATGACTGTGTGGCTGACATTTTCTGTTCTGTTTGCCAACGTGCAAGCTGCAACTGTCCCTCCACTGATTCCAGGAAGGCTAAGAGAAAGTGTGAGATGGAAAGAGGCAAAAATAATGAGCCTTGGCTTGAATTACCACAGCAGACATTTGGGTTGTCTGTTACTGTCATGGCACTTGATGATAATATCTTGGTCCATCTGACCCGTGTGGTGGGATTGTGTTGTTTGATAGGCTGGATAAAAAAGTTGTGAAAAGAAATGAGAGCAGAAAATAAAGCTGCAGCAGGTACCTTACAGACAGGGCTTCTGTTTCTTTTTTTTTTCTTTTTTTTTTTGTATAATTCAAATAATATGGTCACATTTACTGCTCTATGTCAACTGTTTGTATTTTGCAACCCAAAAATGGTTAGTAATAAATGGCTTTTCTCAATGAAGAAATAAAGCTCATGTTTAATACATTTATGCTGCTGATGTGCCAGCTTCTTGTCATTTCACCAGCACATCAGTGGAACAGGGCTCACACAGGAAATCAAAACAGCTCCACTAGTTTCAAAGACCGCACAATCGTTCTCCTAAGTCGTTCCGAGGCCTGAGTGAAAATGTTTTTTTTGACTCGTGCCGCTTAAACATCTGACATTAGGAAACATGTGCGATCGCTCCTCAAAATGTTGCACGGGCAAACGGAAACTGAGCATACAAGATGAGCAATGATAAAGTTGGTTTCCTGTCTCCTCCTGAGGAGCTACTATTTGTCAAATTGCGCCTCATTTTGATGTGCAGAGGAGTTTACTATCAACAGGGGTACCCTGTTTGACGGCATATGCAGAAAACCAGAAGATGTCAGACAGGGGAGTATTAAAGAGGAAACGAGACGTTTACTTCATTTATACGGCTTCTTTTTTTTTATTACTTCAAATAAATCTTAATAATTGCCTTCCTCTATGTGTCTCAAGGAGTATGACTGACAAAAGATTTGAGCTCAACATATTGAACATACATAGTAGATTTATTGTTCATTGCAAAATTCTTAACATGAACTAAAACATCAAAATCAATAAATAAAGTGTCTATGAATTTTGTTTTTCTTCTAAAATCCCACGTGTTAAATATGGCACCCATTTCACAGGAAATGTATCTGACAAAATTCTTTGCATGCTGACAACATCCATTTCATCAGTAAGCCTTCACAGCCACAACACATCCCGAGTTGGGGGCTTGTTTATCAAATGGCATCCCGCAGAGTGCCAAGCTAGCCCTGGCTAGAGAGAGATGAATACAGAGGGAAGGATGAGTTGAAGCTTTGTTGCTACTTTGGCAAAATTGTCAAAGAATAGTCCCTTGGTGCAAGGGATGTCCAATAACACAGAACCGACTGTTATACTCTCATGACTCTCAACCCTGAAATAAGAGAAAACTAGCGATTTCCAGCGGGAGATGGCTACCTGCGGTGAAAAGAGAATTCCCTTCAGACATACACTTCGATGAAAGTACATGTGCTTGATGCTAGCCTACCACCGTACACACGGAAATAAAATAGAACAAAATAGAACCCCAACTGAGTTTTTGATAAAAGCTTAGCGCTCCACAGAAACCGGTGTCCATCTTCTTCGTCCGGCTACCTGGGGCTTTTGAATTACAAGCCTTGACACTTCTATCAGAAATCCCTGCTACAGTCAAAGATTATTTGAACATCTGAATAACGTCTGAAGTTTGTATGGCGCGACTTTTGTTTTTACGTCTTTTTCCTCTCCCTTGCTTTCACATTTACTGAAATGAAGTTAATGTTGCTTAAAATAAGACATTTAAATATTCCGGACGCTCGCAGTAATATATGGCAATCCATGAAATTATTCAGTGCAAATATCAATCTTATTTAAGGTAAAAAAAAGTACCTGTGCCCACTGGGCTTTTGAGACACAAAATGGTTGTCCACCAGAGAGTAATGGGTCGGCATGTGTGAGCGTGGGCAAACCCCGATCAGTGTAGACCTCCTACCTGAGCATCGCGCTTCATCCATTCCTTGGTGTGCTGTTGTTGCTGTTGCAAGGTGGCCCTGGCCTGCTTCTCTAGGCTGCTCAACTCCCGCTGGTGCTCCTGGACCAGGCTGTCCTTTTCCGCGCAGTAATGCTGCTGTAACCGTGTCCTCTCCAGCTCGTGCTGCATGCGCTGCTCAGCCATCTGATTGGACAAGCAGGCAAAGAAAGACTTCATCAGCCAACATACACGCAGAGCAACCTTGTCGTCATGACAACTTCCAGCGATTCATTCAACCACTGCATCCTATTCCGTTAACTTTTATGTCCACCTAGACCTCCCATGAGTCTGACCACGTCGGTGAAATTGGTAGAATGGACTGGGAAAATACGAGAAAACTTTCTCCGCTTTCTCACGTTCTCAGCGTACAACGTAATGGGATGTGTTTACATCTGGCTTGCTCCATTGCCCTCCCACCTCTCCTGACAATTGAACAGACCGGTCCCCAATGTCCAACTCTCTCTCTTCCAATCTGTCCCCCTCGCCCTATTCTGCTATCAGAATATAAAAGAGCAGTTATTTTGGGCTATGCATGTGAGCTGGCGGGGGTTAACCATCTGGCTGCAGTTACTAGCCAATGCACCATGCTATGCGCTTGACAGCATGCGAAAATCGGCTTAGGCATTGACTATGTAATCATTATAAACCCAAATCCCCAGAAAATGGAAAGTAGGCGAAGGACAGAAGAAAGTGAGCCAATTCTAAAGGATTGTAGATACGTTCTTTTTTTTTTTTATCAGTTCTGTTGCTGCTTTCATTGGAATTTATGCTGCTAATGAAATATATCTAATGTTCGAAAAAGTACCAAGGAGATGCATTTATTACAGAAAGGTTGGTTATGTGAATATTTAGGTTTCAGTGGAATTACAAAAAGCTAACAATGCTAGAAGATGATAAAACACATTTAATGAGACAGAAAGTCACAATTTTTCTGACTTAATCATCCAGTCCTCTTAAGCTAGTCTTTATCCCAGGACAAAAGTGAACTGAGTCACATGCTGAGAGGTGAGCATTGCCAGTGGAGCTCCTAGCCTCAAGCCCCAGGCACTGTTCTGTTTCTCACTCTCCCATGGCAGGGCTATCGGGGGGTGGACCATTGACACCCACACCATCACACTGGGCATCCCAAACCAGAGCTTTAAAATGACAACAGGGGCCTGGGGCCCATTTACCTCCCTGCTTTGAAGCTAATCCCCTGCACATTGTGCTTGACGGCACCCAACATGGCTTGCAAGGGAAGAGGACATCCTCGGCCTCTATGCCCACACTCTGCTCTATCCATGGCCCCATCTTTGGATGTTGCTTGCTATTCAGAGCTGATGATGGATGAGGGGCTATCTACAGGAAACCGGATTCCGGTACACAACACTCAGAGAGGAAGGCTGCAATAGGTTCATTTCGGTAGCCGAAAATTTATGCAACAACATTTGGGGGACATCGCTTTTGAGGGCGTTAACAGGATGAATCATGGATTACTTAGTTTATGTCAGGCAGACAGGCACTTATAGTACACCCTTAAAACACCTGACACATGCCATAATACGGAGAAAGGTAAGAACACCACAGACCTCTACTACAGAAAGACTATGTAGCTGCCACTAGAGAAGCTGGGATGCCGACTATACATTCCACAGACGGATGCACTTGCACTGCTTGATTTTTCATGCAAAGAGAAAATGGATAAATGTCAGATCACGTTGACAGAATATGTTGTCCCAAATAGATTTATACAGCAGCAAAAGTTACAGCAGATAGATGGATTAGCGAACAACTGCTTTGAGGAAACCTCAGGCATGACAGCGGGACATGCAGAAAAAGCAACAGGGTTGTTTATTCCTGTTTAGTCTCTGGCCAGGGGAGTTTTGGAGGAAAGTGGGAATCTATAGTGTTATCAAAATGAAAATATAATCGATGTATAGATCCATTGTGAGAAAAACAGCTTAAGTAAAATATAGAGATGAGAGGACATGAGAGAGCGCAGACCCAGCAAGGAGCCTGGCTGTGACATCCCATACCGCTAGCATGGAGCAGAATATGCTAGGTGCTGGGGTTTCTTAAAGGGACCGGCGTGACGTTTATGAGGGAAGACTGAGCCAGTTATCGCACAGCTTGGTTCCATAGAGAAAGAGTGGGTTGGTTGTTTCTGCACAGCACCACTCCTGTCAGCCTAGGCTGACATGGGTGTGAGTGCTTGTGTGTGATGCTTGCGTCGGGACTGGACAGTGAGGAGGTGGTGTGCTTCTCTCTGCCTTTGTTGAGGTGGGGGTTAGAGAGAAACAGAAGTCCAGTCTAGGCCTAGATGGGGATGATGGGTTGGGTGTGAGGGTGGACTGGGAGGATGTTCAGCAAGTGGTAGTGGTAGGCGTTGTGATCTGCGATTTTGTTTGGAAAGTAAAATCCTCAGATTATGGACTGTAAAACGACAGTAACTTGTGAATAATCATGTCTTCATGTGCACACTGTCAGAGTTCGGTTTATTCTTCCTTTCTCTACTCTTCTAACTGTGTAGCTAATGTTATCACCACTCTTATCAACATCATGGTAAAGACAGGCGCTTCATCTTCATATTTTATTATTATCAAGACAAAAGCCTTCGCGATGAGCTGCTAACTCTATGTTGTTAGCTTCAACTGTCAACTGCACCCCCACCCACTGCAGCAATATTTGATAATTGTCACTTGAATGTTTTTCTGAGGCTTTGATTACTTATGTGTTCCACATGAGATGGAATATTTGATTCCTCTGAACAATATACTGTGGATGGCACAGATACAATTCGCACACATTTATTGGACCATTAAAGAGATGACATTCTTTTTCTTTTAATTCTAACAGTCAGCTTTTAAAAAATAAGCGGCTTAAGTGGATTTGTTTTGTAATTTGACAATATATATATTTTATATAATATATATAAATCCTTGCAGGTAGAATTAAAAGCGGTGGGCTTCCCACAGCATATTTCTGCTGGATATTTAAATAAAAGAGATTTTAATACAGCGAATACATATGTTCTGATTCAATCTCTTGACTGTGTGATTTGTTTACATTACCACTGTTGTAATTACAAACACAAAGGTTCAGCCATGGAGAACCATTTCTCCACTCCAGCAAACAACACTTGTCTTACATCCTATGCTGTCTGCAGCAATTTACACACAGTGTAAAAAGCGAAAATGAGCGTTGACAAGCATATTATCCATGAGGTTGATTGCCAGTTTGGCGCCTGAAAATCAATCAGGTTCTGGATGAAGATGGAAAATAGAATTCTATATCAGTTAATGCTTCAGTGAAAAGATGAATTAAATACATTTTTAATTTACCATTCCATAGAAATCTAGGTATATGTAAACTAAGATTTAATATTTAATGCTGCAATAATCTCTTATAATAAGCTGCTTGATAATAATAATCACTTAAATATCCATTCAAATTGTTTAAGCATAAAAACACTAAATCCTACCCTTAACAATGAGATTGGCAGCCTCCAATAATATCCGTTTATTTGTTTAATTGAATTTGATATTTTCTGAGAAATACCTTCTTATCAGTAATTGTGAAAAAGATTTTCTCGAGTTATGATCGGAACAGACTGACACTAATTGGATCAATATGGGACATGTGCTATGCAGATTGCATTCATTTCTAAATGGCAACATTTAAGATATTCATTGAGTTGCAATCTAAAGTTAATCTAAAGTGTGTCATTTATCATGATAATTTAATCATATGGAACTGATGGGTGAAAATAACACTCTTTCAAATGGATGTCAGTCCTCTGACTCAAGCAGGTCAAGTTATCAGTGATAGCAATATGATAACAATTTGGGGATGCTGAAGGTGGAGAAGGAGGGTGTTTCTTTGCTACATTATGACCACAGTAAAAATTAGACCTTTCATGCATTGAAAAATACCGACAGACAGCAAGACATCCACTATCAGACTAATACAGACCTGTTGCTCATATTTCTGTCTGAGTTTGTCAAGTTGCTGTGAGAATTGTTTGGCCTGGTTCTCCCTGAGGGTCTTGGAGTGGATCAGATCATCCTCTACATTCACCATCTGGAGTCACAAGAAAAAATAAGAGGTTCACCATTACCTTGATTTTATAGTCAAACACTTCAGGTAAATCACTGAGACTCGGTTTACAATCTGAAGATAATATTTTGTATTCAGTATTTCTGTTATATGAAGGCATTATAACCACAGGCACACTAAATCTGATGCATGCATAACTTGCAATATTGCAGAATACATCTGCAGCACAGTATGCTGCTGTAATATTTTTCCTTTTAATTTGAAATTAATGAACTGCCACGGGGAAAGAATATGTTCAACGCATCATGTGTGATCATAACAACATTGTTATAACAGCATATACATATATTAATCTATTCATCAAAGTATAATCTTATAATTAATTTTAAAATGTGTAATATCAGAAGATCACATCAATATTCACAGTTGCAGGAAAATCTGTTCAAGTTGAAGACTTGGGAGTTGAAATCAAAAACAAGTACACTATAATCTTCTGGCTCTTTTTCCAAAATTATTATGAAAAATATGGACACCATAATATTCGAGATTTTAAATTTAGCTTTATTGCAGCCCACCACCTTTCTGGGCTTTTTTGGGCATATTTTCTATTCATGCGATGATGATCAAAACAATTGGAAATGTTATTTTAGGAATGCCTCTGTATTTGAATGATGACGTGTGTTTTACTCAAGAAGCTCTAAATATGTTTTGATTAATCCATTTAAAAAGCTGAAGCCTCCTTTGAACTACAAACTCAATGGAGATTAGATTTTTTCCAAACCAAAATAGGGCAGATTCATTCCTTTAAATTTCGCCTAAGAGCTCTGCAGATTTTGAGAGGAGAAAGAAGAAAGAGAGAGATGGAGATAATCCGTTTAGATACAACACCATCGAGTCTGAAGAGAGGGAGAAGATGACAAGAAGAAGGATGGAGGGATAAATAAAGGAGAATAGAGAAACTTCTTTTTAAGTACTTTCTGCAACATTAAAGCCTCAGTGGGAGGTGGTGATGGAGCGATGCAAGCGCGGAATGGCAACGAGGGAGAAGATGACATGGCTGTAGAAGAGACCGCTCCCTCTCTCCTGTGCCTTTGATGTTGGCTGAGGATAAAGTCAGATTGGAGACTGGGATGCCAGGGGCTCGATGTAAAAGAAGGAACAAGCATGAGACAGAAGGATGACAACGGGAGAAAAGAAGCAGGGGGAATAAGAGGAAAAGGACAAACAATAAAGACAATGTTTTGAGCGTGAAGGAAAGCAGACATTGCTTTATATCCACTCATCCAACAGATGAAGCCTTGGATTCAAGAAGTTGGAAAAAAGATTGTACGGAAATAAACAACATTCAGTGTGCTGCCTACAAATGCAAATCTTACAAAGTGCAGAATGCAAATTATATCCCAGTTTTTTGGGATCTTTTTTTTTTCTTGCCATTTCTGACGCTAGTAGAACATTCTTTCTCTTCTCTCAATGTGACACACACTTGTAAATGTTCCAGGGCTCAGGACCGTAATCAGTGCCATCTTCTCTAAAACATAAAGCCTAAAGTGCTCTACTGTAGCCTGGAGCAAAAACATTTGTAAATCAGCATTGGAATCTTTACAATGGAGCGTGAATTGATCAATTAAAAACAGCCCATGCGGCATGACGCCGCATGATGTGGCCTGATGTGCTAATTAGTTTAGCTGCTTAGTGATCCCGATCTCCATCCAATCCCAACATGCCCAAGTAACACCCTCTGAGAGAAGTGGGGTCAACATGTGGTAGCAGAGTGCACAAGTTTAATGAGCATGATACTCATTTATGTGGAAGATTAAATTATTAAATATAGCCTGTGGATAAAAAATTTCCTGGTTCCTCCGAACAGGAGTGGTAAAAGAAAAGAGGAGGGGAAAGTGAGAGACAAGAGAATGAATTGCATGCATTACATAGGAACTCTCAAGTGCCACTTTGCATGAAGCTATGCTGCATGTGTGGTCAGGCTGCATTTCCCTGCAAATACCACATATATGCATATGCGGTATGCATGCGTGTGATGGTTTGTGTAAGTGCCCACTGTATCCAGCTACAGTCCACATATGATAGTAATTGTGTGATAATGAACTCCACTTCTTGTTAGAGGACTCGTTCAATTGGTTAAATAAACATTTTTTTTATATTCTTTTGCACACTGATGTATGTGTGTGGTTTTGTGTAAGTCTTACCTGGAGTTTCATATCAGCATATGCTTTCTCAGAACTGAGCTCCACCTGTTTCTTGAACTGCTCCAGTGCCATATCTGCCTGTTGGTTCTGCTGCCTTTGGCTCTCCCTGGCTCTGTCCAGCTGGCCTTCCATCTCCCTAGAGAGAGAGAGAGACAGAGAGAGACAGAAAATGAAAGAGAGAGGAAATAAATGTCTGATGACTTGAATCTAAAAATGCTTTGTTCAGAAGATAATCACATGGGCTTTTCAAAATAGCAATTACGAAATTCTTTCAGGAAGAAGGGAAATGAGAAATAGCCATAAACAATATGCCTCCAACATATTCCTTTCAAAACATTTTGGATTCAATATTCCAAACTATTATTTTTTTGTAATTTCGATGAACAGTAGAGTGATAGCATATGCTTTTTACCATTTCCATATGAATGTGTGTGTGGGTGTGTGTCTTCCATGCAGGTACACTGCTGCATGGCTGACAAATGTCAGGTCATGGCGTTGCAGTCTGAGTGGCTTGACAGGCACAGTGAGAAGGGACAGAGTCATACTGAGTGCTGTCAGCACCTAGCCGAGAGACCCAGCTACAGCATCCTATGCAGCAGCAGCAATCAGCTGTCAAATCTAACATTTGGAGAGTGTGTGGGGACGGGAGTGTGTGTCGGGGTGGATGGAAATAGGGTAATGACAGAGTAGAAGTGAAGGAAGCGAGAGGAGGTGTTATTTTTGTAAACCGCCTGACAATTTGCATGTTGAATGTACACTCATAGTGACGGTTCCAATGTCCTCCACCTGTAAGCATTAATAAAAGCCTGGAGGATTAGGTTACAGTGATTCCTTTTATATTCATACTCATACACCACAATGACATATATGATTTGTTTCCAGCTGGACGCGTATGTGATTCTATCAACATGTGATCATATCTAAGAAGTTTTATTAGCTCAGAGTGTTTGTAATGTCTTCTTGGGAATTGAAAATAAATTCAAATAATCTATAGAAATACATTGCTATTAAATGTTAACAGGACATTGTTTGAGGTTGACTTATCAATTAAACAATCTACGAATAAAATATGACTTGGTAATATCACAGAATATGTGCATTTTTTGCAAATAATTTATCTGTAAAAACGTACGTATGAATATTATAAATAGTGTAATTTGTACTGCAGAGTTACTGAATATTTGGATGTTCTCTCCAAGAGCAGAGACTCACATCCACAAAACGGGTGAATGAATGAATGTCTTCGAAAAACACAAAAAAACATTTACATTGTGAACCTACAGTTTGCTCGTAAATTGTTTAACCATTTTCATACGAATGCATTTACTCTAAACAGAACAAAGACGCTCAACTTATCTAATATTAAATGGAAGGGGTCTCAATCTGCCTTGATGTTCATTTATCCGATCCACTGCTCACTTGGGTGTATTGCTGAGTAGCCACAGAAGTGTAGTGATGAGTGAAAAGTAGTTTGATTGATTTGTTTTGAATGTTTCACCTTGTGTCATGTCGCAAGAGTGTTAGTGTTAAATCTCTTTCAGAAGGATGTCTATAGCTTATATTCAGTTAATGATGAGTATCTGCTTGAGGGAAAAACAGAAAACTGCAACAGAGTCATAGGTGCTATAGTCATATTTGATGCATGTGTGGAACAAAACGCTCGCCTTTAAGCTGTTGGTTGTAATGTTACAGCTGATTGGTGAATATTTTGGGTTGTTAAAGGAGCTTGCATTTTCCTTCAAAGTTATATTCAGTACTGTCAGATGTCTGAGAAAACTTCTCAACTGTGCAAACAGCATTCCATGTTTTTATGTTCCCAAGAGTCTGTTCTAATAAATAATATTTTGAGTGAAGGCAAAAACAATAAAGCATATGGCAAACAGAACACAGTGTGAAATTTCAACTGTAAGTGCAGATTGAGAGAGTAACTTATAAGAAACAGTTACATATTAAGAATATAAGGAACTACTGCGTGAGTGATCAGTAATTTAAGTACAGAGTCAGAATCCATGTAGATTTAACCTGAACAGGTTCCCGTTTCAAACGTTCACTAATAATAATGTATTCAACCAGCTAAAAGTAGCTAAAAGTTTGTCTAGCATTAGCAATGATTATAATGTAATGGCGTTAGTAGCATGGACTGGAAAAATGGTTACAAGACTAATCTTTCCTGTTATATGACTCTGTAGGGACATTGGCCGAATTAGTGATTTGCTCTTCAATTAATCCTCTTTTGGGGAAGAATAGGGATTTCAAAACTAAATAATACATTCGGTGCCTATATTCCACAACATACTATTCACTCCTTCCAAGAAGTTAAGATTTCAAGAGTGCAAAAGGTAAATTCAACAAGATATTGCCAAGAATAGCAGTCCTCCACTATGAATATGCAACATCCTGGAGAGACTGAGTGTTTCTGTATATGTTAAAACAGCCATTACTGAAGGAGAAGATAAACATTAATGCAACAGGTGACTCCAAACTTCTAAACAGTAGTGCACATTCATGGGAAAAGTTGTAGTCAGTATTGACACATTCACAGCGTGTCCATTTCTGTCCAGTGATAAATAATTTCCCACAATCCAAGCAGCAACTCTCAGGATAAAAAAAGCAAGAACAATGTGACGGGGAGAGGAAAGAAATAAAAATCAAAGAAGGCAATAAAAAGGCAAAAAGCAGAGGAGCACTGAAAAAGGAATGTGAAAGTTTTCTCTCCTCTTTATAGTGATCTGTCTCTTTGTAATTTTGGTTTCTCTGAAGTTGGACATCAAACGAGAAAGAAATTGTTGTTTTTTTCTCCCCTCAATTTTGTGTACTCTGTAATTATTAATTAGTCGTTGCATGGCTGGCTTCCGGCTCAGACTGACACAAAGGATATGTTGAGAGACGGGGATGTAAAAAAAGAAAGGGCGAGTTAAACAGAGAGTGGGATGGGAAAGAGGATGTCACAGAAAAGAAAGTTTTTTTTAAACTTCCAAGGCTGAGCAGAAATGGAATTGGTGTGTGTCTCACTTGTGTAGAGTTGTTGAGTGTAGGGGTGTGCGCATGTGCATGTATCCGAGTCACAGTCCCAAACTACTCAAGGAATGTATTACTACTAGGAACTGCCTGCTGGGCCTTCATCTCACTGCAGCCAACTTCATTAGCTGCTGATAGATTATGCTCTACAGCTGAAGGGAGCAGGTGAGTCTGAGATGAGAACTGTGCATGTGTGTGTGTGTTCTATCTGTGTGTGTGGTCACTGTAGCGATAGACAGTATGTCACCATCAATAAAAGAGCAACGCTGGTTAGATGAGAGGACAGAGAAAAAAAAAGAATCAGGGAGGCCTAGCAGGGCAAAGCAGAGAGGGTAAGGAAGGAGAGGGATGCCAGCACCAGGGCGGCCTAGTGGCTTTAAATGGATCTCTGGTCAGGAAAGTGGAAGGAGAGGAGGCTCAAATTAAAGATCTGCCTTTTCTTAAGAGGAAGTCAATCTTAAACGGCTGTTTAAAGGGGAGGAAGAAAGGGTGGCAAGGATAAAGGAGTGCATGTGCTAGAAAGGGTGAAAGCGCTTCTGCCATCCTGCCGCCTGCGTGGAGGCGGTGTGGTGCAGGGACTACCCAAACCACACAATGCCACATGCTGCCTGTGTGTGTTGGACACAAGGAACCTACTGTACATAAATGTTTATATAAAAGCATCGTTGAGACAAAGACCATACAGCACACAGAGGCTATTGTAACTGCTTATGCAAATAATCGTTTCATGTGAGCAGAGTGTTTAGGAATTGTGAGGGCTGGGATGTTAACAGAGCCGGACAATCCTGACAAACAGACCAGAATGTCCACTTGCGTCTGGATGCCTCTGGTCTCCAGTATAAAAAGACAAGTGAGAGAGTGCAGTGCCTGTGCATCTGCGTCTGTGAGCTCATCCAAACGGAATGATAACAAATCCACAGACACATCAAAGGAGTCTGGAAAAAAAGAGGGAACCAAAAAAAAGAGCATGATCATACAAAACTGAAATATTCTGTGCCCTTTGAACAGAAAATAAAACAGGCTTGTTTTCATCCGAACCCCCAGAGAAAGCGAACGAGATAGGGAGATAATAAAGACAGACACAGACACACATTAGACCAGAAATAAGCGAACACAAAAGAGAGAAAGCAGAAGGGCAAGAAAATGTTTGACACATAGAGAAAGATTTCAAAGGGGTGTGAGAAACGTTGAGCCCGATGGCCTGAAAATCGCTGTTAATGGGGGCCTGTTTACAAAGAATTTTACAGCATGCTTTGATTAAAAAAAAAAAGGGGCCACACTGGAAGCAGGATCAGGTTTTTCTGTTTTTCACCACTATCGTTCTCCCACAGCAGCATCTGTGCATGAAAGTCACCGCAGTCACCTCAGCCGCTGTAACCACGACCCCCTTATCACACATCAGTGTCACACTTGGCTTCAACTTCCTGTCATGCTCTTCTCCTCTTCCAGTATTTACAGCAGTTTGATAGAATTTAAGTTGACTATCAAACTAATCGAAGAAGATTAATTTCCATTGATAACAATGATCTATTTCTGAACACCTACTGTAATCTGTCCCATTGGATATTCTTTGTTCTATTTGTGTGGATAGTTTTTCTGTAAAGAATTTGTGGACAAAAATACAGTTTTCATACATATCTCCATATTGACGGGTGAATGTTACGCATGTTTGCCATCTTTATTTTCATGATTAACATTTCCCAAATGCTGGGTGAATCCAATATATTTATGTTATTTAAAAAATATTGATTTTACCATTTATTGGTGAAAGTAAAGAGCCTTGTAGAGACCATCTTTCATTTATGCACACAGCATTGTTAGGATGCAGACAAATTAGTTACTGCTTATGGGCGGATTCTTTTGTATTTTAGCATTTTTTGCGAGACACTGCTGTAGTTGCAGTGTTAAGCACACAGTGGTTAAAGGCTCCACAAGGGTTCCACAAATGTTCTGATTTCATTATTCCTACAAATGACTGACTTAAAATGAAAATAAAATTAATTTAAAACTTAAAAATCAAAGAAGGGTTAAGAGGAACATTAGCTGCAGATCACAGGACGCGGCAGAAGAGAAGGGAGGAACTTGGTGGCCATAGTGGATAGCATTTTGTTCATGCTTTAACCTTCTCTTTTGAAGCCTCTGCACTCCCGTCAACACAGGGAACGAATCCAAAGACCTTCCTTCTCACTAGTTAGTGTCAAAGCAAACTAAACACCATAAGGAAGATTAAGAGGAATCTGTTGTAGCCCAGACTACCAGTAGCACTATATGGATGGGTGAAGATGTGGGTGAGACAAAAAAAAAATACTCTAGATGTCTGCCTCCCCCTTTTTTTGTGTGCATAAAGATCAGAGTGTTCCTGAAGCAAAGGAGGCAAGAGAACACAAGATCGTATATTGTTCTTATAAAAAATGTTCAGACTTGAAGCGAAGAGATTTTACTCATAACATGATATCGTACAGGGATTTTCCTGCCTTCGCTGTACATTTAGATTCCATTTGGCACCATGAATTATGCAGACTGCCGCATAATGTGCTAAATCAACTTTGCACGATTCCCCAAAGTAAACGTACTGTATTTACATATCCTGAAATGTATGCAATGGAACATGAAAACAAATAAAACAATGAATGCCCCAAAGAAAAATGAGATTGAGCTTTTTCGGTGCATGAAGTAGCACATGCCTGCTTTGATAATTATTCATACAGTTAGGGCACATTTGTAAGTGAGTTAACTTAATGTAAAAATGTCAAATAAGGTTACGTGTAGGCAGAGTGGTGCAGGCAGGGAAAGCATTAAATGTGATTGAGGCACAGAAGTATCACAATGTAAGTCAGGGATACATCAATTGATGTGATGATACTACTACGATCAGATATACAGCTAAATGTTGGGGTAAATGCCATTACATTATAATTTATTCATTTTCTGTAACTACTTATCTATGTAAATTGGCATTTTCGAAAGACACATTGTCTAAATGTACTCCATTAGAAAATTTCCAGCATGGGAACAGATGTTAAGCTCCTCACTACGCCCGTATTAACTGCCTAAGCCTTGTCAGTAAAATAAATAGATTTCCTTCAGATGTTAGCATAGTAATGGTTGCTAAGTTCAATATACTGATTATAACTGGTTATTACACATGCTTCTAAGCATGTAACTGAATGTGAACTTAAAGATCCTTCCAGTTTCTTTTTCTTTTTTTAAAGCATTTTCCTGCAGTCAGGTCTGTGCTATTGAACTGGCCCTTAACTTAACTACATTCTCCCCTTTCAGTTGAGTTGCCATGGGAGTAAATATTGAGTCCCGGTGAAGCTTTTAATATTCAGGATCCATAACTCCACCTGCACCTTAACACTAACCCGGCCTCTGCTCGGCTGCCTGTAGTCCCTCTACGGACCACCACCCCTGCTTTCCTCCATCCCTCCCGTCATGGGAGAGGAATGCTGGGAAAAATACAACTACTTCAAAAGACACGCAGATGTAGAGTTTGCATGTGCCTATACAAATACAACTGCAAAACAACATAAAAGTACATACTGGCTGCATCCTTAAACTAAAGAGGGGAGGGGCGCTATCGCGTGCAAGCATGCTGGTGCACATAGGCTGAAAGAGACAATGACACAAAAACAGATACACACTCAAACACCAAGCTGCTCATGTCTCCAGAGCTGATTATTAAATCAAATAGCAGCTTTGTTGAGTGCTGTGAAAAAAAAGGAACTGAAACAATAGCTGAGAATCACGACATTTTAGGTGAGCAGGCCTGTGAATGAAGGATTGGTTTTACAAGTCCCAACGGTGAAAGCATGGTCGCATGGACGGGTTTGGGCAGAACCGACACTGCTGGCGTTAGCCGCTCATGAAAGGCCAGCTTCCAGTTGCCTAAAAGATGCAGCCTCTACCGTTCAGAACTGAGACAACCAAGCGCCATAACGTTAACAAGCATATGGTTTTGATAAACCCAGCTGGGTGCAGACGGTAGGAGGGAGGAATGGGAAAACAAATAGATATGAAGAACTCTTCATGGGGACAGAAATTCTCTAGAGGTAGAAATGGACCAGTTATTGTTAATTTTCTCTAATTTAAACTTCCAGGCAATTTTCTGTTTTCAAATTGTTATTTGGAGGTCATTGTTGCAAAAGGAGGCAAGCTGTTCCCCAGATAAGTTCCCCACCCCTCCCCTCAGTGGTGCATCTCTCCATCGCAGTACTAATGCCCTGTACTGATCTGAAGCACATGGGGCTGAAAGAAAAGGAGAGGAATTTGGTCTTTGCGCAGCTTTGTAGTGCTTTATGTTCTGGTTGCTATAGTAACACATTTGTGGAACTCAGATTGATATAGCAATACATATTTGCATGGAAGGAAGGTGCAATTTCTCTTCATGAGTTGGAATGAAAGATGCTATATATGGATGAAACAATCAGAACTGTCAACACCTTCAGTAGTTGTCCTGCTTATACAGAGGAAAGATTAAAAAAAATATCAGCACATAGAAATTATCATGAGACCTATGATGATGTATTTTAATAGTGTAAGCCAAGTGATTCACAAAAAATACAAATCATGAAACAACGCACATTCAAAGTATCTGGTACATGGAAGGTATATTGAGCAGTTCTTGTCAAATTTCACTATCCATGTCCCATCTTAACACACGCACACACACACACACACGCGCCAGCAGACGCACACATAATTCCCTGGATGCGGTCTTTCTCTGACTTTGAAGTTCTCCTGAATTACCTTTAAAGGCCGTCAATGTTGCCACGACAGCAGGAGGGTAACAGACATCAGCCTGCTTACCATATGAGAGTGTGTGTGTTGTATGTATCTTAAGTGCTTAATTTGCTAAGAGCCCAATGGGCTCAATGGGCCACTTGTCGTTAGTCTGTGTTCAACACCAAACGAGGGAATAGCTGGCTCATTACTGATACTAACAGCGGGGATAATTTATGCACCAATGGATGTGTCTGTTGTGTTTAAGCTCATCTTCTGCTGCGGGGACGACTACGACCAGCACAAACAATAAGCATAAGCAGGAACAACCGATTGCGATATTAACACTGAACACTACAAGATACAAAATTGCAAAATTGGTATTCCTAACTAAAGTGGACCCATGAAGAAAAAAGCCAATCCATTCTTTCTAATCCTCTGCCTCGGAGTCGCTCTAATAGTAGAGTCAAACAGTTTAATATCACTCAAACCTTTGAATTGATGTTGTTATTGTTTCTGTGGTTGGCGTATGAGTTTTGTATTGATCAAATCGTGTTCAACATATTCCAATTCTGCAAAGGGAAATTTGAAATCTCCTAGTGACCAAATAATGTGGTTCATTATTGGATTAATTACGTAGTGCAAAGAACTGAAGGCTGACTGACATTGATTGATGTGTAGGATGTCAGCAGGTTCTGTTGAGGAGTATGTTAATAGTGATAAAGACAGTCTCCACTTTTACGGCAATCAATGTGGGCAGAAATACTTGCTCTCTAATTCTCTTGAGTTATACTGTATAAAAAGATCAAATTGGACGTACAAAGGTTGACCTTAAAATCCAAACTCCACCTTAAATCAGAATTCTTACATACGATCAAAGACTCATGTCCATAGACGTAAGTACCTTTCTAATAAATGAAGTCTGAGTCAACATGCTCATGGCTCCAATTGTTGACACTAATAATTGTAAAATACAGTAAAAACATCACCAGCCCTATGAGTGATGGAAAGACCCTGATGACAGGGGCGAGTTCCAGTACGACCAGAAACAAAGCAGGAAATATGTCCAGTGACCCAGTCCACACCGTAAGTGTATATGTGTTCTGAAGCTGTTCTGAGATCATGACTAGATCTAGTGTGCGCACTATTATGTTGCACAACCACACACAAACTGATATGCTGATAATGTGTCATTAGAGCACAATCAAACATCCCGTCAAGAGGAAATGAATGGGACCATATTGGACCTTGCCTAGTGGCAAATACACCTATTGTTTAATACCAAATGACAGTACTTTGCGATACTATGTAATCACTCATCAGTAAATCAAGATATTTTGCCAATTCAAAAACTTCCACTGTGATTAATTTATTGTGACAAATAACACTTTTGGTTATTGGTTTGATATTTCCAATTGTACCTGACAGCATCTTCTAGTTTGGCTATCTTCCTCCTGGCCTCTGTCGTCTCTTTTTCTGCCTCACTGTGCATTGCCAAAACCTGAGGGAGAGAAAGTGTGAGAGAGAAAAAGGCATAAGTGAGTGCAACAGCAGACACCATCAAGCATCACTCAACAAAGCTCTCCTGTCTGTAACCTTGTGCATCTGGTCTCGTCTCTTCTCTCTACAAGCCCACTAAAAGAACCCTCAGAGGCTATCTGCTTCGGCGGAGGGCCTCTCATTCTGAATCTAGGGCAGCCATATGGACCCTTCTTATGTCCAGATACCAAAGTCTGGCCTTGTTCATGCGTTTGATTTACCACTCCTAAGGATTGGAAAGAGGAGTCTTTGCAGGGGGAGAAAACATGGGAAGTAAATTACTGACTCCTTTTTCTTTCATTGTTTTATCTTGTGTCACCTTGCAAGAGGAAGCAGGTAAAAAGAAAAGTGGAAAAAAGGAGAAATTTACATTAAATGGACAAATTAAAAAACAAGAATTTGAAGAGATGTTGTTGATGCTTAATTTAAAATGTCTCTGATCTTGAATCAAATGCACAGCGGCTTGCTCAACTCTTGGAGGGTCATCAGTAAGAGAGGCTCTAATGATGCCAACCTGCCATCAGCATGCACAACTCACTTTACTTGATAGCCAATGCATAAACCCTACTCTTTCACCTCTGTCCAGCTCTAAGTCTACCTGTTAATCACGGGTCTGTTTTTATGAGAACAGACATTAAGTATTAAAGTAAGGGGAAGGAGCCTGTGACTCCAGGCTTTGATCTCCGCTTGACAGTAATCATTTTTTCCCCGGCTGTTTTAATGCAACGACAGAAGCTTTGGAGTAGGCCGGATCACTCCTGCTGAAGGAGAAAGTACACACTACCTTTTTCTCACAGTTGATCTGCAGTTCTTCTTTTTCCTGCTGAAACTCTAACCTTTGATCCTGAAAGAAAGTGAAGTCCACACAACCAATGTAACTTCAAGCACTTTCGTATCTGGTGTTCATATAGTGACATAAAAAGAGACACACAACCCAAACTGTACCCTAATTTGTTGGTGTTTTCGATGTTCGCTGTCCAGCAGCTGCTGTTTGAGCTGAGCCACCGTTTTCTCCAAGTCCCCGATCACCTCAGAGGCCTGCAGGAGCGAACCAAGGCACAAAGTGATAAAAACAAAATGCAACTTCATTTTTAATCACAACACCAATGGAGTTGTTGTGTCCATGTTACCTTAGCAGCAGACAGAACGTGTTCTCTATGTAAGTGGCTCATGTCCGTCTCATGTTTGGTCAAGAACTTCTGCAAAACCATCTCGTGTTGCTCACTCTGCCGCTCCCTCTCTGACTGCAGAATCATATTTCTGTTAAAGCACCACAGACCAGTTAGTTCATATAACAACGTGTTCCTGTTTCAATGTCAGCAGTTAAATTATCTATTTATTATTAGAAAATAACTTATGACTACAAGGACAAATTTTACTATAGATATTGCATTTTGTCAACCCAGTTGTTGACAAAACAATACTGAAGAATGTCATTCTTTAACACTCAATGATTCTTCCTCTCTTATTGCTCCCTTTTTCACACACCGTCTGTTGGCCTCCTGAAGCTCCACACTGATGGAGGCAATTTGGATCTCCAACTGGGCCTTCTCTTGTGTCCCTTTCTGACGCAGAGCATTGCCCTTCTCCACCTCCACAGACTGCTGCTTCACCCGCTGCTCCAGCTCACGCACCGTTTGCTCCTGAACCACAAGAACACACAGACGTTTCAAAGTGGATGCTAATATGGAAGAATGGAATTTCAGAATTTTACATATCATCTCTTTGACTTGATCTCTGATCCTATAATTTACATACCATTAACAGATAAATGTCATATAAGATCCAGTTTTTCAAACTAGGAAATATGTGCCCCCTCGGGGTTCTGGGTACAATCTGGCAATGGCATTGTGGAAAACATTGAATGAAAGCAGGAATTATATTCAATTAACAGGAAAACCTAAGATCATGATTAAAAGGCTTTAACTGTGGTCTGACTGTGTAAACAGGGACGACTGTCGTATTTCCAGACAGAACTGGATAGTACTGCAGTTTAAAAATGTTCTAGCTGAAACGCATCAAGTCAGTAAAGCAACATTTTTGAGAAGTTTGAAACTGAAAAAAAATTGAAAAGGCTTTATTGAATATTCTGTCCTCTATATTTAATACCATGTGTTTTATATGTTTGTGTGTTTATTCTTTATTTATGTAGCACAATTACAAACATAAAAACTTATCTAGATGCGTTAAAAGTGTATTCTATAAAAAAGTTTTTGAAGTCAAATATTGTGCCTTTGAAAAGTTTATAGAGTCATAAAAGTTTTAGGTATTGTTTGACCTTGTCCTGTTTCTGACTTATGTATCAACTTATGACAACAGGTGGCCATGTTTGTGTTGGAAACTTTCATTGAAGACGATCAACTGTCCTTTTGCTTCTTTATTTATGACCTCCCTGCAGCCGTGAACATAGTGCTCTGAGTTACATGTTAAACTAGAAATCAATTAATCATTTCTGTTTTGATCAGAAGCTGTCTGTTTTCTTTCCACATTACTCTTTCTTGCTTTTGAAAGTCCATACATAGTGAGGGGCAGACCACACTGAGTTTCCATGCAAGTAAACTGATTACCACTTATCAGTAAGGCCTATAGGTTCAATGCCCAGATGTCTAAAAGCTGGAAGTGTCCTTGAGCAAGATATTCAACCCCAGGTTTGCTTCCCACTGGTGTATAAATAATAGTGTGAATCATCGCTGCTCCTGATGAGCACCTTGAGTGGGGAAAAGGTGCGGTATAAATATAGCCCGTTAACAATTTATTCACAAACAAAGAAATTGTTCACAAGGTCGGATAAGATCTTTGTTTTTGCCTGGAGAGATACAATGTTCTGATGAAATCAAAGTAGGTTTTGAATGGAGGACGGTAGGATGTAAATCTTCTGTATTCAATAATGGCTACTTTAGATGAAAGACATTTTTCAATGATCAGGAAAATTGTGCAGGAACTGGATCAAACTGGTAATATTGGTAATGGCTGACATTAAAATATGGACGTTTTCCATATTCTAGAGGAAAACATCAAAATCTAACCCAAGACTCTGACTTTCGACAAAGTATATAATTAAAGTCCAGCTGATGCAGACTTCCTCCGACACTGATTTAATTAAAAGAAACACCCTCTCGTCTCTACATGTAGGCCCACAGTGTGTGCAAGTGTGTCTTTGGGTGAGTGCTTGTGACAGCACGGAATGCAGTATGGGCAGGCTGATAAAGGTGATGACGGGGCGCTTATTAATGATGGAGCATGCTCTTCCATCTGGACGATGACAGAGGCTGGCGATGACAGAAGGTGGAATAACGGTAGAGGAGGGACTGATGTGTACGCCAGCCGGGGGGTTTGGGAGTCTTTTCTTTATGTTACCAGTGTAAGTTGCTAAGAAAAGGAACAAGGGGTTTCTGTTGTGCTGGGATGCGTGCTGACACCCAGCTTTCTTGCAGGAGATGAGAAGAAGCGCCTCTCCATGCTGTGGATGGACGAGGCACACCTGGAGACACTCAGAGCAAATTAAGTCCCCTAATGAGGTGCTTTGTATGAAGACTTACAAGGTGTGAAGGGTAGACCACAGTGAAACCATTATGAAGATGAGGGAAGAGGTAAGCTATGACAAATAAAGTCATACAGACTGATGGATGATCTTTAGCTGTTCCTGCATCAGAGTTAAAGCAAGCGACTAGACAGCAGTCTGCATCCCTCATCTGCTGAGGTTTGTCAGGTTGTTGTCTTACTCACATTCATACTAGGGGACCAGCAGCAGGTGGAGGAGGAAGTCTGACCGAAGGCATAAGAAAGGGAAAGAGAGAAGACTGTGGACAAGCAAATCCCAGAGTCGGCTTGTCCAGGGGATTTCTTTTTTAATTATTCTTTTATCCCACACTTGAAACCAAAACAAAGTTCAGACCAACTTTGAAACAGAAAACGGGCACTTTATTAATAACAGCCAGAATTAATACACTGCTTTACTGCTCAGTGGCTCCAAGTGACAATAAAAATACAATTCTAACAGGGTAGATGTTCTCCATTACGCTCCAGTTTGTCTGTGGCAACACAAGTAATAACAAACAACAACTCCCAGAATCCCCCAAATCACAGGTACACGATACCCCCAAGGCTACTTCTTAAAGGCCCATGTCTGGCTTGTAACAGCAAGTTGGAATTAAGGGGCTTTCTTGGCTACAGTTTCTGTTAATAATTAAAAACCTGCAGAAGCGTTGCACGTCTGACTCGAGTTGTATTCTTTTTACATTTAATCGCCAGGCCCTATTATGGGTAAGTAATTTGTTAATCATTGTTGTACTCTGTTTTTATTTAAACAAAAGTCTTTTAAAAGTAGGATCGTAGTAATATAAATTTTTTTTAAATCCTCTAGCCTTAACGTAAAAAGTGTTCAGGCAAAAAATCATAGAGAAGAATATAGAAGGCAATCATTTCTCAGTTATGCTGCGGATACAAGATGAAGAAATACTAGTCTGTACCAAAAAAAACATTTGTATTCGTATCTCTCACCACTTGACAATATGAATCATATCTGTGTTTCAGTCCATTCTTTGAATATGGACATGCATTGACTATAAGACTTTGGCTGGGGCAATATCTTCACATATACTGATAGTTTATGTTTATAATACAAGACTATCTGCCCTACAGTGTCCAAACATAGAGTACAAAAATAAGATCTGAAATGTCTGGAAGCCACTTGTGAGATATTTTATCTGCTTTTAATAAGAAGTTTAAAGGGCTAAATAGTGGCCTGAAACAGATTAGCATTTAGAATCATTTAACAAACAAGTCCAAATGCCCAAAGCCACCAAAGCTCATCGCTACTGGGTCAAAGAAGGATAACTAAATATTCTACAAGTATAACATGTCTACATACCTAACTCAGGTTTAAAATAAAATAGGATACAAGAACACGGATTCAATAGGATTAATGACACACGGGTGTTTTAATACGTGAGGTATTACAGTGAAGATCCTACAAAAGGTGTGCGCTTGATTGTGTGTGTGCGTAGGTCAGCACCGCCTCAGAGAAGGAGAACAGCTAATATACAGCGACAGAGGGCTCTTTTCATTCTCTGGGGCCTTGTCTGTCCTTAATTATTAAAAAGGGGCCTTTGCACCGGCCCCGCACTGTCCAGTGTTTGATGCCTCTTAAATGTGGGCCTGCTGACAGATTAAGGCCAAAAGCAATATGTGTGTATGACAGCCTATGAATGCTGATACTGATAACAATGCTATTTATGAAGTGCATTCGCCTGGCATCTGGTGTTGATGCCTTCTCTAATTAAATGTACATGATCTCCCTTTAAAGTAAAGTCCTTTCATATAACATCAAAGAAACAGACGCTGGGGGAGGTGTGTGCACACAGGCACGTCCCTGAGCATGACCACTGCCACGTGTAAAACGTAATACACACTTCGATAAAAGACCTTTTTAAAGACGATGTGAGAGTCATTGTCATGCAGAGGTTACAGGTTTCCCCCTTCGTTTATATAGTGACAAAGGTCACAGTTTTATAACTACAGGTATGTAAGACGTGTGGGCTTTCTGAGAGCTAAACAATCCAAGGCTCTAATGAAAAACCACCCTGTCACCCAGAATCCCCGTTTCTTCCAATGACAGTCTGGTGTTGGGTGTGCAACATAATCTGGCCACATGGAGTATCTGAACTCTTGAAATTACAGCTGCTGTTTATCATGATTTTCTTAAATTGAAGTAAATGAAAGCTGCACAGACGGATGGAAGAAACATGAGAGCGCCAACTGCATGTAAGTCGTGTTAAATCAGGTTAACGCCAACAGCAACACTCCTCAGCTCATTCAGGTGGATCCCAAAGTATTCCCAGGCGAAATTAGATATGTAATCCCTCCAGCGAGTCTTGGGTCTACCCCTTACTCTCCTCCCTGTTGGATGAGCCTGGAAAAACCTTGGAGGTGACCTGAAGGCAACCTCATCAGATTACCAGACCACCTCAACTGGCTCCTTTCGACACGAAGGAGCTCCTTAGAACCAGGAATGGTTATTTCTTGGAGGGAGTATTAGTGGTTAGGATTTTGTCTGCGATCTTGTCTGTAAAATTCATGACCCAGATCTCAAGGAGTATTCGAGGTCAGTAATAATAATAATAATAATAATACATTTAATTTATAATGCACTTTACATAGCAAAGTGCTATACAGAGTGCAGTACAGTGATTGTGATTTACGGAGCTTAGAATTGTGTATCTACTGGAAATCACTCCAGGCTCAGGTTGAGTTATCTAGTTTGATAGTTATAAATAAGCCAAACTGCTGTCAGAACTTAAGAGTCCATCAATTTGATAGACATGCGGACAAACATGCAGAGGTATGTGTTCCTTTACTCACAGTTCCCTGTGATCTTGCATTATGTTCAGCCTCCATCTTGGCCAGCCTGATGTTGGTGTCTTCCAGCAACTCCTGGATGTTCTGTGTGTGTTTCTTCTGCAACTCAAACTTCTCCTGCTCCATCTCCGTCACAACAGCATGCAGCTGGGTGAGCACAGAATAACAACCTCCGTCAGTTACACATTTCTCTCCTTATAATTGCCTTTATATTTATAACTGTTTTTTGGTCAAGATTGCTCATCTCATGCCAAGAGACCCTGAAAAAGCACTTCTATTAGGTCGGGGTATAACCAGTGAAAACACGATTTATCTAAGGAAGAAATAATTTCTTATCAGCCCTAAATAAAATTCACAATAACATGCACACAGCATGAGTATGTCTTTATGGCAGTAAAGGAGATTGCCTGCTTACAACAATGTCTGCTAGAGTCACATGGTAAAACAGTCTTTGGTTCATGATCTTCACACTGTTTACAAGAGGTTGGGCTGCAGAATAATGGCCCAAGCCCATTGACTTTTTCATATACCTTCTTCTCCCACTCGTTTTTCAGACAATTGGTACTCTGATCCAACATCTTCTTCAGCTCAGCTATCTGCTTCTCTTTGCTCTCGCAGATGACCTGGGATTCCCTCAGCACACTTTGAACTGTGGAGGCACGCACACAAACGCATATTGAGTAGTCTGGCCCTGCCTAAGGGTATTTGTGCCGACGAATAGAAACAGGTACACACAAACACACACATGCATGTTCACGGATGCACTATAAGTAAATCAATGTCAATAAAGGAATTGCTCTAATCGAATAGTCAGTAACATTTATCTCGGGCAAGTTGACCTCTCATGCTTTAACACGAACAAAAGAATAGGGAGTGAGAGAAGAACAGGGACAAAGAAGTTAATCATAAAGAAAAAAGCCGGCATGATGCTGTTAAACTTTAGACTGAGCAGCACAGCTGGTGATTGTCACTTTACACCAACATAGTCTCTTGTGTAATTGTATCTTTTTGGGCTTTTTACACTGAGTGTTCAGAGACACTAGCATAAACATCCTTCCAGTTGACCTTGCAATCCTGCGACCTCTAACCTTTCTTCTCCAGTTTACGGATCATCTCCTCAGATTCCTTCTGCTTAGCCCGATACATACTCTTCATCTCCTCAATCTCCCCATTTTTTCGGTTCAGAATCTAAGGAGAAACGGGGGAATGCTTTAATACACATACTAGAGAACACCCAACTTCCCACTGCTGAGGAAATATATACATTATAATGGATGTTGCTTCTTCAGGGAGGCATTTTACTTTCATCGGTAGCCATCAATGAGCAATATTTATGGAAAAGTTATAATTGTTGATTATGATTCTTGGATACAGAAACTGCATTTAGATTTTAGATAGAAATCGAAACAAAATGGAACAAAAGGTGAAAATTAACACAGGGTCAAAACTTAAAAGAGCACTGGATCCTGAAATCCTTCTTAAAGGTATCGAGTGAATTGCTGACCACTTGTACATTCTGATGCACAGGTGTGCGTAATTTACCAAAAACATGCAGCTAGTAATGAAAAGTAAACAATGCAGGATTCACAATTTTACAAATGTTTGTATTTGCAAATGCTTTAATGGAGAAGAAATTCAATTAAGCTTTTTTGTTTGGCCTGAAGGATGTACATTTTGTGTTTACACGGTTTAATCAGTTTGTAGTAGAACAGTCAACACCTTCTACTCAATTACATGGACAAGGACATGTAACATTTTGACATATTATTCACTGTATGACAACAAGATTTATTCTGACACGTGCATATCTCATCCTACGGAGACTGTGGAGACTGAATGAAATGGTGTCTGAGAGAACCACCTGTGCTGAGATTTGATTAGATAACTGCGTCAGCTTGCTGCAGCCATCTCTGAGTATTCAATTATACTATGGAGACTCCAGTGTAAAAGAGCAGCCTAGCACTCTCCATGTGGACAAAGAAAGGTGACATGGGTGATTGTATGTATCAGAGGCTGATTAATTTGGTGAATTTTATAAGCGATATAACAACAACAGTTTGTGGAAGGATAAGACAATAGTAGATTTAGCAGTCAAAACCACCACTTGTCCTGTCACAATAATAAAATAATTAAATTAAATTAAATTAAAAAATAGAAATTGTTCAATTTCTTTAATTACAAAAATGATAACAGATGAACTGGACATGTTAAAAAATTAAAAAATAAAATAAAATAAAATAATAAATCTGGTTCACCGAAGATCAAAAATAGTAATCAATAAATTAATATGGAACTGAAAAACCCTCTAAAATCATGAAAAATGTAGGTTTAGGGGAGTGTAAACAGCATATTTCCCAACAGGTTCAAGTCAAATTCACGAGGGAAGCTTCCTGACCACAGTTTCCTGTAATACTATGGTACATGCACGCATTCATGTATTAGACTCAATCCTAACTGTACTGCACCCTCCTCTCACAATTCAATAATGTGATTAAAATGCTAAAATAAAGCTTTCATTCCGGATAACTGATCATGGTGTTGATCTTGAATTAAAAAGAATAAGCAAAGCAAAGTAGTCCATCAACAGATGACACTATTGTTTTCTGGTTGAAAATGCAGAAAGTAAATAAGCCAATAAGACTTTTTCTCTTTCTAGCATTTTGTTCTATCAAAGTAGTTAGCAGGATCCGGTCCTGTGTGGATGGGATGGGGCGAGATGAAAGGAAAACAGGGTGACTGTAGTTCACTGTGGAGTAAGGGAAACCAATTTTTTACTTTTCACTACCCCACAAAGATTGTCATTTTAGCGGTTCAACATGCAAGCAGGTGAGACAATGTCTGGTCTAGGAGGAGAGCAGTAGACAGTGAGAAATGACAGCTTTTAGGGTGCTATTTCAGGCTTTCATAAGACATCCTAATGCACAGGGAATCGAGACTAGTTTGTCCGCAAACATAGCCAAAATTATCCAAAGAGGAAAACACGAAAGAACTGGAATTATAACATAAACATACCTTATTTATGAAGAGAAAGAGACATTTCACAACAAATGAAAAAAATCAATTAGTCCTTATTGATCAAAGTCAAAATACCACTACTGATGACTATATATTGTTTTCTGATGTACATTTTTTTTGTACTGTTCTTCTATGATCTTAAAACAGAGATCTGATCCAAGCCAATTAACATACAATACACGTAAACCTGTCCGTTTGAAGCAGGGGCCAATGGTCAGTGGTACTTCAGTAGTCTATACATTATTTATAAGGGGACGAATTAAAACTAAATCTAGTCAGAGAGCAACACCAGATTAACTCCCTCTTTGAAGACATGAGGGTAAATACCGAGTAAAATTCTGAGGAAATTAAATGTGACCTAACTTGCAATCTGTATGTAATTAAAGAGGGAGAGAGAGCTGGCTGTCATCCTGTCTCTTGTCAAACAAAAAAAAGAAGCAAGGGGCATCTTAAAGTGGAGAGAAAATTGGAGTGTTTTCACTCTTTTATCAAAAGCTTCTGTGGCAGCAAAGAATATCTTAGCAAGGACTTGACAGATCCCAGGTGCTTGATCTGTAGTAAAGCTGATGGCCCCCTCATGTGAGATGAAACAGCTGTACCACTATTTTCATCAGATGACAAGGAGCTTTGAAGAACTACTGTAATTATGAGTGGGTTGGGTGATAAGACCAAAAACAGATCCTTTATTTCTTCCTTTGCCTCTTTTTATAAGCAACCGGAGTGAATCAAAAGTCCGTGATGAGGTACATGACGCAGGTTGACTAGTTTTCATGAGCACCCAGGTCAATAGACCTGCTCCTCCAGATGCTCCAGAAGAAATGATCCAGTTGACTGAAACTCTTTTTGTGTTGTTTTGCAAATTCTTATGTTGTTTATATTCCAACAGTGTGAGCTTAGTTTCAGTTTTATAAACTTCAAATTCACAATTTTCTGATGACATTATTTTCCGCCGCATTGCAACCAAAGAAAAAAAGAGTTGACGTTCAGAATGGAATACAGCCAGAGTAAAAAGTTCCCTTGCACACTCCGGAAGAGACATGTTTGCAAAGAAACTTTCGTACTTGTAAGCTATAAAATTAAGGTAAAAAAGAGTATATATTGGAGAAATATCCATCTACAAAAGTAACGGCTACTGGCAGAGAATCCAGTAATTCACATTTTACTCTTACTTTCTCAACATCCGCATCGTGTTTTTGCTGCATCCTCAGTTTCTCCTCCTGGTGCTTGGCCTCCAGAACTTTGATCTTCATCTCAGCCTTGAAACACACAAAAAACAAATGTCATACAACTATGTAACTCTGTGGATACTGCAGCACTTTTAGGCAAACAGTAGGTACTTTCTTCTGTCATGGGTCTCTCAATGGAAAGAAAAGCAAGTGGTTTTTGTGGCGTTACAAGTCCAAACACATTCCTCAGTGACATGGACATTTTTTGCAGATCAAGAAGCGTGGTAAAGTTCACACAAGCTACATTATTCTCTAGTAATTCTTACCTTCTGATTTCTGAGAATGTCTAAAATAAACTAGCTAAAAATCCGTTATTGACAACCCAACAGCTAAGAAGCATAGCCTAAGTGTGTGCACATCTTTATCACTTCGACTTGTGACGTTTGTGGACATGCAACCTACAGTTTACTTGATGGAGAAGAAGAGAGGAAGCCGTGGAAGTGAGAAAATTACTTCATCTCTTGAGCTGTTGAATATAGAGTTAACCTCTTTTATGTTTACCCTCTGGATTTTAGGATCATGCCTGCGGGATCAATAACGCTATCCCTACAGGTTTTTGGGTTCAATATGCTAATATGGTATGTTCAAAGTAAAATTTGCAGGACACATGTTACCGGTGATATAGTCCTGCAAAATAAGATACTAGACATGGACCTTTTTTAAATGATTATATCCCTGAATAGTTGGGATATTATGGAATCGTCATCACATCATCAGCACATCCTTCGTATTAACACTATAAGTCAATAACTATTGAGTACATCATTTCATGTTCTTCACTAACATTTCCCTGCATATACTCTCCAGAACCTCCTCATTCAATCTCCTGATCTTCTTTCCATCCGTCAATCAGCAGTCCTTCACTATCATCCAGAGCCTATCTCAACCCCTTCCAGTTATTCACATAGCATCCACCACATGATCATCGGCCCTTTCTGTGCTCTATTCCTCTTTTGCACCAGTCATCCTACATAAGACCATTCTCTAATGCCTGGCTACATTCTCCCCTGCTACCACTTTGCAATCTCCAATGTCTTTCATATTATAAGATTTAGTCCACCTGTATGCTTTTAACTCCACTCTTATAATATGCCCCTCCTTCTTTTTGAAATACGTATTTACCACAGCCATTTCCATCTGGGTTCTGTCCTCAAGAACAGAGCTGCCCATCACCTCCTCATCTCCTCTGTTCCATTCCCCAAATCACTCATTAAAGTCTCCTCCAGCCACAGATCTCTCAAGTCTTCCCAGGGAATACTCTTCATCACTTAATCCACTCTGTGTAGGCATAATCTATCGCTTACAACTCATAACTAACTTCTGGTGCATAAGCACTTACATTTTTTATCATCACACCTCCAATTTTTTTTTTCATACTCATCACTCTCTTCTGCACCATCTTCACATACTCCTATCCCATCCCCTTCCACACCATGATACAGGTGTTTGTGCCCTCTTCCAATGCTTTTAGCCTTGCTGCCTTTCCACTTGGATTCTTAGGCTACGTTCACACTGGAGCTCTCAATACTGACCTCCGATTTTTTGCTGAGATCCTATTTTTTTGCGTGGTTGTTCACATTATAATCAAATGCAACCACCATCAGACTCCAGTGTGAAAAGTCTACGGTCCTGAAGTGACCCGCATGCGCAGAAGAGGACGGGACGACACACGCAGCACGCTGTGTTTACGGATATAAATATGGATGCTAGACATGCGAGTGTGGGTGTATCAATTTTAAAGTTATTTACATTTGATTTTGCCCTGTCCCGCCTCCTTCGGCGCAGAATTGTGACGTCTTTCTCACTTCAATGACGTGAAAGCCGGATGAAATGGGTCTGATTTCCAAAAATCGGATCTGTGCTGTTTAGTCTGTCATAAAAAAATCAGATATGGGTCACATTGGCAAAGAAGTCGAATTTGGGACACTTTTGCCAGCAGTGTGAACGCAGCCTTAGACACACAATATATCTACTTGTCTTCTCTCCATCCGATAGCTCTCTACAATAACCTGTCATTGAGCCAACATTTAAAGTTCCTACTCCCACATCCGGCTACTATAGCTCAAAATATACCTTTTTGTTATGAACTGAAGCACTTTTGTGAACCAGATAGAAATGGGGTTTTGTTTACATTATCTTTTCTAAGGTAATCTCTAATCTCACTAAATAAAACACTTAATTAAAGTGCTTTGCATAAAACTCCAGATTTTTCTTTCGCATTGAATATTATTGCAAACATTTAGGAGTATTTTAGCACACAGCTCAACAAAATAGTGACAAAATGTCTTTACCTTTTTAGATAGTTCAATGTGTATTTGCCACAAATCATATATTTAACTCGCTACTGAAATGTTAATCCTTTTCACATATACAATGAAAACGTCTCATTGACAGGTGATATATTATTCATATAAACCTCTCAGAAGTCAAACACTGAGATGTGTGACCTAACATTTTTTCCCAAGATGCCTTAGAAAAATATATCACCATATAGTGGCAGGATGAAAAAGGGATTATAAATTTGGATGAAAGAAGACAAGTTGCGTCTTGTCTCTCATACAAATACAATGACGAAGAAAAAACATTTACATCTAAAACATTTATCCATGCACAGAGCTTCAAACACAAGTGTGAAGCAGAAATGTGCTCAACTTTGTGAGTTTACGTGTTGGCAGTCAGTCAGTCTAAAGTACGCAAAGGCTCTGTTCTGGTGTATGTTTGCGTTTAGATTACTGCATACACACTACAGCTGATCATGAACAGAGTGACTGTTTTCATTTAAAGACAGCATTTTCAAAGGATCAAAAGTTTAGTACTGTCATATGCACCCTGGAAATGATTTCCTAAGGCTTGAGGGGTGCCCATTCCCGGCCAAATAAAAGTCTAATGACCTACTCATGATCTACTGAAATTGACTTAGAATATTGCAATCCATATTTCATCTTCTTTGTTCTTTTAATGCAAAAATCAGCCATTAGTTCACCATCTCTGGAAAATAATGATCACATCTCTAACATGACCATATTATTCATAGAAACAACTTGATCTTTGAAAGGCATTCACTTTGCATGACTACTATCGACGAAAATGATCAATGGCATGTTTTTAAAGTTGAATTTGTATGAAGTAAATGATTAGCTCAAGGAATCCTGTGACTAACAGTCAGCTCTGAGCAGCCATGGCAGCTTCAAAAGGCTGTAATACTCAACAAATTCTTGGCCCTGAAAAAGGGGAAGGGGCAGCTTTTCTATTCTTTCAATAAGGGGTCTGAGAGTCTGCCAGAGAAAAATAACATGTCCTATGTACGGGGTTTATTCACTCTATAAACGAAAGATGTCAGGGTCCTTACTTTCCTGCAGGAGAGCTGTATAATTCATGAACTGTGGCATAGCAGTCATTGGCCGTAAGAGCAAAGTCTGAAGGTTCTTACTTTACAGTACGACAACTGCATTGTCTTTTTGAAGAAAATGTTATATGTATATATATATATTTGTATATACACACAGACTCACAAATACACATACACAAAAAAAATGAAAAAAATTTCCCCCCACCTTCCTTGTAAGTTATACAGGGGATTTTCAATCTGAAAATGGACAATCACAGATACAATGGGGAAACTGGCCATTTACTTTCATGTCACAACTCATATTTAGTCACTGTTTGATCCGGTGTGTTAGTCAACCCTGGGACAGAATTGCAATTCTTACAAAAATACTTTTTCACTTCCAAATTACGACAGATCACGCCATAGAGACCTGGATAAAAATCTGATTCAATCATACTGTGGTTGGACACAAAGTGTCCAAACTTTTGACTGGTACTGTATAGATTTATATAATACAATATTAACAGCACACTGGATTCTAGACAAAACAACGCCTGCATGCCTTAGGTTTAAATGAGGAATCTTTAAAACCAAAGAGCTTTTGTTGCCGACATCCTTTCACTTGGTCATTCTGAGCTCCATTATAAGTAGTTTAACCAACAAACAGAATTCTGACTCGT
Source organism: Lophius americanus (assembly GCA_037951165.1). NCBI lineage: Eukaryota > Metazoa > Chordata > Actinopteri > Lophiiformes > Lophiidae > Lophius > Lophius americanus. The sequence continues at coordinate 3,462,357 of JBBDHG010000037.1, forward strand.
ATCTGCCCCCCTCCTTACTGCTCTCGAGCTTCATTTATAAACCATATTGTCGATAAAGCTCTCTCAAGTTTTTTATCTCTTCTTTTGGTCTCTTTTTTTATGATTTACCATCGTTTTTGTGCAATGGAGGGGACCACAGGAGACCTGTCAGACAAGAAAGTTCTTGCCTCAAAAAGCTAAAGAGAGACATAGAGATACAGAGAGAGATGGCAGATGCTGCCACCTTAAAAAAGCACATGTGGGGTGTCACTTTCTCATCCTCTTTTCAAATGCTCTTTGGAAAAAGTTTGTCAAACTAGATCAGGGGTGATAGAAACTTGCTTATAAAGGCATCAGTGAAGGGAGGAGGAGGAATGTCACACACCTAAGGCATCTCTAAATCAGCCTGACTGGGTGGTACATGCCCCCCCCCCCGCCTCTTCTCTTTTTCAGAGTTGTAACGACTGTTGTAAGATGCCATGTTTTTTGACACTTCACTCTTGAAAGGACAAGAATTAGGAAGTGGTATGGTAAGGGCGAGAGGGAATGCTTGAAAAATACGAAAACAGTTGCTTTTTTACCCTCTAAGGCGTAGGGTGAAGGCGTTTTTCTCTCGAGGGGACGCAGTCTGGATAAAAATATGATTGCTAACTCTTTGAGCATCACAAAGCAAGGTTGTGTTTGTACGTTCTCTTCCTCTTGCCTGAGACGTACAGTGCCCTATTGCATCTTTCATCCTCTGTAAACACAGATGCTCTACAGTGGTTGGTATATATGCCATTTCCACATTCTGACAAGACGTTAATTTACTGTATTCTGTGCAGCTGGTAAGGCTGGATTTAAATGGCTTAAGCGAGATGAGAAAAAAAAAAACTCATTGTTGAAGGGCCGTAGTTAAAAGTAAAGATTATTACTGGCAATATGCATACATCAAATAGACAACAATCAATGACATGAGATGTTTGAATTCATAATTCCATTATTATGGAACTCTCTTATTTCCTAGTGTATGAAGAAGCAGCCTAGAGTAACATCCTGAAGCTATTCGACAGAACTAGTCCACGTTTAACTACTAAAGCTCACCAGCCTGCTCTTTTTTCAGTTTGACAAATGCTCAATTAAGAAAGGGTATGGTCCTCTAAATCACAGGCCGATATCCGCCCCAGAGGATTCATTCGAGATTAGAGAAACTGCATCATTAGGGTAAAGGCAAGCGAAGGAGTCTGATGCTCAATGAGGAGCTTGTAACCATTAAAGTGTCACTGGTTGACATCACCGCAATTATTTACCACGCTGTGCCTGCTGCCAACAGTCCCTCAGGTCAGGTACAAATGGGGTTAGTTGTTTTTTTAATTTCTTTATTTACAAAAAGGGAAAGTTTATATTAAGGAACATATACATGTTAATATTCAAGATTATAGCCATGGTTAATTTCCATCTTCAGTCTTGGCCAATGCCAGCCACATAAAATAACACAATATAATACACCCAATAACAAATAGCAGCAGAAGGAGATTAAAGTGCCCAATAATAAGAGAAAGTTAGAAAACTGTTAAAATGTTAGAATATTGTTTATATTATATAAACTATTAATATAATATATATATTTATATATATATTTTTACATATATATATATACATATATACATATATATATATATACATATATATATATATATATATATATACATATATATATATATATATACATATATATATATATATATATATATACATATATATATATATATATATATATATACATATATATATATATATATATATATATACATATATATATATATATATACATACATATATATATATATATACATACATATATATACATATATATATATACATATATATATATATATATATACATATATATATATATATATATATATACATATATATATATATATACATACATATATATACATACATATATATATATATATATACATACATATATATATATATATATATACATACATATATATATATACATACATACATATATATATATACATACATACATACATATATATATATATATATATATATGTATATATATATATGTATATATGTATATGTATATATATATGTATATATATATATATATATATATATATATATATATATATACATATATATATATACATACACAAACACAGACAAACACATATGTACGCGCACAGTTCCTGAATCTGGTTCAACATATCTGTTTTCAACAAATTGATAAATACACAATGATAAAAAACAAGAGAGAATACCGATTGAAGAAGACGAACTGATTGCTTTAATCAGCCAGTAACTATTTTCCTCTGGAATCACATGACATTAGCCTTTGGTGCAGCCAAACTCATCAGTACTTTAATTGAATTTCCAAAAATAGTCCCAGCCTTCATAATGAGGAACACTGCTAGGATATCGCTTATGGATTAGCAGGGCTTTGCTGTTTTCCACAACTTACCCATTAGCAAATACACCGTCTGAGGAAAGTGACTCAAAGGAATGTCGGAAGTTTCTCAGCTGCCACTCATTATTCCATAGGAAAAGAGCAGTCAGCATTCTTACCAATGCAGTCTGTATTTTAGCTGGAGGATGAGTTTGAGGTGAAAGCCAAGATGTTTGTTAAGCTCGGCCCAGCTTAATGACATGTGGTATGAGTAGAACTTTAAACATCGGCAATTTAAAACCAGGCTTTGGCAATTTAAGGGAATTGATGTCACAGACAGGGCTTGCATGGTCCTGCAGGAAAGCTTATCATAGCTATTGAAGGTGATATAGATAAGGTGGAATTGGTGACTTGAGGTACTGACTTGTGTAAAAAGGGTAGAATATTTCACCTTTAAATTATAACAACTAAAATAATAAGGTGGTTTGCAAACATGGGCTTTTTCTGATAAAAGGTATACTATAAACTGATAAACAGTACATAAACAGCTCTGCTGCTGTAGACATAGGTTTTTATATCCTGATCTGATTAACTGAGATGAAAACCTGGCAAATGGCATTAATAAAATAATGACATGCATTAATAGTTTCCCAACCATCTCAGTTCAAACAGACCTCATCAACTGAGATTAAAAGAGACTGAAGTAAACGCTACAAAATAGTAACCAACATAAGATTGTCAATGGCCTATTTTACATTCTAAATTCTGTTACCATCTTCAAGCATGTTTGCAAGGTTACCTATCGGAGAGATTGATGTTAAGGATGTTGACCATGTTCATCATCTTAGTTTAGCACAATAACATGCTACCCTTTGTTAATGAGCAAAGGACACAAGTGAAGATCAGGCTGGTAGAGTCACTCGTTTTCTGGACCACAAACCAAGAAACCAAGGAGACAGCTCAGTGTCTGGTGGCTAGATGAAAGGTTAAGAGATTATTTAAGTAAAAATGATTCACCCCTTGAGGGTTGGGGTGGGAGGGGAAGTGTTAGGGACAAAAATGTCATAAGCTGCGATGCGAACGAAAAAGTCAGGGGATAACCAAACTAGGATACATAGTCTGGGAATCTTTATTGGCTGCACCATATAGTGCCATTTATTCTTGGAGAGGACAGGAAGTGTGAAAAATTGAACTTGCTAGTGACGCTGGGAAAAAACGGCAGGGATTCCTAAAGCAATTTTGTATTAGAAATATTCTGGTTACAGTAGACAAATCACAAATGTACACATCGCAAAGTAAGGGTCTCACATAATTTCCACCCATTTCCCAAATTTGTCACTCCCAAAGTTTCTCTAAGACTTTTCTGGTGTGGAGCTTGAATATTGTCCTCTGACATGAGATACATTTATATTCCTTGCCACACAGCAGAACGTAGCCAGTCAGCTAGACTTATGCAGGATCAAACAGCATTGGATGCTACTTGAATGTTTCGCACGGTTTGCATCTTTGAATAGAAGTCCGCGGGTAGACTGCCAGCCCGGGAGGACATTTGAGAATGATTGTGTTCAAGCATGTGAATCCACTTCAAGTACACAAACAGATCTTAGTTAAGACATGGCCATAAAGGAGACCATACCTGTCATAATATCAGAAACTGATAACACAGGTATCATGGAAAAAAGATTATCTGATAAAGATATGATTGTGATCTACAAAAAGCTTGTAGTTATGTTTTTTAAAGTTAATTAGACTCAAAATAAGAGTGGAGGGAGAAGGACAGACAGTTTGTAAATATAGATGGGAGTGCACAAAAAGAATATTAAATGAATAGCGAACAGCTATCCAGATGAACTAATTAACAAAAGATGCCTCAAATCTGCAGTGGATCATTTACACAATATTATTAATAAGGTTGTGCATAAATGCAGTATACCAGTTCGCCTAAAAAAGATGTATCTGTTAACTGTCAGGTGCATCACATCGTAGTCAATGTATTGGCAGTCTAAGTCACCTGATAATCATTGTCAGTCATTACCAACTGTGTAAGGGATTAAACATGGCTACGCTAACGGGATACTTTGGGGAGAAACTACTAATCAAACTCGCCTTGGACAAAGAACTTGACAATGTTTCAAAGTTTATAACGAGGGATCTTGACTTCTGAGCTTCATGATCAATGCACTGGATGATAAATCACAGGATGATAAATCTCAGAAAGAAAAATAAAATACCATGCATATAGGATGAGACCGATATAAATGTTATCACAAGTTTCAAATCCACTGTACAAACTAACTTCTTTACTTCTGTCAACCATTTCAATGCATTTTTTTTTTAATGTAATCGCCGAATGAAAGGATAAGGACGATTAAGTATATTTATTGACACCAATGACATATCCTCTTTTATTGTTTATGCTTTGATGTTATCAAGTTAAACTTAAAAATATTTTATTTTATATAAAGTATTTCTAGTATTCATGTCATTCTACATGATGCATTTCTATTTTCTGTATATTTAAAACAGGAATTTTTGCAAAATATATTGCAATGTGTATCCGAGTTTACCAAAAGTATTACAATATGCTACAATGTGTAAAGCCCTACAAAATGACTTCAAGCAGACCACTCGTGTCAATGTTTCTGCCCAAAATGTCAGAAATAGACTCCATGTGCGTGGCATGAGGGCCGCTACAAGTGGGGCTTGCACTGTGCAGCCCGATTGGCATTTTCCAGAAAACAAAAGAATTGGCAGATTTGCCGTTGGCGCACTGTTCTCTTCACAGATGAGAGCAGGTTCACACTGAACACATGTGACAGACGTGAGACAGTCTGGAGATGCTGTGGAGAACGTTCTGGTGCCTGCAACATCCTCCAAGATTAATCGTTTGGCGGTGGGTCAGTGATGATCTGGGGAGGCATATCCTTGGAGGGTCGGACTGACCTCCAAGTACTAACCGGGGGTACCCTGACTGCTGTTAGGTATTGCGATGAGATCCTCGGACCAATTGTAAGACCGTGTGCTGATGCAGAAGGCCCTGGGTTCCTTCTGATGTATGACAAAATACCCAGCCTCATGTGGCTGGAGTGTGTCAGCGGTTCCTGGATGACGAAGGCATTGATGCTATTGACTGGCCCGGCTGTTCCCAGACCTGAATCCAATTGTGGACCTCTGGGACATCATTTATCATTGTTGCACCAAAGACTATCCAAGCGCTGACTGATGCCCTGATCCAAGTCTGGGGGAAGATCTCCTAGGAGACTATCCGTCGTCTCATCATGAGCATGCCCAGATGTTGTAGGGAGTGCGTACAGGTACGTGGAGGACATACACACTACTGAACCACATTATTAGTTGTCTTGAGGAAATTCACAAAAGTTGGATTTGCCTGGGATCTAATTTTTCCACTTCGATTTTGAGTATGTTTCTGAATCCAGGCCTCAATGGGTTAATGCGTTTGGTTTCCATTGATCGTTCTAACGTTATTTTGTTCTCAACAAATTACACTATGTAATCAATAAAGATATTCATCTGGAATATTTCATCCATTCAGCTCTGGGATGTGTGATTAAGTGATCTTTTAATTTATTTTTAATAGCAATATTTAACTTATAGTGGCTTTCCTTTGTAAAAACTTTGGAGCAGAGGGAAGTATTGTTACCACTGCCAAGGAATAGAAAAGCCAAAGGATGCATTTGCATGAAATCCTGCCCAGAGGTAGGTTTTGGTATATCCTACGGATCATTAAATGTTGCCGTAGTTCCGTGTTTACAGAGTTTAAAATAAAACTCTGCCCTTTGATGTAAATACTGGAAAGGAATAGGAACAACATTTAAGGGCAACAAACAACAAGGCTTTGGCATATCTTACAGCTGAGTAAATGTTGGTGTTGTTATACTGTATGTTTCCCAGCATAAAAATAAAATAGGTCGTTTGGAATGTGACATCACAATGTTGCGTGTTGTTGGATTCTCCCTGTCTGCAAACAGGAACAACAGACTGCATGAATTTTTCCTAAACCTTGGGTACTGTTTTGCTTTGTTCCTTTGATGGTTGTACTGGAGAGGGAAAAGAAATGACGCAATAATATCTGTTCAAAACAAAATGACTTGCTCAAAGTCTAGGAGTGAGGAGCGGAGAAGAAAACAAAATGCAAAAAAACAAAACAATAGAAAGATAGAGAAAGAAACAAATAGTTTCATGCATAGTTTTTGGCCTATCAGTTTTAGGACTTTTCTAGTTAACCGTAGTTTATCCGCCTTGGTTAGATAATTTCTTCATTTAAGAGTTCAACAAACCTTTTGCTTCCAGCTGGTTGCTGTTCATAATACTCCTTTAACCCTGCTGGACTGGATGTAAATGCAGCAAGATTCTAATTAAAGGCTGTCTGCAAACATCCATTGTTTCATTGCTTCATTTCCAATGAAGGCTGTAAATTATTTAAAACAGACCATTTGGTGTCGTGCTGTTTACTATTTAAACACCTTTCAGTAAGGCTTTAAGAAGAAACAATCATTTGCTCCTCATTAAGCCTCTAAATGACCCATTTTCACCTCTGACTCCTTGAAATAGCATACCCCCCTGCAAACTCCTGATGAAGTAGTGTATCAAAATTATAATGACGAATGAGAAACCAAATGAAATAGCAACAAGCAGCAGCACTACTAGGCTGACATTAGAAAGGAGTGATTGTATTACAGTTCTAGAGATGTATTACCAGAGAACATGTTTCTATCTCTCGCTCTCTTTAAATGTTTCTTGTGTCTCTCTGGAGAGAGAGTTATAGAAAGAATACTCCCAGACACTGGTTTGCCATCTGTAGTGCATACCTCCTTGCTCTCTAAAAGATGTGGGTCATGGTTATCAGCTGCGTTCCTTCCATAGCTTGACTTCAAAATCTACAGAGGTAAGAGAAAAAGAAAGGGCTAATTGGTTGGTGAGATGAGCACAAAAAAAAACACTTTTTTCCATGTATTTCTAAATAAATCAAAAGGCACCTTATGAGTACTTACTGGAGACAAGTGGCTGGGCTTCTCTCGCAAATACCCTGGCTTTTCATTCTGAAAGAGCAAACAGAAAAACTTAAGACTTCTCTTCCTCTCCTGACAAAGCCTTACCCCTACCATGGTCTGACCTCGACCCACAGTTTATCATCAACAATGCTGGGAGCACATCAAAAGCCTGTGTGTTCTGTGGTTGGAACCTTTTCTGTCAACTGTTAACATAAAAGACATAATGCGTCAGGCCACTTTGAGGCATTGTGTGTGACTGACCTTGTTTCCGATCTAGGCCCTTTTATCCTGTCCCGGCAGTGTGCTTTTGACAACACATTATCTTTTGTCCTCTTACGGTCAAATCTATACAATTGCATATACCTCTGTCATCCTAGATGTGTTTTTTTTCTTTTTTAAATGTCATTACTTCCTTGTAAACTCACACCATCATACAGTGACTCTCTCATGCACTGAGACGGTCTGCATGGGCTGGCAACTAGCGACATCACAGCAATTTAAAGCAGTAGAACAGACTTTTGAAATTACACAATGACACCCAGTAAAAACCTTGATTTTTAAACTCTTCAACATTAGGATGAAGGATAAGAACAAGGAGAAGGAGTTGTGAGTAAATGGTGTGGGACTCACTGAGTGGTAACAAAAGGATTTATTGGTATGAGGCAGCACCATCAATAGGAAGCTAACCTAAAATGAATGTGAGATGAGAGACTAGAACCCAACGAAGACAGCATGATGGAGGTACAAAGAAGTCAGACGATTTGTTAGGTGGTATACTGTAAGCCATCAGGAAACATCCTGCTTGAACACAGTTGTGTTATTTGTAGACTGTGATAAACACACAGAAAGACAGACATGTGCATAGAGCAGCTCTCTCAGTTTAGTCAGTGCAAACCGGAATCAATGGTGCATGCCACAACGTGTGATGAATTGCTACTTAAATCTGGCACTGGCTAAAACATCCATATTTAGCAAGTGATGAATCAATCAATATCCCTTTAAACTTGAGCCCAGGCTGAGAACAAGAATGGGATTTCTTTTTATACCCACAGACGGCCAGTAATCAGATTTGAGTGAATGCGGCCCACAGGGCACGTAAGACACAGTGACTAAATGCTGTGGTGTTATGTGCAACGCTGCACTAAACTTGAACTCCATCCCTTCATGCCGTCACACATAATTCTTCAGTCTGTAAGTTTGTGCTGGAATGGCATCCTGTGTCACTGGAACCTGAGGTGGGTGTACGGACGGGCAGAGACAGAATAGGCACAGCTCTCAAGACACATCACAGGACCTGGCTCTCCAGCCAAACAAACACATGGCGATTGATGGCTTCCCTAGTTAATCACAGACAATGGAGGACCAACTAGCAGTGCAAACCCATGATCTCTGTGTTCTCTGATAAAATATGCTGTGTTTTCTACCATTTCCTCTACTTCGCATGTTTTTGTTTCCTAAACAGACATGAAACTGCATGTTATCCTCCATCCTCATCACAGATAAATCTGTGTTTATCAAGCACCCAAACTACTAACTGACTGAAATATTCAGTATTTCAGTATGGCCACAACAGCTGTATGCATGACTTTTACATTAGAGGTGAAAAGAGAAACCGGTATGGACTGCTTCAGATTATCTAAAGCAAGATGTTGTAGATAAGAGCGACACTTGGCTGTGCTGAAATTACTCAGGAACTTTGAGGAGTGCATCCATAAAACTTCTGTAAACTTTAAAAGGGTGTGTGCTTGTGTGTGAAAGGACATCTGTTGATTTGAAAGATGCTGGCTTGGGGGAGTGTTGCCAAGCAATGCCTCTTATCAGCCTTTCAGAACAGAGGAGTGTAGAGCAAAGCAAAGCACGACTTCACGTCTGTTGATAGATACCTCAGATTACCCCTGGTATTGAACGAAAAAGGGAAAGGAGGGAGTCTGAGAAAGATAGCTGGACGGACAGTTGGAGACGGTGCCAGAGAAGATAAGAGAAGGTGAAAGCATAAAGAGAGTGGCTTTTCTGTAAAAAAAATATCACTGTCAGATTTAAGGGCGAGAGGAGAGAGGTGACGAGCAAATGAAAGAGAAAAAGAGAGAATGAGGGTCATGCAGGTAGTCAAAGAAGGAATAAAAAATAGAAGAAAAGACATGAGGGCAGAGTACTTATCAAATCCAGACCTACTCATGACAGGGAAGATAATCCTGCAGCACATCTTCAAATGCTCAGTTTACACAACCCCATAGCAGTGAGTTGCCTTAAGGAGGCACTTTCATGAGGATGAGGGTGAGATGATTTAAACACACTTTGTTCAGCAGTGTTTGAGAAGTATGGCTAATTTAGCAATAATGCACTATTGATTTTTGACCTTGAGTCGAGGCATTCACTGTGACTGTGGCTGAGCTACAGCAGGCTGACAGCTGCATGTAACCAAGGAGCTCAAGGCATGCCCCTGGACTCACCCCGAGGTTCCAGCTGTTGAGACGAGCCTCCAGGTCACTGTCATCGGGAGATGTATCTGCCTTCAGCCCCCCATCCACCTGAGAATGGAAATGGGAAGTGAAAGAGTACATAAACCACAGGAAAAATTTACATTATGGGGGACTGACGTTTTAAATTAGAGGAGGGAATTTAAATGATTTCTTTGATTGGCAGATTGGCCTGTGTAAGCGAACTGCAGACAGTGATGGAGGCTTTTATTTTGACACAGTACAACTCCTCCCTTGGCAACAACAACAAGGTTCTTAGAAACCTCACAGATATTCAATACACCCACATGTGTTCTCCTCCTAAAGTAACAGCACTCTACTCTCTCGTTATCTCAATCTTTCAAACCCTTCCCTCCCCCGCCGCCCCCCCTCTCACATACAACGCTCCAGATGTTTGGCAGTTCCACATTATTTCCGTCACACAGTAAATTCCACAAAAGAGGGGTATATGCAGCCATACTGGCTATTCTTCTTCTTTTCCCCTGCCTTTTGTTACAAGGGGCCACCGGATTTGTTTCATACGGCATTATTCAAATATTTCACAGGATTTTGTTGATTCAAGATCAGTTTACTCAAGCCAAGTTCAGGCAGCAAGGTTGAAATATGGGAAATATCAGATAAAGTGAAGCGAGCGATAGGGAAAGGAGAGATGTTATTGAATTTGATTAGGATCTGGTGGAGTGTGGACCTTGGGTGTACCTTAGCGGAACTGCTCTGACACAAAAAAATCGCTGAAAAGAATATCTCAGGATTAAATGCCACTTCTGATTAAAAAGGCATTAAGGTCCCAGAGCCTCGCCCTCGAACAAACAGAGTAAACGTTTCATGTCAATATCTGGAATTCTGAGTATGCGGTCACCGGTTGCTCAAAGACGTTTGTCACAGTCTCTGTATTGCGCCAACAATTCCACACATTGTGTAAAAAACACAAAAAATAGTATGAGCGGTAACAAATGGGTTGGGTCACGTATGTGTTAGCAGTTGGGGTAGTGAATTATGCCCTTGTTTGTTCCGTGTACACATAAGAGTAGGTTCAGCATGGTCTGATGAACAAGGTCCTGGATTTCTCAATCGGCTTCTTGCGTTGACGGATCAGATCCTACATGAACAGAACTGTCTGGAATCTGAGTGACGACTAAGTAAAGACAGGATGCAAACAAACCTAAAACAATTGAACAAAGGGTTACTGATGTATTTTATAAAATCATGTCTCACAGAGTTGGTGAGGATTGCACCTTCTTTGCTTGCGAATAACAGTGCTTTTGAGGATGCAGCTTTGGTATCAATCATGTTTCTATGTAAGCATTTAAATCTCTATACCTGTGGAATGTTTCAAAAAAAATTTGTCATCATGTCCTGACTTCTGAAAATGTTATATTTTACCTGTGCAAATTTGTTTATCAGTTGGCCGTTTCTATACACAAAAACTACTAAACAGTTCTCCATGAGGATGGTTGAAGGATGGGCCTTTGGTCAGGGTAAATATAAATCTAACTTCCCCCCAAAATCAATCAAGTTCTTCCTCACACTAAGGACTGTGAAGGTAAATAATTTGAAAATGATCAATCAAATAGTTATTGAGTTATTGCGTTAACGCGAAAGATCTGCAGTGGCGGGCATGGATACGGAGGCGATGAAGATCCAATAATACCACTGACTTTTCAGGGGTAAGATAAACATATGTACCATTAACGAGGAATTAGGAGAGGTGGTGATGCAGTGTAATCGTGTTACGTTACACTGAGAGGCCGCATTACTATCAGTAAGTTGAGATAAAATACCACCTGTTAGAATAATGCAATGCAGTGGCTCACATGAAATTACAATGCTAAAGATAGAGGCTATTATTTGTATTGACACAAGCAGGTTCGCCGTTTTGGGTCATCACAGTTACCTTGCAGCAATTTATAAATTTCGGAAATCCTTTTTGTTGTTTCTGAGGACAAGTATTTCAGGGAAGTCCAGAGGTGTGGTTGACGATCTGTCATACATTGAAAAACTCACCACTCTGACATCATGTCTGGGCGACGGTTTGAGAGGAGTGGAGGTGGGTCTTGTTGGGCTCCTTTCATCAAATAACCTTCTCCTGGAAGTAAAAAAGGAACAGAAAGCAAAGTGGACTTTAGTTTATCTGCGGAATGCAAGTCTCCTGCATCTCCTCTTGTCCTTCCGTTTGCATACGATAGTGCTTACACAGGCAGCATCCCTCACTTCTTAGACACTCAACATATGGCATTGGTTGCATGTATTGTGGTCCGTATCTCATCTCATCAGAGCAATACAAATATTATTTAATTTCCATGGACACCCACAGGGCAACAGTTTACAGTCTGTACAACCCCTTACTAATAACATACCTGGATCATTTTCTTTCATCATGTCAATTATGAAGCTTAACGGGGAAACTGCTGATACTTACCGGCGCACGTGCACACAAACACGTTCTCACAAACACGTTCTCACACAAACTCACTATCTAATGCAATACAGGCACACTGATGAGTCACTAATGCTAATTGAATGAAGATGTTGAAGAAGACTGCGAACAGAAGAAGAAGAAAAAAATCTCTTTCTAATAGTATTCATAGTCAATCTGGAGACCACTCTTACACTTGGTGCCCATGGGTGCTCTTTTCCAGGTAATTTGTAAGCATACCTGGTATTATGAAATTTGAACCTCATCTGACACAGGCAGTGCAATCTAAAGAGGTAGAGCACTATTGCTGAGTTCTGGGAATAGTTCCTTGGTATATAACAGGAAGCATCTTTTACCTCAAATCCTCAAAGGTAGTATGAACACAATACCAACACAATATTCACATCTCTGGTTTATTGAGCAAAAAATACAGTTATATATATAGGTAGTAGTATCTTAGTTGTATTCCACGTTGGCTAAAGAATTCAAGCCCTACACCCACACCAAGCATGAGCTACCACGGCTCCAAACACCACACATGTAAACCAGAAAACACAAAGCTTGCAATTTGTAACATCGGTAAGGACAAAATAAGTCTTTTCTTCAACCCAAAAACATTCGGAACAACAAACTTAATCCCATACTTCAAAATGAATCACCCCCGAGGAACTTAGCAAGTAAGCTAAAGTAAGCAGAGCGGCAAAGGTTAGCGTGAACTCAGAGCCAGCCACTAGCCCAGAAGTCCTGGAACAAAGCCAGCATATAATGGACAGAACGAGGCGTACAAAGCTTTATTTTTACTTCAAAATGTCATACAATTGGTTAAAGGAACAGGTCCTAATACATGCACATTGCACATGGCCGATCAGCCTCGTTACTTCCGCTGTTATCCTTCAAAATAAGAGGACATAAAATACAATACTCATTCTGATTTTTAAACTTTAAATGAAAAAAAATTGGAATTGGCCAAAATCGTTTCAGCCGGTCACAGTTAATACAAATCGTTGATGGGCGATCGGCCAAGAAAATTGCAATCTGTGCACCTCTAATTATTTTTATCTTCAATCCATCTTACACTTATTCTCACAATTTTGTTCAGAAAATGTAATTAATCTTTGAATGAATATTTTATTTTAATTTGCTTAAGTGATGTCTTAGTCATTTACTATCAAGAATGACAGAGAAATGTAAAATGATGACTGAATGACTAAATATAGGACAAATAGCGTTGATTAGAGCAACTAATTGTTTGAGTCTCCACTCAAACGGGTTAAGAGCTTGTGTGTTTATCTGTTCTAGCACCTTTACCCTTCATTCATCATTATAGTCATGTAGCAGCATACTGTCTATTTCAATAACAGCAAGTCTCTCAGTGCAGCAAATGATTTGTTATAAATGCATGAATTGACATAAGTACCATGACTGGTGTCCTTGTCTTGAGTCCTATGTTTTCAATAATTTAAAATTAAGACTTAAACTTTACTTTCTCAATTGCTTTCTCTCTCACTCAACACACACACACACACACACACACACACGTAGCCATGAAACTTGGATAAGGGGGCCAATCTTTGCAGTCTTGGATCTCTGAGTCAACAGGTGGATGAGGATAATTGAATCAGATGTGTCTTGAGTCTGAGGCCCAGAGATCAAAGGCCAAAGAGAGGGAGAGAGGCGCACACACACACACACAGAGGAGAAAATGAGAACATCATGTTAAGCCTCAGAAGATGCAGCTTGGCTGATTAAAGCAGCCTGACACCTATAACCCAGCCTAACCTCCAGCTGCAGAGCCTTTGGGCCTGGTTCTTAGCCTCAGGCCCCTTTAGGAAGCAGTCTGACCTTGGGAGAAAAAGATTCCTGCAGCATATTCATAACCCGCCACCACCTGGAGGCAAGATCAATGGAAACATTCTAGCATGTGAGAGAGGCGAGAGTTGCTTACATCAGCATTAATGACCTTCTGCAACTACAAGGAGACGGTATTGTTGCATCCAACATGAAAACTAACAAACATGTGATTTCTATTTAGATGAACGGTGAGAAGATGGAAGAGGAAGAGACAATAATAGGGTATGATAGAGAGGCATACAAAAATGGACAGCAGAATCTGCTTTGAACACTAACTGACATGTAAGTCTTCCACCACTGTATGTAGTGTAGGCATTGGATAATAACCTAAGCTGTTTTCTCTGATCTTTTAACCCTGGCTGACTGCACTTGTGGGTTCTTCAGCCTGGACTGCTGCTACAGACAAAGCAGTGGCTCCATCTTGTGGCTACACGAAGAATAGTATCTAAATGGTAGAATGCATGATGGAATTTGGTCAGGGCATTTTGGCTCAATGTGTGTGTGTGTTTATCTGTTCATACGCTCACGTAAAAGGACGATGGTTCTCAAATAAATAAAAGTCGTGCCCACTCTGCATGAAAATTCCACTCTTCCAAACAGTTTAGCCAGAAGAATGAAACGCCGCCCATCACCTGATTAATGGCGAGTGAGAAAGATCAGACATGGCCACATCACAGGGAGGGAAGAGACAAGTTCCTTCCATTAAATCTTATCTAAATGAGAGAGACACATGAAAGGACTCTTGGTCAGGCTCATTTTCTCCATCAGGACGATATTCTGTGATCGAAGCACCTTTCATGGTCAGACACTGTGGTTCTCAGCAGTCTGCCCCCCACAAAACATCTCACCGTACAGTATTGAATCACTAGAAATTCACATTAATGATGACTTTACTGCAATCAGATGTAATGACGTGAAAATACCTCACTGCTAGACTGAGAATAAGGTCCGACCGGCAACAAAATTAAACTTATTGAGTTCAACATATATTTGACAATACTACTAGAGATACACACAAGGTGTACAAATCATGAAAGTATGCTTAAGTACTAAATTGCAAATATACCTATTATTCATCATTACTGTAGAAATCTAAAACACAGATTGAATTCATAACGCCAGTGGGATATGGGGTGATGTCAAAGTCTGGCAAGGAAAGCATGATCATACAGGATTGTGTAACAAAGTAGAATTTTATGTGCAATATGTAATTTTAGGAGGAATATGTGATAATTATCACCAACAGAATTCACATTTCAAACAGAACGAAAAAGCGTACCATCATAATAATATGATAACTGGTGTAAGGTGCTGTTACCTAGTAAGCTTAGTAAAGTGGCCATCTAGTGGACAAGACTGGGACTTCTTAGGATTCAGGGAGTGTTTGTGTTATTTACCCTGCTAGCAGGGCAGTGGATAATGCAGGCTGGAATCGGTGCTGGAATGTGCATCAGAATCGAGGCCAGGCTCAGCGGCCACTGAGAAAACATGGCTGGCCAAAAGACAAACAAAGCCTCTTACCCAGACGAACACAAGTGCAGGATTATGGTTCTGAGGTGATTTACGAAATTTCCAAGCATGACTCAAGTAGGAGTGGTGCAAGACAGAGGTTAAGCATCAGCCAGTAATGACTGGAAACCTAATCGATATTAACAAACTATTAGTTCCTGAGGTACAAAGTGGTATGACAAGACCTTTCCAAGGGAACTCTCTAAATGACTATGCAACACAATACATGAAAGTGCATACACAAATATCAAGACTGTTAGTTCTTCTCATTCTGTCAAATCGGATGTTTAAATGTTGGCAAAAGATTTGAAAATAATGCCACGTTAAAGACAATTTTTTTCTGATAATTACGAATAACGAAATATTCTACAACCCCCTGTCAGTGTGATTTGACTTTCATATAGCTCTTCATTTCACTTACTCACTTGATGATGATGATAATGTGCCTATTATTGATGTAATTTTGCCCAAATTCCCTGGTGGAAGAGAAAATACTCCTGAGCAAAGAATGATGAGAGATGATTTAGTAAGGCATGTTAAAAGAGTTCACACTTACACATTCTATATAAATCTATATTCTAGAAATGTGCTGCTTGATTAAATCTCTTAATGCATGTAAACGCTATACTGTATATGATTTAGCTATTTAGCTGCGAAGACTCTGTTCAGCTTTCAATGGTTACATTCTGTTTTTCTCTTGTCTCCTCTTTGGGGGTTAGACCTCAGGTTCAACGAATGGGAAAGGGTAAAGAGGAGAGTAACGGAGAGATGCATAGAGAAGACAAGAGGTTACTCATCCTCTTCTGCTTTTTTGAAGAGCATCTCTTTGAAAAATCAGAATGGACGGCGCAAGCAGACTGATGCAAGAACTTGGCAATGTCTTTAGCTTTTGGGATAATGTTGCAGAGCAAATATGAATCAGTCATGAAAGTCTGATAAATAAAAAATAAAAAATACATCAAACAGAATGCTTTGATAAATATCTTATGTGCATCCGACCAAAAGATTCTTAATCAGTTTTCTCATCAGCAAAGTTGAAGCTCAGATAAGGGGGGAGTTTGGTTTTCGATAAATAGTATATGTGCAAGAACATAATGCGATACTAAATTAGCTATATTTGACAATTTGATGCTTTTTCAATCCCTAAATCAACATTCCATTAACAATTTACAAAACAGGAAAACGAAAAACAAAGCATGCAAAAAGGATCAACCCACAGGTAACCAAATGTAAACCAAATGCTTCATCTGTTATTTTTAATCATAAAGTGCTACTTCCCTGTTTGTTTTTTGTTAATTAAAAAAACAAACATTTGGATATATCAGAAGGATACAAGGATAAACAAGCATAAAACTGTCATCATAGTTTATGGAGACAACGCAAAATCATCAAAAGTCAACACCCCGCTCCAGTCGGTGAAGTAAATGACCATCAACATGATCAAAATTCTTGGTGCAGTCATGGATTCTGCAATGTATATTAAAAGCCTCATTATGACGATTACAAAGTCAATCAATTGCCACCTTCAGATCATTCATTCATTCTTTCTCCGCAACCGCTCATCCTGTTCAAATGTCTCATGATTTAGAAAAACCTGTACACGTCTGAATGTTCAGTCGGCCTGACACCTGTAACGCCGTATTTACAGCTACAGCTGATTCAGAACACTGCTGCTTGAGTCCTCACTGAGATCATGAAAGTGCATTATGAAAATCCAGTCCAATCCACTGGCTTATGTTCTGCCAACAATCCAGTTCAAAATACTGTTGGTTTAGGCATAAAATTTATCTGCTGCTCTATTATGAACACCCCAGACCCTTCAGTTCATCTGAGACAGGTGGGTTTTCTATCCACTGAGTCAAAACTTTGAACATAGAGAAACATTTTAAGTTTTCCCGCCTTGCGTATCTAGAACAAACTCCCAGAGGACTGCAGGTCTGCTATAACTCCAAGTTTTTAGCACTTTGAGATTTGATCCAAATGTAAAGTGCATTATAAATTAAATGTATTATTATTATTAAGTTCTTTTAATTCAAGGCTATACTGCCCTCCAAAATTCTTAGCACTCTTTAAAAAAAAGAACAAAAGAGTAAAATGAAAGGAAAAAAGTGTCTTTATTGTCTACACTCATGATGTTTAATTCAAAATCCCGAAATCCAGCGTAATACTCAAGTAACAAAGTTGAAAAAAACCCATAATATTCTAACTTTTCTTTAAAGGTATCTGCCACAATTATTGCCACCTGTACCTCCCTGATTTCCTGTTCTATTTGATATTTTTAGGTTCACCTAACTGACTAGGAACTCTGAAGTGTTTTTTTCTTTCTTCCTGTATTACTGGGGTAAACATATGAGGGGACACGGGCCAAATTCTCTTTGATGTTCTTCACAATGCGAGAAACAAGGGAACGCAGCCATGATGTGCGAAAGAAAAATTGTAGAGCTGCACAAAATATGGATGCAAGAAAATCTCTCGAATTACCAGTTTCAACCGTTAGATCAATAACTCCGATGTTTAATGAGACTGGTGATGTTAAAAAATCTGCCTAGTAGAAGACATGTCTGCAAACTGAACCTTCACACCGTGAGAGTAGTTCCACTAGCAAAAGATTGTCCAAGGATTACAACTAGAGAATTGCAGAAGTCAGTTGAATCTTTGGGTCAGAGAGTCTCCCTAACCACCATCAGTTGGCACCAACACCAACGCAATCTGCTTGGGAGGTTAGCAAGCAAAATGCCCCTGTTTTCATTCACACACAAAGTAAAGCACCTAAAGTTTGCCAAACACCTCTGGAACCTTTAATGGAACAAGGTTGTAGGTAAGATGAAGCCAAGGTAAAGCTTTTTGGTAAGATGGGTGTGGCGTAGAATGCCATAGAGCCAAAGAGAAAAGCACCACATCCCCACTGTATTGTCTGGTAGTGGAACTCTGATCCTGTTTTTCTTCCAAAGGCCCTGGACGTCTTTTTTAAAGACATTGTGCCATGGAAAAGCACCAACAGATACTGGATGAAAACCTGACAGCCTATGCCAGGAAACTTAAAGTGAGCCGTGGTTGGACCTTCCAGCAGGACAATGAAGCACACCTCAAAATCAACCCAAAAATGGTTCAGAGATCACAAAATAATGCAAACAACATCTGTGAGATTTGCTAAAGAAAAGTCCACAAGCGTCAACCTCAGAATCTGAAGGAGTTGGAGAGTCTCTGTGTAGAGGAATGGTCTCAAATCTTCTCCATATGTTCTCAAATCTCATCACACACTTCAGATGGAGATTAAATGCAGGGTGTGCTAATAATTGTGGTCACTTTTTACAGAAAAAAAAAGTTTTATGTTAAATATGTTTTCTTTATCAGGTTACTTGAGTTAAATATTAAATTTTTGTGAATATGGTGGGTATAGACATAACATTAAGAAGGATGGCAATAATTCTTGAGGACATTGTGAACACTTTTGTCTTGGTCATTGTGTTTTAATCAATCATTGTGTTTGACAATTATTCATGTATTGTATTTTTTCATAATAATGTAGGTTGAATGTGGGTCAGAGAGGGGTACATTGGAACAGTACCTGTGATTTGCTCCTAAAGGTGTGGAAGTGGTTCTGTCCTTCAGCATACCGACAGTCAAACTGTTGTCAGTATGGCCACCCAGCTCTCCTGTCACCCAGTCAGGTAGACCTACAGCGTTGTGTTCTTCAGGTTGACCAGTCAGGGGCTCATCAAAGTAGATGGACTAGGAGTAAAAATTCAAATACATGTTATTGTCATTAGGTTAATCAAGTCGATAATATATGCACTTATCAATATAACTCAATGAGTTGCAGTTTAAGTAAATTCAGGCTGTACTTTATCTTGTAAATGGCTATGTATTCATAATGAACAAATGAGATAAGAAGGAAAGAGGTAAGTTGTGTCTCTCAACAAAGTATTATTAACTTAATAAAGCAGTCGTTCTTGCCATGTAGTTAGGGAGTGTCTTGAGGTTGCCAGGGCCCGGTTTGCCTGTGAAAGGCAACTCCAGGGTACCTCTTTTGAGCATTTGAAGGAGCAGGCGGGTATACATGTTTCGGTTCTTACGACCTGTCAGACCTGGGCCACATGAGGTTGGGTCACACAGCTTCTTAATCCATATGGCACAACTCTGGCGCTCTGGGTAAATGAGAAAGATAGAGAGAGGGTTATTATGCAGATAATTATATGTGCTATCTTGTAGGCTCATTTTTAGTTATCAGTTAATCTGCTTACATATATCAGCCTGCAATTAATGAAGCTCAAACAATGGTTAGTGAAGTGCAGAGATTATATGCAATCTCACCTCTCTTGTTGGGGTGTTTTAGGACATATGGCTTCATGTCCAGTAGATAATGGTCAAATTCACTGTCCAAAATATCGCATGAGTCCATCTCTGTGCTCATTGTGACCTGAGGGAAATTAATTGCTAGCTAGCTAGCTAGCATAACGAGGAATGCTTAAGTTCACCAGACAAATAAGGAATGTTAATATTTCATACGCACTCTGCTTTTGCTATGAATAAACATACGTCACGCAACAAAGGGGCTTATTTTCATAATACTATATCGTCTTAGCCACGTACATTGAGCGCCGCTCAAAATGGTTCAAAACTTCCGCGTCCTCTCGTTACGCTACATCCGGTCTCCGTAAACAAGCAGCGTCTGACTGTCGCCTTGGAAACTTCACCAATTCGCCCCCCGCGTTTGTTTTAGGATTACAACATTACATTCGAAATTCTATATAGTATAAACTCAATTCTTGATTTTAAATCTCTATGTTTATTAAAAGATAATTCAGGTCAGGAACGAAAAATGAATTTCTTGGGAGTTTTTACTTCGATCCCTACTTTGAACCACGAGATGGGGCTCAACGCCTTCTGTATCAATGGCGGTCACTCAGCGATTTGGATGATTTCCTCGTTCTTTAAAGACTCAAAAAATATTGAAAAAAAATAATCCACCTAACACAATTCGACCGATTACATATAAGGAGTACGTTAGCAAATGTTATGCTTATACCACTTCTGATAAACTGTATCACATATTGTGCGTTGAAACTGAAAGCGAAAATTCCCACAACACGTGAAGGCCACCGACGTCACTTTGAATGAAGAAGCGCTCAGATGCTGTCCGGGCTGAGAGGAGGTGTGAGGAGCGCACTGGTAGGAACACCCCTGTTAAAAGCCGTGGAGAGACCAGCATCCCAGACGGGCCCGGACTTCATCAAGTAGTGACCGTTCAGTTTTTGTTTTGTTTTCCCCATGATGGCTGACCACCTTTTACATTATAATGACTCAGCTGGGGTTGGGAACCGATTCGCCCGCAAAGGGGCTTTGCGGCAGAAAAATGTTCATGAAATCAAAAACCATAAATTTACTGCGAGGTTTTTTAAGCAGCCGACGTTTTGCAGCCACTGTAAAGACTTCATATGGTAAGATATCAAATTTAACAGCCTTTCACTTACTTTTGATTTCAATGTTTTTCATAAATATTTTATTAGCAGCTATTCACATTATTTCAATTCTCTGGCAAGTTTGTGTTCACGTTTAAGCCATGAGGTGTGAACAAACTTTTAATTACGTCCCTCAACTACAGGCTTATTTCCATATTTAATTTATACAGCTTAGACAGTTCAATGAGAAGTATTAGTTGTTCATGTTGGTCTTCTATCGTTTTTGGCAACATTTTTGTGTAACTTTCATTTTATTCAATTACAGGGGATTTGGGAAACAAGGATTTCAATGCCAAGGTAAAACACTTAAGAGTGATTTTTTTTGCATTTGCTGGTACAGTCACCTCTGTTGTATGACACTATATGTTTGATGAACGGGACCTAATTAGCTCAATCACAGGTAGAGATTCAATCTCCACGCAAAAAGTGGAGTAGAGCTGAGCCCACTAAACAGTCATCAAATACACCCAGTTTTTCAATGCAGCTTTCACACTGGCTGAACTTAAGCCCTTGCAAGTAGGATTTTCAGTGGTGTCATAGTACTGTTGGATTTCAGATGCAATAGTATTAAGAATAAAATAATACAAGGATACACAGCAGAGTGCAGATTTTCACTTGTATTTACTAAAGACACAACATTCTGTAAGTAAACATCCAAATTGCACTTGGATAGTCTGGTCATTACTACTTATCTCTGGAAGACAAAATTACTGATTAGGCATTGTCTCTGTAAAGGGTGTTCAAAAGCAGAAATATTGAAATTGACATACCTTTAAGAGTTCTTAACACCTTGTTGACTGGTACAGGTGTCGGAGGGAGAAACTCTGGCAAGGAACGTTTTTGCCTAGATATCTGGCTCGCTGTAAGCCATGTCAGGACGGTTTGATATAGCTGGGAGGTGCAGGAGGAACGATCAGGTTGCTCACGCACTGGGAAACATCAGCTTTTTCAGTTATGATTAGGTTTCGTGAGCATATAGAGACCTCATATTGTGGCTCATAATCAGTCTGTATGTTGATGCTTCTCATGCCAGTGTCATAGGTTGGGTGGTTCACCAAATTAGTTGGGTAATTGGGGAATGAGGCTTCTTGTGGGAGGACAAAACCATTTGGGGACTCCTTATTCTCATAAGTAGATTGGCCATACCCTCCAGCACTATTCAAGATTGCGCCATGACATTGTGAGGCCTCAGCATCCTCAGAAGGATTTTGAAAGACATTGTCATAAACAAGATGTGGACCTTTAGCCTCAGCTGCACTGGAGTCAGTATTAATGACAACCACCGCATAACCACTACCGTCAGGCTCTGGCTGCCATGACTCAAACCAGGGATACATTTCATCATGGGAGGTAGTGGATGGGTGCAGCATGATAGGAGTAGTTGTCCCTTGGAAAGGAAGGCATAACATTTGAATAAACAATAGCAAGATATGTTGAATAAGGCTGGACATGTTCCTGATGAGAACTCTCTTGACAAACCATTAAAAAGTCTCTCTACCACTGGATGATTAGGTGCCTCAGGCAAAATTTTGTCCAGAAGGGACCCAATCTTGCTTTTGCACCACTTGAGGATAGTTATAGCGTGTGTCTTCATGGATCAGTGGATAGTTTAAGGTCTGCCTGTTACTCTGATAAAAGATTACAGTGGTCAGCACTCAGCACTCCCATCTTCCCCATCATATCCATACATGTCTGACACTCGTGTCCGTCCTGTGGGGTTTCCATCGTCTGTCCAAACCATTCACATGAAACAGTGGGGCCTAATGTGGTAGTTAAGAATAGAGCCATTACCTTTTTTATCTGGTAAACCAGCACTGCATAACACAAACCATATCCAGGAAACTCTTCATGAGAAAGGTAAACAGAGATATGGATTAGACTCTATTAGAATAACCCCCCTCGAAAACCTGATAACATATAAAAACTTATCGCATGAGGAGTCAAGAAGAGCCATGGCCATTTGCTGAAAAATGGCTCCCTGTACTCCTTAGAAGCTCTGGGTTGAGCCAAGCAAGGCCGTGAACCTAACTAGACATTAGTGGAACCCCTACACGTATTAAATTCTCTTTGTGTCTCTTTCATATCAGCGCTGCGGGGCTTGAGGAACTCTATTAGCAACAGCTGCTAACAGAGCAATTACAGATTGCTACAGGTTTGGAAGCTGGGCAACACTGCCCATTTTTTCAGGGTGAAAGTCATCCTTGCTTAGTGTGCTCAACCCTTTAATGTCCCGCCATGAAAAAGAACTGTGGAAACGTATTTCTTGGTGAATTTCTATTCCTTTTAATATCTTTAAATTAACCACAAATTAAAAATAGTTTAGTCAAGCATGTTTTTAAACATCTGACCGTATAAATTATAATTCTAAAATTATTTCAGGATAAAAATGGATATTTCATGGAAAATAATCAATATTAATTAGATCAGCGCAAACTTTTTGTAATGAATGTTTTAAGTAAACGTTTTGACCCTTATTAGACTTTTTTATGGTATTCAGTTACATAATTATGTCTAGTAAATCTCACATTCCTTGATAGGCCAATAAAAACCTTACTTATGGTATGGATCTTTTCGGATAGCTATGGTTAATGCTTCCTCCTCAGTGGGCTCTTTGACCTGTGGTGCCGCTTTACTCTTTAACATTTAGATGCATTATAGATACATTTTTAAATAAGAAATAGCGACTCAAAATGTGCTTAAACCAACAGTTGAGCAGGACATTAAAGGACTGATATGCTGAGACCTCTTCCTATTTTTGTTTATTTGAAGGGAATTGAAATCTTTTCTTACATTTTGCATTCTGCACATCCTTACTTCAAAAGGCCAGCATCCAGGGAATAATAAAAGAAAGGGGAACGAACGAGTGCGGCTAATGTGAAAACAGGAAGAGTATAAGTAGTGATTGGTAAGGTCTGATAGGTGTTAGATCAACAGTCTGGTGCTTATTCACAAAACAGATCAAATAAATGATTAAATATTGCATTGAAGTTAATGGAAATCTTTTGTAATATGTATAATGCCTTCTTAAAGTGAAATATGTTACGTTCTGATAGTGGCACATATCCGTAATTTGCATACATTGAGGTATATTAATATATGCATGGCACAGCTAAGCTTTTTCTAATCAGGCTGCTGGATTACTGCACTTGAGTTGAAAGTGTCATCTGCCAGTCAAAGAAAAAGACGTGATTAGCGGTGTCAGGAGGGATCACGCGACAGAGATTTTTTGCATTTAGAAAGTAGTAAGCTTATACAATGCGTAGAAGAAGATTATACCTCATTAATATGTTTGTGTGGATGGCAATGAGTGACTAAGACCATTACATGTAAATGCCTCTCCACAGTATGAGAACATGTCACTATAGAGTTGTGGGGTATGTCATCTGAAAGTATAGCTTATTACTCTTAGACCTGAATGAAAAGATGAAGGTTCTGACTGCACTTCCATGATGATAAACACACAGGATAAGGACAATAGACTCATCTTTACTCCTACTTACACATCACTACTGGGGTGTGTTTTCAATAGTGTCATTACGCAGAGTAATGAGCAGTGAAAGGATTTATTGGGTTAATAAACTTACAAAATGTGTCCAATATCCATTTGGACACAGACGTTTAATATGTTTAAAGTTCTGGCTCCAAATCCACCTTGGGACCTTTCTGTGTGGAGCTGGCATCTTCTCTCAATGTCTGTGGGTTCCGCTTCGGGAGCTGCTGCCTCCACCCACGGTCCTAAAACATAAAGGTGACTCTAAAAGGCCTGTTGGTGTGAATGGCTATGGTTGGCCAACACAGAGATTGGAAATTGGAAACCTATTCTTTAACATCTCTGTTTTTCTTTGAGGGTATTTGTGAAGGAAATATGCCTCTATGTTCTTCACATGCCTATGTTATGCATAACTGAGTTGTCATGTTTCAAGGTGTTTGCATTGCAAAGAGCTGGTTGAAAGTTGCTTGATTAGTGCAGTAACCTCTGCAGGACATGACGTACAAATCTTCCCCTTTCTTTGCTTGAGACTGATCCATAATGGCTTTTGTAACTGTTGATGACACTCTTGAAATATTCATGAGAAGACGAACAGCCCGGAAATACATTAGTACCTCGATTAAGAGCTTAATTTGTTTCGAGACCTTGCTCGCAAACCAGAAAACTCGTAAACCAAAATGAATTTCCCATTCAAATGAATGGAAATCCTATTAATTCTTACCATACCCCAGAAATATTCATCTAAAAATCATTTTCCATGATATTTTATACAGAGTAAAAGTAATTTTACTAACAAATAGCAATGATAAATGATATTAAATCCTCACTTACGGCAGATTCTAGCTCACTTAACTTTGTCTCACTGGATTTCTTATAAACGTAGGCGGACACGAGCGCGCAGATGTGTATGACGTAAACTGAGAGCGAGCGCTAGGGAGGCTGACCTGAGAGCCATTGGTTTTTCACTCTCGTCTCGGGGCACACAAAGGAAGCCCACACTCGCGTCTTCCACTTGTTCAAACAGGATGCTCGTAAAGCAAAGAGGAGCACAAGAAAGTCTCTTACGAGATACAGGTACTCGCTCCTATCGGGGAAAATCAGTGATACGAGCAAAAAAAAACAACCTTGGTAAATGATATCACCGCTCGTACAGCAAGGCACTTGTAAACAGAGGTACCACTATATTTTATCGTGAATATCTATCACTATAAATCAAGGCATTTATTTTTATCCTTACATTTTAATGCAAACGCAGCTTTTTGTTGTTGCATAAATCTAAAGAACAGAACCTGTAAATTGCTTCCCTGGTGCAGGAACACTCTGTCACATTCTCGAGCTTCTGTGATATTGACAGCTGTCATGAGGAAGACTCATCTGTGTTGCTGAAGGTGGCATGTTTGATGTGAAAGGTCCAGCTCTCCAGCAGTATTGGTGCTTGTTTTTGAGCCATTATACAGGTGATCAGGTGTGATTCCTGGGATCATTCATCTTTATTCCTCTCGCATGGATGATGTCAGTGTAGGGTTTATTCGGTGTGGGCAGGCTGAGAGAGTCTTCCTGCTTCCTGTTGTGCATCGAAAAGCCAGATAGCAGCTTTTTTATTCAATTCCCCTGTGATTACCCAGGAGCAGTAACCGTGAGCAGCAGAGTGTAGAGCACTACCGTTGGTGCAAATGTCTTTATTACTTAAGAGTCTCTGTGTGGGTGGAGGGCAGAGCTTCTGCTTTTCCTGGATTGGTGACTGCTTGAACTACCTTTTTATTATGAAAGGTAACTAAGGTAATGTCTGGTTCCCTTCAGTTAGGGACGTAGGAAACATGTTACACAATTACAGGAGGATGAAAAACATATTTACAAAGATCGTACATAATGCATTTTTCTTTAACAGTCTTACATTTACTGGTGTTTTTGTTGAATACAGTGACTGGAACTCCTCAATACATGCAATACATAAAATACACAAGTATCAAACCTTACAATTTATCGTGGATTGCATTGGTAGGTGTATTTAATGTTCAGAGAAGCAAATGGTTTCCTTGTTGGTGGTCTTTTGGTCGACTGTAGAGAATCTGCGAGAGCAATGCATTTGCTGATGGGCATGCTGAGTTACTATATATCCTCCTCCATACTCTGACTACAATGACAACCTCAACTTAGATGTCACCAGCTCTTCATTCACTCCCTCTGTGTGGGCATTCACACTCACTCACTCGGTTGTGTTTTTTGTTTACTGATGACTCATACATTTAATTTTGCACAAATTAGGAGTTGTAATAAAATGTAAAATCTGGACTTTTCCCACTGAGAATTCTCTATTCATCGTGCAATTTTAAGATTTAAAGCTGTTTGAAGCTTATCGTATGTCCGAGAGGACAGTTTCTACATAAAACTTAAAAGAACTGATAATGATTGAGGCAAACAGCTGTGATGTCATGTATCTTGGTCCTGCTGCAGAGAGTTAATGTGTTTCCCAGCATTCAGAGCTACCATCATTCAGTCAAGTGTCATTATGGAAATCAAAAATCTAAACCATAGAACATCAAAAATAGTTTTATTTTTTTTGTATTATTTGACATTTGGGAAGCTGTAACTCAGAGGTAGAGCGGTCATCCCCCAATCCCAGCTCCTGCATGTTACATGGTGGATGAGCTTTGGGCAAGACCTTAAACTCTTTTTTTCACCGGGCTTTTCGCAAGGGCCGCCCACTGCTCCTCAGGGATGGGTTCAATGCAATGATATCATTTCATCAAGTGTATGTTAATGTGCTAATGAAGAGTATTCAAGTTCAATATTGAAAATAAAATCAATTAAATTAACACTTTACATTATCAAACTATTAAAGGACAGATTTGTACAGATGGACAAATGATGATGTGTGGAAAAAATAATTGTTGAGTGAAACCCAAGAAACCCCCATTTGAGATGATCATAATTACAACCGGCTACAACAGAAATAAATAAGTACTGACAACAAAAGTTCCTCAATAGCAAAAGCACAACTCTAATACTTCACTGATGTGTGTAAAATATTTAGTAAAAATAAATTGAACTACATTAGAATTTTACTGCGGAAACTAAATCAATCGACATTATGCGATGGGAATACCTCTGGGATACCTCTGCTGAGCCTCTAGCAGGGATATTCAAGCCATCAAAAAATCCACTGGGAACGTCCTCATATTGAGTGAAAAGCACTGCATGGTGCTTAAAATAATAACTTATGCTACTATTTGTTGTTTTGGTCCTGATTTAATTATCTGACAGTTTGAACAGACCTCAGGAATTCAGGATGTTTGTTCCACAGGTGAGGAGCGTAATAACTGAATGCCTGTCCCTGGTGACCTGAGCGGTCTGGATGCTTCATAGGGAACTTAAAAGTCTAGGATGTATTTTGGTCCAAGACCATTAAGTGCTTTGTAGACCAAGAAAAAATTGAAATCTATCCTTTGACTCACAGGAAGCCAGTGTAGTGATTTAAGGACTGGTGTGATCTGGTCCAGTACAACAGGAAATCAATGATGAGCCATTAGATCTCCTAAAAACTGAGTTAGCGTTAAAATATTGGATGAAGATAAAGGGCCATTGAGAGAGTTATCCTACCCAGGAAGTGCCAAGAAAAAGAAAGGGAGACCTTGACAAGAACAAGAGAAAAATACCTCCGAGAGCGTTGTTTACACAATAAGAAACAGTCAATGGTATAGGGGTAGGAGATGTAACGGTAGGCCACACTGTATCTCTCTCTGTCATTCAATCCTGTAACCGCTTGCTGATGTAATGAGGGCAAACGATGACATATGTGGTCTAACCATTGGAAACATACAGCATTAGATTACTCTTTAAGCTGATGATGTTTTGCTCGTTTTGACTATGCCTGAGGTTTCCTCTCTCATCGAGACGACTAATGAGTTTAGTGCCTTTTCAGGCTACAGAATACATTTCAACAAATCCGAAGAAATGCCATTAGGCAATTTGAAACCAAAACCTGAAGTCCCATCCCCGTTCCCCGTTGAATGGTTTCCGGAAGGCCTTGTATATTTTGACAAATATATAAGACCCACTTTTGACTAAATGTACAAAATACATTTTTGAAATAGTTAGACTAGATTTAGAGAGATGGAAATACCTCCCTATAACCTGGTTAGGTTGCATTTTTCTTTTAAAAATGAACAATCTCCCAACGTTGCCTTATCTGATTCAGATGGATTATATTCCCTTCATAAAGCTATCAAAAACCTGAACATTTGGTTTAGCTTGTTCATATGAATGAATATCATTACACGTTCATATGTGGAGAGGATGCTGGCGTTGTTTGTTCGCTTCTCTGTCCAGGACTATTCTCTGTAAAGCGTCTTTGGGTATCTTGAAAAGGGCTATATAAGTACAAGGTATTATATGGGCCAGGAGGAAGATGTGCCTTAAATTATCTATGTGGTCTCTCAAATCCTCAGAGGGTTGTTTTGACCTTCCCGATATTCAAAAATATCAGCTTAGTGCCCACTTGTGTATCATAGATGACTTGGTGCATAAGCAGACTCTCTCTGGTTTGACATCGAGAGCCCCATGTCCAAATGTACCTGTGATAACCTAATTACAGTCTCCACAGTTAAAGCCTATAGAAATTATTCTGTTATTTACAGGTGAGAGAATATGCTAAAAGTGACACAACACTCCTAAATAACCTAAATATATCTAACTCTGAGAAGCGGCTCTTCAGATTCCACTTAGGGTCAATATTTCCCCCTCCCAGCTTCACAACTTCAATGCGACTCTTGTCCTCTATATCCCAAATGCAAACGAGGCAGTCTCATCCACTTCCTGCAATTTTTCTTGCAGGAAAATTGAACAATTCTGGTATGTTATTTGGTGGGGATTAGATTCTATCTATCCCTACAGAGTTTGATCAACTGTGCATGCTTCTTGGGATACAGTATATCAAATGAATCTATCATTGACCCAAAAAAAAGGGAAACACCACAGAATGCCCACATTCTGTTCAAGGAAATTCATTATCCTGAACTTGATAGCAGACAAAGTCCCAACCAAAATATTGTGGCATTAGATCATTCTTGAATATGTGGTCTGGGACTATTTCACATGAGTGTTAAATATCAAAGAAGAATATATATTTATATATTTCACAAAATATGTGAGCCTTATATGTCATATATTGCCTTGATCTGTATGAAACCTTTCTCATCCCCCCCCCAGTATTTTGTGTTCTCAGCTTTAGTGAATATGAATTGAACTAGGAGCGGAGATATACGGTTTTTGGTTTTTTGATCAGGTGGTTACCTGATCCTTTTGTTCACAAGTTTGCTGATTTTTGCATAAAAATAAAATCAATATAAATATATTTTTAACAAAACAACCTCACAGTATAGACAAGAAATTATGAGTGTCCTACAGCACTGCAACATCACATGGTCTCATAGTTTATCCTCCGTTTTAAAGTAAGGATTGTTCCACCAAATTAAAATCTGCTCAAAGATTCTTGTTCGACCTTCTAGAGAAAATTTACGAATCAACCTATCATAATAATATGTTAAGGTTGGAAATTATTAGCAATGGGAAATTAACTGGCAGACAAATATACAAAAGATACAAAATAATATTTAAATATATGGCAGTAAATCACAGTAATCCTGAAAATGAATGCTTCTTATCAGAAATTAACAAAAAATACCAGGAGAACTGGAACAGGGAATGTAAATATTGGCAACACTACAGTTTTTATTAGGAAGAAAGGGGAAATCTGCAGGGCTAAAAACAAAAGAGGGGAAAAAAGGATGAAATCTGGGCGCACTAAAATAATTGCTAAGCATCAAACAGTCAGGTGTGAGCCTGTAACAGATACAAAGAAAGAAACTTCATAAAAAAAAAAACCTGTGTTAAGCTTACACTGAGAGGTATTTTACAACTAAACTGGGGACACGAAGGATAAACAGACAAAATCTTGTATGTGAGGTCCATTTCCACCCACACTCCAATTCCAAAGGTAGCGGATAATCACATCCAATTTTCTTCTAACCACCAACAAAAAAAATGAAGATAGACCCAAAACACTGGAGGGTAACAAATAGATTTTGAACCAAATACATATGCAACACAATTTCTCATTACAACGACAAATAATATCCTGCATCAACTTTTAATTTTCCTCCATTTTAATTCTGCTACTATATACCGTAACAAAGAGGACCTTCATTACATTATTTAGGGTGCAAAAAAAAAAATTTTCTCTCTGTTATCCCCGGGATATAAGTTAATTTCTTGAAGACGTTTAAGAAGAGGCTCTTGATCTCCATACCGTTTTAGATTCTTTTGCACTCCACTCTTTTCTCACATGGTGATATCTCCATAACTGTATGCAGCCGAGTTTGCTGTGTTTCAAGATAATTGCATGCCCAATGACGCCGTTCCAATCCAGTGACTGTTGAATGCCCATGAAGTGATAATGTTGATCTTGGGTGTAGGCTGCTCCTCCACTCTTTGGGCATTCCTTACCCCCGTGGGCAGCAACATGCGTGTGTCAGTCAGCATGGTGAGTACTGACACATGTCTCCAATGAGAACCTCACATCGCCCTAATGGCAGCGTAGGTGTGGGGCCAATCACTTTCTCCTCTCAGAATGGAGCAGCGGACCATACTAACTAATCAACGAGAAGTAGTGCGGGGGTGTTGGAACTTGAGAGCTAGGGCTTTACAACTCCTAGGACGTGCCAGACAATAAACATCTTGTTCAAGGGCAGGCTGAGACGCAGCGCTTTTCCTCTCAGGGGATGGCCTCGAGGTCTTGAAGGTTCTCCTGCTCCTAAGTGTTAAGGTGTTCTGGACACGTTTCATTAAATTTAAATTGAATTAAGTGGATCTTCCTTAACAGTTCTGTTGCTCTATTAGTCAATTTTTTTTTTTATGATCTCCTACTTAATGTGTGTTTTCCCTCAAGTGTCCTTGACTATTTAGGCTGCCATGTTGTAAGAAATGCCATCAGAGTTGAAACGATGTAATTCATTAGCAGAGGTGCTATTTATATGTTTTATGTTTCACTCAATTACGCATAAAGTGAAGTTGTTTTATCACAAGCTGGATTTGGATGATTTGTGATAATTTGTTGATGATAAAGTCTTTGGTGCTCAGACTCCTAGGGGAGATTTTGATTGAATGGTGTCTTCCCTGCGTAGCAGCAGTGAATTGGAGTCCGGATACTGGTGGTGGTGGCTGATGGCTTTTAATGCTGATGAATGATGTGGCTGATGGATCTCCAAGGACATGCTGGAGATGAGGAGGTGGAGGATGCCCGAACCAGCAGCATGAAAGAACTATATCATTGGAGAAAGAGTCAAATTTAAAGACAGCAGCTGACGGTGGTAGGCTAAACATGCAGGTGCGACTCAGTGATTGAATGAATGAGGCTACCTGAGTACAGCTGCTATCTATCTGTCTATATTTATATTTATTTTATTTTTTCATATTTGGGCAGCAGTAGTCAAGTAACTGATTTTCACCACAAGTGAAAATGAAATGAAAAGATAGCCCTTTGGGAATAAACTTCACCTCAAATTTATTTGAGGTGAAATTGCGATTCTAATATGCGATTAGAATATTTGCTGTACAGTCAAACAAATACTCTGGGTGAATATGGAAAATAGATGAAACCTTTCTTTTCCATATCAATCCTTTTAAACCATCTCCCAGCTGAACAGCATTAATTACAGCAAGAGTGGAAGCTAAGCCGGCCGAGATAATTATGTGTAATTCTGCCTCTGCTTGTCTTTGCTCCACTTTCAAGATGATCCTTTTTCCACCATTGGGTGACACACTCTACCATTCTCCGTCTCGCTTCCCTTTCTCTCCGCCCCTCCCTCAACAGCGCTGTGGCAATAAAATGGGCCATTTCCATACTGTTATCATGCTGAAAGCTCTTTGTGTCCGTTTGGAATTGTATTTTACGTGATCAGATCTCATTTCCACAGCCTCTGGGTCTTGTTTGTGCATCAGCGAGACTGTATACTTTACTGTGACTAAAATTACTCACACTAATTAGCAATGTCTTCTAATAGGAAGAATAGGAAGACATTTGTTTGAATTCAAATACCAGAATTCAATTCTATCTTCTGTAAATATACCATTCCAGTGTATTTGATACAGATGATATGACTATTTAAGCAAAATCTCCTGCCTGTGAGTTTCAAAGGCTGCAATGACAGGAATGAACATTTTTGCCAATTGAAAAGTAGAATCTTAGCAGTCCATTTAAAGAATGGACCAGGAACCTAGCATGTTTCTAAAGGCTTACATTAGCAGAGCAGCTTAAGCCAGAGCCAGCCACGAGTCCGGAAGTCCCTGAACAAAGCCTACATATATCATGTAGTGGAATTAGCAAGGCTTACATAGTTTTATTTGAACTTGGAAATGTCACAAAGTTTGTTTAAGAAACACACCACGGGGAGGACGGAGCCAACATTAATGTCAACAGGTCAAAATACATACAAAAAAAATATTCTTTCAAAATAAGATCAGTTAAAATACAAAATTCATTATTGTTTTTAAACTTTAGAGAAAAAATCGGATTTGATTAGAATCGGTATCAGACTTAAAATGAGTGAGGTGAGGAAATCTGCGATTGGTGCACCTCTAGCTGATACAGCAGGACAAACACAGCTTTCCCTCAGCATTCTATGATTTCCTCTAATGGAATTTCATAGCATTAATCTTGTGAAACACTTCTAATGTAAAGTACAGCGCGTCGAGTCTGCCTTCATGTTGATATGAAACGTGAGAAGCTGTTGGGACGATTAACTGGTAAAAAGGTGGTTGAAGCAGAAAAAATTATGCGGTCCGTGGGGCCATTAAATGCATCATGCATGTGTGCCAAGAAGTTTTATTTTTATATTTTTCCCTTTACTTTCTTGTTCTTCATTGTGTTGGTAGACGTTTTTCATGTCTTGCTTGAATTCTGGCAAAACTGTCCCTAATGCTTTGAATTTTTAATGCAAGTTCTGACTGTTTTGACTGTGTCCATAATCTCTAATACTTGCACAAATACATACCTTATGAATGCAGGGTATGGATTAAAGACCCTAGTGACACAGTCAAGTATATTTATAGATTATCTTTTGGGTGGATAAATAAATCCGAGATATAATTCTACAAAATTTGGGGGAAGGATGAAGCACGGGGAAAAAAAGGACCAGTTAATGAATGTTTTTTTTGTTCTTTTCACATTGATCCTTAATCAGTAGAATCTATTGAACTGATGTCCAAAAAACTCTGTGGTGGGTGGAGCATAGATCACGCAAGAAGAATCCAAAGATCCAAGATTAGTGCAGATCTTATCAGAGGGCTGGATCCAGGAGTATTTCAGAACTCTTCCTTAATGTGGTGTGATGTGGCTCTTTTCAACTTTTTCACGAATTTTGCAGAAACTTATTGCACAAAACTTTTGGTTGACAAATGTAGGATTTTACGACCCGGGGCAAGGTCGCCATTATAATTTTGGAATGACATGAAATAAAACTGCTTTCTGGCTGAATGCATTCCTCATGCCTGTCATTGAAACTTGGTGATAAATAATAATGCTCATGATCAAAGTCCCCTGTGGTATTGGAATTATAACTACAGATGCAGCGATGCAATTTTCTTGGCTGATCACAAATCACAAAAGTTCTTATGAAGTCTGACCGGCCAACACCGATTTTGGTGATTCCAATTTTTTTTTCTTTAAAGTTTAAAAATCATAATGAGTAATGTATTCTAAGTGATCTTATTTTGAAGTATTGCAGTGGAAAGTAAGGAGGCTGGTCCACCTTGTGTTATGTGTCTGTATTCTGACCTGTGGAAATTCATTTAACCTCCATCCTCCCCGCCGTGCCTTTCTTAAACCAATTCAATGACACTTAAAAGTGAAAATAAAACTTTGTAAGTGTTGTTCAGTCCATTACATGTTATATGTTGGCTTTTTTCAGGGACTTCAGGGCTTGAGGCTGGTTTCTGAGCTTTCGCTAACCTTAGCCTCTCTGCTAACACACGCTTCTTAACTTAAAATGTTCCTCCGGGGTGATTAAATGTGAAATGTTTGAGTTTCTTGTGCCAAACGTTTTTGGGGTTGTTCCTCAGCTTGTTTTGTCCTTACTGCTGTTTATAAATTGCAAGCATTGTGTTTTTCTGCTTGACATGTGAGATGTTTGGGGCCGTGGTAGCTCATGCTTGGGGTGAGTGTATGGGGCATGCGAGGCTCTGCTCAGCCGATTGCTAATCAAACTTTGCCTCCTGGTGCACTTCTATTTATGACTTATACCTTCCTCCTATTTTTGCAGTTACAATACGATTAACTGATTTGAAAAGACCCCGATTTAAAAAAAAAAAAAAGAAGTTAACCCCATGTTAAGGTTCACTGTTATCCACATCCGCAAAATGTCCCACACAACACACACTGTACCAGACATCTTTAATGGTGCTTCTCACACACCCAAATGCCTGGTATCACTTCTGAGGTCTGTATGCTTAACAGCTTATGCTCTCTTTTTCCTCATCTTCTACGGCTACTATAAACCTTTGCCAGATATGCCAGCATGGTGTGGTAAGGTTACCATGGTAACAAGGCGGATCCCTCACTCTTCCTTTAATGTGCCAAATTGGCCAAATATCCCAGGAAAATACTTCCACTTAAAAAAATCATAAAACCCAACACCTTGTGTCTTAATAACCCTTAATGACATGGTATGAGTCAGGGTATATGAAGATATTAATGAAACAATGAAATCCCAACCCTGCAGGACCATATCAGGGAGCGGACCATTTCATAGCCAATTCATGACATACTCTGCCCCCATTCCCGGTCCAGCAGTGACTTCCACCAGTGTAATATTTTCGTTTTAACAGACTGTCTGAGCGGATCATGTCCCTTTGTTTTGCTTGCATAACACAATGTCATCTGGTGTCATTAAAGAAGTTCGTTTTGTAGGCCATTACTCAGCTCAGAGTGGGTAGTTAATTATCAGGTAGGTGCCAGTGTCTTTTTACACATATACAATGCGGTGCAATAAGATGACACATGCTGTCCCCTCATAATCTCTTTCTCTTGCAAACAAAGCCGAAAGAGCAGTCAGAGGCCTTATCAACGATAGAGAGTGACACAGGATCTGTCTACTCTCTACTATCTTCAAAATGATCCCTAAGAGGAGACAAAGAAGACTTCTGCCAAGAAGCACTAAACGGCTAGAGTGTTGCCACAAACATTTCACTTTCTACCAAACTGTTCTGTATCTATAACATTTTGCTCATCCAAGAAGAGTGCCAATAGGCTTTTTGTTGTAATGCTGTACTTTTTTAGTGGATGGATTGATTGTAGCCACTCTGTCTTTTTTTGTTCCTTGAATATTTGGTCCGTTTATAGACCGACAGAGTGTGAGCTTGCGGTGAAAAACGTGTAAATTGTTTTTTTTATGCCCCCATCAAAGAGGATACGTGAAGTTACCCGTTACAGGGATGGGCATTTCAATGTTCAATCCAAAACAACTGACCTCCTAGTTTGGCTTGAAGATGTTTCACCCCTCATCCAAGAGGCTTCTTCAGTTCTAACTGCATGTGGACTGCTGAGTTCTGTCCTGAGGAGCTGGCTTTCCTGTGCACGGCCATGTTCTGGTTCTGATGAGCTTGCTCTCCTGTGCTGGAACATGCATCTGTGAACTGGTTGTTTGATCTCCCCTATATACTTAATGTTTTTGGGGCGAACCCATTTTTGTCTTAGGGTGTTGCAGGGTCTGAAAGAGTTGGGATAATATGGTTGGTGAAAATTCTCATTGCTTTTCCAAAATCCAGCCACATAAGGTATGACCGTGCTTCATGAAAGCCAAGTTTTCAGTGCTTTCTTGGTTTGAATATTTTCCTTCTCTTTTCCCTCTGCCTTCTCTTTTCCCACTGCAGCCCGGTGGTGTAAGGTTCTGATAACTCAAGCTAGTGTTCCAGTGGATGGTGGGAGTCAAACATCAGGTATCGGTCTGTGTGTGTAGGTTTGAAGTTTACTGCAAACCTACACACGTGGACCAATACCTTATTTTTGACTTCCACCAAAACAGAAGTCCAGTTTCTTTGGATTCAATTCACATGGATTACCATGGCCCGGATGAATGAAAAATCTACACTGACATTATACTATACTCCTTTTATACCATAAAAAAATAGACTAACTATACAAATAGTCCCCAGCGGAAAACACAGTGACTTTTCCATTTAGTCCCAGTGTTCAGCTGTATGCCTCTGACCTTGTTGTTTGAAGAACAGCACTCTATATTCCCATTGAATATGATGAATGACTGTCTCACCTGACACACAAGCGGTGCAAATTTTCGATTTTTTAAAGACAGATACTTGTGCTCTATGTCAGCACACTGGCATGAAAGCACAACACAAAATACCTCCCTTATTAGATTATTTAGACATATTAGTTATTATACATATTATAACATACATACATCTGTAATAAGTTTATTGTTATTTACACAAGGTGAATGGATTGAATAAGCAAGCGGCCACCATCCTCTGTCTATACACTCTCCCCAGAGGTATTCAGAGCTGGGGGGCTCACCTTTACTGCTCTTGTCTCAACACTCCAGCTGTGCTCAATAAATTCTTTAGTGATTATACCGGCAGCTATTTTTGGAGCGGCTTAAGTCCAAGATATCAGTTTGGACCAGCAAGTGAGCACAATTTAGAGCGAGAGAGAGAGAGAGACAGATAGAGACAGAGAGAGAGAGAGAGAGAGTGCATCAAGTCTTTTCTTCAGGCACAAGACTTGATGGTCCAAGGACAGATTAACAAAAACAAAGTCTGATTTTTAATCGGTACCCTTCTCTGAGACATTCATGCGCACCTTTTTGTTCACAAAAGGTTAGAATCATCTTTTTGTCAATCTTGGTAGAGGTCATAGTGGGACGGAAATCAATAATCCTAATATGATGACCAAACCCCAGACAAGCGGAAGACGATGGAAGGATGGATGATATGTTATAATTGGTTTGTCAGAAAATATTTTGCTCTCAGCAGGGCTGCATGATTTGGTGAAAAGTCCTATTAACCCCAGTTCACTGCGGCTGACCTAGTTCATACACTGACTGGCATCCCAGACAGACAGACTGTAGACAAACAGAGAATAGGTACTCACCTTCTTTCACACACGTTTACTTTTATTAAATCGTTTTGTTTTGCCTTCATGTTATCGCACAGGCTGTCATCGCGATTGTCTATTGCGATTAGGTTCATCCTGCGGCTCTAGTGCTTGTTGCTTCACGAAGATAGTGATAAGATAAAACTTAACAGATCTTGAAGGAAATTTGTGTTTCTCAGGGCAGATAGCCTTTTTGATCGAACAGTATTTGCAGCACAAAATATCAAAAAATATTTAATTTAATCTCAGATATGACAAAGAAAATTAACACTTTTAAGACGCCGGAACATCTCTGCTTTAGATAATATCAATATCAATTAAAAATGAATAGAGTACTGTATCTTAATAGGCAATTAAAGGTTTCGACTAAATGTTTAATGCGTACAGTAATTAGTTAGGCCCTACTACCAAAGGAGATGAAATTAAAGGCAATTTAAAGACTCCTAAAAGAGGAAAAGCAGGCAGTGTGTGCCTCAGTTGGACACTTGGGACTTTTCCAACCACTGAGTTATATTTTTGATATTTGTGTGCAAGAAGAGAGATGCAGGGAGAGAGAGGGAGGGGCACACTGAGACTGAGAGTGTGTGGCAGTTTTCTGAAGCATGTGTTCCTTCTTCCTCCACCTGGGGTGTGTGTGTGTGTGTGTGTGTGGGTGTATATGTGTGTGTGTGTGTGTGTGGGTGTGTGTGTGGGTGTGTGTGTACAGTTTGAGGGTCACTCAGTAAGACTGCAGTGCAGTTCGCTTAGTCATCCTCACACCTCGCTGCCCTTTCACCTGACCGTCCATATGCCTATATATTTACCACTAGGAAGAAATTTCCTGCTTTTACTTCTTGCTTGACTGTACATATCAGTGCAGTGAGCAACACTGAGCATATAGTATAGGTTAGTGTTTAAAAATGAGGTTAGTGTTTAGAAATAGTGTAGTACGCTGCCTGACATGCATCCACAAAAATGGACCTGCTTTTCATTCATCTGAATGGGAATTTCATTTCATTCATTACATCCCTGAAAAGTTGGGGATATAATTGTCGGCCGCGGCTGCAAATCCTTCATGTTCCGTGCGTTAACTCGACAACTACTATTAAAATCATTTTCATTTTTGTATTTCGTACCTTCGTAGACTTTGGGAAAGGTAGATTGTATATTTCCGACACTATAGGGGCAGCTTTACCTCCAAAAGGTCTTAAGCCATGTCTTCCTAACCATTAGCCCAATTTAGTCCACATTTGATTCACATGAATGGGATTGACGGCTTTTATATACCCTTGCTTTCGGGGATGACAGCATAGACCAAGTTAGGTAAGACATTCATCTTTAATACATTTTAATGTGCAATGCCCAATGCAAATTCCAGGATAGTCAGAGGCTACAGAAGCGCATTTTACACAGATAACGTAGAATAACACCAAGACAAAGACCCGTCTCTACATTACCCTACCGTATTAATGCTGAACAAACCAACTAACGCCATCCAGATGTATGAATGTAGATGTTGTCATGGATGATGTTGTACACACACCCAGTATTACCTTTTCCCTGTTGTGAAGACATTTCCAATTGATTTTTTTAATACATCACACATCACTTTAATGAAGGCATAATAATGCATTGTCATTTTAGATACCTGCTGGCCTACTGCTGGAAAGCAAGCGTGAGTTACAGTGTAATGCTGCATTCACATCATACACATTTTTCATGTTGTGTGGTCACATAGTGTAATGTCAATGCAAATATGTGATATGAAATGCAAGGGATGCATATTTCCACCAGGCAATATAAGAAATTTGTTTGAAGTTGTGATGCAAAAGCCTCACAGTGTTGATATTCCATCGATGTCACGCATCTAGTCTCCATGCTGAAATCCACAGACGCTGCATGATACGGAGCTGTACACAAGCTGTCTATCGGGATAACCATGCCATCACAAACAAATGGTTGGTCCGTTGGTCCAGCAGCACCGCACTAGCACTGCAGTTTTTCGTGTGACATTTTGTATATTTGTCAGGTAGCACTTACTAAAAAATAAATAACACGGCTGCAGCAATGGCATTACATCCCTGTTGCTTACCGGTGGAGCTTTGATCTTCTCAGAAGGTAAGTAGCTCCCAGACCTCTCCGCAATTTAAAGGAGTTTCATTGGATTTTCCTCAATACTCTCATCACTTGTTCTAGGTATACTATAATATAATAATAATGATAAAAATAAATAAATAATAATAATAATCTTGGAACATCTGGTAAGTACCTCCCCTTTCATTACCTAACCTAAGACAGCAACCTTTGTGGGTTAGAACTACACACAGTATTCTGCATTCTGGCATACAATAACTTTGTTTTTGTCATTAAAAAGTAACTTCTTATGTATAATAACTCTCAGTCCTAGATCAAAGGACTCTTTCACATACAATCTTAATGTTGGTGATAGATCTGCATATTTCTTACAAGCTATTAATTAGGGCTGAAGTAATCGATTATTTTAGTTATCGAGTATTCTATCGAGTAATCGAATAAGAAATATCGCAAACTCTTCACTTTTTAAAAAATTAAATCACTTTTGCTTTGTTCATGAGCAATAATAATACACACAACTGAAAATACCATCTATTGAATGAACAACATTTTAAAAAAAACATGTTTTTTCCTTGAATTTGCAATAATAACCATCAACAGTTACAAATAAGATTTCTTGTCGGATTTAGCCTTAGAACCTGCAATGTCTTCCAGCGCTTTTTAATTTGATCACAGCATCAGTCTATCACTGGTCTTGGTGGATTTTCTTGGACGTGTCTAGAGTTCATTATTTCTGAATTGAATTTATTAATGAATTGAATAAATAATTCTTTCTTTTTTTTGAGAGTTTGAATAAAAACCAAACCTTCTGCTTTAGTCTAGAATCTCTGTTGGAAAGGACTTTCTCATTTGGAATAAGTGTTTATTCGGAATTAGGGGACAATGTAAACCCACCTAACGTCTCAGTTTAT
Organism: Lophius americanus; assembly: GCA_037951165.1. Classification (NCBI taxonomy): domain Eukaryota; kingdom Metazoa; phylum Chordata; class Actinopteri; order Lophiiformes; family Lophiidae; genus Lophius; species Lophius americanus. The sequence continues at coordinate 3,503,103 of JBBDHG010000037.1, forward strand.
GGCAGTGTGTAGTCCAAGGAATCACAGTTAAAACACACATTCACCAAACCCCAGAGTCACTATCACCGCCTGTCAGTCTCTCTCTGACTTTTTAAACTCACCAAATTTGAGAGGTTAAAAAGAGTGACTATCTGTTCGCACTCAAAGATAGGTTATCCCATCACCGGGAGATGTGTGTCTCCTGGGAGACTCCGGTCCGGTTGGTGACAAGTGAGAGGAGATGAGGTGACCTGTAATAATTATAACTGAAAACTGAAAACTCGCACAGGCCACCACAGACACACAGACAGGAGATCCATTACTTTTACTTTATTGTAACACTGAATTCTCACTATCGTATCTTGAAAGCAAGATAAAGGAATGAAAAGCTAATTCTAGCACTAAGCAATTCCCATGATCCCCCACGGCAGAGATACAAAATAGGGGCTTTGGTCTTAAAGACCAAGACCTTGCACGTCGTAAAGCTAATTCAGCGAGTTCTGCTGATGATCTTGTTATAGATTAAAATGCTGGAGAATCGGGTTAATTCCGAAATGGGATTGTATATACGTGTGAATCGGGGTCGCAATCTATATAAAAATTAATAGCTCAGCTCTGAAATCATTGGCCGATTTACATAATAGGACCACTGTTGGCCTCAACCAGAGTCTCCCTCAGACATAATGCTTCATATCTTGGGTCTGAGCTCACTCACTGGTGATGTTGAGCCTATGAAGGATCCTTTCCCTCACCTGTTGGCTCTTGAACTCTGGGAGCTTTGAGCTGGGAGTGGTGGTTGAGAAGAGATAAACAATGTGGCATCTTATAAATGTGGCTTGATGTCCAGTGATCTTGACTACTGGATGTCCTTACTTGTTATGACCCACATCTGGTTGGCTTACATAAGGTCATAAGGGTAAATTCATGGAACCGCTCATTCAGTCAGTCCTTGGAGAAAATTATTATCAGCCCAGACATTCCTCAGCCACTTTTCCCTGGGGGCAAAAATGTCCCCCAAGGCCTCACATAAACCTCCAGTCCTGGGCTAAGGACTTTTGGTCCATGGTGGGCAGATTTTTATAGCGGCACAAGGATAACTGGACCGGACTATTCTCACGATTCACTTGTTTTGAAAACAATGCCCTAGTGTTACAAGTAACTGCCAATTACTGATCCACACCCCACAGACCCTAGAAGGTCCTTCGTCACAGTAGATCACTTTATGCTTGGACTAAAAAGCAACACAGCTTTATACATATATCCTAATAAAAAGAACTACGATCCTCTTAGGCTATAACAAGACCTAAGGCGGTGGAACGTGCATCCATATGTGCCCCTGAATTAAGATGTCAGAGGAAACCAGCCTCTAGATGCCACCATAACCATTTCAAACGACTGGTTTGCATGTAAAGACACCAGCTGTAGGCCTCCAACAGAGCTCCCTTGGGCTTTGTCCTGCTCGGGCATATATCACCATCTTTCCAGTGCTAATGCACCCGCTCACACTCCACTTATCAAAAGAAGTGGATCAGACAGGTTTGTCGTGCAAGTTGATCTCTACTCCTGCCCTTCCTGAAACCACTCTCCTCATTTATCCAGGCTTGGGACCGGCACTACGGTACACTGGCTTTTAACCCCTTTGTGGCTGGGTTTAATAGAGTAATATGAAAAAAAAAGTAGATTAAAAAAATAAAATTAAATAAAATGCAACTCAATAAAAATAAAGAACAGCCAAATCTGAATGAAAATAACATAATTATAATAATTAAAATTATATATATACAGCACTATATAGTCATAAGTCATGAAACGTGAAAGGCAAACAAAATAAGTGAGTTTTTAATTTGTGTTTAAAATTATCCACGTCACCAAATGTTTTGGTTGTAGTTGATGGGACAACTAAAAGAAAGGAACCAGAGGATCTGAGGGGTCGTCCTGTATTGTAAATTGTGATCATGTCTCTAATATATTCCAGCCATGTAGTGTCTTACAGACTAATAAATGACTTTTAAAGCCAGTGTAATGACTTTAAAGTAGGTATAATGTGTGCTCTCCTTCTGAACCTTGTCCACATTCGTGCTGCAGAATGTTGAATTAACTGCAGCTGTTGTATTGTGTTCTCTGGAAGACCAGAGATGAGAAAGATACAAAAGTCTAACCTGTTTGTAATCAAAGCGTGAAACAGTCTGTCTGTGTCGCTCAGAGAGAAAAACGGCCTCACCTTTCAAAATTTTTAAATCACAAAAACATTTTTCTGTGACTACTTGCTTCAGATGGTTACTGCCGTTGTTGTGTGAATGATGTCCAAATCCAGTGGTCTGGTGCTGCTGTTGTAGCTTTGGGCTCTTATGTTTATGCCCAGCAGGTTTCCTCTGTGAAGGAACCATACTAAATCCTACTACGTACATCTTATGATATCTTTGCTTTCTTGGTGGTGGTCTGTGTGAATGCGAATGTTTATCTTTGTAAGGATTTCAGTAAACTCTTTTTTCTCAACTTACTCATTTTTACATTTTCTTTCATCGTTTTTTCCAGTAAAATTAATAAAAATGAGCAGGAGATGATAGCAGAATGCACCAAGCCAGAGTGTTGCAACTAAACATAGACCTATTTGTAGTTTTGTGGATAGGTTGCTTTGCTTATTTATGTAAAGAAAAGCCTTTTTCAGTTTTGTGTGAAGATTTTTGGTGATTTCGTAGTGTTATTTATTTCAATAACAAACAAAAAAAAAGGAATTCCAATGATTTATTGTCATGTGCAAAAGTAAACAAATGATTCGAGCAGATTTTGAACATCCTTACTTCACTATGTCCCCATATCTCTCTGTGAACTGATTATTTTGTAGAAATCTGTATTAGTATTTATTGTTTATTATGTAATAAACAATAACATGAGTGTGAGGGTATTCAAATAAATTGTTAAGTAAGTCAGAGATGTAATACTATATTTGACTATTTGTTTTGAAACATTTCTTTTTAAAATGCCTCCCCATTCCCTGGCGATGGCCGTTATAAGAAAACATATCTGAATGTTCATTCAAACTTGTTCTTTCTATTCTATATTTCTATACTATCCTATTCTTCTTCTCTAAATCCAGTTTAAATGGCATATCCATACATTTCCAGTTTCGGGGCATAGAGTATGGCCCTGTCTGCCTAGTAAAAGGTCATGAGTTATTTGGTGCAGCAAAGACTTTGCCTTTATCTGATCTTCTTTCCTCATAAAATGTGTCCTGTTTTTCTTTCTCTCAATAATAACACTTTTCTTTTTCTTGTTAACTTTGGGCCAAAAGAAACAAATTCTTAACATCAAATTCACATAGTAGAACTTTAGCAGGGGCATCTGTGTCTTTGGACAAATTTTCTGAACAGATATGATCACAGGGTGGATACACAGATTATTTCTCACTTTCATTGAGTATAATTTTGGTGTTTTTCTGCTGTGAGTGAACAGTGGTGGAGCGAGGGGAGGAGGGAATGAGGCGGGGAGCCTTGTTAGCGACAAAAAGTCAAATCAATCAAATTTGAAAAATATTCATTAATTGTTTCTTGACACAAGACCCCTGTGGGAAATTCTCTACATCGGTACACAAATTAAAAGACACTAAACAATGACTTTAAAGAATCCTAATATCAAAAACCAAAAGTTACAACCTGGCAATGAGACTGTCAGTTTAGATTATGAAAAAAGCTTTCTTGAAAAGCTGTGTTTCAAGACATGTTTGATGGTTGTTACTGATTACTCACTGACTGATGAGGGTCCTGAAAAAAAACACTGTCTCCTTTAGTGCTGAACCGCCAGCAGAGCTCTGTCTGAATATATGAGACTCTGCCCAGGCCCATACGGACGGAGCAGCTCAGCTCAGCTTTCCCAGGGTAACTAAGTCAACAAAGTAACCCGTAAGATTTTAAAATCTATTCTAAAACTACCTGTTAATCAGTGGAGGGATGCTAAGATAGAGCTGGTATTGTTTTGTCTTTTGGAGTTTATTAAAACCTGAGCTGCGTTGTTCTGATTAAGCTGGAGACGTGAAAGTGTTCTTTGGCTCAACCTTGAATGCAAAGAATAACAAGAATCCAGACGAGAGGAAATGAAGGCCTGTATGAAGCACGAATGTGTCTTTGCATTGTTCACAATGTGCCGTATGCTGTGTTTTGTTGTGTGCCTCTGCGTTCATTATCGTATTTAATTCTTGCTAATGTTTTCTCCCTTGTGAATCAGAGATGCCTTGTAGCAGAATATTACAACCCGTAATAATAATTGATTCAGTTCCCCTGTGACCATTTCTTAATGCAAACACTTTTGGTGTTGCAGGGAGTGTTTTCATTTGTGAGAAGGGACTCCTGTCTCTGTATGTGTGTGTGTGTTCCTTAGATCTGAAAAAGCATGCATTCTTATGTATGATTCATGAGATGTTTACACCATATGCCCATTTCTCTGTCTGCTGTGACAGCTGTATTACCGTAAGACAACTAATTAGAAGAAGCTTCAATGTTCACCTTCTTAGTTTAATGCTAACATCTGCTGATGAGAAAAAGCTCTGAGTGAAAACCTCCAGCAAGGCACAACTGTTCCCAAGATCTATGGAAATTTCATGCAGATTCCTCCTTTAATGTCTGTTATTGCCTGCCTCTAAATCTACCGACAACTCCAGCAAACTCTCTGAGCAACTCTCAAATAGCCATTTGTCTCATGTGCCTTCCACTTCAGCTTCTCCGTTCAGCCTATCAAGCCCCCAGTTCCACCCCAAAGGGACATAGAAGGAATCAAAGGAACTCCTGTGAGTTTGAAGCCCAAAGCTTGATCCCTAATCAAAAATCAAAGGAACAAAGGAACAAAGCTAGCGATAGCTATATTGTGCTACACTACTCCAAATGACTTATGATTTTATTGTATTTTATTTCATTTTAAATGCTGCGAAAGATGTAACATCAGCAAAATTGAATCCCCTATTTGATATACCAAAACGTACCTTTATTGGATTTCATGCAAATCTGTCCTGTAGCTTTCCCCATAATCTTGTTTAGAAACATACAAACAGAAAAACACATTGGAGATAAAACACAAATTCCCTCACTTGTGGTCGTAGTAGGTGTAGGGATTTTGTCACAAGTGGGCAAAATAAAATTTTGACTTGATGATGGCACTAGAGTCTGCAGGATTCTCCAGATTTTATATTTATATGCAAATGTTCATTATGAGATGTTTCATTTTGGAATGTGAGACCAACATTGTCAAGAACAACGATGTCAGCATAGCTAGATCCTGATGCCAGGGATGCACTTTTCATTGAATTCAGCATATCAAGTTCTCTTCAAACAACTGAATGACCTTTTTTCTGGCACCACAGTGTGAGTACAAAATATCCTGAATTCTGTCCAGACGAGCAACATTATCATAAAAAAATCAAAGATACTAGAAAGTTGAAAAGAGAATTAAATGTCTGTTGGAGCAAAATGCCAAGAGCTTGAATCAATGGCTATGGGGTGCAGACAAGAATGTTGAAATAAAGAACCCTCATCTTCATGCAGGCTCACTACAAAAGTTGATTTGGCACTTCATGTATGAACTCTGCGGCTCAGGGGTGGACCTTCATAACCCCCTTCACGTCCTTGTATCCTTTGTAAAGGAAAGTGAAGCATACACATACGTCACTGAAGAGCTCTCACATACTATACTGAAGAACTTTCACATACTGTCTCATATACAATACTGAAAATGAGACACATATCCAAGTGAAATACTGTTACGTACACAACTGAAAAGATCTCACATACTCTACTGAAAAGCCAATACAAACTGTACGGAAAAGCTCTCATATACAGTACTGAAAGTGACACACACCTACAAGTGAAATACCTTTACAAACACAACTGAAAAACTCTCACATACTGCATAGAAAACCACACAAGCATACAAGTGAAAAACTTTTATATTAACAACTGAAGCTCTCACACACTGTACTGAAAATGACACATAAAAGTGAAATACGTTTACGTACACAACTGAAAAGTGTATATGTACACGGTATGACATGATCTCAGAGACTATATTGAAATAGTTTATACAAATATTGTTTTACGAATTCTTCAGTTTTTTCTATGAAAGCGTTTCAATGGTGAGAGAGTCTGGTGTGTGTATGAGAAGAAATTCTGAATAATGTCCCTTTAATTGCCCCTCTCATTCAACAGCACAGAGACTGGAATGCCATCTGATAAGGCCAATTTCGCATCAACTTCCCACCAATTATACATCATGAGCTTCCCATTTCCTCCTCCGCAACTAATGGGAGCACACAGTAGTTGAGTGAGTTTTCAGGATTGTTTTGATTTGCTTCATTAAAGCATGAGTATTGTCCCTGCTGTGCTGGATCTCCCCTGAGTTGTTTTCTACTCAGTTCTCTGAACGTCCTCAATCCCGTATGCATATATGAAGCGTATCAAATAGACTTGCATACATCCATATTCATACCAGAAAATATTGTGTACATGAAGATGATTGTACATGCTGGGAGGATTGTATTTAATTATGTTTCCCTTTAGGAGACTCGCAGAATAAAAACATTATGAGCTCTTCTCTCTTCCTATTTGGTCATTTCTGCTTTATTCTTACTTTCATACATATCTTTTGGTCACATCTACATTCAAGTTTGTGTTATACAGTCCATCAGAGTCTTTGTTAACAGCTTTATGATGCGTTCATGGTCGCACATTCAATGTACTTTCTGTTTTTGTTCCTATAGTCTGTCTAGGTCCTCTATGCACCTATGGAATGCATAAGTGGATTCACTGCATGTGCTGAAATCTTATTTCAAGGCATTTTTTGTGGCTGAGCGCTCTTGATTTCCTCCATCTGCATTTACAAACATTTATGCTCATATATGTCACACATATTTCCATAGACAGACTTTTGATACCAAGTCTGTTTAGTCCACTGCAGTGTTGCCACAGATGTGACTTTGAATCAAATTGCAATCGCTGAGATCAAAAAATATTGAATTTGAGCTTCCATGAATTTTAACTTTTTCATAACAGATACTGTGAGAGTGAATATTAAAGTATAGATAACTGATAGACATTCCTTCTTTAACCACAGATGTCTGTTCTCAGTTCAAAGTAGGTTAACACCTCCCCTTCCCCGTCTCATTTAAATAATCCTTCCCTCCTGTTCATTCCGCTTTCCCTACCTGTGCATCAAAATACCACGCAGATAGAGTATCTGCTGTCAGAGTGACGTTTGCATCGGTTATTGTACCATCAGGAAAACCAGCCTTACAACCCTTACATGAACTGGTAATCTATTTAAATAAAGATAAATCAACTATTTTACAGAACAATGTTTATTGTCCCACAACAGAGAAGAACAATTAGTCAATTACTGATATGGTTCATATTCATAAAGCAAAGGCCGCTGAAGATAGGAGACAGTCCATTCCACAAAGTCGACAATCAAATGATAGTCGACGAAGCCAACAGTACAAATGGTGTTTTGACACTGCTTATCAGATTCAGGGTCATGGGGGCCGGAGCCTATCACAGCTGACATACAACACTATTTAGCTGAATAGCTCAAGAAATAAAAGAAATATTAGAAATATTAAAATATTAAAAATATTGCCCAGACAAAGTGATGAATGAGATGCAAAACATCTTACTTTTAACATCTTACTTTTAACAGTCTTACCAACATTTATAATATTGTATACATTTTCTCGGAATTATTTTTAGGCCAATGCAACGAAAAAGCTCTTTCACAGAAAGTCACTACTAAAAACCTGCAAATCCAGAGTTAGAATGAACCTAAGGCACCATCTCAGTGTTAATACTGCATATTTCCCAACCCTCTTGTGTCAAAACATTATGGGAATAATGGAATGGAGGAACCTCTCTTATAGAAATAGTAACGGAACAAGCCACTGAACCATCTTCAAGCAAAGGGCCTTTCCCCATAATCTGGGACATATAAAAGGACATATGAACATTTTTCTTTTTTTAAATATTTCGACATAAATTCGTTTTCACATTGACCTGCATTTTCTCTTCAAACATGGACACGAATGGACAGGACAAATGTAAGACTTATTAAATATTAATGTCTTGTCGATTCCGGACTGATTGAAACCAGACTGACTCGCTACAAGAACATATATTTGTGCCTTTAACCAAAAGAAATGCTGGATTTGCATATCAATAACCTTCGAACTTTAGGGAAATGTCAGAGGAAAAACGAGTTCCGAGTCCTTTGCATAAGATACTGACTTTCTTGGGACAAGACCTTACATATGAAGGAGGAGTCTGTGGAAACTCCGTATCTTCTATTGAAGTATTTGATACAACGCTGTTGAGGAGAGTGGACACAACAATGCATGTGGAACACAGTGTGATGCCAATTCAATTCTGAAGGACACCTCCTGGTAACTAAGTATGTATCCTCACATGAAGAGTGGGATATGCACCATATAAGGTTCCCCCCTAACACTGAATTAAATCCAAGTATTATACTGGCTCTAGACGACCATGTCAAGTTTAATTACGCGTACTAAGGTCAAGTCTTGTTGATGAAACACATAGTTTTGTCTATAACGGAGACAGTCTATCGGGGTTGTAGGGGGAAGACAGAAGATAAAAGTATTTGACTAAGTAACAAAGAACGATCACGTCACACTGTTTACAGTTGATTAGATAAAATTACACTAAATTACTACTTGTTGTGTTTTGCAATAGTGTAATAGTATACATATAGTGCAACTCTCTTGTAGTATTCATTCTTTCCTATGTCCTCTATGCCCTCTGTTGTTTCTCTTGTGCTAAACTGTAGCTAGTCCAAGAGCTGATAATCTGCCTTTCATTGTTCTGCAACAGTGACAATGAATTAGTTCTTTTCTATTCCATTCTATTATTTCTGGTCAGAATATGTTGAAAACACTTATAAGTGTATTGAAAATACTAACTTTTGGTAATATTAAAGGAATAATGCCATAATGTCACAAGGAAGTTATAACTGTAAAATTATTATTTTATATAAATAACATTCTGCTGGTAAGAAAATTTATATAACCAACTTTAACCATTTAGCAACTGCATCCCATAATTTCGACAGACAGATGATGCTAAAAATGCAATCAACATTTGAAAAATAACGTTGATTACTAGGCTAAAAGTCTGAAATGTGTGTAATTTCTTATTATTTTATGTAATTAAGAATGTAACCATTAAAAGGTTTAGTTTATTTATTATTATTAAGGTTTATTATATCTGTTTTTATGGTTATAAACCTTAATGTCTTCACGCTGTCACCGTATTTTTTACGGTAAAATTCTGGCAACCACAGATGCCGGTATTTTACAGTATATCAAGCAGATTTATTTTGTTTACAGTTTAAAGGGCAACGCTACTTAACAGAAAAGTAAAGGAGTTTCTCCAAGCCCTCAATCAAGTGTCCTTAGCATGTTAGAATTTATAATCTGTGTGTGCCAGTGTGGGGGCAGGAGGCCAGAGGAGGATGTCAGGAGGTTAAACAGCACACAGATATAGTTTCCCTTTCAACCCCATCAAAATTACATGAGAACTTGAAACAGGCAGGAGTACCGCTCTCTGTATGTGGGATACTGCTCTCCTATTGGCCCGTTGTATGTCGTTGTCCGTGGTTCTTCTTCGGTTTGTTCCACCTCAATCATTCAGCACTTACACGAAGTCATGACAGGAAAAGCTTCTCACTCATCGTACAGTGTTTTCTAACATGCACCTGAGATACAGCTTTCTGTGTACACACTCATGTCTGTCAGTGCTGCTTGTTTATTAATCCAGTCCGCCAGCCGGGTGTAGAGGAAATGCCTTCCCTCACGTCCCCGCCACGGTGGGATTCAGTACAAATTGTTCCAGCCCTGGCAAGAATTGAGCCTAAAAATAACCAAGAGAGGAAAATACACCTCCCTCCCCTTCTCCACAGGCCTCCACCCCTCTCCTCCACTGTCATTTCACTTGCCTGAAATGGCAAACACTCCACCGGAAGACAATAAGACGTGGAAAAGAGAGCATTTTACACAACACCAAAAGACACCTGGCTGGGTGACAGCATGTCAGTGTTGTCATCAAACTTCACCTGAAGACTAACATGATGACACCAATAGTGTTTGTGCAGATAGAAACATTTCTGACTCCCTCCTAAAGATCACTACAGTTACAGAAAAACCAAAACCCCTGCAGATTTGTTCCCTGCCTGCCTGCCTGCATTTACAACTTGCTGCTTCTCCTCCTGTAGATCATAGATCAAACCCACAGTTCTCTTTGTGTTCAGATGCACTCTGGGATCAATTGAATGTGTCTGGATGGTATTGGACGGATGGAGCACGGCAGGTGTCCTGCTCTCCCCTTATCTCTGTCAAAGGCTTTCCATCTGGGCAGAGTTCTATTGAAAGAGTTTCGTTCGATTAACAATTTCCCCAGGTAGGGGGCTGAACCCACTCTTTAAAGGATCAGCATTGGATAGAAAGGGATGAGGATGGAGACGAGTAGAAGTGGTCCTTGACTATGTAATGATGTGGAAAAATGCCAACACAGGCTATACCATGTATAAAAATGAATGTAAGGAATGATGCACTTCCTGCCACACTTTCTTTGTAATAGTAAAGGCTCTTATCTCTATTCTCACAATTAAGGAGGTGAAATAAAGCTGATAATTAATTAATCATAACCCTCATGATATAAAATATGTCACTGTGTCACTTCTTCCCCTTCAAACATTTCCTTACAGCGTGAAAACCATCGGAGAGTTTTCCCTGTGAACGGCCATGGTGGCAAATAATAATTTCCGGCTGTTATCTTGGGAAAACAAGATAATTAATTAATTATCTTGAGACAACAGTTTTCTCGAGAAAAAACAAAACAAACAAAAATAAAAAGTTGAAAAAAAAAATCATTTGACTGTAAACAAAAACTGATTGTTTTGTTTTTACAAACAAATTATGCCTTAAATTTAATAACGAGTTACCATTATTAACTATCTATAGCCTCCATAGTCGGCTCTTGAGTAAAATGATAACTTTCACAGAAAAAAAAGAACAAAAAAAATCAGCTGCGCTTTAAGTACAACCATGTTTGACAAGTTTCCAGGTAGTGTAAATAAATGTGAAATAAATCACCTTCCTTGTCCAGCGTGAGGAACTAAATGTATGTATCACAGCTTTCCTCCTGACTGGTAGCACGTAACATCCCATATGCTCTCAGAGTGCCTATGTGTTTCAGACACTGCAGCATATTGGCTCTGCTTTTAGATTAATGTGTTTATCTGTGCGTGTGTGTGCCTGCAGATGTGTTTGTGTGTCAACGGCTGAGATTACAGTCAAAGAGAAACACTGTCTATGTTTTATTTAATCTGGTTATGCTTGGCTGACACACAAACACACACACGCACGCACACACATGCTCAAACACACACACTTACACACACAAACACAAACACACACACACACACACACACACACACACACAAACACAAACACACACACACACACACACACACACACACACACAGAGTCAAAACTAAAATGATCCTTTCTGGTACACCCAGCTTAACGGTTGACCTGTGAACTGAGATCAGTGTCACTCGTCAGCCTTATCAGCGTCGCGCTGCCACACCAACAGGAACTCGGGCTGTTTGGAGAACAGGTACTTACGGACGATTGGGTAAAGGTGTGAGGGTGGAGGGAGAGAAAGAGCGTCATTATGCCCAATCATTCACATATTGTAAACGGATAGTGGGGAGGAAATAAGAAACCCACTGATTGCAGTCATGCTGAGTAAAACTGAATGCTACTGGATTTGAAAATAGACGCTGCAGATTTCAGGTGTTTTGCAGTCCTCCTTTGCATGTAAGCAAATTTTTTCTCAAAGCCATTGTCAGTAGAGTGGGCAGGATGTGGGCTGAAAGGATTCAAGTTTTGACTGCTAGGCTAGTCAAAAGTGGATATGAAGTAAAAGAATAGAAAGAATACTTCGAGGTCAATAACAAAGCAACGGCTCATATACTCAGGAACAGAGTATATGAGCCTATAGGCATTCATAGGAAAGAAATGAATGCTTTTACATCGGCTTTATTCCCGTTGTCTTTGTTCACCCTCCTCTTTTGAAATACTTAAAAAGTACTTGCTGTTTGTGAGTGCACATTTTATTTATCATACGTCTTGGCATTTGTACATATTAAGTCATGAATATAAAATTGATGACTGGGATTATAATTCTAATCATTTCAAATCCCCTATTGAATCTATTTAAGTTTAGTCTCCAACATTTGACATTTTTAAGTTGACATTTTAGTGTTCAGCATGAGGAGGCGTATGAACCATTATGTATTCTGGCCTTGTAGCATCTATAGACTGTCTATCTCACTTAAATGTGTTTTCATTTTTACACCCACACATTTTTATTCCCACACTCATACTTTTTATCGGACTACTTTTACTTCTACTTTTGTACATTTCAGCTTTGTGTAATTTCACTCACTCCTTCAAAATAAAAGCATAATAGGACTTTCATATTTACATATTTTCACCCACTCTTTTAATAGATGAATAAATGTAAGAAGTAAATGTGTCCATGTAAAAATGTTTGGAGGCAAGATGTGAATAGATGTATTCACTACTAATCTTTGGCCCGCTCAAAGGGCCTGCTTTGGACTGAAGTTATATTTCCCAAGAATTTAAAATAAAACACAGGCAACACATAGCAAACAAAAAAAATTCAGTTTTTATTGGTAATAGAACAAAAAAGTTTTAATGAAACCATCGTAGCATTTGAAATAGATTTTGCCTCCATGGATACCAAGTCCTAAAATCATTCCAACTTCACTAGTAACTTTTGCAGCTGGAGTAGACACACCCAGATGCCAACTACTAGCCCAAATAGTGTAGTGTTCGATGACATTTTCAGTTGAATAGACCATTTTCACAAGCATGCCGTTGCCTCCTAGATCTCACTATTAGCACACTATGCCAAAGTCAAAGGAAATTCCAGAAGAGAGAAAGAAGGTTATAGAAATAATTAAATCAGGAAAAGGTTACAGCTTAGCTTTATATAAACAACACTTAAGGCTCTGAGACACCACTGATCCACAGGGACACACATTATCATTAAGAGATGACATGAAACGATAGTGAACCTCCCCAGAAGATCCTGAAGTTGCTCCAAGAGCACGGCAACAACTAATAAAGGAAGTTACACCAGATCCAAATAAAACATCCAAGAAACCACAGGTTAATAAATGTCAGTGTTCTCTGCTCCACTATTCCAGAAACACTGGGCAAAAGTGGCATCCATGGGAGAGGGATCTGATGACAGCCACTGCTAACCCAGTAGAAAATGAAGGCTTTTCTGTGTTTTTTCTACAACACACCTTGGTGACCCGCAGAGATTTTGAGAGAATCTTTTATGGACTGATGAGCTTACAGTTAAACTGTTATTGTAAACTAAAGACAGAAGGAGATGGCGGTGTGATGTGGGAAGGGTTTGTTCCTTCAAAGCTCGTATGACTTAACAAAATTGAGGGGAACATGAATTCTGCTCCAACCATATAATTCTGGAGGTGAATATCAGGTCAAGCGTGCAACTGCTTCATGCAGCAAGACAATGATCTCAAGTCCACCTACATGTAATGGCTCAAAATGCATGAAATCAAAGGTCAATGTTTGTGCCTGAACCCCATCGAGATGATGTGTCTTGACCCCAAAAAGAGCAGTTCATGCAGTTCTTACTGTTTACCGTGGCTGCACTAAAGCAGTTCTGCACAGGAGAGTGGGCCAACAATCCTCCACAGTGATGTCATACACAGATCTCCAGTTATTAGTAATGTCTGGATACATCTGGTGTTACCTAAGGTGGCATATATTTGCCTCATTTAAATTTATTTCTCATTTCTCATTTAAATTAATAAAGTACTTTGTGTTAATCTGAGTTGCCTTTCTTTTTTGTTAATATGTTTGTTGAGCCAACAGTTTAGAATGAAATCCACTCAAAAATGGAACAGATCAAGAGGTTGGTTCTGATTACAGATTAGTATTATAATGATGTAAACCATAAAGATACTGCTGATAATCCTCACCTCACATTACTTTAATATTTTCCTGAATTTAATTAACTATCGAGACATGGCACTGCTATATCCATGGGCAGTTGAAGGCTTGCTGTTTCTTGGACAGACCAAGAAACTCATTTCAGTTGTTCAGCCAATGGCCGTCAGATTGTCTGGCCAGTGTGACTTCGCTGGCACAATTAGAGACAAAAAAACCTGCAAATATGGTGGTGAGTTAGTACAGAAATATACACCAACACACAGGAAGCCTGACAATGAGCAAAGCAGAAAGATGCGGGAGAGTAAAAATCAGGGATTTCAACTAACGGCAGGTGAAAAATACAGTCGTGTGTGAAGAGTGAGAGTCAGCTTGTCATCAGGCTGTCACAGATGTCCGTACTTTTGCTTTTTCCTCCAGTCTGCAGAAGCATCTAAATGTTAATTGAAGTGCCACCGACTTGAGTGCAGCGTTGGGTGTCATGTCGACCATGTCAGTGCTGATTGACGTTTCTGGTAGAAGCAGATCCGAGTGGACAATGACGTAATCAACCAAGTAAAATCTAAAGAGTCGACAGACCTCACAATATTGAATAGGGACAGTTTGTGTGTGGGAGTGAGTGTGGGAGTGCACACGCATGCAAGTCTGTTTGCCATTGTTGTAAGCATGTCTAGGAGAGGCTTGTTACAAAGCCTCTACTTGCATGTTCTCTCATTTAGTACCTTTCTCTTCCTGCTGCTGCCTTTATAACTCAACCGTAAATATTTGGCAGTAAACACTTGACACTCCTCACAAATTGAGATTGAGATTTTGTGGCTATATGTAATTTATGTGAATGAATGACATGGTCATAAAATGATGTCATAATTTGTTGCTGTAAAACTGACCTCTCTCTCTCTCTCTCTCCCCCCCCCCCCCCCCTCTCTCTCTCTCTCCCCCCTCTCTTTCTCTCTCTCTCTCTCCCTCTTCCCCCCCCCCCCCCCCCCCCCCTCTCTCTCTCTCTCTCTCTCTCTCTCTCTCCCCCCCTCTCTCTCTTTCTGCCAGTGTGCTGTTTTGTGGTTCACAAACGGTGCCATGAGTTTGTCACCTTCTCCTGTCCCGGAGCCGACAAGGGTCCTGATACCGACGTGAGTCCTCTATACATTATTTGTGAATTCTTGTGTAGAATTAGAGCCAGACTAGGTTAAGAGAAAGTATGTACTTTAATAAGTTAGTGTATTACTACATACTTGAAATATGTGCCGTGTCATATTGTGATTTCCTGTTCTATGACAGAAGTGATGATGCACTGAGTGACAGCAGCACTGACAGTAAATCCATTTGACATTGAGGTACTCACATAACATGAATATTGTTGCCTTCTACAGATAAAACAGATTTCTAAAGATATGTCAGATCACCCAGAACCGTCCGTGGCCCGCCGAGATGATATCCCAGAGTGATGGACTGGAACGACCTCACCAGTTTCACTCTCAACGATTTCACCAACTGAGTGGAGGTTTCAGAGTTGAGAGGTACACTGCTGGGTCTGTGCAGTCCACATGGATTCAACTCGGCAGGCGACCGACCATTGTTGTATACTGTCTCAGCATTGGGGTTGCTGCCAAAGTAGAGACGTATGACTTGAGCAGCGATGCAACGACTTGGCCCTACAGTCAATGTGAAGCGAAACCGGTTTTCACGTAGATTCCGGGATGGGGTTTATGTGTGGTGCAGGTCAGAGAGGTACCGGGGGACAAGGGCATGGAGGGATTTGTAGGGGAGAAAGGGGATTTTGTAAATTATGCAGAATTTTATGGGGAGCTAGTGAAGATGGAAGATGTTTGGGTGAAGTGCTGCAAGGGTTTTTCATCATTTAATTTCAGTTCAGCAGATATATCTCTTATAGTTTGTTGTATTTGGTTGCTTCATCAGTATGAACTTAAAATCTGTTGTTTAGAACAGATAAATTGTTAACACATATCTGATTGTTTTCTCCTCTCTACGATCTTTACAGACTTAGACTGAGCATTTAACAATACTCATAAAAGACCGGTGTGTCAATAATACAGGAGAGGTGGGATGGAAATGTACCACCATATTGATATTTTTGGTCAACTTTTCAAACATCAACCCTCAATAAGTAATATATCTCCTGTTAGCTGCTTGTGTTTACTTCCACATATGAGGCATGATAATATTGTCGCTCTCTAGCCTCCTCTCTTAGCCCAAAGCCCATCTGCTGCTGTTGGTGTAGTGTGGTGGTGTTTTATCAGTGTCGAAATCTGACCTCTGTCGTCCCTCTGGGTCTCTGCTTGGAGTGCAACTGTGACCCCGCTGGAGCAGTTGAACCTCAGGCACCTCTTCCCTCCAGGAATGACTATTTGTCCTTGGTGAGATGAGACATGGAGGCCACGCACAGCGGCAGCATGCACATATGTTTACGTACGGACATGCAGCAAGAGCAAGTTTGAAGGAGACATTAAAGCTAAACTTCACATGCCGAGAATGTGGCGCATGCTCTGCCTTCAGCTGCATTTTCCCCGTGTCTACTGTACGGCTGCAAATACAAAAAGCCAATTAGATACTACGTCATGCGTCAGCTTGTTTTCCTACAAATTAAAATGCAGGGAACACCAATATCAATAGCATAGGTTCATATATGTTTGCAATTTTGTTTTTCGTTTCAGAAAGAAAATGAAAAAAAAATTGATTTTTCATTTTGATGTACATGAACCAAATTTGCCGAATTTGATTTTAATTTTCTTATTTGACTTTTGAATGATAAAAACTCTAAGAAACCGAAAGTAAATAATAGTTTGTTTTTTGTTTTCTGAGACCGGATGTTGTCATTTACAAGCGTATGAAGAAGGTGCATCTGAGATTTTGCAGCAATTAGGAAATACATTAGCAGCTCTGAAATGGGGTTGATCTCAATTGTACCCCCTAATGCATACACCAATCAGCCACAACATTACAACCAGTCGCTGACTCATCAAATACACACTTAAGCCAAAAGAACGACTGTTTTTCAGTCAAAACAGTAAAAGATGGCATTCATTTTTGCTACTACCATGTGGGAAGTCTGGACCAATCACAACATCCCATTTGACGGTGGTAAATGTCACCATACAGCAGCATTAGAGATATACAGCTGCCGTCCACTCCACCTGAGATCGTTATAACCCTGAACAACCTAAACCTTTAATAAGACCTACTGGTAGATCATCAGCTCCAGGATGGATCATGTAGTACGTGTTCGTTATCTTCTGTAGGTCTGCAGATAGACCAAAATTTCTAAATCATAATTCTGATGTCACAGACTACAGAACGCCTCAGTGTCAGAGGGGCTCCGTAACGGACTACAGCAGTTATGATGGGACCCCATTAAACCCGTGTGCACCATGACATCAGTTTCCAGCGGTGCAGAAAACACAACAATCAACCACAACAGTAGAACCACTAAGTGGTGTTAGTGTTGTGGCTGATCGGTGTGTGTGGCAGCGGTTAGAATCAGAATCCTGTTGACTATCAGGGCTGCTAACGTATATCATATGAAGAGTAAAAGACCGCTCCTGTTGAAGAACAAAGCGATGATTGACAGCTCTCAATGCGCTGCTCTCTCACTCCCTTGTAAAAAAACAAATCTGGTTTCAGAAAACTAAAAAACAAATCAATTTTTGTGTCCTAGTGATTTTTTTTACATAATCAATCAGAAAATGAAAATCACATAATTTTTCTTATCCCCTTTCCTCCTCCCTATTTGTTCATGAAAAGGAAAAAATGCCTAGATTATCCAATTTGATTCTTGTATCTCAAAACGCAAAAAACTGTGATGAAGAAAAATCTTGTCTTTCTGATCATTTGAGGAAAAGGAATTAACTCGAGGAGTCTCAGTTGCCTTTCTTATATATGTAGGTTTATCACAGACAGATCTGTTATAACAGAGAAGATCCCGGCACCCTGAGGTCCGAGTCTCATACCAGAATCTTCCCTTTCAGATCCAGCAGGATCATTAAACACATAAAATGTCAGCCAATCTCTCAGGTCCGGCAATCTTGTCCTTCAGACCGAACACTGCCCCCATCATTTGCTAGACATTACATGAGGAGAGACTTCCGAAAACCTGTAGGGCAAAGGTAATATTTGATTTCCCTCACATACTATATGTATGGAATGGGGTATGCTCTAAAAACGGTATACCCTAAAAAAAAAAGAAATTTCACACATGCTTTGAGGAACCCTAAAGGCGTCTATATCATAATGTCTTCCTTTTTATTTCTAACTCATTTTCATGTTTCAGGCACATTTGAAGGAATTTCTATGTGATTCTGCTATTTTAACTTCTTTAGAAATTAAACATTAGAGCTCAGATTATAGATGACATCATTAATCATTCAATCAATCTTTTTTTTATATAGTGCCAATTCACAACAACAGTTGTCTCAAGGTGTTTTCCGGAAAGAGCAGGTGTAGACCAAACTCTTTTTATAATTAGATGATAACAATGATAAACTAGGTTTATGACAATGTCCCTGACAGGATGGGTATATTTCCAAAAAGCACCCAATCCCCTGCACCGCACCAGCAATCCCCATGATTAAACTCCTCAAATTAAATGTGATGTTGCGTCTGAAAAAGTGCTTTTCCAAAAAAAGAGAAGAAGCTCCTTCTAGTGAGTAAAATAGGAACTATTAGAGACAGACGTCCTCAAGTCGATTCTTATGCACGGAATTTAATAATCTGTTAATTAAAATTTCGATTCCCTTTTGGCTTTCTTTAACAATGCGAAATAGCGTCTGAGAATGTTCTTCATCTCTTCTGAATAGAGACGTGTGTTTATTTTATTCATACATGTGTTCTCACATGAAAAAATCCTCATAACCAATATTTTTGACACACCTCGGATCAATATCTTCTACAAGGCTTTGGTAGCCTTGAGAACAATTAATGATTAGTTCACAGATTTTCAGGACTATGGCGTTGACCCCTCTGAGTGCATCAAAGATTTTAGCTGTAACATATTAAATATCAAATATCTCAAATATCTTATTTTAAATCATTATTTATGCGTGAGATTGTGTGTGATTGCTTTTTTCCCCCAATGCACTGGGCTGAGTCTCAGGCCCTTTCAAGTCACTGAAGGCTTGATTGAGTACTTTTAATTAGACATTTCTCAAAAACCAGTGGCTCTTCTCACCAGTTCACAGCAAACCTCGCTTAAACTGGAAGACATGGTAGCCTACATTTGTTTGGGATTATTTCTTTTTTTGCAGAGGATTAATAGGTGGTTTGTGTGTTTGGGTATTGACAGCAGATTTTCATCAGTCTTCTCTTGTAGCTTGTCATCCGTTGTCTTTTAGGTCTTAGATAACAATGAATGTTGATTCCAATCTGTGCCTTGTGCACAGATTTTCTGCATTTTAAAGACCCTCAGGAAATGTTGCAGAAGATGGTTTAGAGGATACGACGGACGATTTTAATTCAGTGGTGCACCTTTATTCAACAGTTTAATAAATATTCCTACTCTTAGGATCAAATTTTTCTGCATGACCTTTAAAAAATTTTTTTTTTTTTATGAATCTTCATTACAAATTGTATAGATTAGCATCCCATGATGTTGGCAAGTATATAACCCCCCCATCCCATCATCACTTCAGCTCCACTCCTCCATCCTCTGTGCCAAGCTACCTGAATCAGTGGGGCATCATGACTCTCTGAATCTAGCCTGAGGCTCGGACTCACACTTTCTCCTCATCGCTATCTCTCTTACTCAATTACAGCCTTTTCCCCTTTGCACTGTGGGTTGGCAGTGACCCTTGTGCCAGCCTGAATGCATGAATGATGTCCTCTTTCAGACAGATGCTTTGATCCGCTCACAGAAAAATAGGGAAGGAGGGAGATTTCTCCATTAGCATTTGAAAGAAAAGTGTTCTCCTTGTGTCTCTGTTCTCTCTGTTCCATTCAGCAGACTGAGGTGTAGGTGGTAAACAGTGCCGTATTATCTGTGAAGTATGGAAATCGTGAATGAAGGTGACTCATCCGCAGACAAACAACATGGCTGTCACAATCATGTTGATAGTAGCCCCAGATCTTTGACCAGATCAAACCTTCTTTAAAGCCTTTTCTATTACTTTTTGTTTTATTAAACGCAGTGACATGTTTGGAAAGTCACACTGTCCAAATATGTGTTACTGCTAATCATGAGTTATATGCATGAGTATATAATTATTACTCTCCTTGGCAAATCCTCTTTCCAGCCATCTGTCTGTTGACCCGTTTATTAACAAAACTGCTGCAGATCATTTGGATGTGTTTCATGCTTTCAGCTTTTTTCATCCTGCCTGATGTGTCATGTTATTTAGCACATGGCTCTGCCTTGCTTAATATTTTTCACTTTTTTGTCAGATTGACAAAAATTGATATTGTGGATTATCATTATATTCCATGTTAAAAATATATATATTTCAACACTCAGCTCTGGGAAACAAATAACAAAAGTGACCCAGAAGTGATTTAACCTTTTGCACAAAACCAAAGTCACCTACATATGATATTAACTGGGCAGCACATCGATGCTTATCAAACAGTTGACGCCGGCTATGTAACGTGAAACCAACACGCATTAACCCAGTAAGTGTGTATGTGTGTGACAATGAATATTATTTTAATTCCCACGGATTGTAATATCTTCTCACAAATAGCGATAGTTTGTTGTGCATTTTCTTTATTTTTTTCAGTTTGAAGCTTGGCAGAACGTTCTGGGTTAGAATCCCGCCTTCTAGCCCTTCTGCGTCGAGCTTGAACATTCTGTTAATTCCCACAATCTAGAAACATGTTTATTAGTGAGTCTAAATGGATTAAATAATATACAATTGTAGAAATAATATACAATTGTTCTCTAAAAATATTAAAGCCCACAGATGCTGAAGGTTTCCGTCATAGTAGAATTCATGAAGTGACGCTTGCTGGCAGAGTGACCAACTCTTTAGTCAGGGTGCACGATCTCTGAGTACCCTCTGGTTTTCGGGGGAAATTATTGGCTGCAGTGTGGTCACGTAAAAGAGTAGTAAAATAGTAATTCAACATAATAAAAAAATGCTCTGGCTGATGGAACACATTTTCATCATTTTAATGCTCTCAGACAGCCCACTCAAATTTAAGTGAGAATTTACAGCTTTATGACACATTATGCTGGACTTGATAAGTTGATGAGTCAACATTTTTTGAGCATTGACCTACTCGTATAATATAATACACATATTGTGTGTCCAGTGAGCCAAATATGCTCTGGCTTTATGACAGATATTTCCAGCAGTGCCAGAAAAATGACAAGACTGCTGCTGCCAGTGAAACGAAACAAAGAGCAGCACGAACTCAACATTGTAAAATGTTGATGATCAACAAATGATGATGAACTATTTTTTCCTAAGAATTTTCAATGTTATTTTATGTAACTCAGTGTCAGAACAGAGATGATAAAAAATATCGTCTCCAGAATGTGCAGCTGACCGCGCTTCTGTTGGAGCAGCATGTCTCGGCTGTAGATTCATTAGAACAACAACTACTCAAAATTGCATTATGGTTGTAGACTTTGGTATTATTGCATGTCAAAACGGAATTATACATTTCAATTAACAAGCTTAAATGTGAGTCATAATAATAGTTCTATAGTTGTTTCTTCAATTAGCATTGATACAATTTAATCCATGTGCCGCAGCATATAACAAATACAACTGCAAATTAAAAAAATATGTCACTATCGTTTTAAAAGGCATAAAGTCAGGTTATAAAGACAACATATTCACAGCTTCAGAAATTGGAGGGTGAAATAAATTGAGATGTCTCTGATTATCATTCAGTGAATAAACTTATCCCCAAACTGTGGTCACTTTAAGTTTATGGGTTTGGAATATTCTCCGACTCCTACCTCTAACTACACCATACAGATATTCAGTGCTCTCTCTGAAAACTGCTGTGCCACGTATTTGAAAACAGATATTTACAGTGAGATAGGATGAGTTTGCAGTAGTTCACAGTCATCTTCTACAAATGAGACAATAAAAAAATCAAAACCCCCTATATGGGTATTAACCTTTATTATTGATAAAAGCACAACTAACAAACCAGTCATTATTCATTGGTTAATTTCGCTCCTGTCTGCCTACATGCAGAAACTGATGCATGATTTGAATTAAGGATTTCCATCTTATTAGACAGGCAGTAACTCACAACTAAGCCACAGGCTCCTCCGTCATAATTCACCACCCATCATTCATATAATTGCCTTGTAGTTTTATTATTGGTTGTGTTATTTATTTCTCATTGTGTAATGCTATTATTTAACTGAATTATTATCGCTGAAATGTTGATGAGCCAAAACAGAGAATTTTTACTCTATTGCACTATAATACTTGTGTAATAAGACGTAACAATACCATTAATCCTGAGCAGAAATGCATGGCATCTTGGAAAACTGTATATTTAAAAAAAGAAAAAGTGGAATCTTAACATCTGTGGCTCAGGAGGTTGAGTGGGTTGTCTATTAATCAAACTATCTTTGGGTGGATCCCTGGCTCTGGCTATAAGTCAAAGTGTCCTTTGGTAAGGTCCACACTGCGGCCTCTACCACGACTGGGTGATTGTGGTAAGTGCTTCGAGAAGTCAATGGACTGGTAAATAAATGTTGGACCCATTGCCACAGCATGCCTGAAATCCAAAAAGAGCTCATATTGTTGATGTTCCAGTTATCTGTGCATAAAAACAGGGTGGTTGTCTGGTTTGTTGACTGCTGCCCAGTACCTGTCAGCTGTCATCCGCCTACTGTCAACCTGTATAGAACAAGAGTCGGAGCATCACAGTGAGTCGGATGAAAACGGTTGAGATGCTGTATGTTTCTGCATCACAGGTTACACACACTCCCACTGATACACACGCACACACGCACACAAACACACACACTCACGCACATACACACCCACACACAGTCACAAACACACACGCATACAGGTTGAGCATTTCACTGCTTAGTACTTGGATGTGACAAACTTGCTGTTGTCGCAGCCAGGATTTATCCCCCAAAAAGCCCCTAATCCCCTGCGTTGTGCATGCAATCTCTTTGTTTGAACTCAAACTAAATTCTAAGCTATGTCAGAAAAACTGTTAAAGCTCCCCATAGTGTCAGAAATACACAACAGTCATTTCCCAAAGTCAATCCAGTTCTTCCTCACATCTATGAAAGTATGATCCATGAAATAGTTTTTGAGTTATCAAGTTAACACAAAGGTTCTGTGGAGGCAGCGATGACAAATCCATAATATCCTGACTTTTCGGGGATATTATAAAATCTAAGTCTAAGTTTAGAGGCTCTACTCTGTGGCGAATTATCCCTTGGAATCTGTTGCACTAGGCGGCTCAAGTTAATGTTCTTTGTCAAGGGAGATGAAAGCAGAAAACAATCCTGAGTGGTGAAGTGACTGGGAACACCTGTGAAACATCTGAACATTACAAAAATAAAATTTGGTTCTCTAAGGTTGTTTTTCTCATTTTGGTTCTACATCGGATCAGATTAAAACTTAGAGTCAAGCTTGTTGTAACAACATGTGCTGCCACACAAGCTAGTGTTGGCGGACGATGATCGACTTGACCATGACTCTGTAGAGTATGTAAATCAGAGTCCGACTGCTCGGCTTAAAAGACAAACTTCTGTCGGGGTCATTAACATGGAGTGACAGATTGGGCGCTGGATTGGACATACTATATGTAAATCTGCTGCGTTAAGGCGCTAAGGACACCAGGTCTTCAATCAACGATAACAATCTGTCAGCAACTCCAGGCTGATCTGATGTCTTAAACTGACACCAACACAGTTTGATGTCACTCAAAGGACTGCTGTGCAAACATTTTTTTTTTACATACATGCTAATACAATAATGCCTTTATATCCAGAAAAAGCACTCAAACAGCGCAAAACCTCCACCAAGGCACAACAATACCCCAGGTAGACATTATTGTGTTCAGATTCTATAAGATCACTTTATTTACGACAATTTCATACTGAGTCCTCCATTAATTTATTTTTTATTTCCAAACAGCTTAGGATTTAATTTTGTCTAATGGTAAATTCTGCAACACATCTTAAATCATCAAAATGAATCACCTGTACGATGTCCCAAAATTTACGTATGGGTATGTTTTCATGGAAATCCATCCTGTGGCTCTTCCTAAATCTAACTCACAACTAATCTCTGCTGTTATTTTCATAATTGAGTTCAAATAATTACATATGTTTTCAGGGCTGTTTTTATCTTGACTTTAGCGGCTTCCACGACTGACACCAAGTGACTCAAATTATTGCAAGTGAACAAAGTCTCACTAATCTCTGCTATTATTGTTATAATCCTCATTTCAAAAGATAAATAACTGCAGGATAATTAAGCTTCCTTTAGTTCAGCTAAAGCCCTCATAGTTTTAGACGCAAAGATGATGTTTGGATGAACTTAAAAACCTAAATCTACACTTTGAAATTGGTCTATGGCACTCTCTTGCATGTCGCCACATTGTGACTTTGCTGCTCCAAATGCCTTATCATTTTAATTCTAGACCTATGTCCGGATAATGTTTACTGCAAATCTGTCCTGCAGCATTTTCCTAAATCTTGCTCACAATATTTAAAAGATCCAGAGCCAGATAATGAACAAACTTGTTTATCTATAAATAATTTATAAAGGAGTAAATCAAAACCAAAATCGAATGTCATGGACTACATTACAGCATTTTACATGATGTTTCAAGATACTATATGAAAACATGTTTACTGTACACACAAGCACATTTTGATAATTTATCTGAAAACCTTGCCATCATTTTTCATGATAAATTTCCAGTTGTGTATGTGGCCGTATTTTCAGCATATTTTCCATTGCTTGTGTGTGACAGTTTCATTGTGTAGGTAAAAGCATTTCACTTGTATATGCATATATATATATATAGAAATGTAATATGTAATTAATGTAATTTGATTTCTTGTATGGATGAGATAAAGATGATAAACTATACATGCATGCATAATATTCCGAGAGGCCCCTCATAAAAAGTTAATATATTGGCAGTTTCAAAAGTCAAATTTTACATTAGCTAAGTTGTCTGAAAAATCCAGGGATCCATATTCACTATATACAATATACAATATGTCGTACATAAAACCCCTTATTTTAACTGTCAGAATCCACCAAGCTTAAAACCCTCTGATGTTTCAGCAGCTGGACAATATGAGTGATTATGTGAGCTGCTGATTTAATCTCAGATTTCAAATAACATTCTGCAGTTATTGGTCTCATGCCCAATTACATAAGCCAGTTTGTCAGTTATTTGATAAATTTGGAGGCTTGTTGGGGACACTCTGGTTTCCATCTGCTGCACTGAAACAGGAAACAATAATGGAGCATGTGAGCAATGTAAAGACTCCCTGTGGCCAATGTGTCCTTCAGTGCTTTATGTCAACACTTGACAACAGAAAATTGGTCTTATAAGTTATCTGTTGCTCTTGAGAGTGTCTGGCTTTTCTTTGAGAATAACAAGTAAAAATAAGTGTACTAGAACACCTAATTACCCAGAAAAACACCTCAAACCCATCTCCTACAGTAAATACATATAATCATTCACACTGTTACCCTCTAATATTTGCATTCTTGCTGTGCTTGAGTGTCAAAACATAGTAATATAATACACATAGTGTCAGGCGTTTTTAACGCTGCTGGGAATGCTCAAATGTACAAATGTTTTTAAATGACTGTTACCACTGTATTGTAGTAATACATCTCTACAAAGATGACTGCTGTAATGACACATTCTCTGATGCTTAGCTGGCGCCCATCACCAGTGATGACACCCAAGGTCATGGGGTGTTTTGGATCTTTCGAACATTAGCCACAATACTGAGGCAACCCAGCTGAGGTGAAGTTTCCGCTTGTGCCATGGCAGCTTCTTTCGCACAGATCTGCTCTTTAGATCCAAAGCCACCACAAGGCTTTCTTAGAGATCTCCTCCTCCTTTCTCCTGTGTTGGCAAGTACAGCGACGACTCTTCAGAGAGACTGTCCTCCACCGGCAAAGCAACTTTCCGTCCAGCCTTGCGTATGGCTTTCGCTGACCAGGCCTTCATATTCCACCCTCCCCATGGCACAGTGAGCTTGAGCATGGCAATGTTTTCTGTCGCTTCAGACACCAGAGTGATGTCAGATGCGAGGGTGGTTTTGGCGACTTGCTGAGGGAACTTGAGCTGCTTTCCAATGTCCACTGTCACCTGCCAGCGTGAGCAGTGTTTAGAAGCCTTGGTTTTGCTTTGGATGATCTCAAAGCGATTTTTCAGCTTTAATGAAGCTGATTGTCTGCTCTATAGGTTGGCCTTGAAGTCTTCTTCAACAGATTTTAATTGGATTGCCATGTTCTCCTACATGGCAATGCTTCTCAAGGTCAGAAGTAGTCACCTTCTCAGATAACTGTTGCCGCTCCTTTCCAGGTCTGAGATGGTGAGATTATTAAATCTTACATCAGCAGCAGCTGCCACAAGAACCTTGGCAGAATCCTGTGCTAGTGAATCCATGCAACATCATTCAGCCACCCCGGTAGCTCCTAGCAGGTTTGTCTTTATGGAGCATGTACCAATGAGACTACTACCAAAGAGCTTTCGAAGGCTTTTCAAAAGCACCTCAGAGATGATGGGGAGTGGTTTTCCCTGGAATAAAGAAAGTGGTACTTATGCATAACTCTGCACTTCATTTAGACCAAATATCCTGATTTTGCTGGCTTGAAAGACGTCCTGGCTCAACCCATCGGCTGATGGCCTGTCAGGATCCACCTGCGTCCAGACAATGACTCACTTGTTACTATCAGGTCATCCACGAAGGCGGGTATGGGTCGCTGGTCCATCCTGGCCTTAGTATTGGCACCTCTGCAGTCTGGTTGTGCAGATTTCACAAACATTTTCGCCAGAAGAAACAGAACCCGTGAGATGGTGTTTGCCTGTATTGATTCAGTTGTTCAGATTGATCCTACGGAGACTCTTAGACTGAATTCACTGCAATAAAACGGGATGAGGTCTCTCAAAGAACCAGCTAGTTGAGCTTTAGGCATTCGCAAGGTCTTTCCACAACACCACCAGATCACCCATATTATCCCTGCCATCTCTGAGGAGCAGTGATGCCAACCCACCTGGGCTCTAAACAGCCTGTTTGCCAGCTGATTCTTTTCTGCTAGCAGTTACTGTGCTTGTAGACCTTGTAGGATGTTCCAGGTGGTCCTGGACATTGCTTTCCTTACCTTCTTTGAATGGCCATGGCCTTAAACTGACCCGGGTCTTGCTCTCAAAATGGATCAGTAGGTGGCTTTACATGGGACACTTCTCGTTTTGAATTAAACCTTTCGGAATTGCAATGTTGGTCGCCTGTTTACATGACCTGTGATCTTATCGACCCGGTGTTTACATGTATCAACTCACCTCATCGAAAGCGCTTTCACACATGCGCAGATTATCGACATTCCCGTCCATAAGGTGACGATAATGTTTCGGTGAGCGCGGTGCCAACTGCCAACAAGCGCCCAGAAGAAGAATATGACAAAGAGGACGTGCGCGTAAGTGACTTTTCACCCATCTAACCGTCCAAATATGTTAGTCTTTCAAAGTTACAATGAATAAATCACTCTCTGATGTAGACCGGTACTGTTTTGAAGTCGCCGTATTTAAAATGCGTCATAGCGCTGAAAAGAATTAGCGGAGCATTACATCACGACGCTTGGCATGCTCAGATACAACTCAATCAGAAAGCTTTCCGATACAGCGTTTACATGCAGCGACTGGCTATTGGAAAGGCTTTCCGAAAGGATTTTGACTACCTTCTTGCAATGGAATGAAATCTCATTCGGAAATGTTCTTTCCATTTGGAAAGCGGTGTTTACATGCAGCATTTTCTTTCGGATTAGATGTCTTTTTCTGAATCTTATCGCAATTAGGCTGTCCATGTAAACCCACAAAATGATGGCATTAAGCAGATGTCGTTCCCTACCTACTTTGAACGGGCTAGGCATCCATTGCGTCTCTCCCAAGGACGTTTCTGGTGAAGCCAATAGGCATTTGATGAAATAGGCCTGTATCTCCATGCAATTATTGTGGCACACATGTTATGGTGAATAATTGCAATTATTGATCATGGCTTTAGACAAAAAATAAATTTTTGCATCTCATTTCACTATTTTGTTCTTAAAGGGAGCCTATGATTCTGAGGGCCACTGTATGTTCATTATGAACAGCTGTTTCCTAATAATGGGGAACTGAAGTAAGCTAAAGCTTATGATAATTTCAGAGCAGAAAAAAGTTTGGCTTCAAAATAATGATTTGCAAGAAAAGACAGAATAGTTTGGCCGACAGTATGAAGACAAATAGATAAAAAAATGCAGGAATTTATTTTTTGGAGGAAAGAACAGAGAGATGCTGCACCTGAGGTTTTGGTCTTTTAAAAAAAAACACATGCAATGCAGCTGTGAATAATGGAGATATAATGGATAAGAGAGATTGGTCAGAAGTTTAGGTGAATTGTAGGAGGGACAGTAAATTATGTGAAGTAAGAAATGGCACATGGATGAAAAGTAAAAATTACACAAAAGGAGGGGACACTTATAGCAATTTCACTTCTCCTCATAGGAACCCAGAAGAAAGAAATGTGGGTCAAAGATGGATGTCTGGGACCTGCAGGGATCTTTCTGTCTGCAGGGTGACGGAGGAGAAAAGGGGAGGAGATACATTGGAGAGTAGCCTAGTGGTTTGTAGAATGATTTGAGTGTCGGTTGTGATGGTAATCAGAGCACAATGAAGATGCAGCAAATTTAGCTCAGCCTGTAAGATGAACCATGTGAGTAGCCTTAAAGTTTGCAAACATACACGGACAAATGTGGCAGCAGTTTGGAGCAAATACATCTCCAGTACTTAGCAGAGTAGTGGCGCACAGTCATCATTCTGTGACCCTCTTCTTGTCATCATTGTCCCTACAGTCAAATCTTCAGCGATTTACAAAAATAAGATATAGAATAAAACCCAATGGATGTCTTGTTCGTCCACAATGATGGACTGGAGACAGAACATAGGAATAGATGCCAGCCTGTTGACTGAATTGACCCCAGCCTGCTGATCAGAGTGGCTTTAGCCTTTCAGATTGGTTGTGATTAGACATTTATGTAGGCGTTGAGTGTAGCAAGATGATGAATGCTTTGCATAATCCTGTTAATTTCATACTTTGTGATGCAGTGGGTGTTAAAGACCGGCATGGTTTACATACTTTCAATACAACATAATGGCCACTGCGGATGACATGCAGAGCAGGTGAATGAGTCATTACTACATTACACGGTTTACACATCTTCTCACAAGTTCGCCCTTACTTTACGTCGGACAATTTATTCAGTTATTTAGAGCTTAACTACATTTTGTTTCCTGACTTTATACCCTCTGTGATTTTCTGCAGTTACTGTTAATATCTCAGGCTGATTTGCTGCATAGCTCTCTCCAGCAGGAACTTAGCCCCTTGGCGCTCACAACAGCAGACTAATTTGAATGGTTGGACTACAATTGCCTGAAACTTACAACTGTTTTGTATTTCATATATGCAATAGTCATTTTTCTGGATTGAATCAGTTTTGTGGTGTAAAAAAAGGAAATTAGTTTAAAATCAATTTTCTATGGGAAAAAATATGTTAAATGTAATTTTTCACTGTAGGACCCAACATATATCATGTATCTTTTCGTCCCCCAGTATGGAAGAGGATGATGATAATGTGTGTCCTGATCTTCTCTTAGGTTGCCAGTGTTGATGTGGTCTCTAAGTACTGCCTGTGGCTTTACCCCCTGTATGGACAGTTTAGGTGTGTAGGAGTATGTATGTATTTGTGAGTGTATCTGTCTGGGTGACCTGCGATTCTCTTTGCCAATTAATTCTGCTCTCTCATATTGCATTTTGAGGAGCATTTAGTCCTTCTTTATTTCTTCCCTGGTGCAGAATGAGACTATAAGGAGACAGAGTTGTCGTCAGACACCAAATAATAGCTTCATAACTCGTGTGAATCAGTTGGCTTAAACTATATTTTGGCTTTAGCTCAGTCCGTTGAGTCGTCCCTCAACCGGGAGACCAGGGTTCAAGCCCAGCTCCTGATGCAACCGTGGGTCCCTCAGCAAGACCCTGAAACCTCAGCTCCCTGGGTGCTCCACAGGGGCCACCCACTGCTCCCCCAGTGATGGGTTAAATGCAGAGATAAAATTCATGACGTTGTACTGTATGTATGTACTGTGTAACATGTGATAAAGAAAGATTATTATTATTACTACATCCCTGAAAAGTGCGGCTCTTAAGGCATTATTTTCACCGCCGCTGCATCCACTGACAAAGATCCTTTGTGTTATAGCTTTAATGGATCATTTTAAAAGTTGAGCGCTCAGCGCTGTAGGTCCTAAAGTAAGGGTGTTGTTGTTGTAAGGTTGCTGTTTAAACAATACCTTACATGCAGCCGTCCCCCCGACCAACAGTACTGTCATTTCTCCCCATCTAACCCCTGGGTCGATGCATAACCACGACACACTGCTGTACAGAGAGCGGTTGTCACGTCCAACCCAAAGAAAACCCCAGACTAGATGTCTGCTGGACTGTACTCACAGGGCTGGGCAGTGATTTAATCCCAACTTAACAACAAAACTTAACAGAACAAAAGTTTTTTTCTTTGCCATTAGGCTTTACTTTTGTGAATATGATGATATGAACTGGAAATGAACTAATTTCCTTTATTTTTTGGGGTTGAACATTATTATATATATATTATATTTATTTTGTTTTTGGACCCAACTGAACTTTGAATTGGTTGTGGAATTTATTTTGTCAGGGACTTTTGATTTAAGTGAAAACCCAAAGTGGAATTCTATGTTGGATTTCTTTCGTGAATGAACTTTGAGATTGTGGGGATTTGTGGGAATCTTTTTCTGTTACAACATTTAGAATATATGTTAGATATTCTTTAATTTAAGAAACATTTGGTGTTGAGTGTTTTTCATGGTTATGTCCTAATGTGAAGTTAAGCCAAACAAAAAGTCAAAAAGGTCAAAGTGTCACAATGAAAAACTCCTGATGTTTATATCACTCTGCACATCTGGATACTGTCCAGGATTCTAATCCTCATCTGGGAGATTGAAATATATATCCATCACCATTAACCCACATTGTACTAGTCTTGCCAGCAATAAGTAGCTGACTCAATGCAGACTCCTTCAGATGCTGACGATAGACACGTAATACAAAACGCTAGGAAGTGAAGGGATGAAGATTATAGTCCCTTTTTTCTTTTTTACATGAAATAGGTTTGAGTAAAGCCTCCATGTCAACGTGAGCGTTTTCAGAGTGAAAACTATATTAGAAGGAATAATAATAATCTACTGTAATTAGCCCCTCTATCCCGCCTCTGTAAACGAATACTGGCTGACAGCTCAATCAAGACAAAACAACTGTACATTATTAGAACCATGATCACGCATTACATTTCTTTTACACATTTCCATTGTGTTTAAGGGAAATCTCTCAGTGATACTTGCTTTGACAGAGACACACAGCTGCCCCAGAAATGTCAGTCTGAGCTGGAGTGCTTTTGCTGCAGTGTTATTTAAGAGACTAGTTGTTCAGGAGGGAAGACTGTTGAGGAGTTTACCTCCTAGACGCGTTGAGCTCTCTTTAACGAGCTCTCTGTGATAATGTGACGTGTACGTGTCACACTAGCTTCATTTCATCCCCTGTAAAAACATTACTCTGCAAGTTATTTTGGATCACACTTTTTTCTTAACCTCTGCACTAATTGTTACATTAAAAATTAAGAATGAACAATTCATTTAAAAACAGCTGCGGGACATCACATGTCCTGATCATATCCCACCGCTGAGCACACTAGCGTGTTGAGTTGCACAATCCTCATCCAACTCTCCATTGCTTTTCATACGAGAAGCTAATTTAGTCTTGAATCATTCCAGACGAGTTGCACAAGGAGTCGTCACTGGATGTGATTACTGAATGAATGGACGCTCATTTAGCGCAGACACACTAATGATGATACTATATCCTGCCGCCTAGCCAAAGTCCAGCAGATGAACAGTCATAAAAGGTGCACTCTCAGCAGGTGAGTGCCTCAGACTGGCCGGTGTTAGAGAGGAGGAAGCATGCCACGGAGCCGAACCCCGTTTAAAACAATCGTTCCAATCTGGGTATTATTTTATATAACTCAAATGCCAAGTGCCATAATTTATTTACAAACTAATTCTTATGGAGGGTTTTTTTTAATGAATTTTCTGAACTTAGGTCATCCCTTATGCTCAAATTTGACAGATGAATTATCACTGGGGATTTTAATATTCATATTGACAACCCATCAAACTCACTAGCTTCTGATTTCCGTAATATTTCCAACGCCTTTAACTTTAGTCAGCGTTTCTTCACACACAACAGTGGAAATACACTGGGCCTTGTTTTCACTCTGGTCAGTTTTTCGTTTCTGACCATAAAAGTATTACATTTGGTTCATCATTATCCATCACTTCCTCAACCCAGAAATGCATATCTCTGGCCAATAGCTTTTCTGCCTCCCTCTATGTTAATGATCAAATAGAATGCTCCAATGATGTATGCAACTCAGTACTTGACTTCTCAGCACTTTTAACTACATGAACGCATCTCCATGGATTAATGAGAACATCAGACAACATAGAAGGGAGGTTAGAAACGCTGAACGTAACTGGAAAAAATCTAAGATTGAAGGGTATCACCTTTACATGAAAGAACTGTTATTTAACTTACTTCTCTGGATTGCTCAGCAATAATAAACACAACCCCAAGTTCCTTTTTAATACTATAAACCATCTAGTGAATTCCTCTCCTCGTGTCCTTCCTGTCTCATCTCCTGAGGATTCTGAAACATTTCTGTTATTATTCAAAGGTAAGATAGATCTGAGGTCAAACCTCACCCTGTCTATCTTACCCCTGACCCAATCTGCTGTTCTGTAACACTGTCAGCATTTGAACCCACCTCTCTGCAGACCCTGTTCATCATTGTAGCTCATATGCGTCCCTCCTCCAGCTCCTTTGGCATTATACCTACACATTTTCTAAAATCTGTCCTTCCTGTTTTAGGCCCCAGTCTGTTCCCTATTAATAACAATTCAATCTGCCGCCTTACCTGATTACTTTAAAGTTGCAATTTCTCATCCACTTCTCAAAAAACCTTTCCGTAGACCCAGCTCAGCCTGAAAATTATAGACCAATCACTAAACTTCCTTTTCTGTTCAAAGCCCTGGCAAAACTTGTTTCTAACCACCTCATAAAGTTTGATGAGGGTCGTTACTTTTTTCACAAATTCTAATCCGGATTCTGTTACAGTCAAAACCCTGAGCGAGGATTACTGAGTGTCACAAATGACATCCATATGGACGCAGAGAAAGGGGAATACTCCATTCTTTTCCTTCTGGATCAAACTGCTGCATTTGACACCATCGATCACAACATCTTATTGAATAGGATGAATAACCTATTCAAAGTATCAGAGATACTGCCTTAAAATGGTTTCAGTCCTACCTAAGCCTCAGATGTCAGATGTCAGAGTCAGTATTAATAATCGTGTGTCCTCCTCTGCTCTTTGGGGTTCCCCAATCCTATTTTCTCTACATGCTTCCTCTGGGTCGTCTTTTCAGTCAGTTCCAACATGTTTGTACCAATGTTACACTCATTATTCGCCTCTACTTCGCTTCTAATACCAACAACCTGAATCATATTTCCACTCTCCATAATTGGTGCTTTCCAAGAGTGGATGTCCCAGAATTTCCTTCATTTTCATCCAGACAAAACTGACATACGGTTCATTTGAACAGACGCCTTCTCGACTCCTGTGGATCAGTTTATTTGTCAACTACAACCAAATATTAAATCTACTATTGCTAGGAATTTAGGAATCACTTTCAAGCACTCCATGACTTTTGATTACCAGTTTAAAAAACTTGTTCAGTCCTGTTTCAAACATTTTATAGAAATCAGACAAAATCTGACTAATAATCTCCTTTACAGCTCACAATCCACTAATTCACACCTTCATTTTCTTCCTCTTCATCTTGACTATTGTGATTCCCTGTACGTTTGCCTCAGCCAGTCATCTTTACATCGTTTACAGTTTACAAAATGCTGCAGCTAGATCTTTAACCAGAACCAGCCATCAGTCCCAGACCTCGTCTGTTCATGCATCGCCACTTGTTAAATTAAGAAAAAACCTTCTTATCACTTACATAACACTACATGGTCTCTCCCCAAGTTACATTTTTCCGAACTCCGTATTCCACCCCTCGTCCGCTCAGATCTTCTCATCTCAACGTACTTTCTCTCCCCCACCTTTGGAACCAGCTTCTTCGAGTCATCAGATCTGCTGATTCTTTGGACTGCTCTAAGAAATATCTCAAAACTCACCTGTACAGAGAACCGTTTATGTAATTCTCATTCCCTTTCTGTGTCGACAACTGTACACACAGAAAGGGAATGCTGCATATCCGCCTTTTTTTGTTTTTGTAATTTATTTATGTGTAAATACTATTGGAACTTGCATTTTCTGTGCCTGGGAAGCACTTCGTAACCAAGTGTTTTAAGAGTGCTATATAAATAACATTCATTATTAAATGTGACGGCAAAAGCTGTATCTCTTGCTCTTTGGCATTTAGCGAGTCCCAAAATCATATTAAGGTGCATTTTGTTGCCTGTCTCACTAATAAATGAGATTAAGTGTAGATTGAGGTCTAATTTACATCTAATTAAAACAGACTGCATGCTGGACCAGAGTCTGAAGAAGAAGGCCCGGTATGAAAGCATATTTGACATAACAAACGGGGATCATTTCTCCGTCCCCATTTTCCCTCGTGTCGACCTCGTTCTTCATATTTTCAAGTTCATTACTTCTTTCCTGCAGCTTCTGCACATTACCTTTGTTGTCGTTCAGTCATCACAAATGCAACAGCAAACACTGACCAGGGACATGAGACTTGCTTCGCTGTTATAAATGCTGGTATAATAGACATGCATACTCCATTCAGGTGTGTCCCCTCTTAATCCCTCCCCACTTTCCCTTTGTGATGTGTGTTTTTGTGAAAAGTATTTGGTCAGCAGGAGCAAACAAAGTCTGGAAACTGAAGCGTTTGCACTCTTTCACAGTCTGTATACGCTTCTAGTTCACGGAACGTCTCTGGCTCTCCAGCATAATTGAGAAAATATTATCTGAAATCAATTTATATATTAATAATTCATTGTTAAATGACTTCATTTCATTGAAGTATTAAAGAGAAACAAGTTGCAGATAATGATGAATGATCTCAGGAATCAAAGTGCAATGGAAAACTGTTTTACATTATCATACACTTAACGAGAGAAAAGGCTTCTTGTGCTTACCCAACACCCACGTCACTCTGAGTGAGCACTCTGAGTGAGCACTCTGAGTGAGCACTCTGAGTGAGCACTCTGAGTGAGCACTCTGAGTGAGCACTCTGAGTGAGCACTGTGAGTGAGCACTCTGAGTGAGCTGTCCATTCTAAATGTCTAATCAGAAAGGAAATGCGGCATAGAAACACCTTTCAGAATGGAAAGAATCTTTCTGAATTACATTTTATTCCTTTGCAAGGAGGGAGTCAAAATCCTTTCAGAAAGCCTTTCTGATAGCCAGTCGCTGCATGTACTCGCTGTATCGGGAAGCTCACTGTTTGATTTATATCTGCGCATGCCCAGCGTCGTGACTCAATGCTCTGCGAAGTTTTTTTCAGCGCTGCGACGCATTTTAAATACGGCGACTTCAAAACAGTACCGGTCTGCATCGGAGAGTGATTTATTCACTGCAACTTTGAAATATTTTAACATATTTGGAAGGTTAGATGGGTGAAAAGTCACTTCTGCGCACAACCGCTTTGTCATATTCTCCTTCTGGGCGCATTGGTGTTTGGCACCGAGCTCACCGAAGCATTATCACCACCTTATGAACGGGAATGTGGATCGTCTGCGCATGTGTGAAAGTGTTTCCGATTAGATGAGTTGATGCTTCTAAACACCGGGTCGGAAAAGATCACAAGTCATGTAAACAGGCGACCAACATTGCAATTTCCGAAAGGTTTGATTCTGAAATGAGAAAAGTCTCCCATGTAAACCCAAACAGCCTATCAGCACATCGTTGGCATGGAGATGACAGCCCATTTAAACGTGCTGACCAAACCAAAACAAACACACGTGAAGGTGTCCCCAGTTCAGCTCACGGTCCGCATAGGCAGCTTGCGGGTCGGATGTGGACTGTGGGCCGCTTATTGAGGGCTGCTGATCCACACTGTCATCCAGAATTATTGGCAACCCTCTAAAAAAAATGTTTTTAAATGAGTTGCGAAAAATGCCTTAAAATGTTTGATTTTAAAGTGGGCTTCAGATCGTTGTCCTGCTGAAAGGTCCAACCCCGGCCCACTTTAAGGTTCCAAAAAGAGAAAGGATAATACGTTTTCCTCCAATATCTGCTGGCGTATTTCATGGCGTCCATCGTACCATGTATTTTAACAAGATGTTCAGAGCCTTTGGAATAAAAAAGCCCCACAGCATCACAAATGCACCACCAGGCTTCGCAGTGGGTCTGGGGAGCTTTTCCTATGGCATCTTTACTTGCTACACCCCACCCTTTGTCGATATTTGTTGCCAAAAAGCTCTATTTTGGTCTCATTTGGCCTATAACCTTGTTCCATTGAAAGCCCAGTGGTGTTTGGCAAACTGTAGGTGCTTTAGCTGTGTGTGGACGACAGCAGGCACTTTCTTCTTGATACCCTCCCAAACAGCTTGTGTTGGTGTACATCCTTTCAGATGGTGTTAGGGAGACTCGTACATTTCCTTGTATCCATTGCCAGATTTATGCAGCTCTACAACTTTAATTTGCACGTTGTGATCTTCACAAAGAGAACATTGTGAAGATCGCCAAAGAAAATTAGACCTGTGTCTCCTCAGATTGATACCCCAGAGGTTCACCACCTCAGAGTAAGTACATAAACAGCAGAAGCTCAAAATAGAGTTCAGGACTGGAAATATGCTTATGTTTCTGTTATATATGTTTCTGTTCACCTTTTAGATGATTAGGCTGATTAAACATTTCTGATAATCAATACTTATATCTTGAAAAGAATGACAGAATTCTAGCTTCTCAAAAGGGATGTTTTCTGTGTTTATTTTAATATAGAATTATATATTTAATACCTTTGGGTTTTGGATATTTGAAGGTGCAGCTTGAGTCCTAGGAAATATTGACCAGCATTATTTCGTTATGTTGAGGAATATTGCACACTAAACCATTAATTGATTTGAAAAATAATATAAATTCCAACTGATAATGAAAATGTTATGTTATGTTTGTTAGTGCCAGCTGTAATGTTAGTCTTGCAAATATTAAAGTAGTACACATTAGAAATGAGATCCCATTTATTGTCTGTAAAGAAATATTATTTGTCTTACAGAAGGGCAATGATTATTATCAGGATAATCAAATGACATAAATGTATCAGATGAGAGATTTACAGGTGTGTATGTATGAGTGTATGAGACTGCATCTGCTGATGCTATCCCTGCATTTATGTAAGTGTGTGTGATGGCAGACAGCCTGGTACACTGTGTGTTTGAAGTCCCACGGCAGCCAGGGAGCTGACCTATTCCGCAGACTGGAGGTAGAGAACAGAAGAGATGAGGGAGGAAGTAAGGCAGGTCTTTGTTGCATTTCATTTCAAAAGCACACATTCCTTTCCCCTTGACTCTTCTGATATTGGGTGAGAAGAGTCAAGCACCAGCTTCTGTGTTGTGAATGTGAGTCACAACCTGTCATTTTGTTTACATTAACCGGGCTGTTGTCCTGATCAACGTTCACTTTGACTAACTCCTCCCAACATGCCACTCGTGTTTCTGCTATTAGATGGCGTGATGCAGAGAGGAAATATCTTAAAGACACATGTTGTTCTGATACTTGAGCAAAATTGCCAAGATCAACTAAAACACAAATACTTGATTCACAGCTTGTTTACATTTAATATTCACTAAATGTTCTATCAACACAAACCTGTTGTACAATGTATCCAGCAGGTTGTCATAGCTCTGATTTTGGGGACTAATATTTCCTGTTTTATTTTAAAAGTTAGTTTTCCTGTTTCACAATTCACTTTTGGTGTCTGTCTGTCGTGACGCCAAACAATTATTGTCCAACTTTACGACAGCACCCACGATCTCCGTTCATAAGCCACCACACATAAGGATAAAACCCATGTAAAACATCAGAAAACTAGAATGGAGAAAAATGTATTATTTTCTTAAGCTATTTCTTGGGTTGTCGGTTCTCGCCATGGGCAACATTGAAGCCTGCCACACGACCGCAGAGTTCGGACACGATGTATGATCTGCCTTAGATGCCAGCCCTTGGCAAAAAGAATGAAAAATGGAGCATATAAACTCATTCACTCTCTCACTCTCACTCAGAGAGCAAAATAGGCAAGAAGTCTGCACTTATGGAGTAAAAGACCAGCATTTTAATTCAAGCAGGCAATAAACAGCCTAAGCCAGGACCCTTTGGCCCAGTGCCCACTAAGCAGCGTAATCAATGAGACATAGAGCACCTGTGTTGCAGCTACATATATGGCCTGTGTCGGCAGCTCTAGTTTGTCTGGTCTGGTGTAAGCCCCCAGTAGAAATGACAAAATGATGCAGCCTTTTTTTTTGCCCAATATGCAATAGAAAAAAGAGAGAAAGAGGCTGAACTGTTTCACTGAGATGCAGTTCACTGGTATAAAAGCTCTACTTTTGCTTTTACTGCTTCAATGAGAGGTCAAGTTCAGGGAAACTCAATCACTATGTTATACATATAGGTGATTACACTATGTGTATAACTGTTGTGACCATTAAATAGGGTTTCTTTTTCTTGCTTCCCATTTAAAGAAGGCCCAGGGGCCTCAGGTCATGGAGGAAACTGCAAACATATTTGCAGTTGTAATCGGAAGTCGGAATTTCCAGTAGCGATTTGGTCCTTTGTTCGCACAACAGCAGCATTTTGGAACTGAAAACAATCTGGTCCCGAAAATGCGGAAATGAAAATTTGAGTGACTCCCCTAAAATGTGGTCGTTTCTGTCGTAGTGCAAACTGGAAAATCACAGTTCTTTTGAATACGGAAACGTCACAGCACAATAACAACAATGGCTACTTGGATCTCAGCAAGTAGGCACCAGTGGACAGAATAGCAATGAAAACAAATGTCTGACTATTAAACTTGGTTTGTACTGCGGACTCTGCTGCGTTCATTAACATTCCTTTGTGCAGGTGTAGTGGAGAAAATCATGTACACCTCCGTGATAGTCTTTTTCGGCGGTGTTAGATATTGAAACGTTACAGTGCTTGCTACTGGTTGGCAGAACTGGCATAGCCTTTACAACGATTAATATAGGAGCCGTCGATACGAGGATCATGTTCACAATGTTGAAGCGAAAAGGTATCGTTAAACGCGGACTGTTTCCAGTTCATGAAAGATTTTCTGTTCATGTCTTTAAATGTCTAGCCTCTTCCCACTGGGTTTCGCTTGGTAATTCATCCCACATGGGTTTTGCCACATACACACACATTCATTTGTTTCAGTGGATAATTGGATATTCGGGAGGGGCGTGTTTGTTTGTCAAAACATCTTGTTGCCATAATAAATCATTTATAAATATATTATGTAGATGAAAATGTATATTTATTAGAAGATATCTACACTTTTGAAATCATTCTCAAATTTATTTTTTGAGGGTTTTGTTTATGTCTTGATGAATAAGATTCTGAGGTAAGTAATCCCGACTAAACTATTCCGATCCTATTCCCTCACGCTCTGTTGGTTGCCAATTTCCTCTGACTGTCTTTTTGTGTGAATGTGCTGATGCAAGCCTAACTCATAACCTCAAACCAAGTAGCACTCCTATCTCCAGTAGCGATGACAGGAAGGACGAGCCGTCAGCTTTGGTCCATTAGAGGGAGAGACTCATCTGACACCAACACAGGTAGAAGGGGATTATCGGGACCAGAGAAACTCCTGCGTGAATTCACACTTTTTCATTGATTAAGGAGACCGATCTGTTATCAACTCTCTACAAACACACTCTGACACCAACACATGAATGCCAAACATCTCACAAGTGAGAGGACATTATTGGGATACCTTTCATAATTAATGAACTAATTAAAATCAAGAGCTCCAAAACTCCCGAATTCCTATTTTGATCCTTTGCTTGGTCTCTTCCCTCCTTTTTTGTCCCTTTTTTCTACCTTTTGTTTCCTTTTATTTTTGAATGCATATTATTTTAAATGCAAACTCCTGGAAGTTTAAATTTTTCTCCATGATGACTTTAATTGTGCTTAGATATAAATGTACTTGTATCTATGTTCATGTAGTACATTTATAGTAGTGACTGCCCACATGTGCAGTAACAGAAAGATCCGATGGGCTAGGATTTACAGTATTTTCACACTGAAGCAATATCTATTAATCTTCAGAGTATTGAAGAGCCGTGGCTCAGAGGCGTATCTTATCTAGGACCTCCACATCTCATATCATCAGTGATATGTGCGTCCGTCTAATCATCAGAGTGTCGTGTGTAAGGCTAAGCCGCACAAGGATGTTCCCATATCACGAACACCTCTTGGATTAGCAGCCCACTGACGAGCCAGCTGTTGATCTTTTGGCTTCACCCTAATGCTGTATAACTCATAGATCATGTGACAGCCTCCAGTGGACAAGTACTAAGAGGGGTTTAGACTGGATGGCGGAGGGGATTTTATAAACTGGTTCAGCAAAAGGAAAGCTGAACCTGAACTGATTTAGATAAAGATGTAAAGAACAGCAACCTTGCTAACATAATGTTATAAATGTAAATAAGGGACCGGCATTTACACAAACACACACACACGCACACAATCTAGTGGAACAGTGGTATTTGTCTGTTTGGACACTGGATAAAACATCAGGGGTCTCTCTGGCAGCTACAGGGCAACTGGCATTGCCAGTCCACACATGTTACAAACACATGGACAGCATGAATGTCAGAGGGTTTAGAACACATCTAACACACACACACACACACACACACCCACACAAACACATACACATACTCGGAGGCATCTCGCTGGAGGTCAGAGGAACCCAGAACATATTTATATAGAACAAAGTCTTGAATTTAATTTTGCCTCACTTTATGATAAAGTAAATATGAAATATATTGATAATACGCCATAGTTATAGTGAAGATTGGAACATAAAATTTGATCAAATTAGACAAAGAAGTTTGGATAATTCTATAGAAACAGACTCAGATTTAACGCGTCTGGAATTTTCCACGGTAGCCATGTCCAGCTGGACCAAATTGAATCCCCTTTATTTCAAGGCCACTTAACGTTTGTGGTGGACTGTAAGGATTTAAGAAGTGTTTTTATCTAAAAACCTTCAGCACTTTTGAAGAATCGTTCTGCTCAATTTATATACCGTGTGGATGGCGGCAGCTCAGCTGATTACCTTTCGCTCCTAATTTTAATTAGAACTTTGGCAATCATTTTCAATAGGGCACTTGTTTCATCATAAATCAATGGGTTCTTCCCTTCAACAAGCCCAATCCTCCCACCACATTTACTGAAAATACATCACCTTGTTTTTTAATTGTACTACTAGTCATACAATCAAACATTTACCATTGAAACAGAATATCCTTGCCGTAGGTAACATTGAGCAGACAGTAAACCCCACAGATCTGCTGGTTAATGAGAGTTAATGAGACGTAGAGATGATTGAGAGGATATGAGTTTGGCCCTCTTTACAAGGACAGGGCCTAGCTTGCATTAGCAAATTCAACGTATGATACAGTCCTTTTAAGAAAAATCAGCAGTAGTAGAGGAAAAAAACACATTGAAATACAGAAATTAATTTTAAATTTTATTTTGTTTTATGTATATCCTGTTCAGGGTGTAGGGGAGTCTGGAACCTATCCAAACTGACATTTGGGTTACACACTGGAAAAGATGCCAATTCATCAAACAAGCAGAAACAGACAACCATTTACAGCTGCGAGCAATTTAGAGTCACAAATGAACTGATATGGCATGTTACTGGACTGTGGCAGATGGCCAGAGGTGGATTTGAAGCCGGAGCTTATATTTGAAAGGCATCTTCTCAACTCACTGCACCACCGCTGCCCATAA
The DNA here is from genome assembly GCA_037951165.1 of Lophius americanus. Taxonomy (NCBI): domain Eukaryota; kingdom Metazoa; phylum Chordata; class Actinopteri; order Lophiiformes; family Lophiidae; genus Lophius; species Lophius americanus. Next base: position 3,545,439 of record JBBDHG010000037.1, read on the forward strand.
TTACAATCATGAAGTCATAATAAACACTGATGTTGATTTTCAGTTGAACATTAAAGTTGATTTGTTCACCCACCTGTTGGAAATCTACCAGTCCATATACAAACTTTACTTTAGAAATACATCTCTGTGGTATGTTTATACTTTACAGTGAAAACATATATATGGATGTTGGCTTTTTAAACAGTTTACAGTATCGACCACATTATCACGTACACATTGTCCCAGATAGCTGCTGAGGATTACTCTATTTGTAATGATGTTCCTGGTTGATATGGGCTGTAGCTATCCATCACTTGCATAACCCATAGACTGGCTGTGCATTATGCAACTTCCTATGTTTTTTTGTTTTTTCGCTTGTTGACGTCAAACGACTTATAAGTGTGCAAAGCTGTGTTCATCAACGCAGAAGATGGAACACTCACCAGAGAGGTGATTATTATCTAATCCTGTGAGCATAAATCACAGTTTGAAGGATGTGTGGCCCACCAAGGGTATAGTGGTGCTTTTAATGAACACACACACACACATAAACTCACACACACACACACACACACACACAAAAACCCATGTCAACATGTTGTTATTCCCAGCTGATCATACATGAGAGCTTCAAACTCTTACACTCCAATTACCTCTCTTGCCTTGCTGCATGTGCAGGATTCCACAAGATAAGCTAGGCACATCTCCACATGACTAATATGGTTATTTGCTTGTTGTTCGGTGCAACTCCCTCTATGTCAATAAAAAGGACTTCTCAGAGGCATTTCCCCAGACCAATGCCCAGGCACTTCATCACTAGTAGCACAATGGTCTTCCTCATCAGCTAATAGTTAATTCTCCTCACACCACCAATCGCCCATCAACACCTACTCGACTCTGATATTCCTCCTCATGTCTCATCACCTGTTTTCTGACACTGAGTCAGAGGGTTGAGTGAAGAAGCTCATTTTAGCTGCTGTCCTCAGTCACTACTCAGAGCTCATGGTCATAGCTGAGGGATGCTGAGGTCACACAGTGTTTCATATTGTCTATTCAAAGCACTAATAATGATCAAACCATGTGCATTGTCTTGACATGGCAGTAGTTTCTCTGGTACACCTTCTCGTCTTTTGTGTTTATGTTGTACTAGTTAAATATAGTTTCCTTGTGAGAGAGGTGGCCCCCCTGGGGCCTGTCCTCCTTACTTCGGTGGTGTTGTCACTGTGATTAACGTGCAGATTTTAGAAGAGCCAGTTGCCCAGGTCTCTTGCTGGTAAAGCCTTAATAAACACACCAGGGAACTGGGGTAAAGTAAGGACTGCTGCAAAGGACTCTGGGAAGGTAGGTGATAGTTGAGCTGAGAAGTTTTGTTTTCCTTAACTTTTCAGACATTATGGTAATTGCTGCTCTGCATCCTGTTAGAACTTTCCCCTTGTGGAAATTACATTTTGTAGTAAGCCATAACAACGTGTATAATTATTCATTGTCAAACTCAGCGGGACGTGTCAGCAGCAAACAGGGAAAGTGAGAATGAATGCTTTTTGGGTATTCTTTGCCACCAATTAATTTCTGTTTCCGCTTTTCAGATCATTATTTTTAGCTTTATAAGCTTGGTCAAGGTTGTTTGCTGTTACCTTTTTCTGCATAATGTGGTGTCTTTAAATTCACTTTATACCTAACTGTGATGTTTTCCTAATTGGACAAGTTTGTTATCTTTGATAACAGAGAAAAGGCAGGTGTGACACAGATCATACACAGGACCTCAGGGAGACACAGGCAGACTGATTGGTTCAGTGTTATACATTTTAACCTGAGAGCAATTTTCTGTCTTTCCCAGGTCAACAACAGTCTAATCTGATCTGAGGGGTTTATACCGATCGAGATTTATTTTACTAGTCCAGGGATGGAACTGGTAACCTTTGGGCCAAAGGTCCTCTTCCCCAACCATTTCCAGAATAGCCCAACATCATGCAAACAGCAGTTTAACAAAATGCGTTTTCACACCTAACGGTTCGGCGGACTCGGAACGATTGAGGGTGAAATTGTAACATTGTTGCACTTTCATTTGGTTTGGTTCACTTTCAAACTGCACTTTTTTCATATCAATTCCGCTTCAGGTGAGAGACGGAGGGCTGTTGTGGGCTTATTCATAGCTCCCCAGCTCTCTGCCCATGTATTGGAGTATACCTCAGTGGATGGTAGAGTTGCTGACATGCGCCTCAGGTTGAGGAAAGGGTTCTGACTGTTGTGTGCGCATGTTCCGTGCTGCCATTGCCGAGGCAGCTTATGAGAGCTGCGGTCGCAAGGTTGTCGGTGTTAGTCGCGGGGGTTAATCCCTGAACCTGCAGGTGGACACCAGAGGTGAGGGATGCCGTCAGGCTGAAGAAGGAGTCGTGCAGAGCATGGCTGGCTTGTGGGACTCCTGAAGTAGCTGACAGCTACCGGCAGGGCAAGCGACGCGTGGTTGTGGCAGTCACGGATGCAAAAACCCGGTCATGGGAGAAGTTCGATGAGACCATGGAAGAGGACTATCTGTCGGCCCGAAGAAATTCTGGCAAACCATCCATTATTTAAGGGGGAGAAGCGGTCATTTCTCCACTCTATGTACGGGGTGGATGGGGACCTGCTGAACTCCACAGAGAAAGTTATCGGCCGGTTAAAGGAATACTTTGGGGAACTCCTCAATCCTACCAACAGGTATTCCTTGGAGGAACCAGAGCTTGTGGACTTGGAGGTGGGTCCGCTCATCACTGGGTCTAAGGTCGCTGTGGCTGTGAAACAACTCCTCAGAAGCAGCGCCCCTGGCGTGGATGAGATCCGCCCTGAGTATCTTAAAGCTCTGGATGTTTTCCGGCTGTCATGGCTGACACACCTCTGCAACATTGCGTGGACATCGAGGGCAGTACCTATGGAGTGGCAGACTTGGGTGGTAGTTCACCTTTTTCAAGAAGGGGTACTAGAGGATGTGTCCCAACTATCGGGGATCACACTCCTCAGCATTCCTGGGAAGGTCTACGCCAGGGTACTGGAGAGGAGAGGAGAGTCCCGTCGATAGTCGAACCTTGGATTCAGGACGAACAATATTGTTTTTGTCCCGGTCATGGAACACTGGACCAGCTCTATACCCTCTCGAGGGAGCTGGAGGGGACATGGGAGTGTGCCCAACCAGTCCACATGTGCTTTGTGGATCTTGAGAAGGCTTAGGACCGTGTCTCTCAGGGCATCCTTTGGGGGGTTGTGGTGAAGAAAGAGCTGAGCCGAAAGGCAAAGCTCTCGATTTAAAGGTCCGACTGAAATGAGTTTTCTCCGCAGGGTGTCTGGGCTCAGCCTTAGAGATGGGGTAAGGAGCTCAAAGTAGAGCCACCGCTCCTCAGCATTGAGACGAGTTAGTTGAGGTGGTTCGGGGATCTGATTAGGATGCTCCCCGGACGCCTCCCTGGAGAGTTGAATCGGGCATGTCCATCTGGGTGGAGACCCCGGGGCAGACCCAGGACATGCTGGAGAGATTACATCTCTCGACTGGCTTGGGAACGCCTTGGAATCCTCCTAGAGTAGTTGGTGGATGTGGCCGGGGAGAGGAAAGTCTGGGCTTCCCTGCTGAAACTGCTGCCCCAGCAACCCGGACCCAGATAAACGGAGGATAACGAAACGAAACACTACTTTAGTGGGGTGGAGCCCAGTGACTGACTGCTGTGTGCCCCGGCACAGATTGTGAAGGTCTGCATTGGCGAAAGTGTATATCAAATCAATCAAAGACACTGAGATTACATCGTTTGGTGTTTGGGTGAATCCAGCAACAAGGTTGAGCTGCAGCGCACAGGACCACAACATGCAGGCCTCATATCCCAGCCAGTCTAATTAAATGATGTGTTTGATGATGAAAGCTGGGCTGTGATGAAAGGCATTGAGGTGTTCAGAATGGAAATGAATCTGAACATAAGAACTCTACTGTAATTGTAACGACAGTGCAGCAGGGAAGTATTCAGGTCCCGAACAGCTGTTTCTGCTCGCTCTAGTCTTACTGTCAGGGGCTGAAAGTAAAATATACTTTTCTCAGGTACTGCACATGAGTACAATTCTTTGGTGATTATGGTTGGTGACTGTATGCATTTACTCCAACAAATAATTTTGGATCAAAATGCTTCACAACCACAGTGTCTACTTGGTTATTAATACGTTAAAGATTTTACACTAAAACCATCAAACTACAATGCATATTTGTAATAAATGTGCATAAATTTGCATAAATCTAACATAAAATGTCAAATTGTTTCGTCAAGCAGGTTTTTGAACAATAAAAATAAAATCAGACTTACAAAATTTTTGAATTTTGTGTTACACTGACAAACATTTTGTCAGGTAATTAAAAATGTTACATTTATGTAAAGCTTTTTTTTTGGAAAGCGGTTCGACCCTATTTCGACTTTTTTTGGGGAGTATAAAATGACATACCTCTCTCATGCCGTACTTATCGAATAGGACTTTCACATAGGACTAGGTCTTGGTCCATTTGCCTTAGCTAATAAATGCTGGTACAATGTATTGCTTTGGGGATATCGGGGGATATATCTCAGACGACTGTTATTTATAATGCTGTAGCAAAGAAGTTATATCAGTCAAAGAATCTGACAGTATTTACCAATGTTTGATACCAACTGCCACGTAATGATGTGTATTTCAAGTTGTATCAGTCTCTGAAATAGCCGAGGGAAATACTTCTCAGCTAATTGGTACATAGAACATCGTGTCCGTAAACGGCTCCACTTCTCATCATAAGAATCTCTGCATCCCTTAATCTAGTCAGCTCATTTGGAGATCGCTGATATTTCTCTCTGTACCATTTCTTACTAATGAGCTAATGTATACCCTTTCTCCCTCTTTCTCCCCCTCTCTTCCTGGCTGTGTGTGTGGTTTTTCGCAAATGATGCGATATGAAAGACATGAATACTACCGAGGGAAAGCGGGCCGCTGGGGAGCAAACACACCATCACTTTATGTTCCCTTAAACAGCACACACGTTTTTAAATGAACCAATGACTAATATGTTTTTAATGGCAAACATTTGTTTCATGTCTGTGTAGTATCAGTTTCCTTTTTGCATGCTGAAGTTGCATGCTGAAAGTAATAGTCCAATAGATTCTGACAGGCTGCCGCAGGTGGAGAGAGCGTGAGAAAGAGCTGTCATTCCATTAATTACATCTGTGATGGATGTCAACACAGGTGCTGGTGAGTCCCTTTAAAGCCTTTATGTAGACATCGATGAAGGTAATAAACACACACACAAAGTTGTAGCTGCCATCGCCAGACCTTTCTGGTGTGTGAAGGTGAGATGAAGAGAGATATTAGAGATGATCAAGAGGTTTTTTGTGTTATAAGCAATGGCACAATCTTTCTTTCACTTTTTTTTTTTAAAGCTGATTATTTTATCTGCGTTTTTCTTCTCTTCCTCCTCTCCCTCCTCCTCTGACCCCTGTCCTATTTTCTTTCTTCTTCTTTTTTTTTTTATACTAAGGCACAGCTTCCTAATTGTTTTTATCAGTGTCAGTGTACAGATTAGTTCCTAAAAGTGACTTAATTGATGGCTTGAAGCCATTTTCCTTTCGGGACTCAGGTGGCTGCTAGACTCTCCCTTCAAATGACTATTCTCAAACAAGGTGCTGTTGGACCCTGAGGTGCTCTAAGGCTTAATCAGGGTGCTGCAAAATGTATTCTGATGTGAGTGACATCACACAGATTTAATAAAAAGTTATCATGTAAATGAAGATCAGTACTTACTTCATATATCGTAAAAAATAGGCCTCACATGCCTCTTTCCTGTGGAACGTTTCCGAAAAGAATAAGATAACTCTCAGGCATTACCACTTCATAACTGAAGTGGTAACTTAGCAGCAAGCGTAGTACAATGTGAAAGCTACTTGTCGTATGGGCTCATTATACCCTCTCACATACATACAAGCAATGTTTCTCAACAAACTGAAATGACACCTGACAACAAATGATTCATCCTTAGTCAGCGAAGGTGTGGAGTATTTTTTTTTTTCTTGCTTAAAAGTCAGCACAACTGACAAGAGCAGGTGACGATGAGGTGTCAGAGGAAGACTTTCCACTGCTGGCACAGGCGATAAGGGAAGATTGCATATTAAAAATAAGAACTTAAGACATGACTTTGCAAAGGCTTTGGAGTTCACATGAAGCATCCCATAGTTTCAATTAGAACCATTAGAATGTTGCCCTTCTGCTCTTTTCTGAAAAGATGGCCATGAAACTTGTTGGAAGATGGGTCTTAACATTATGGGTTCCGATATTCTTTTGAGATTTTCTTTAATTTCTCAGGGAAGAATGTATAATTCGTGATGAAGAAAAGTGTATGATCCAAATAGAAAGAAAATGAAGCGATTTTAGATAGTTCTCTGTGACAAGTCATTCATTTATTATCCAATCATTACAGAAACTGTTTATCCTGTTTGGGGTTGCAAGGGCCGGAGCCCACCCAGTTGACATTGGGTGAGAGGCAGGTACCACCCTGGACGAGTCCCCGGTTCATCAGGGGGCCGACTCAGAGACAGACAATCATTCACGCTCACATTCACTCCTGTGGGCAATTTAGCCTCATCTATCCACCTTATATTGCATGGTTTTGGAGGTCTATGAGTTTGATTATGGATTAGGCTCATGTGAATTAAAAGAGACTCACTCGCTCTAAATACCTACAGATGTTTACTTATCCACGAAGCCAAACAGTGAAGGCAGCAGGGGTAAGGCATCTAAAGCTGCCAGCTCTAAGTGAGTTTAATCCATTTCAACATGAGCCCATACCATGAGACCAACAGTGGCTGGCTGAAAGTTTCTATTCCACCCTCAGACAGACACACAGCTGCGCCCTGCCGCTAACATCCATCTGCTTATCTGTCCGTTAGTCTATGTTTGCCTCTAGATCCTTTTGTTATTTGTCATTTTCTTTATTTTTCCCTTCCTATCAGACCATCACGGCTTCAGGATGCATTTGTTCCATTTTTAACATTTCTTTATTTCCTGACCATCATTCCAAAACTGTTATATTTGCATCTCAATGTCGAAATGCTGCAGCTTCAAACCACTGTACGAATCTCTCAGCACATACTGACAGACGGATGCACATCTACATATGCATACACAGCGCCCATTGAGTGCAGTGCATGCTCGCCTTTAGCCGCTGCAGGTCAAACAGTTTCCTGCTCAGTCAAGGCTGTGGGCAGTGTGTGTCTGGATTAACCTCTCAGCAGTGTGTCCAGCCAAGAGATATTCTCCACAGCTATAAACCTCCTTGTCTGTTCTTTTGGCAGAGCAGTCAGCCTTGAAGAAAAGCCACATTTCATCATCACTCCTTGAAGATTTTACTCTGTTAGTTTCTTCTATCTGGACACCCTGCATAGTTGTGATGTGTTTGCCTGTCATGAAAAATGTGCACGATTCATGAGGCCACATGTGACTCAATCCCTCCACGTTTTCCTCCTACTGTTTAATTTCTCTCTGCGGATTTTGAGTCTGTCGCCGACTTTTTTTCAAACTCATTATCACCATAGCAACAGTAAAGTTGTTCATTTTGTTCCCCTTCATTCCAGCACACACGCAAACACAAAAACACTTTCAAGGAATTTATTTTATTCAAATGTAGATTATTTTCTGTTTGTTTATGTTTTTGACATTTATCTTTCCTTGCAGTGATGTCTGCAGACCATTTTACACTTTAACCATGGTGTGTTTGTCTTTGTGGGTGTGTTTGTGTACAAACAGTTCAGATGTCTGTTTGGTAAAACAACAAATAGAAGAAAATCCCCTGAGGAGGCTTCACAGCATTGAATCAATAAACCAAACCAGATCTCCAATGTTTTTGGTTTATTTTTCTGAATTCCCTGAAGGAGACTTTGAAGCTTTTTTAAGTTTTTGAATCATTAAAATGTGGTCGATATACAGAAAACACAGTGTTCACACAATAGTGCTGCTTTGAAGACCCATCTCCTCTCTGTGTGCGTTGTCATTTTTTGGGTGCATTTAAATGTGAGAGTCGAAGCTAATTATCAGCTTTTTAATACATGGTTTATGTTTGATCCGCTTATGAAGTTTTTGTTTCGCATTGCAGTTTTACAGGTGCACAAAATAACTTTTAATGTTATACATGTAGCCTGTTGTCATCATCCATGTGGGCAGCATCAACCTATTCTTGAGGACTGACAGGTTTGAGGACCAGCATCTGTCCTTCGCCAGTTCCCTCCTCCTCCTCCTCTCATATCCCCGTCACATTTTTCTCATAGAAAATAAATGAAGTTTCCACATTATGTTTTTTCCAAGTTGACCTTTGATTTCTTGGTCAGACCGTGTCTCTTCATGAGCTGCCAGGGATTGTTTTTAATGTCCTCTCTTTGTTTTCCTCTTTTTTATGTATTGGCAACCATAACCTCCTGTAACATGTTGTAATTTGCCCAAAAGTCAGAAACATTTAAAAAAGATAATGCTTTCACAATATAAATTTTCCTGAACCATGGTTGAGTTTGATTCACGCCAATTAATTAAATAAATTGATATAACAGATAATGATTCAGAAAATGAAGGGATGGCAACAAGAAGAAAAAAAGAAAGAAGAGGGGAGAAAAAAAAGAAAAGGAAGAAAAAGCATATTTTTGGTATTATCTGTATCTACATGTGTATTAATATATAACTTCATTCCCACTTGGGTAATTTCATCTCCACATATGAACATACATGTATACCCTTGTACGCATGCATGTTTATACATACTCCACAGACCGGCAGGCGGTTTGGTCTGAATCAAACATAAAAACCTGAAGATCCCCATCAAGTCAAGTGAGATAGCAGCCTTAGATAGTTTGAGTAACGTAGCAGCGTGAGTTGTTAGTGCGATGTTTACATATACCTGGAGGAAGACAACTATGGCGTTTTTCGTCTTTGGTTAGCTACTAACTGTATCAAGCTGCCTGGTTGTGGGTTTTTACCCAGAGTATGTCAAACTCTCAACCCTGTTCTTTAATACCTACTACTACTATACACTCAGGAATTTGTCCTGCTGACCACTTCCAGTGCCAGAGTAGTGGGTTGGAATAACAATGACCCATATTAGGCCTTTGAAACATTCATGCATAACTTCTATATGGGGTTGAAGTTAAATATGAATCAGGATTCCGTTACTGTTTCGCGGATAACTCCGTTTCGGTGACATGTTTTACTGTAATGTTAATACCGAAGTCTCCTTGAAACTGGATGAGTCGAAACCAAGCCCACCAGCTGGAGCGTTTATTGATTTAGTGAATACTGGTTGTTGCAGTTTTAATGAAGGTGCAGTCGCTCTGAAGGGTTGCCTGTTATCTAATTAACCCCACACATGATGCACATTACCCTCCTCACTTCTTATGCCGATGATTTGTAATTAGTAATTAGATATTCTTACCTCTGGGGTGCCTGTTTATAATTTGAAAAGACTTGCTTTGACTGATTGTCACTCTGCGATCGTGATTGATGTCCTCTTCTTCTGCTTGATGTAGCCATTGTTACGCCCCAGAGACTTTGGCAGCAGCGGCATCATCATCTCGCCTCGCTGGATCAAACTTCCCTCCTGGTTTCGCCTCAGCAGCTCTGTTAATGTTGATGGTGTGTCCGTTAGCTTATTTATGCAGCTCAGCATGATATCTGATATTTAGATGGTTGAGAAGATGTTTCATCGATGAAGGCTTATCAAGCTAGCTATAAATCTATTTTCCAGATGTGCCACAGACGATTTTGGACCATGCATCCTTATTGATCATCTTTAAGGTATCTGTTTATGCTTTTCACAACAGCAGCAGCACATCAACAGCAATATAAGAAAAAGCAAAAGCTCCAGTAGAGATATAGGGACCACCTCAGGCAAACTCGAAGGGAAGGTGTGTGGTGTTACATTTATGCAAGCAGATTTGCGTGTGCATCCGAGTAAAATGGCAAGACAGCAAAAAGAATATCAGAAATATGTGCTACTGCATTGCAATGTGACAGTATAGGCATCAGAGGCCATGACCTCTGCCTTTTCAAGATCCCATACATTGAAATATCATGCATATTATTCCGTTTGATAAGTAATCAGAACCGAGAGATGACCCAGCTCCACTCACTGGCCTCATGTTGAAGCTGGTGAAACCTCGCACGGTGCTGCAGTCAATGCATTAAGCTCACATATGTTGTTCTTAAGTAAAGGGGAGCTTTCAATAATCTTATTTATTTGTTCCTTTCAGTGTATACAGAAACATCTATGTGTTCATAGTACAGAATGTGAAAAACACTGCTTTGTGCAGTGTTAGCTGCATATTTATGTGTTTAATACCGAGTGTGCCTTCGGACCAATACACCCATCAACAACCTGCTGAATATGGTCCTAACAGCTATGCAATGAAATGTGTGTTCTCTCAGAACCAACATTAACTTTTAAAACTAGTTGTGCTCTAGTAACTATTCTGTAGGATTGAGCTAATTTTCACACAGCATTTTCTGTTTGAAAATGCTTCAAGAAAGAAACGTTTGTGTCCAGTGCACTTAATCCTGAAACAAACCTGCTTATTTGTTCATATGTACTGGTACTGTGGAGGTTGGGTTGAATTTGCTGTTGATTTTATATGTCTTCATGAGTTTCTGGGTTTGGGTTATCATGTGCATATGGCATTAAGGACATTTATGCCCCAGATATAGATTGCCTATAGATTGGCAGAAATGCAGATGCAGAAGCCCAGGGAGCTGAACAGATTATGACACACACCCAGCCAGAGTCAGAGGCCCACGACCACTGTGAGGCCCATGACCCCTGTCATGTTGATTTTACCCATGGTGCTTTGGATGGGACGGGGGGGGGGCAGAGGGACAGAGACACAGAGTAAATAAACAAAAACATTTAAAGAGAAGGTTCGCTATAGAAGTGAATCTTCAAAAGCTGGAGATGTAGAATCTTGGACAGAAAGGGAGTGAGAGGAGTGATAGAGTCAAAGAAAGAGAGAGCGGGTTAAATTGTATCCCTTGAGTCCCTGGTTTCTTTTTAGTTTACTCTCTTAAGACAAAAACAAGGTTCCCACAGCCCAAAAGTTGAACAAAAGGAGTTGACATGCAGCAAGGAGGCAAAAATTGTTTGCAGAAGGAGAAACCCAGGACAGCAAATAAGACCACAATGGGCAAGAACCTCAAGGAAAGACTGATGAAAGAAGCAAGAACAGGTTAGATGATGAAAAGAAAAATATTCAAATTAGACATTTCCAGGACTTTCATGCCACCGACTTGCTCCCCTGCCAATGAACAAGCTTCTCCCGTTTCACACGTAGACATTCGCTTTATGCACAAAAAGAAAAAATAGGGAATATAAAGCAATAAGCATAAAATCAACTATCAATAAAAATACGAAAACAACAAAAACAGAATGTGTGAGTACATGAACTGGCGTATGTCTTTATGTCCATACTATCATCTTACTTACCTTTGGCTTCCATGCATTCTGTGTATATGCCTTAATAACATTTAGGGACTGAGGCAAGGAGGATGCTGGGAAGGTTTCCATCCTAACAAGATACAGACAACTGACGTCAAGCACAAAACACTCTGAGATGTAAAAAGAATTGACATTTGCTGTCAACAGCTTGACATTTCTTTTTCATCTGGGTCTTTCTGTCATCTCTCATTGTGTGCGTGTCATCCTCTGCTGATATCAGGGGTCCATTACTCGGCAAATTATACACAGTGCGATATGCAGCTAAAAAAAACTCAATTACATCATGCCGGTAAAACATCTAATCTGATTTAGGACTCTTTTTTTTCATGTCTTCCATTAATATTTGTTGGAGAAACTACATAAATCAGAAGAGTGATTTTTAAGAATGGTCCTTCTACATTTTCAGACAGAAACAGAGCAAAGGCTGACAAATGTACTCCTACAAACCGCCAATCTTCATATCTCCTAAATGTATCTGTCGGATTCTTTTTAAATGCCTTTTCTCATCTGACAGAAAAGTTCTTCTCTATAAAAGGTGATAATAGATGCTTGATAGGGCATTAATGGTAGATTTGTAACTGCCTCTCACCACATACTGCTGTCTGTATTCACATTTATTTCATTGTGTATTGTTATTAATATTAGTAGTTGTATTGCTCAGGTTCCGAAAATGAATACCCCGTCCTCCACATATCATAATTTCATTTACTCAATAGGTGTGTCTTTGTTGTTCTCGTGTTTTTATTGTTAGTTGATCTTATGCTTATTGCGTTACATTCTATATTTTGTGTTTTTATACAGCATGAAGTATTATTATTGGGATGGGGGATAAGGGACAGTTATTTCCCTCTCTCTATTTTTCATCTTCAGTTTTGATTAAACTTTTTGGTCAGTTTCGTGGACAACACAGATTCATACTTGCAGCATAACGGTAAATTGTTTGACTTCACTTCTTAAAGGCAGTCCACTTCATTTCACTTTGGCCTGGACCGAATCATGATTATTTTGGTTTTCCCTGAACTTTTCATCCACGGATCCGCCATAACATTAAAACTGCTGACTGAGGTAGTGGATGGGATATATTAGGCAGCAAGATGATGACATAGGCCAGATTGTGATGGCGGGACGACAAGGGTCAGAGCATCTTCAGACCTGCTTATCTGTTGGGTGTGGTTCGATCCCACAGAAGAGCCACTGTAGCACTAATAGCTGAATGGTAGCAGTTCTGGTAGGAAGGTGTCATAGGATACAGCACAGTGCTGTTGTTATGACTGCTGGGATTATCAAGATCATATTTAATACTTCAGTTTAGGATCCAACAACTTCAGCCATTCCCATCACGTTGAAGACATAAAGGAAACAATCCTGCATGCAGCGTACTTGCGTCTGATATTCAATGGTTGTCCCGTTTTTCTCTTTGTTTTCTAGGACCCCAGAAGCAAACACAAATTCAAAATCCACTCATACGGCAGTCCAACCTTTTGTGACCACTGCGGTTCGCTGCTGTATGGTATGATCCACCAGGGGATGAAATGTGACAGTAAGTATTCACTGAGTGTGTGTGCGTGAGTGCGTGTGTGTGTGTGTGTATGCGTGTGCGTGTGAGTGTGAGTGTGAGTGTGGTTGTGCACCTGTGTAAAATATGCTGTGTTGGCTTTCCCACTGTAGAGGTGGTTGTAATGAGAACAGATGGGAATAGACTGGAACTGCACTACACTCATATCTGCAGCACAATCCACAGCGTCACCTTGCTGACTCTCCACAATTTTCCCGATCTTTCCACCCACAGTCCTTCAATAACTCACTACTCCCAATCTATGACCCCAGTCCTCTTGATCCTCCTTTCCTTCACGTCTCTGTCTTCCCTCTCTGCGCTCCTTTCTCCATCTTTACCCTTTTTCCCCCTTCCTTTACATTTGTTCACCAATGTCCTGCCTGGTCTGCATCCCTCACTGTAACTCTTCCGTGCTTCCCAATTGTCTCCATCGACCACCTTCTCATTCTCTCTCCTCTAACTGTGTCCATCCATCTGCTGGTCTTTGGGGGTGGCCCCATGGCAGATGGTTATAGGTGCACACCAGAACAAATGAATGAGTTTAGGACACCAACATTATGAACTGCTTCTTCCCTATCTCATCGCTCCCTGTCTCCTCACAGAGAGTCAGCCTAACGAGGGTGCCAAGTAGAGGGAAGAGGGGAAGTGAGGGAAGATGGATAGTTGGGTGAAAGAAGCCAGATATAGGGTGAAGGTGGGAAGACGAGGAAGGTAGGGTGAAAGGGAAAGTTAGAGGACAGTGATTGAGGAGGATACAAGGGAGAATAAATGTCCTCCCTCCCCTCTGATCACTCATCTGTTCTGTTTTCTCCAAGTGTTTGTGTGTGTGTGTGTATGTGTGTGTGTGTGTCGGTGTGTGTGTGTGTGTGCATGTGTGTGCGTGTGTGGGTGTGGGTGTGTGTGCGTGTGCGTGTGTGTGTGAGAGAGTGAGAGAGAGAGAGAGAGAGAGAGAGAGTAAGAGAATAATTCATACAGATTTTTAGCCTTGATGCTATTTAAAGGCTATTTAGTTTATTTATTATTCCAGTAGTTTAAAGGGTTCATGTTTAGGAAAGTGGAACCACATTTCCCAGCAGCCACTTCTCTCATTACAGAGGAGCATCTCTTTTCCTTGTCATGTCACTGCATTCATAATACCCATAACAAAAGCACTTGTAATGGGAAAACATCAGCCTTACACTTTTTGCACCCTAATTCAGCTCATTTACTATAATAAATAGTTTCTAAGTTAATGTGCTCATTACCTGTTGAGGCCTAAGTACTTCACAGCAACTTTGAGATAAGTGCTACCTATTTAGATTTTTGCTCTACTTAATCTAAAACAGACAGTTTTCTACGGAATCATCTCCAAAACACACCTTGCATGCATGAGAAATGCAGTGTGAACTTTCCCAAAGATTTATAACAGGTCTATATCTAAACTGATTACATTTGAACTTAAATTAAAAAGCTTTTCTCCTAATGAAAAGAAAGCTCTTCATACAGTTTTATCATTTATACTCACTTTTTATTACTAAAAGTATGTTGTAATCCTTTTAATAAATCTGATGCTGTCGTAAAACGCCCTTTGTTACATTAAGCCTCTTCAGACATTGATTATTGATAAAGCAAGTGGGGAAAACTTTTCATTTTGTCTTGTAAAAAGCATCAAAAAAGATTCTATATAGAAAAAAAACTGTCAAGTTGATTTATTTTCAAATGAAGAAAAATTAAGAGCAAAACATCTTAAGAGATGTAATATACTCATGTGTTAAATAACAGATATGTGACAGAAGGAGACATTTCAGAAAATAACTTCAGAAATGTGGTCCATTTGTTCTATTTTATATTTTCCTAGAAGGAGAAACTGGTCTGGGTTCTTATAGGTTTACCATCGGAGTAAAGGGTTCACTCGGAGCCTGTTCTCAGCTGTTCCTTTTGCTTTTGTTTTTGCTTTGTCAGGTTTGTTTCTTGGGGAAATAATTTACAAATTGCGTTATATGAAAAGGGTTTGAATATCATAATTTGTTCTTCTTCCTACAACTTTTTGTATGTGGAACTATGCTGACTTCCCCGACACCAATGCCCTGCGTTGTAATTGCAAATCCCCCTGATAGAACTTCTAACATTAAACGTAAAGTTATGTCAAAAACAGTGTTTCGTAAAACAAAAATATCTCTCTAATGAGTACAAGTTAGATCTCGCTAAGTTGATTCAAAAGTACCGCAGTTTGACTTAATCACACCAACGGTTTGGAACCTATGTCTGAAAAAAAGTGTTTTTTGTTATTTAAAAACAAAAGCTCCCCCTAATGAATAAAATATGAACACAGTTAAAAGTAAAGAATCAAACACAAACATATTTAGAAATTTAGACTTTATGGTCTTAAAACCTTTGGAGATAGAGCGCCCCCTAGTTGCAGAAATCTATAACCAATGTTTCCCAAACTCAATCCAGTTCATCCTCGCACGAAGATCAATGGGGTTGTAATCAGACCTGGATGATGTACGTTATAACACGTCTCCTTTGTCATCTTCCCATCTTTGTATTATTTGTAATACATTGCTTTCACAGAAGGATAAATGCATCAGTAGCTGAGCCCACGTTTCCTCGATTACATCCATCTTCCCTTTGCTGTTTGGATGGTGGTGTCACTGTTCTCCGGACCAGATGTAAACAAATTCTGTACATATCAAGAACTTATCTTGCCTCAAGGGATTCATAGTTTCTCAGCTGTTAACATATGTGTACGTACTTGAACTAAAAACATCCAGGTAGTACCCAGCTTGAGGCTGCAGGCAGCAAAGCCATCAGGTCGTACGGAGTGTTAGTATTGTTAAAAGATAAAGATAACCTTTATTAGTCCCACAATGGGGAAATTGCAAGGTACAGCAGCAGAGCATGTTACAGAATACGGAATAACAGAGCATTATGTGCAATTAAATTAAATTAAATGTACAGTTGACATTTAATTGGTACAAATGTACAATTGACATTTAATTGTTGACCACTTACAGTTTAAGTGGTCAACATAATGACCTTTGTGACCTTGCTGAGTTTTTCTCAGCAACAGGTTGCTCCTTCTACCTCTGCACTTCAATATGGAGTTGTGGAGGAACTTACTTCAACAGAACCGCCCAAAGTACAAAATGCTTCCAAAATGCAGCCTCAGTGACGTCAAGGCCGTCTAATATTAGTGTTTTACTTCTAAATGCATCAGAAGACTGTGATACAGAAACGTAGTGGAGAGAACTCCTTCTTAGGGCATGTGACTGTAAAATAAATCATCTGTCATGGTGAATCATATGACCTGAGGCATTGTTGGAAGTTCATTATATTACAACAATAGTGGACTGAAAAGGAAACACATTCACATCGTCCACAGAAAAATAATTTTATTATGGGATTTCTCTCATATTGTGTGTTTTATTGTTTGACTCTACACTGCATTGCTCACATCATCATTGTTTTTGTTTTATTATTAACAGATTTTTGATAATTGAATTTTTTTCAACGACATGGAAACCTGGGTTACTGCAATTTCTTTCATGGATTCCCATGCCTAGAATGACAATAAAGGATCCTTGAAATCACCATCTCAGTCTATTATTTCAGATTGAATAGAGGAGCAGATGCATTGTGTATCCGTGTCTGTCATTACTGGAATCTGCTCGGCACTCACCTATGATTAATCATGTGATCAAATAAAATTTTAATTAATGATATTATGTTACTCCATTCACTGAAAATCAGATTGTTTTGAGGAATCATCTTACTCCTACGTTGGTTCTTGACCGTATTCTTCAACCACTTTTTTTTAAGTCTTTCAAATCTTTCAAAGATTTAATTCTTAGAATTAAAAAAAATAATTATATATATATATATATATATATATATATATATATATATATATATATTCATAGAGTAAAGCCAAGTTTTTGTAACTCGGCCACATTGCATCTCACCAATTTCCTTTACACCTTCTTTTCAGAGGCGCAATATTTCCAGGGCTATATGTATGTCACAAATTACATGTAGCTTTTCCTGAATTCAGTGTAGCATGCTATCGACCACACTTAGCCTCACCTGTCCCTCTTTTCCAAAGCTCAGCAAACCTTCAAAATGAAAACATGTCCCCTTTTCTTTCCAGCCTGCGACATGAACGTGCACAACCAGTGTGTGGTAAATGTTCCAAGCCTGTGTGGAACGGACCACACGGAGCGCCGGGGTCGCCTCTTCCTCAAGATTGAGGTCAACTTGGACCGGCTACATGTCACAGGTTGGTTGTTACTCTCCTTCAGTGTGTAGTTCTGTGTGACACAGTACTTCAGGCTGCTCAGTCTCCACATGGTGTCAGCAAGAGGCTCTCTGATGTGGCTGTGTGTGATTAATTAACAGATCTCTTGATTTAATCATATTCATCTTGTGTGGCTTAGACTAGTTTTAACAAGCTATTCAGCAAAAAAAATATTTTCTACCACAAGATCATTCTCCCACATTGGTGAACAGGAAATGCTATGCGATTGGTTCCAGTAGTTGTGTCCTAAGGTCACCAAGGCCTCTGGACTGTAGGTAAGGCCACAATTCAGGATGTTTAACCTAAACCCAACTTAGTTTTTATCATTTTACCGCTATGATCTCATAGGCCAACTGCATAGCACTTCCTGTTCATATATTACTTTCATCCTTTTATCATTTTATCCTCACATTGTGACATCAGAGGCGAACCGTATTTCACATGTTATAAATTACTTGATCTCCACCAACATCTTCCCCTTGCTCAGATGAAGGCTTAATAGCAGAAACATAAGCAGAAGTTGGAATAAAGACCTGACATATTAGTGAAACTGAGATGTTTCTACACCTCCAATATCTTAGGCCAACAGTTACTGTTAGCAATATTTACCTCTGTTAAGGTTGTTTTGTGGCTGTTGGTTGGTTGGTTTGACTGTCAGGAGCATTGTACAAAATCTACTGAAAGGTATTCCATGGAACATTGCTGGTGGACTGGTCTTGGGCTACTATAGAACCCACTGAGTTTTGGCGCTGATCTGAAAAATGATAGATCCAGAATTTGCTTCACTTTTTTTTTAATTGCTAGATTTTCATTTGTCAACTTTTTCTCAAGGAATGGATCTTGATGAAAAGAAGATGCATATTTAGGGCTGGTGTTTGTGAGTGTGTGGAGATGGAGGACGAGTTTAAGCACTTTGGGCAAACAAGGAGTGTGGAAAAGAGGGGAAGAAGCAAATACTGGCAGGGTGGAGTGGGAGGAGAAGATTTTAGAAGAGTTGAAGATGTTAAGATTGTCTTTGGGAGTGATGTGGATGGGCGGGATTAGAACAAGCATATCAGAGGGACAGCCCAGGCTAGACATCTTGGAGACAAAGTCAAAGAAGATAGATTGAGACGCTTTTTGCATGCAAAGAGGAGGGATAGTGGATCTAGAAGAAGGTAGAAGGATACCCTAGATGGAGCTTCCAGGCAGGAGAAAAAAGGGAAGACCGAAGAGGAGGTTTTTGGATGTGGCAAGAAAGGACATGCAGTCGGTTGGTGTGACAGATGAAGATGTAGAGGACAGGACAGATCCAATGTGGCACCCCCTAAAGGGAACAGCCGAAAGAGGAAGAACAACTGTGAGTTTGTGCAATTTAAATGATTGGCTGTTACAAATCCAGTAACCTTAAATTATGTTTACAGGGCAATTAGACTGTATTTGGATTTAGTTTGACTGGGCTGAACGGAGCGGGTGGGCTTCAGTGGAGGCGTGTTCTCCACTGAGGCCTATTGTAGTTTCGGCTGAGTCACCTGCTACTCTTAGACCGCACAGCAGGAGGTGAAAGTGGCAATATCCTCCAGTTTGAATCTGGCATTAACCTGTAATCTTATAAAGAAGAAAAAGGCCGTGAAAAGCAGAATCAGTAATTTATTTGTACGGGGTGTGTGTGTTTAGGGATACAGCATATAATGTAGCCTTTATGCATGTAATCATCCATCAGTAAGTAAGATGAAATTAAATACATTTATATGATATTATATTATATTATATTATACTATAATATATTATACTATAATATACTGTATTATATTATATTATATTATATTATATTATATTATACTATACTATAATATACTGTATTATACTATATTATATTATATTATATTATATTATATTAAATTATACTATACTATTATATACTGTATTATATTATAATGTATTAAATGCATAAGATATTCTTGATATTTCAGTGAGGTCAAAGGTTAAGCTGATGATGAAGTACTACTATAGAATAAATAAATTTAAGGCTTTAAATTCAGAAATAGAACAAAATTCAGATTGGTGGGACGCTGCTTTACGTGGAGCCACATGGAATGAAACAACGCCTGGATTCAAAGTATCATCAAACTAAAGCTAACTCTAACATTTCTACTGAGAACTCCAAAACCAATGCCGTATATTTCTGTGTCAGTGTTAAACTTTAGACCCAACTACCTTCTCAACACCTCCAAATTGTTCTGTCACTCAAACGCAGCCCAGCTTTATGGTGTTTAACCCCCTTTGTCGGGAAAAAAATGGCTGCTGGGTCACTTCCACAACCTCCTCCTCTGTCACACACACACACACACACACACACACACACACACACACACACACACACACACACACACACACACACACACACACACACACACACACACACAAATATATCTGTTTAAAATGGAAAGAGATGGCCTGCAATGTTTGAAACAAAGGGGATGGAAAGTGAAAAAATGAAAAGTGAATGTGCAAAGTTCCCTCTATAACAACATGTAACGATGACCTGGCATTCTGTCTCTGGTGTGTCCTGCGTCAGGGCCAGTGTCAGCTTGAATAGGCTCCATCCCTCCAGCGACCCTGCAAAGGATTAGTATTTATAGTCAATGAAGGGTAGGATAGAGGGAAGACTACGAAATGCATGTTTTTCCTCCTCGTCTATTATAAACATGTGTGACGATAGAAAGGGAGAATTAAAACCATAATAAGTTGAGAAAAAAGCCAATGTTTGACGATAGGCATGGGGAAGACGAGTGAAATGCTGATAGTCTGTGAGAACAGAAAGTGAGAACAATTCACGATGGATATACTTCCTGTGTTGAGTTTAGTGTTGAGTTCAGGATCTTTTTTCCACCTCTTGTGGGAATGGTCTGAACAGTGACGTCTCAGGCTGTTCTCTGCTGCCACAGTCAAGTGGCCGTCTTTTGTGGTTCACCGCACTGATGTGGACTTGATTTAATCTTTCCAGCGACGAAAACAGACACTCCCCCTGGTCTCTCTCTCCCCCTCTCTCTCTATTCTTTGCTCCTATTATTGACATTTCCTGTTATCTTCTCCCACCTGTTCCCAGCGTGACTCCCTCGGCCTCATCCACCTTTTTTTTTCTCCGCACTGGCTGAGCTTCTGTCCATTGAGTCTTTTTTCCCCTCCTTGTTTTCTTCCTCAATAAGCCATTAGCATCTGTCGCTTTTTTTCCATCACCCTCTCTTTCTCAGAGTTTCTCAGCTGAGTGACTTATCCTTTCCCTTCGGGCTCTAACGTCTCATTACCTTCATTACCTTCATTACCTTCATTACCTTCATATTCATACACATCACCCGTCTCTTGAGCTCTTTCTTTGCCTTTTTCCTCCGATTAGCTCCTTTATCCTTCTCTCTGATTGACACCCCTTTGAGCAGAAGTGACATTAATAAACCATGGAAGTTTATTTTGGAGCGTCGAGGAAAGGTTAAACATGCAAACGTCCCTCCATGACCGGTTTAGATGATCCATACACGCAAACTCACCAGGCATGTGAGGATGGAGCCAGAGCACGAAGCAGCTTAGCCGGCGTGAGATTTCTTTCTGCGGACATGATCGTCTCCGGTTTAAGAAAAGTTGAAAGAAAAAAGCATTTCCTCCTGTCACACAACTCATAGCAGATTCAGGCCTGTTGGAGAAAAAAACTGCTTAACATATGATATTACTCTAAGAACTTTTTTCAAATTACACCTAGTGTAAGTATTTCAATATCAGATTTATTATCATTATCATTCATCTTATCAGTGGTAGTTCATTAACTTACTGTAGAGTATAATCATTGTGTAAACAGTAAATATTAACAGTACACTATTACGGGTGTAAGGCTATTTATATGATATTGGCTGATGCCTGTATTTTGTTAAGTATAACTCATCCTATGAAGAATATACATGTAGTACAATATCATTCCACCTATTCTAGTCATATTTTTATTTCTATGAATATATTTGTATCCTATCATATAAAAAATGACAAGGAGGATTAAGTTTGTATTTTCTTTGTCTCGGTCTCTAATCCTTATTTTGGCGGGGCCATATGTCATCGTCTACACATAGTATTGTAGCCTCACCAAACTTCACACAAATATTAACCGTGATAAGTAGTTGCACCTTCAGACACTTTTATCTTTTGTTGTTTCCTCTGTAACTTTGTTTTTAAGGTGACGTTTAAATGTTTTCATCTTGCGTGGAGCATCAACCGACACACGTGATTAATTCAACATATTACTTTTAATATTTTGAATGTTATGCTAAAGTGTGGTTTCCATGGAAACTTGCTGTCATAGTTGGGTCTGGACCAGCAGCCATCTGGTCCTAGCTTCTAACCTCACCAAACTTTACATAATAATTAAAAATGACAAGAAGGCATGCAAAAAAATCCCTCTGGTGTCAGAAATATACCACAGACCTTTTCCAAAATCAATCCAGTTCTTTCTCACTCTAAGGTCTATGGGGGTCAAAAATTGAAAATGATCCTTATCTTGTTAACGAGAAGGTTCTGCAGACGCAGATGCTGCAGAGATGTGAACGATTCCATAATATCCCCAACTGTACGGGGATATAATTAGCCTTAGGCTAACTCCTGCACAATACATCAAATGACAACATGTGTGCTTATTATTGCTCACTGTCCCTCAAAAAACCTGAACAATACTTTAATCGACCTGGATTTACAAACTCACTGATCTTCACAAACACCTGTTACTTGTTTTCTGTGTACAATCGCTCCTGGATAAAATGACTACACATTGGCATCAAGCATAGCTACTCTTCATGTCCAGCTACTCGTGTGATTTAAGCACGACTCCCAGCTGGAAACACTGTTTTGCCCTTTTGTGACATGCTGCAATGATGAGCAATCAAGTTGAATGTGTTGGTTTCCATCCACTCAAGCAGCTCCTGTGTGTCAGCCAGTCTGCCCTTAATCTGAGAGAAGGGAACTACAAACACGGTTGGTTCGTATTTTAGGCTCGTAGGAATCTCAAATTACTACACTGACATGGATCTAGTTTTGACCTACTCTGTGTTGTTAATGTTTTGTTCTCTTCTTGTCCGTAGACTTTGCATATCTCATTTTCCCAAGTCCCATTATCTTCATTAGCTCGTTAAGTCTTTTAATTATTCTCTAAAACTTTTCCCACTCGAAAGAAAAACAAAACAAAATGCAATTATGTGTGCTTAATGAGTGTTATTTTAGGGGAGTGTGGGCGAGTTGAAAAGAAAAAATAGACCACCTCTCATGTCTCAATGAAGTCTGGCACGTTGTTGACTTTCCCAATTTCCCTCCCCCTAAAACGAACACATGCAGAACCAGAACTCTTAAGGTCATTCTGGTTCTCCGTCTCCCTCCGCCGTACATTTGTGACGTCTGCATTCGGTCCCTGACGGAGCACAGCGGGGATCCATCCAGCTCCTGTGGCGGTCTAGCTTTTCCCCCAGATTATCAGGCATTCATCGGGTTTACATCACATTGTTATGCAACGACATATTTGAATTTAAAAGGCTTTGCGGGAGATTGCACTGTTGGCCCGCCCCAGCCCTGCGTACGTACACGTCTTCAGATGGAAATGAGATGTCATTTTTAGCCATGACGTCTTTTTATTAGAAAGACAATTCCAGTTCAGATAGAGAAGATAATTGTGTTCGTGTGTGTATGTGTGTGAGCGCATGCGCTTTATCTCCTTTGCAGATATTACGGTGGGTTTATGCTTCTATGAAAACATCAAAGACAATGTTTCTGTCTTTCTAACTGCCATGTGACCATTCCAAGTCCAAAGTGTCTTATGTTTTTCTACTATGTTTTTCTTAGGTGTTTTTTTTTTTCTACTTTCAGTACTTTAGAGTCATGCTTCTTTTGGGAGAAGAGGGAAGTCTGTTTTTTGGTTTTTCGTTTGTTTTTGTTCTTTTTCACCATCTCCACAAATAGCTGTGCTCCGATGGTTGCAGAGTGGATCCATGCTAAATCTGTCACTCATAACGTGAAGAGCAGCTTTCTCTCAGTGATGGCACACTGCTGAAGTCTCTAATTAAGACAACAGACACTCATAATAACCAGTTTTCTCGGTCTGTCAAGTCAAGGCCGTTTTACCTCAAACAAGTAATAAAGAAAGTGCATTCACTAATTTCATTGGTAACTGCCTCATAAGGAGCCAAGGGTGGGCAGGATACAGCAGGTGAACCGCTCTTGTTGTATCTAAGCAACAACAGCCAGCAGGGATAGTCCCTTATCTCTGCAGATGATGATGAAGTTTTTTTTTTTTTATGTGTGTGCAAGTGTGTGTGAGGGAGAGGGAGACCACACGTATGAAAAAACACTTTTTTTTTTGCATGTAACCTGCCGTGCCTCATTAGTGTGTTCACCGGCTGGTTGAAGTTGCCAGACTGTTGTTTGGTGTCGGTGTTGCCTTTAACGCTGCCGCAGCCGGCAGCGGGGAAGATTTGGATGAGATGCTGAGATGTTATTTTTTGATGATTTTTTGATGGTGTGTGTGAATTACCAGCATGTGTGTGGGCTTGTGGCTGAGGGAGAGACAGGAGAAACAAAACTAGATAGAGGGGAGGCAGAATACTGTAGCGGAGATTTCTTTTATTGGCTGTGAACTATTAAGTTGAAGCAACACATACTCCATTAAGGTAAAAGCTTCTGATACTTTTTGATCAAAGGCAATGAGAGACCCGGGCTACCCTCTACTGCATAAAAGTGGAGCTGCATTAAAAGAAATCTTAATTACAAGTATACAAATCTAGTGACTGTAAGTTTATTCAAGATTATATTACCAGTATGACAGTTGCTTTGTTTTTGTTACATCACACTTTAACCCATTAGACCCAATTGTTCTTCCATGAAAGGTTTTCACAAATGTTTCAGACAGAAATTTGTTTTCCAACTCATTTTTCTCCTGTGAAAATGGATAAAATGGGAAATTAGATCTTGTTTTCTGAGTCATGAGTCTTAATGTTTGCGTCGACAGCGAGGCTTAAACACTTCTGTCGATTTTTCTTGTTCTAAATAATAAGTAGGATCCCGCATTTGTCAAAATACAAAATGCATTTGTCTTTCTCCATGCCTCCGTATGGACCTGCTCATATGGAGATCAAAAGGGCTTTTTCTAAAAAAGTATTTTTACTTTCAGCTCAAAGTACAAATAAAAACAAAGTTATGAATATTATATTCATTGTATTCAAAAAGGTACCCCTAAATACCCCTCACATTTTACACACTGGACTTTTAAGTTTTATATGCCTAAAACAAATGGTTCCAAGTTCTTGGATTGTGAGACCTCTGTCTCATTGTCTGTATGAGACCGTATTCGATTGGGGAACCCACCATAGCAGGACATCAGATATTGATCCTGTGAGCAAAAACAGGAACAAGTTGACATTGCTCTTCACCGGGCCACAGTAGTAGAGGTTTAATTTCACTACAGAGAGGCACTCTTACTTGCTCGTAAGCTCTCCTGTCCTCCCTTCACTCGTCGTGGAGGCATGAAACGTTCTTTGGACTCTAAGTTGCTTACATTTTCTCCCCTCCTTTGTCTAGTGGGTGAAGCCAGGAACCTGATTCCCATGGATCCAAACGGTTTATCAGACCCATATGTTAAACTCAAACTCACCCCTGACCCAAAGAATGAGACCAAACAGAAAACCAGGACGATCAGATCCTCTCTCAACCCCTGCTGGAATGATTCGTTCACCTTGTGAGTCAGTGTGTGCCTGCTGTTGTGTCTTTGTGCTTTTAGTACCACAGGTACCAGATGTTTTATAACTACAGGTCTTCATTCAAGCATTTCTTATGACAAACCTTTTCCTCTCTCTGCACTCAGTAAGCTGAAAGCATCAGATAAGGACCGCCGTCTCTCTGTTGAGGTGTGGGATTGGGACCGAACCACCAGGAATGACTTCATGGGTTCTATGTCGTTCGGAGTGTCCGAGCTGATCAAAGCTCCCAACTGTGGATGGTCAGTGATTTTTCACTTTTGTTCACTGCAGCAGTTTAGAAGGTCAGATTCTCTGAGAAACCTCAGCTGGTCTTAGGAAGAGGTTGCATCCTGAATAACGTCACATGCTCTGTTTACGCTGAGTGTTCCCAGATTTAGGTGCAAAACCCATCAAACTACAGGCAAAGTATGTTCCAGTGCCACAAAAAGTAGGAATGATAGCCTTTCGTTTTGATTAAAGCAGTCTGAAATAGCAAAAAAATAAAGTATTAGCAAAAATTGCAAAAATAACTTTAAAAAAAAATATTCTGGTGGAATAAAGCATAATGTGAGTTAATACTTCTACATAACACTTTTTATTCCTATTAAACAAATAATGTAAACATACAGTCGAATAAAGATATGAAACACGAGTTCAGTCTCCAAGAACACAGGTTACATTAAAAGGCCGGTCTCTAAATGTTCTGTAGTGTCGTGTAGACACACACACGTGTAGTAAGTACGAGGTGGAGGAATGGTTGTAGAGTTCCAGAGATTCAGACAGTCTGACTGCAGTTGGTGTATAAAACCTGCAGTAGGTCTCTGTCTCACACAGCCTGCTGCTGAAGGAGTGGCTCAAAGCCTCCTAATGTAGGTTGTGTTGTCCAGGATGGATGTCAGCTTGGTTAACAGCATCCTCACCCCCAACAACTTCACAGAGTCCACAACAGATCTGTGTCCTCCTGACCAGCCGCCCCTTCTTATACAGCACTGGTGATTACCTGGGTATTTTTACAGTCCAGCTGTTCAATGTCCAACATGCAATTCAATTTCCAAACAAGACATTGTGCGCAAAACAGACATAAACACTTCAGGCCAGAGACAAATTCATTCACTCTGAAAAGACGCCTCCACTGGCATTATATCCTAACCTCTTTATCTTTGACCACCTGCTTTTTCTCATCATGGTAAACACACTCATAGCGATGTTATAGACGCTCCTCCATGTAAGCATACCTGCTGCCACATAGCCTAAACCCAGCCTGATCGACTGCTGTCCCCGAGTCCAGTTAGAAGCTCCAGGAAATACTTGAGTGTCGGCATTCTACGCTTGTAAAACTCAGAATTCAGAGTTCAAATTTACTTTCAGGAGCTGTAGAAACTTTGATGCATATGATGCGCTATGTAGCTTTTGGGCATAAAAGTGAAAAACACCTTGACTTTTCCTCTCCATCTTTTTTTTCTCTCTCCAAGGTACAAGTTGCTGAGCCAGGAGGAAGGAGAGTATTACAACGTTCCAATCCCCGAGATGGATGATGTCAACCTGGAGCTCCGACATAAGTTTGAGGTGAGGACCGACTTCGGCTGGAAATTTGTAAAATGTGATGAAAGGATGAGATTTTCTTTGTCTTACACACTTTAACAAAACATGTTCCTCTTCTCTGTTACCTGGTAACCTTGTACTCGTCTGTGCTTTGCATCGAGTGTGAGTGAGAGAGGAAGATCTCTTCATCTCAGCATTAAGACTTCATGCACTGTGTTTTTCCTATAGTACAATTGAAGGAGGCAAGTTCCTGTTTAGCTGCAAACAGAAATACATATCTCTCACTGAATGGTATGTGGTGGCTGCAGATGCAATGAGAGGAAGAGGAAACAGAAACTAAACGCTTCATACGCAGCAATTTTAAACTCTGAGGGTTATTGTTCTAATGATTAATAAGTAACAAGAACTTAGAAATCACTCTGAGAGCACAAACCTCTGACCTCTGACTGCCCTCTGACTGTCTCCATTATTCAATTGGACCATAAAACTATGTAATAACTATTTAATAAACAGTACACTAGTTTGTCCCTCTTTATATGCCTTCTTCATCATCATGAGATCCCATCTCTAGAATTTGGAATCATATTGGTGTCATTATTAATTTGACGTTATTCAAGAACAATAATATGTCACTAGTGGCGGTTCTCTGTATCGCCCAGTGTCTTTTTGGAACGAGAGTCAAAATTGACATAAGACAATCAATATGTAGTTTTATTATTTGTAATCTCACAGTAGCGACTTTTTTTGTGAACACTCTGGATCAAACAGCAGATACTACTTTTGTACAAATCAAACTTTGATGTATGATATATCTGATGAGGATGTCATTGTGGGATTTCTGTTCAAGCATTTTAGGCATTATCCAAGAAACAAAAAGCTCATACTAACTGGTAAATGGTGAAATATCTTTTTAAACTTTCTGGATCCAGTTCATCACCAAAATGTAATGAATTGTTTAATCAACCTATCTCCTCCTCTCAAAAAAAAATAAAAAAATGAATACAAAAACATATTGTCCTTGGCGGAGGTGATGATGAAGAAGAAAACTGCCGCAGCCACAAAATAAGTGTGATTTCTAACTTCAGTCAGTCAAAAAAAAAATGAAACAACATAGATGGAAAGTTCAAGGGACAGTTCATATTGCCTGTCTGAGTTTGAATATGAATAATTATTTGACCTGTGATGAAATGGCGACTTGAAACCCTGCCTCATCACTTAATGGT
The DNA here is from genome assembly GCA_037951165.1 of Lophius americanus. Classification (NCBI taxonomy): domain Eukaryota; kingdom Metazoa; phylum Chordata; class Actinopteri; order Lophiiformes; family Lophiidae; genus Lophius; species Lophius americanus. The sequence goes on from JBBDHG010000037.1 coordinate 3,573,244, forward strand.
AGCAGGAATAGGCTCCACCCCCTGTGACCCTGCACAGGACAAGCTGTTACACAGAATACAGTTTCTGTCATTTCCATTAAAACAGGCCAACAGCATCAACATTATCGTCATCTTGTTTTTGTTTTTTTAAGCCTTCTCCTCTCCTCATTACCTTCTTGGCAGACTTTATGTGAACGTCATGTTTGCTTGTATTAATGTGAAATAATAAAACATTGTTGCATCAAATTGATGCTTATATGTCCTGAGAGCAGATTTTTGTTGCTCCCAGGACATTAAAGCCTGAACTCAAAAAATGCATTAATAATAAATAAAACAACGTGTCTGTTTGGCAGGTCTAGGTTTGAGTACTAGTTCCTCGTCACTTGTATCTTATTTTATTTCAGGTGTAAGTGAAGGAGACTGCTATATTAAACTTTTCAGTGTTTGTGGGAGATGGAGGAGCTCGGTGAGTCCAGCACTGTGGGTGCGCTTACAGGTGTTTGAACGCTGCGGATTGAAAAGACCCTCAAGACACTGACTACCACTCTGACTACCAAATTTTTTCCATCCCTCTCTTTCATGCACAACACTGACCTTGATTTTTTTTTTTCTAGGGCTAGCATCCTCTCACAACTCTGTGGTTGTCGTGGTAACTGGCAGCAGATATGCAGCCAGATGTGATAGAGGGAGAATGAAACCGTTTTTGAGTCATGCCTCGGATCATGCCATTTTATTGTTTTTTGATAGATACTGTAGATACGCACAAGAAATGACTCATCAATCCCTGTTTATATTCTGTCACTCCTTTCTCCCAAGCAAACACACTGGAGCACACGACTAACCTGTGGATGCTCTAATAAGGGAGTTTTCTTTCGTCTTTCTTCCAGGCCTGCCAGTTAAATATCCACTATCTGAAGGTAGCTTCTCTGCCTGCTCTCTATTTTCTCTAACAACCAGCTTGCATCAAACTCACCTCACTTCTTATGCTAGGATTGTTTGTGGATCTCTGCTGGGCCTCCACAAATTAATCGGATTTACTAACAATGGCTCCTAACAGCATATATTTTAAATATGTGTATGCTGTCACACCCAGAAACATAGAAAATTAACACGTTTTTAATTGTTCCTCACACTCTCATCTACTAACGCTGTCTTTCTCTAACACATGAAACCCTAACGCTAAAGGGACTGTTAGTCTGATCAGCAAAGTTTGACAAGTTCCATTTGGCTGTGCGGTTCAAACAAGGAAACATTTGGGGTTCCTCCTGCAAAACAATGGCAAAGAAAACATAAACAGCCCAAGTTTCAACAGAACATTGCTGCAAAAACAGCATTAAAAACATATTTCCCATTTAACACAAACACCAGCCAGCATTGTTGTTAGTAAATTTGTTCCTCTCTACGATTGGTGCTGTCATTGGCCAAGAGAGCTTCAAGTCTGCTCCTCAGTGGCCCTCAGTGTGTTCCAGTCTGCCCTCTACTAGTTCTGGACTATAGATGGCCATTAAGATATGAAGCATGGATGGACAATCACATATATACACTGTCAGAATGAATGGATGCACACGCACACACACACACACACACACACGCCCACACACACGGGCAGAGGGATCTTTGGTGTGCTTGATGCGCATGCCAAATCTCTCCACATGGTGGCAGTGTTCTATTTGTTTTAGTTTTCTTCAGTCACTGTGGCTCTTCTGTTGACAGCATTATGCCAGCATAACAGTCCTTCCAAATCACAATAGTTGGTAAAAGCGTACAAGGAAACTTTACAAGGCACTCTACAATTCTTAAACACACAGGAGTATAGTATATATGTTTATATAAATATTTGTAACTAGAAGATTTTACAATACATCACATATACATTGTATAAATAAAAAAATCACCTTAGATGTAAAGCCATAAATTGTATACAAATTGTTGTTATTGATTGTGATCACATGAAGGTACTGGCAGGTAATTTTCCAGAGTAACGGATGTAAAAAACATTCACTGTCATCAATATTTATGGAATATTAAAATGCACCCGATAGAGTTTTGATAATTATGGATATTTTTGTTTGCACATAATAAAATAATGTCTTTGAGAAACAAGAACGAGTCAGATTATGTAAGATTGTCCGCACAGTGAGATATTGTTAAGGTATGTGTCTGCCTAATCATCATCCATGTCGTATTACATAATTCATGTTCCATTACAACAAGGTCAGGTGCGACTTTTAATGAAAAATTAAAAAATAACCAAAAGATCAAAAACACTGTTCAAATGTAATAATAATAAAAAATATTTTTTCCTTTATTTATCACAGGTAACACAGTACATACATACAGTACAACGTTGTGATATTTATCTCTGCATTTAACCCATCCCTGAGGGAGCAGTGGGCGGTCCCTGTGAAGCACCTGGGGAATGTGTGCTACGGACAAAAATTCAACGTATGATAAAAGTAAAAAGGGTGACATCATGATGCATTACTCAGCATTGTCAGGTGAATGGCTAATGAGCCCTCAAAACGTGATAACGGAGACTTACTAACAATGAAAGCGTTTTAAAAAATGTAAAGTGTTTATTTATTGTACTTTACAAGGAGTGCGAGGCCTTTCATCTCCATTCATTTACGATGTTGGTGAAAGATATGTAATGCATATCTAACATTTAGGATAAAAGTGTTTAATAATGATTACAGAATTATGCCTTGATAAAGGCAGCTTCCCTATTTTTGTTCCCTCTCTGATATTATTTGTCACTTACTAATACTTACTTCTTAGCACATATTATGTCTGATGTTTCATTAAAGTGTTCTGCAACAGTGGTCTCAACTGGGAAACCATTACACCTGAGCTGCCAGGTGAAAACAATAAACTGCAGTGACAGTCTTTGGTAGCCTAGAGCTAGGAGTGCCTCCAATCAAAAGGAAACCCATTCTCCTCCATAGGATTTCTTTGTAGCTATAACTAACACAGACACGGCTAATTATTCAGCTAACCGGGCTTACATGTAGGATCAACAAATACATCAAAGACATAGACATGAGTCAAAATAACTGACTTTTTAGTAAACACGTTATGTCAAGAGGAATAATTAGCTCGCCTGGCAACAGCCTCTGACTGCCAGTCCATCCCCTTGTTTCTATCTGACAGAAGCAGAAAGCGACTGGAGCTCGGACCTGGCAGGGTCTTAATTTTCCTTTATGTTGAAAAATGCCTGCCAGGCCAGTCATTGAAATAGCAGGGAACATTGAAAGATTGCAACCTCCAGCTGACTGTCCACCTCATGATTTCCCAATTGCACAACTAGAAACACCCTGCTGAAAATCAGGAAGGGTCTCTGGCAATCCAAAGAAAATAACTAGAAAAAGCACTAAGAGAGAACGCAAACCTCCACCATGGCACAACAATATCCAAAGTGGACATTATCAATTAGATGGCTTTGTTGGAAACTATATGCAGATTTTTCCATTAATTTCTGAGTTAGATCCAGCCCCTAAGTCTACCATTAACTCCAACAAACTCTCCCTAGCTGTATCTCAAGTACTCTGTAGCCGGTGGTCTCCAACACTCATTGCACCCCCAGCTCCAAAGCTGTAATCATCCCAGATAAACATAATGTTTGAAAAAAAATGAAAATGGTATATCTCCGTCCTCGCCCCAAAAGGCTAAGTTGTTTTAAATGTTATATTAAATGCTATGGCACATGTGTATGCTTGTCACCAAAATGGTATTATCACTAGGATATGCAAAAACCTACATCTTGTTAAATTTACATGTTAAGTTGTCCTGTAGTTTTTTGCTAAATCTTGCTCACAAATAAACAGCAGACAAAAAAACGCACAGAGGTGAAAACATAACCTCCTCCCTTGGCAGAGGTATTAAAAAAAAGATTCCAGAAATGTATTTTCATCATACTTAATTGCATCAAACCTAATTGAAAACATAGAGCCTCACATATCACATACTGCTGTGATTAGTAGCCTGCATACAGAATTCCAGGATTCTCCTGCATACGTGGAAATCTCTGATCTGCAGGGAGAACTCTAGATGTATGGAAACCAGATGTGAAGATCTGACCCCATCTGATAAACATGAGCATGATTATTGGAAAGTGTTCCACATTCCCCCATTCAAAACCTGGAAGGAGGTTAGAATAGTACTATAAGAGAGACCAGCACACAATATTTCTTGTTATTATTATCATCATTCATCACACTATTGACCCAAATATGCCCACAGCAGTAGACTCATTATAATCTCACGTTTATTTTCTTGCCACAGAAAGCCAAAATGGGCCATGGTAAGAAAGTGATCACGCCATCAGACCACCGGAGGTTCAGCTTTCCCTCTGGTAACATGGACCGGGTACGACTGAGTGACTTCAACTTTCTCGCCCTGCTAGGGAAGGGGAGCTTTGGCAAGGTGAGATCCAAGTCCATATGCATAATATAAATGGTTATTAATCATCCTGATGCTTTAAAGGTTTTAATAGAGAACAGTTTCATCCACTAGATTTTGCATGAAAGAGTTGCATCATTCATGCTGCGAGGTTAAAAAAAAGGGAAAAAGTATGCAAACGAGATTACACATGAGGATAGAAGTCTCGATGAGAAATCTCAGAGAGGCGAGATGACATCACTGCTCTGGACATCATCAATCCACTACATTACACTTAGAAAATAGTTGTCTGCTGCTTCACTCACTTTAAAAAACAACAACTATTTATCATTTAAAGTACAGCAGACTAACATTACCTGACTGTCATTTTATTGTGTTCAAAATCGTGTGACCTTTGACCTCTGTAGTTTTTGTCAACTGCAGGTAATGCTGGCGGAGATGAAGTCAACAGACGAGCTCTTCGCCATCAAGATCCTGAAGAAAGACGTCGTGATCCAAGATGACGATGTTGAATGTACGATGGTGGAGAAGAGGGTTCTGGCTCAGAGAGAAAAGCCACCCTTCCTCACGCAGCTCCACTCCTGCTTCCAGACCGTGGTGTGTACAATCTCCATCACTTTACTTTATTGAAAGAGTCGCATTTTGCTCCTTCATCATTCTTTTCGTCTGGCATTTTAAGCTGGCGTGCGACATTATTATTAGTTAATTTCTAATAAAGTTTCTATCTATCTCTCTATGATTATTATGTGTTTACGTCTGTATTTGCCCACATGTAGTCAGACTCTGTCTTCAGGGAAAACTGATGCTGAGCCGAGAAAGCAATTTAAATCAAACTCTCCAGTATGGCGTCATAGACAGGACGGCTGTGGGAATCTTTGATAAAAAAATAAATAAAAATGAATGATAAATACTTCCTGATTCATTACTCAGGCACATGAGGTGAATGAATAGATCATATTAATATAACATCAATTAACATTTAAGACTCCACGTATGTGTTTATGTTTTCATAGTCTGCACATGCTGTACTTTTCTTTGAGTAGCATCTCTTTAGAACTGGGTGTTGTGTTCTTAGGATCGGCTCTACTTTGTGATGGAGTACATCAACGGGGGAGATCTTATGTATCACATCCAACGCATGGGCAAATTCAAGGAGCCACAGGCAGTGTAAGAAATAACACTTTTTAATTTATCCACAGACACAACAACAAACTATTAACAAGGGAGCCTAAATGGTTTACAGCCAGCTCAAGGTCATAGTTCAGCGGTTAGACTTCGGTTACAATGTAACATTAAAGTCCAAACATATTGTATGGTATGAGTACTATTACATAATCCAGGGTCTGATGGGATATCCCTTATGATTTATTATCCATTACACAAGGCATGACTCTATTTGGTTTCTTTCATTCTTGTAAATCTGTTCCTGGATTCATGTATGAAGGTGTGTGTTTAGTGTATGATTCTCAACTTTGCAGGTTTTATGCTGCAGAGATCGCTGTCGGTTTGTTTTTCTTGCAACGAAAGGGAATCATCTACAGGTAGGTGAATTATGGATGGATGGCTGCATGGATGGATAGATGGATGCATGGATGGATGAATGATTGCTTGGATGGATGGATCAATCAATGGATGGATGCATGGATGATGGGTGATTATATGGATGGATGGATGGATGGATGCATGGTAGGATGAATGATTGCTTGGATGGATCGATGATATATCGGTATAGCAGCTTTATGTTCTGCATGCTGTTACCAGTGAGGACATAGAGCTGCTTGATGTGCTGATTTGTGGGAGGGGTGAAGAGCTTACACCTCAAACATACAGAGATGCAGAATGAAGAACGGCGACAGGATGATTTTCATGAGTAATTATTGTTTGTTTCCGAGCCTTTGAGGTGTGGAGCAGACATTTAATCTGCTCAGAGATGCAGTAGGCATGTAGGACAAGACATTTGTTGGTTCCTCTTTAATTGCATGGACCTTGACAGGACAAAACAGGTATCAAAGTGGCCACAAATCCAGACAGAAGGATGCACTGACACATCCGCTCTTCACTGCAGGGATCTGAAGTTGGACAACGTGATGCTGGACTCTGAGGGTCACATCAAGATTGCTGACTTCGGCATGTGCAAGGAGAACATGTATGAGGGCATGACCACGCGGACCTTCTGTGGCACCCCGGACTACATTGCACCAGAGGTGAGTCCCAGTGGTCCACATTTCAGAACGAGCAAGAACTCAAAAACTATGGCATCACATTTTGTCTTCTTTTTAGAGTCTCTTGTCAGCTTTATGGTGACTTTTAAAGTGGTGACCCCGCCTCTGGCTCAGTGTCAGCTGGGATAGGCTCCAGTTTAGAGATCACAGAGTCACTCTGTCAGACACCAGAAAACTATAATAAATAGCTTTACAGGAAGAAAATTCATCACAGTAGTTATTCAGTATAACAGGACAGAGTTGTAAAAACACCGCCGTGGGTGTAGACAAGAAAGCTGAGCAACAAACTCCAACTTCTTCTTGTATTTAAAACTTTGTGAATTGTGTGATTTTTTGTGTGTGCGTGTGAGTGATGTTTGTGTGTGCATGTGTGTGCGTGCTGTTTGTGTGCGTGTGAGTGATGTTTGTGTGTGCGTTTGTGTCTGTGTGTGTGTGCTTGTGTTTGTGTGCGTGTTGTTTGTGTTTGTGTGTGCGTGTTATTTTTGTTTGTTTGTGTGTGTGTGTGCGTGTGCGCGCGTGTGTTGTGCGCGCTTGTGTGTTGTGTACGTGTGTGTTTGTATAGACTGTGTGTGGGAGGGAGGTGTAGGAATGAAAATTGGATGATAGGAGAAAGCTCCTTTGTTATGGCAGCTCAAAATAGCTGATTGTATTAATGGTGGCTGGTTTGGTTTGAGTATAGATGGAAGAAATGCAGATTGCAGTTCCTCCGATGTGCTCACTGTTGCCGAGCTGCATCACACACCATCATCTGCCTCTCTGTAGGCAAACGGTGGTGAAGAGAACAGCAGGAACGCTATCATTTTAACCTGTTAATAACTGCACCCCACGAGGTAGTTTCTCTGTTTACTTCCACGTTTTTTAATCTTCATTCCTGTGTCTCTCTCTCTCTCTCTTAGATTATAGCGTACCAGCCTTATGGGAAATCAGTGGACTGGTGGGCCTATGGAGTTCTGCTGTATGAGATGCTGGCTGGACAGGTAATGCACGGTTTTACAGAATTAGCTGTGGCTGTCAGAGTTTTTATCTAATACCCATCCCTCAGTTCTTGAGTGTTCATTTAGTGATTAATGCCCATATAGTTATGATGCAATGAGAACTATTTCAATTCAACATTATATCCTCGAAAAGTTGAATATATTATGGAATCGTCATCGCCACCGCCACTGCAGATCCTTCATTTTAACAGGATAACTCAAAAACTATTTCATGAATCATGTTCATACTTTATACCCATAGAGCTGAGTACGAGGAAGAACTGCATTCATTTTGGGAATGGTCGGTTGTATATTTGGTGCATAGGAATGGACTCGAGGAGAGTCCGTTCTTATTTTACTCGAAATGTTTTAATAGAAGGATTTGTTTATTTTGTCTATTTTGCATTTTGAATGTTGTGAATGTCTTGACTGACGGAGAAACATTGAAACACTATGACTCAGCAGGACAAAGCAGTTTCAAATCAACAGTTCAGCTCAAGATATTTTCTCACCTGAATTATTTAATGGATGTTCTAAATTAAGTTATAAAGTTGTGAAAGGAAAATATAATGCATATCCCAGCTTTGGACTGCATGGGATAACTAGTTCAAATATCCATGAGTCATTTTTGCCACTTCAGAATTCCGGCAGGCATCACGCGACACCCTTCTAGCCTCAGGTTCTAGTGACATCCAGCTCTATAATCAACTTTATGATATTATAATTGTCTTTGTCTTCAGCCACCATTTGATGGAGAGGATGAAGATGAGCTTTTTCAGTCCATCATGGAGCACAACGTGTCGTACCCCAAGTCCATGTCTAAAGAAGCTGTGTCCATATGCAAGGGGGTGAGTTCTGTTTCATATCTGCAAGGTCTTGAAATGCACATTATCCATCAGGGTCATCATATTTTCAAGCTGCATTATTGATGTCTAATAATATAACAAGAGAGCAGTCAGCTTAAAAGGCTGCATTGTTGTTCATAAAAGTCATTGAAGCTTAAAAACATGCAGTGTGCGACAAAGTTACTAAGTTTGAAAAGGCTGCTAGAGAAAGCTGGAACTTTTGCTCTCCTACGAGGAAGACTCCTAAAGTTTTTGGACCATAATTTTGAAACAATTAGTCCAATTAGTTTAAATGTGGTGCATAAGTACAGATTGGAGGAGATGTATCTTGTGTATGTTGTGATTTACTTTAATAGTGCGTATTTTACTTTTTTTTAACAAATAATACTGTAGACATAACCTCACATTCAATCTGAGCAGATCAATCAGGGGGATTGCTTACACAATACATGGAATTGGGAGCTTTTCGGGGATATGGCCTCAGTGTCCAGAACGACAGCATAGGTTTAGTTTTGATACCATATTACTTACATTCACCTTACATGAGCATCTGTTCTAACAGATAGACATGTGTTCTGGTCTCAGGCTTGAAAATGCCTCTTCATTGACAAACCTAACACTACCAGTACATACACTAACACACACATACACACATAACACAAACATAACATACACTAACAGTTTTTACCGACTTTTACTATTTATTATTATTATTAATAATGATTCTCTATCACTTCATCCTTACTGATCCTTCTCACTCAACTCACTGATTTACGATTCTTACATTATCTACCCTTCTCTCTCTCTCTCTCTCTCTCTCTCTCTCTCTCTGAGATATTTTCTTTCATCAGTTCTTCATAGTAGTTCTTCCATCTCACCCTCACACATTTCTCAACAAGGGGTACATTTCCATCAATATCCTTTATCACCCTAACCTGCTGCTGATCATTCCCATCTAGATTCTTCTCTCTCAATCAGTATCAGTCCTTTTCTCCTTCTTTACTGTCCAACCTCTCATTCAGCTCTTCTTTGGCCTCTCGTTTAGCCTTCGATACCTCAGTCTTCACACTGCGCCGTGTCTCTTTGTATTCCCGGCGACTTTCTTCGGCTTTTGTTTTGTCCCACTTTTTCTTTGCCAACATCTTCCTCCATATACTCTCCTTTACCTCCTCATTCCACTACCAAGTCTCCTTATCTGCTTTCCTTGGTCCAGATGACAAACCAAGCACCTTCCACCGTCTCCCTTGTTTTTTTCTGTATTAACCGAGTCCTCCAGCAGTTATTATCTACCAGGTATAGCCCGCCTCAAATCCTCTCTGAGGTTCACAAGCCTTCCTTCCTCAACTTCCACCATTTGATCCTCGGCTGTAACTTTGCTCTTTTCCTCTTTTGTACCACCAGATTCATTCTACAAACTAACATTCTATGCTGTCTTTTCCCCTGTCACCACTTTGCAGTCTCCAATCTCTATCAGATTGAATCTTCTGCTGACCTGTGTTCCTCTCTCTTCTTGGAAATAGCCATTTTCTTCCTTTCTGTGAAACCTACCACCATCTGTCCTTCCACGTTTCTCTCCTTAACACCGTGCCTGCCCTTCACCTCCGCATTTCGTCTGTTCCTTTCACAAACATGAGCATTGCACTCTGCCTCAACCGACACTGTCTTATCCCTGGGAATACTCTCCATCACTTCATTCAACTCACGCCAGAAATTCTCTCTCTTCCTGCTCACAAGCAACTTGTGGGACATAGGCTATGACTATGTTCATCATCATCTTCACTTACAGTTTCTGTCTTCGTATTCATCACTCTGTCTCACACTCCCTTCACCTTAGGAACACTCTTCACATACTCCTCCATCAGAATCACCCCAACCCCATTTCTCCTCACATTCACACCAGGAGAAAACGGTTTGTACCCTCCTCCTATGCTTCTGGCCTTGCTGAATTTCCACCTGATATCTTGGACACACTGTATATCTACTTCCCTTCCCTTCTTCGTATCAGTTAGTTATCCACCTTTACCTGCCATATTCCCAACATTTAAAGTTCCTGCACTCACCCTTACATTCCTGCCTTTCTTGGTCACTAATCTTTGTGTCTCCTGACAATATTTCCCTCCTTAAAGTCATCTTCTTCAATAGCATGGTTTCTGCCGGCACCCTGTAGGTTAACAATGCTTCTGGCGGTCATTGTTGACCCGAGCCCCGACCGATCCGGTTTGGAAATCAGTTTTGTGTTCTGCATTTTGATTTGGCATAGGTTTTCCATCAGATGACCCTCCTGACACAATGCTCCCCATTATCCGGGCCTGAGACCAGCACTTGAAGTACACTGCAATGTAAATCCTTTGTGGCTGGGTTATCTTTTCTCTAAAACCTTTTGAAATAAATTGTTTTAAATTCTTCCAATAGGCGAGTCACACATATTCATGACTTAAAAATGTGACTCTGGCAGCACCTGCTCTTTTCATACCTGTGAATCATCATGGTTCATGGTTGTCATGATTTTGATTATTTTACCAAAAGGAAATTAGTTTTTTTAGAGCTAAGATTTACATACGAGCAAAGATTCAATTAAGATCCATGCTCAGACTGGCCTGGACTTTTAATAACACAGCACGCTTTCATTTATTATAATACGTCCCCCTGTAGCTGCATCCCACCATGAGAATATCATTCATCATCTTAGAGCCACCGACAAAAGAGATAATCCGGATCCCTCCTATTGTTGGCTCTGCATCTCTTTTACAAAAATGATTCGTGATTGAAATTAAAAGTGACCTCTGAATTAGAAACTGGGCCAAGAAAATGTGCCATAATTTCCTGAGACTGGTTCAACGCTATAAGAGAAAAAATACAGTCAGTTTGGCATAATGCTGTTAATGTGATGATGGAATTAGAAGCAAATATTAATTCAGAGAGACCTTTTTATTTCCTGCAAGCAGCTAACTGCCTGTATCACATCCCTTTATCCTGCTCCTCTGTATGTCACCAGCTGATGACCAAGCACCCCTCAAAGCGTCTCGGCTGTGGCCCAGAGGGGGAGATGGACATCAGGGAGCAGGCTTTCTTCAGACGCATTGACTGGGATCGCCTGGCAAACAGAGATATCCAGCCGCCATTTAAGCCCAAAGTGGTGAGTGATGCAATGTGTGTGTGCGAGTAAAAGATCTAGTGTGTGCTCATCCAGAAGTTCATATGAACACAGCTGGACTTCCAGAGCTGAATAAGAACATCAGATTAAATATACATCCTCTGGCAACATTTTATGTTTTATGTTGAAATTCAGTCAATCGTGACCACCCTGATGCTGATTACATAAATATAAATCACTGATCGAGCCGTTTTTGACTGCCTGATGAAGATTTGAGGCAAAAACACTCAAGAGTTTGGTAACTATAACTCTGTCTTCACAATAAAAGCATATTAGATGTTTACACAAGTAACTCAAGGCCTCCTCATGATTTTAATGTTTTCATGTATCCCTATCCAAAGAGCACCTCCAAGAAACTCAATTTGAAAGTAGAAAGCATTCCTGCTTTTTTTGTGACTTTTATATAACTGTATGGTTTTATTTTTCATCACAATAATCATTCTCTTTTTTCTATATTGGCTGTGAACTAGTCATCACAGATGCAAACTGCAATTCTAATGGGATTAATTTTAACCTTCACATGCTACTAAGAGGAAATGTGTTGACAGAGTAAATTTTTTATATATTATAGGATCTGATGTTGAAATGACAAGAAAATCCACCTACAATACATAACCTTATAAAATACATTATCAATGAATACATTAACACTGCCAAAATGATCAAAATAAAACAGCATGTAAAGACAAAAATGTCCCTATTGAGGCAAAAAGGTAGAATGGGTTGTGACATCAGCGTCACCGTAGGCTCTTATGGGCTAGAGCTATTACCTGTGGCACAGCATGTGTCCTCCAGATTCAGCTGATTCAACTCAAACTGCTAAAGCCACATTTCTGCTAAGCCCATTATCTGCATTCAATCCCTTTCTCTTCAGGGGCTAGTAAAGAGTAACCCAATTGCAAGTGAACTGATTTCTTTCCCTAGCTCATGATATTCTTTTCATGAATTTAATATGGTCACACATAATGTCATTTCATTTAAACCATTTGTTGAGTCATGTTACAGCAATAGTAAAGGTGATAACGTGTTTATGAAAAGGCAGGTCTCTTTTTAATTTTATTGTATGAATTGGTGATGATTCAGCTCAATCCAGTGTATTTGTTGAGTCTGGATCTCAGATGTTGCCACCAGACCGCTGCTATGAACACAGGATTAAAAATAGCCCTCAAAGAGCATAGTTCCCTTTATTCCAAAGAAGGACCGCGGTGAATGCAGGGTTAAACAGCGGAGGTATTTGTCTCCTCTTATGGAGGAGGGAGAAAAACATGGCTTAAGGTATGGTTTGTGTGGTGCTTCAATTGTGAGCTCATACTCTGCGTCATGAACTGGTCTGAAGGGACTGACAGGAAAAAGGAGTTCTTATGGCTTTGCTTCTGTGATATCACAGAGTGTCTGATAAAAGTCTGCCATGCTAATATGAGGAAATCTTGAGTAAAAAGCTGCCCCTCATTTGTTTTTGTTTGCTCATTGCTCACCTGGAGAAATTTGTCTGGTTTCCATGTAAATGTAGGGGCCTCTGCTGATACAACGTATGACAAAAAAAAATATCTTTGTCGTGCCACTTGAGGAACAAACGGCTGGGAGTGGAGCTTCAGACTGATGCTGATGACCTCCACTGTAGATTCTCAGGGTTAACTTCTAATCAAATTACAATTTCTCCCCGGCTTCACATTGAGCTTCGACATTTCCTCACCTCCTTCCCTCTGGGAATGTTGGGATGCTTTCTAATGAAAGACTGATAGGCAAAAAGACTGTTCCCTTCCTGTCCTGTTTACGTAGTATGTTACAGTCCAGATATCATTTCTCATCTTTTTAAATCTTTTTCAGTGTGGCAAAGCAGCAGAAAACTTTGACAAGTTTTTCACGCGTACGCAGCCGGTGCTGACCCCTCCAGACCAGCTGGTCATCGCCAACATCGACCAGAACGAGTTTGCTGGTTTCTCCTACATGAACCCTCAGTTCCTCCCTCCATCCTTGCACAGCGTGGTATGAGGAGGAAGCAGAAATCACAAAAGCATGGACTGTCACTGACTACCTTCCAAACTCCCACACACGTCCCACTGACAAAAGATCCACATTACCCTCTGCAGTATTCTGTCTACGAGGCTTCGGTATCCGTGTACAGAAGTGAAAGGGGAGCCAAGTTTTTAAAACCGTGATGGTGGAGGAGGAGAGAGAATATGGCACTGATATCTTCATATATTTTTCAAACATCTCATGGTCTGTTCTTCAATCTGAGGCTGTATTTATGTTTTTGTCCAAACCTTGTTTTTGAGTGGGTCTATATGATGCTCAGTAGATATTATGGATGCCAGATGTTGTTCTTCTCTAGCCACTCATGTTGCCTGGTCTAACTGTGCCACAACCTGCAATGCACAACAAGAAGATAACATATTTTTCTCACCTGTCCCGGCTTTATTTTCTTCAGAGCCGCAACGTATGTTTCATAATTATATACTTCAAAGATTAAATAAATAAGGGTGATACGCTGTTGCATGAGTGCCAAAGTAGGATCGGAAAGAAAAGAATTCCTTGTATTATTTTTCCCTTCTGGCTTTTCAAGCACTGTAAACCCACTAAAACCGCCTCACAGAGACCGTTTCTATCTGTTGTTTTATACGCTTCAATAAGCTTCACTTTCTGTAGCCCAGCATTGTGAAACAGAAGCACATCACGCTTACAGTTCAATGCAATAGGGGTTGCATCCGGCGTGCGGATGCAGGATGAATTGAGTATATAGGGTTCAGAAAACTGTGGCTCAAAAGAGGATTGAAAGGTTTGCTATATTTCCTTATGCACAAAGCAGATCTCTGTTGCATGCTTACTTTCTGACTCTGTATGAGCTGTAGACTCTAAGATGCAGAACATGTCTGGTATCATTGCAGCGTTAAGTATTATGATATGAGCTATGTCACTATATAATTGTTATGTGTTTATTCTGAAGGAAATGTTCTAAAAAAAAGTCCCCGTTTCGTGTCCTGGCTTAACTCAATTTTCTATCAAAACCCTCTATTGTACGTCAACAAATTCTTTTGTAAATATGTTTCAAGGAGATGTTCAGAAAGAGAAGTTACTTACAGATTTTATACAATGAAATGAATGTGCTTTTATTACCGTGGATCATTTGACTATTTCTATGTCTAGATGAGCCCTTGATTGTCACGCCAGGCTGAGTCTTGAGTAGCTTTGGTATTAGCAAACCTTGTTATATGTATTTCCACTATTTATCCATTATTTTATACTACTCACTGATCTAGAGAATATGCAGCAGCTCCTGTGTGTGAAGCAGTTTAATCCCCTCTTGCCTTGGTCACCGCAGGGCCGACTCCCTCTGTAATCCAAAAATATGAGGGGTTCAAAGCCCTCAGTGTCTTGATTATGTCTTTTCTTTGTTGTGTATTTTGTGTGCATGCATGAAGCGAGGCCTGGCATGAGAAAGACCCCTGCATGATACAGACACCTCCCCATGCACCGGTGTGGAGTATAGAGTTTCCAAAAAAATTTGACAAATCCTTCCAGCAAGCCTTGTGCACTTTTTCTGCTCCTCGTCTCCACCCCCGGCTTTCGTGTAGCCCGACCCGTTCACTAGGGCACACAAGTATTACCAGAAATTATACAATAAATGTAAAATGCTTGTGTTGGCTTTTTGTTGTCTGTTGCCCAACTGAATCTTTTTGTTTCCAGTCTGGTGTGCATCCAGCAGTATATTTTTTCCGCCAGGGCCACACAAAGCTGCCTAATTAAACTGCCTAGTTAATCACTGATTTAATCAGCACTAAGGATACATCTGGACCAAAAATAGGATTTTTTTTGTTTTATAAGGAAAATTGAATGTTTACATTGCTCACATTGAGAATTGAAAAACAGCTGTTGGATCCAGGACAGAGCAGATGAAGGCTGGTCAGGGTTCTAAAACCACAGTAAGTTTAATCAGAGCCACAGGCATGTTTTTATGTGTTTCCTTCCACGGCCCCCTGCTTTTGTTGACCCGATTCTTCTTGATCCTCTGTTCATTGTCATTTGATGAATACTATGTACAAATAAAGTTCCAAAAATATCCATCTGCTCTCTTTGATTTTGGGGGAAAGCATTTATGTTGAATATGATTTATTCATCCAACAGAGGGGGAATGACATAATGGGAACAGTCACACAAAATGATAAGAAAAATATATAATGTACATACAAAATAATGAACATACAAAAAGGAAGAGAATGAAGTAAAGATGAATGTTTATGCAGGTGATAATTGATAATTAGTTCTTCGGGAAGTCTTTCCGCTAAAACTCATTCGGTTGATGGTCAGAAGTAATACAGTAAAACTATCCTCTCAAAGACCACTTACCTCTCATAGACCCCTATCCTCTCAAAGACCGGTATCCATTCATAGACTACTATCCTCTCATAGACCACTATCCGTTCATAGACCACTTTCCTCTCATAGACCCCTATCCTCTCAAAGACCAGTATCCTCCCACAGACCTTTATGCTCTCGCAGACCACTTAGACAACTTTTTTCTCAAACACCCCTAATATCTCATAGACCTCTTTCAGTCGGAACAGCTTTAGACAGACATTGCCTTTATCAGCAGTTTTGCTATAAGCAACTTTGACACTCTTTCCCAAACAGACAAAGGAATAAAATATTTAGTACAAGTGTGGAATGACCAGACTCTTTTGAGAAAGGACAGTTTGTTCATCGGTTTTTAACTTCTCCAAAACTGATGTTTTTATATTATTGTGTTCCTCATCTGTTCAGGAATTTAGGAGAGAACAATAACGGTGCAAGGACCCCTTTAAATGGTGTTGTTTTTGAAAAAGAAAAATCTGGTCAAAGATGCCATGAGAAGTAGTGCAAGATTGTGAAGAATGGGAGTATTTGTCCAAATATGTGTTTGTGGTGATACAGCAAATTTCGGAGAAACAGGAAGTTGATGAGAGATTAGACATGCGCATAAATTAACAACAGTTTGTACACATGTTAAGGGTGCCATTGGGTATTGGTTTGCGGAAAGGGTGTGGCAAAATGGCTCAACAACGCCACCTATTATATTTAAAGAAACCAGCCCCCACAATGTGTTTCACGTAAGTATAAATATAATAAGTATAAAGTAATAAATAACTTGTTACACATGTGTATCTTAACAGGTTCTACAATGAAGCCTCTTCAACCCTTGACCTAAAGTAAACCAGAATTTGATTGTAACTAATTATTGAACTCGTCCTAGAGATCCAATCAATAAAATTTTTGTCAAAATCGTCTGAAATCACTGAGGAAGAAAGAACATCAAAGATTTTTCCATTACTTGAATGGAATGACCATGGTGGCACGAATCTCGCCATTAAATCTATGTGCTCGTAATTTTACTTTCCATTGTCCAATCTGTCCCAAACTGCACGTGTGGCATCAGATTCCCACCCTGGTTTGTCTAATCCAACTGCAACCAGTTATTAATGCAGTTTGCTATCTTGTTTGGATTTAGTTTCAAGGGGCAAAAGATTTTTCACACAGGTGCAGTTTCAATTAGAAAACCACCTTGGTCCAATAAACAAAATTGACACTTAAAACTTGTATTTGTGTTTTCTCAGTTTGCATCTTTCTAATGTTGAATTTACTTTGAGGACAATACCAAGTTAACGCCCAACCCCCAGACACAAACAGGGTCTATTAGTCGACTATCAACTCTCTTTAGTTTTTTCAATTGTTAGAAAAACATCCAGGAAATTGTTAATTAATGTTTAAAACCCATTGCTTTTAGTATAGTATCAGAATTACATAGCCACTACTTTCACAGCCCAATCGAGTATCCCCTAAAGGCAGAATTTCCTTTTCCTGCATATTTGAACTACATCCCCTCCATTCTATTTAGAGCTGCTGCCTCTCTCTCCTGTGAGAGATGAAGGGAACTGTCCTTGGTGCTCGTTCTCTCTCTCCCCCTCTCTGCCCCTCAATCTCTCTCTCTCTCTCTCTCTCTTTCTCTCTCTCTCTCTCTCTGTGTTGCCTTCAGAAGCAGGTCCAACCATCTGACTGGGGTTGTTCAATTGCAAGTGACACGTTGCTGCATCGTCTTGCTCCCAAAAGGTTTTTACAGATTTCTTTTCTTTTCCTTGAAGGTAATTGTGATCAAATCAACAGGAGGACAGTCGTTTTCTACCTTCACTCGCTGCAGGATTCAAATCCAAAACTTTCAGCCCAGTTTTGGCTCCAGGTGCAGCAACCAAAGCGCAGAGAGCAGACAAACAGTATGTAATCAATTCAAATTCAGTGCATCTAATATTTGCATTCTTCCTTTTTTTTTTTTTAAACTTCCAAACTGGACTCACATTCCAGTATATTTCACAAACTCACTGATGAGTCAAACGTGTGTTGTGAGTTCATTGAATTGTAAGTATAGTCATTTATTTTATATTAAACATTCAGTTTCATTGTTTGACTGACAGTCAGAAAAGTGTTCATTGCCAGTTAGTACAAACCTGGACTGAATCGGACTTTATGTTGGAGGGAAATGATGATGATGATGATGATGATAGTGCACATATCAAAGTTTAATAACGCTCTGAGATGCAATGGAAAGTTGACCATACCTCCCACCGATAAAAAATCTTAAACAAATAACAGAACTGTAAAGCAACCAAACAAATATGCTATCCTTTTTCTCTCGTAGCTCAGCTGTCCTAACATTTCTTCAGATGACCATGATGAAGAGTAGATCTTAATTCCATAGCTCTCCAGCTTTGTGAGAGACTCTAATATGTCATACTGCCAGGAGAGGAGAAATAAACTGACATCCTCTCTGTCTATCATCCATTCAGCATTACCTGCCTTCTTCAACTCAAACACAAACACACAGATACACACACACTTACACAGGCATACACACATGCGCACACATACACACATGCACATGCACACACACGCACACGCACACAACCACACACACAGACAGACACACATCACACACACACACTAACATACACACACACAAACACACACACACACACACATACACACACACACACTAACATACACACACACGAACACACACAAAAACACGCACACACCTGCAAGTTTCCAGTGTTGTGATTTTGTAATACACTCTGGGCTTTTCTTTGACATGATAACTCGAGTTTCTCATGCTGATTGAAATAAGTAAATCCTCATTAGAGCCTTTAATGTTACCCATTCCTATTTAAATTTAGAGCAGACGTGTTTTAGACATATTAGAACTGAGAAAAACTTTTCTTGGCAGCAAAAAAACCATTGGGTGCAAAATATCATGGAATTTCATCCATGTGAGACTGGAAAATGTAGCCCATTGAGCCCAGTCCACAAGGGCAATCAAAACAGATAAAATGAAATAATTATCTGAGAAAATACAGACATATAAAGTCATTGTGATTTGCCCAGTCTAGGTGACACCTGATGATAGCGTGAAAGAGTGACTCCCCTCTCTCTTGACTCCCATGGATCAGTGATACATCAGTGGTAAATAATGAAGTTTCCTATTGAGTCAGGGTGGGCGTGGCCCAAAACAGCCAACCGAATAAGACTCAAAATGACTAAACTAGTTTACCAAGCTTTACCAAAATAAAGAAAGTACATGAAAATGATCAGAAGTGTCGACACACATTCTTCACTCAGGTAGATGAGCAGTTCCTTTTATAATGTAGACTCTCAAAAGCATCCTTTCTTTTCTCTAGTAAAAGTGAAAAAGCTTGAAAAAGTGTAATAGTATAAAATATCCCTGTGAAGAGCATTTGGCGTGTTACAGTTTGTTTACAAACTTGACTGGAACTCATGGCTAATTATAACTATAACATTCACACACAAAGAATGTATTTGGCAAGAATGAACATTCTGTAGAAGAGGAGGGGAGAAGAGTCGACTGTAATAACACTGATGTCATGGCTTCTTTTCATTTCTTCTCTGCTCCGTTTTATAATGACTTCCACACCTGCCAACTAGTTTCTTACGTCTTGCAGTGATGGATACCACAAGGGATATTCTATGCAGCTTTTCAATCTGTTTAATGTCCACTAAAGGTTGGAATCAGTCTTGATGGAGCGAAAACACACAATAATGAAAATGAAAAAAACAAAAACTTTATTGGAACGTAAATAGTAAAAAAGTACACTCTATGTACACTCGACAGTAAAATAATGAAATACATGCTATCACATGCTTCCAACTTCTGCCCCAAAAAACGGAAGGAAGAAAGATTAGAAAGAGCTGACCTCCCCGACAACACTCAGTTGGGAGCGAGAAGAAGCGGCAGCCGGCATTGTAGATGAGGGGCCATCCGTCCACCAGCCCATCACCAGCAGAGTGGCAGCATCAGTTCCAGACAGGGAGGAGGACAGCGGCCAATTTAAAGCAATGATACAACAATTTTCTACCTCTTGACATCTTTTTTCAGTTTTTTCACCACAATCTCGGTTGGAAATCGAAACAAAGATGTATGTCTGTTGGTCTTTTCACATTCCTTAATCATACATAATTCAATTCATAATACATCATGCACATTAGCTTTGTCTGTATTTCCTGATAGCCATAGTACTATGTATGTAATTATGTCTGTATTTCTCCTTGATTAGGAACGTTCCACGTACTACTTGACATTTCCACCAGTAATCTGATCTTCTTTGTACTTCTTCCTCCAGATTGCTTTTTGGACTTTTACTTATTTTTAACCATTGACAGCCAGAGGCGGCCCCCGCTGTCACCATGAGTGCGTGCGGCAGGAAGGCTCTGACATTGCTCAGCAGCGTCTTTGCAATCAGTGGCTTGGGGCTACTGGGATTGGCGGTTAGCACCGACTACTGGCTGTACCTGGAGGAGGGCGTCATTATGCCTCTGAACCAGAGCTCTGAGATCAAGACCTCTCTGCACTCAGGCCTCTGGAGGGTCTGCTTCCTGGCTGGTTGGTAACGACTATGATGTGTGGCTTCGGTCTCTCAAGAAATTTGACAAGTATTCATGTGTAAATCAGGACACATGTGAAAGTCAGATTCAAGAGTGTCATGATCACACTTTATATTTGTAGCCGCCAGCAGATAAATGCAGCTGCAGCAAGGAACTGACGCTGTCACTCTGGCATATTGTCAAGACATCAGTCAGCTCTGACAGATGCTGACATTCTCAACTACCTCATCCTCATTTGAATGTGAGAGCGAGAGAGGATTGAAGAGAGACAGAGTGAGAAAAAACACAACATAGAGACAAAAAGTGTGTTTGTGTCTCAATCACATGCTATAAAATAAGTTGCATTATGGTTACACTTGTTATATGCCTAGATATTCAAACTCTTTAAACCATAACTCCAGTGACAGGCACCATCTCGTCTTGCGGCAGGAGTGGCTGCTGGAATATTTCAGCTTGTTATGTGTTTGCTGTCTGGAATCTGGTTCTTGCATGTTTCATGTTCACCAAACCATGACATTATGTGATTACCTGCATTTCTTGTACGTTGTTTTCTTTGTGTGCAAGATATCTTTAAAGCTGTTAGCAGATTTTACTGACATTTTGTGTCGGGGTGGATCTTGGGCCAAGGAATTGATTGACTAAATTTTGAGGCCTGTCTGGAAAGAGATGCAGATCAGGGTCGTTTTTCTTAAAGAAAAAAATAACAATCCCATCAAAAATAATTATACGGAAATCAAAAAATCTAGATCATAATCTGTATCTTATTGAATAAAAATATGTTTACATACGCATTGTTTTGCCGTATGGTAACTAGGTTTAAGGAGCTCTGACTACAGCAAAGTCCTGGTGACGGCATCACCACAGGCTGCAACCATGTGACAACTGACTAGTGACACTGGCTGGTGTTAGCAGACGTACACACACACAGATACACACACAGATACACACACACTTACACAGGCTTCTCTGAGTCCTTTTTACTTGGATTCTAATAAATATGTTCTCCCACTATAAGTGAGTCAGATACACTCAAATACACTCGATCTGTTCTGTAATAACCCTCAGAGTGTTTCCACCTTTAAGCATTACCTGACCTCCTACACAACTGCTCCAAATTACCTCGCCAACTCCACAGCGTTGTGTATCTATCTTCCCTCTAACCATTGTTACCTGCCAGGTTAGCCACTCTGGTGACCCCCTGCCTGCCCTTTGAACTTCTTTGGTCACATCTCACTTGATCAGTTTTCCCCTCCTGGATTTATGTTGTTCTGAATTATATATATGGAAGTGGTGCCTTTTGCTATTTATTGACTTGTGTCTTCTTAATATATATAATTGCAAAACTTCAAGTTTAATTATGGCTCCTTGTGTGTGTGGGATTTTATTTAGATGTGGTTTTCCGAGGCATTACTCAAATACCGTTCAATATTTTGTTCATATATCTAATTTACTGGAGATGTGCCTTTTCAATTTTAGGGGGGAATTTTAAGCATATTATTTCTTTCTTTATACTTTCAACTTATTCATAATATAACTTTTTCCCAGGTATGCAATTAAGAAAAACTACTATAAAAGGGGAAACTTTGAATAACTTGACCTGAGTATTTCACGTTTCTCTTCTTCATCTGTATCAGAATTCGAAAAAGTCTAATTTTTTTTCTTCATCTCCAGGAGAAGAATCTGGTCGCTGTTTTGCCACCTCGCAAATCAAGCCAATTAAAGTCCAGGTGATGTCAGAGTCCACAGTAAACCTGCTCAGTGAGTACTCCAACTTCCGGCCTCAAGCTTCACGCTTCCTGATCAAAGGTGCCTCTTTGAGGTTCTTCATGCTTCACTGGGGATCTTTCTCATGTAAAAACGTGTCTGTTGTTGTGAATCAATATAATAACCTCTTATTTGTTACTCCATCCATTAAAAATCTTGCGGAATAGAATAAAATGTGCAAGTATCTTTTCAAGATTGATTGCTCCATATAATGGCAGAGGAATTCAAATATTCAACAATCACACATTGGGATTAGATTAGACTCTTAAGGTGAACTTTTCTTTCTGCCCCTCAGAGATGATCCGCTCAGCTACTCCATTCCCACTGGTCAGCCTCTTCTTCATGTTCATCGGCTTTGTCCTCAACAACATCGGGCATATTCGGCCTCACCGCACCATCCTGGCGTTTGTGTCTGGAATCTTCTTCATCCTCTCAGGCAAAGCAGTCGTCTTCTCCGTTGTCACATCTTTGCCCTTTCTTCCTCTTGCTTTTGGTTTGATTTTATTCCTCCATCTCTCAGGTCTGGCTCTGGTGGTGGGTGTGGTGCTCTACATCTCCAGCATAAATGATGAACTGCTGAACAGAACAAAGAGCAGTGAGGCCTTTTTTACCTACCAGTACGGCTGGTCATTTGCCTTTGCGACTATCTCCTTCCTGCTTACTGAGGTGAGTGACTGTGGACAAAAACAACTTGTATGGCTGCCTGTACTGGGACTCTGATCATGTCCTGGCCTTTTACTGGAACTACTGGATATGATATGTGATATGATAGTCACATATCAATAGATTTACGCACATTCGAGTACCATCACAAAGATAAATGACTATTAAAAACATAACAGCATATTGCATAAATTAAGAGAACATGACACATGTATTTCTGGGTAAAACTAGCGACTTACGTGACAAAGTTAGGTCAAGGCTCGAGCTTTCTCTTTCTTGTTTACGATGATAATGGAGGAACTCTGTACTGTATGGTCTGCAGAAGATTGGACCTTGTAAGGGTCTGTCTTTGACTCTCAAGGCCATCCTGGATTTTAATCATAGACAAAAATATATTCAAATCAAGTATGATGAGACTTTGTGAAACAGATGTTATGTCAGGGCTCTTCTCCTGTACCTAATGTAGTGTCTGATTGTGTCTATCGCCCTCTAGCGTCACAGAAGAGCTACAACACAATATTAGATCGGTTGACATCAGTATAATTAATATAAATATTAATATTAGCATATTGTTATTAGTGTGGTCATCACATCCAATAGCTGACATGAATACTGTGTATTAATGATAAGAGTGGTGCTCAGGAGACTTTTTTAAACTGCTGAAAATCGGCTTTAATTTATGTTAACTTTGGAATGCATTATAAAATAAATTAAGTTGTTTCTTATGCATCAAATACATTTGAGATCGTGATATTTAGTTCTGTTGGCTCCTTGGTCTCATCTCTCCCATTTCACCCTGCAGAGTGCAGGGGTCATGTCTGTGTACCTGTTCATGAAGCGCTACACAGCTGAGGACATCTACCAGCCACATCACCCAGCCTTCTACCGGCCTCGCCTCAGCAACTGCTCCGACCACTCCAGCCAGTTCCTGCAGCCAGAGGCCTGGTCACGCGGGCAGAGTCCCTCTGATATCTCAAGTGAAGCTTCGCTCCAGATGAATGCCACTTACCTCCTCAGAAGTCCTGACTATGACCAGGTGTCATCTTCCCCCTGCTGAGTCATCACAGCAAAGCCCACCTGAAGGAAGAGCTGACTGACTGAAGGGACAGGAAAGGATATATGATGAGACCTAATGTGGACAATTTCTGTCAAAATCTACTTAGTAGTGTGAGTGAGTTTAATGTTTTCATGGAGGTGCAGCCTTCACTGTGGACCTTTCTTATCTGTCTGTGTTTTTAACGGGCCAGTTATTGAGGGGAGGAATTGTTGTCACAGAAACGGTGTCTTTATGTGGTTTGTTCATTCTGCAGGAATAATGTGGTCCGTTTTTGCAAAGTTCTCATCAAGTTAAAATCTACACTGCAAAAAGCTAAACCACACAGAGCAAACACTGTCTTGGATGATACATCCAGAAGAGGAGCCATTAACCATTATAACAACTTTTCAGCCATCCTCCATGTTGGTCACAACAGTAGGATTTAGCCTGTGTCAGCAACTTCCCTGTGCTCTCTTATCACAGGAGTACACCAAGTCCATGAATACTGCTGAATACCCTGACTGAAGCAGCTGAGACCCCAGATAGGTTTTATTTAATATTTAACATAATGTGCACAGCTGATAGATATGCCATGAATTCTTGGTGAGGTAAGTTCTAGCTACACGTGTTGTTACTCTGACGGGCAGTCTTTATAAAGCTGCACGGAGGAAAAAGACGTTTTAAAATCATTTTTCAAAGTTGTTGTTTCAGTAGCGCTGGATCTTTATATTTCACAGTTTTCTCAACTGACAAATAAAAATAATGACTCATTAATCTTTTAGCTGCCACACTGTTAATTCCTTTGTTTGATTGATTGTGTTTCTGATCAAATTAATTAGTAGACTTTGCCGAGACACTTATCATGTCAGAATACAACCGCAGTTCAAAGAAAAGCAGAGCATACATACACTCATTTTCTGACAACAGGCATATCGTGTTCTAGAGCCTACAGAGTAATGCAGTAATGGTAGATAAGGTGACATAAAACTTTATTAATCCCAAAGGGACATTATAGCATTGCAACTGCATATATATATTTACTAATTGTTTTAAGTTAAGTGTCATAGAGAGTCAAATTATCAGATTCTGTTGAATACTTCCATTCATGAAGGTTCACACAATTTGTTCTCCACTACATATAAAAAGCAGATAGTGTTTTTAATTCTGCTATATTTGTTTGACAGACAGTTCATTTTTTTGTTTTTCTGAGAGCAGTTTTTCATAACTGTATCCCTACTTTTGATTCTTTTTTTTAATATGTATTTTTCTAATAGACTTTAGAATTACATTTTCCTTTAAGGGTTCAGAAACATAAAGTAGTTAAAGTAAATAAAATACTTGAACTCCAATCTTTCAGGTGGTGATACTGATCTATACATGAGAGGAGGAGGAACACACCTGAGTATTATAGATAAACATATCACCTCCTACAATTCTTGTTTTATGAGGGACTTAATGTCTTTATGACAGTATGAGGAAAACGGAACATTTTGGAATCATAAAAGTTCCCTTAAAGGATTAACAGCTATATTATAATGTACAAAATGAGCAAATAAAGCAGGTATTATTGGATGACGCTGCATTTTATCCAGGTTTGCTTCTATCATGATTGAACAGCAGAGGGGGCTCTCTCCTCAGTTGTCCACAGCAACATCCTCACTCCCTTCAGATGATTCCTGTCAGGGACTCAACACGCGTTCCTCTGGGAATTTAGCAAACATTGGACCAGGTTGAATCATACAACCCGGCTCTGCATGGCTAATATTCATTCCAAGAGATTGTCAAAGCACCTCGTGAGAGTTATCTGTATAATTAATTAATATCAGTTTGTTACTTATGCAAATATGTGGGTCAAGACGAGCATCAATAATAAATACACCATAGAGCTGATGTAAGCTTACTTTATACTTTATATGGATAGATGTAATGTACAATGTCACCAATAGCTTTTACAGAGAATATAAAAGGTAATAACAAGCCCACACAGGGCGGTAAAAGATAATATTCTGCCCTGATCACAAGGCGTTAAATTTATTTTACAATCACATAGAAAACTATTGTTTTTATAGCTTTTGACATCATCGCCCTCACCAATATCACTTCACAAGAATCATCTTCATTAACATCAAACATCTATAGCCACTAGAATCTATGTCATCATTGGCTATACAACCATTATTCACACTCATCACTCATGGCTTATTGACAATATCATCACAGTTTCTGACCCATATTCTCCTCCAAGTCATCATTAACATCATCATAGGTTTTCTTATGATTATGTTTAAGGCTTTTGTAAAGAAGACCCTAAAACATCAGCTTACCGTAGGCTCAAACATGTTACACAAAGTAAGATGCATACTACAACAGAGAAACTTATGCTTCATATATACTGTACATACATAACTTAAGAAACATTGTCTGACATTTACAGGTAGCATTAAACCAATTCACAAATGAAAATAAATACAAAATGATAATTTGTTGAATTTATATTCTTAAGATGAACACAAAAGCAAGCAAGCATATTTAGGACTATATAATGCAAACAAAATATCACAGCAATATGTTGACCTACACTGACATCTGTAGGTCGTAGACAAGAAGAAAAAGAAGCTTAATCAGACTGGTACCCAAATGGGCCATTGCACAGCCATTAACAAAAACCTACTCCGTAGACAGACTTTCCCACAGGAAAGTTTGAAGTTACAATCATGTGGATTTTCATATAATCAAAGCCTGTTTTGATACTATTGTTGAGCAGCATTTAATCTACAATAGCTAATTACTGTACTCTTGTTCTGTATATAAATTGATTTTATTGGTGGCATAGTGCGTTCTCCTCCTGCTGGGTATAAATTTCCTTTAAAGTAAAAACAATCACCTAATTTTAGTTTGACTGTAAGCAGGAACAGACAAAAGAAACGTGGGATTTCCATGAAACTCAGTTGCTGGTTTGGGCAAATGGCTGGGAAGGAATTCTCTTTTTGACAGTTTTTGTCAACTACACTTAAAGATTCCAGTTAACCATGAGACTGGGTCTCTAAGAAGGAACCAATGCATTTTGGAATAGATCCAGGAAAAGGATTGATCCGTGTCATTATCATCGTGTGAACCCTCTGGCTTGACTGTTGGGCCTTGGCAGAGGTTTACACCAGACAGAGAGTTTTGTCTTTCAAGTCATTTTCCGATTCCTTTATAAAATGATGTTTGTTTTGCTGCACTTGCTCATAGCCTCATTAAACATGGGTGCACTCAATCTAACAGGACTAAAATCTTGAAGATTACAACTTTGAGTCTAGACACATAGGTCTCATTTCAAGCCTAAACAAACGCTCATTTATTCAGTTTATTAAAAGAAAGTCGTATGCATTTGTCAGAATTCTCCCCTCCACACAAATAAACAAACATCAGCCCAGCTGACCGATAAGTATAATGCTCAATTAGGAACCTAAGTGTAAGTCAGCATTGTTTTCTAGGATTATTTATTAGCAGAGCTTTAGCCATTGCACCAGTAGTGGGGAATTCAGCACCAGTGAGATGAAGGTCCAGTTGAGATTATACTGCACACTACCAATCCACCTTCCTCCAAACATCTCTATTCAAACACATATTGGGCACGTTGTAGTTGACCATACACCTGAATCTCAACTTGCTCATAAAGCACTGTGGAGACACCCCAAGGACCTATGCACCCATACTCAAGCTGCTGTGCACATTGATAGCATGCACATTGCTGTTAACACAATCACAAACACCTCGGTCTATGATTAAGCACATGCATACATTTGCACCCAAAACTTGGCAGCTGTGCTTTGGGGACACCTAGAAACTGGAGATGACCATCAGGATGGAGGTAGGGGGTAGTATGAGATGGACGACAAACAAAGCGGCAGCTTGGTTGTTCCTATGCTGCTCCATGCAATAATAGTGTCCACAGGTTATATCTGTGATCTCTGGAGCTCTGCTGTCCCCTCAGAACTGTGTGATGTCCCCCTCTCAAATGTTATCCACAGTAGAAACTGAGGTTTGTCCTCTCTGTCAAAGTCTTTCCGGGGATTGACAGTCATACCTGAGGTGAACCAGCATGCAGTATGTGATTTATGTGTTCATGATGGAGACACGGAGGCTGAGAAGATTGTCCCTTGTCATTTCTTGTTGGCGATGCGTCTCTTCCTGGTGGCCAGCATGTCGTAGAAGGGATCCCTGCTGATGCTGGCCCTGCAGAAGAAGGATCGAAGGACATCAATTAAATGAATAACAAGGCCACAAGAGAGGAATTCTTAAGCATCTTTGATATGGAAATGTAGACGCACAAACGCTCGCCTTAACTAGATCATAAAAGAACAAAGTTTGTGCAGTGACCTAGTTTGGTTTCCATGGTTTCTGAAGAGGAGGCCCCCTCCCAAGTATTTTTCTTGGTAGTCCAGTTTGCCGGAAATTCCTCCAGAACTCTGCCAAGCATTTGGTAAAGACACACTGCAGGTTTAAAGGTCTAGAGCGGGGCCAACAGCTCTAGATTATTGACACACTTGCGATCTCCCACCCCCGTTTTAAAACCATGGAGAGTAATTGAGTCATGAAGCCAATTTGGGCTCTACTGAGGAGCCCAGTTTCATGGCTGCTCAATCCTGTTAGTGCTAGCACAAAGCAAAGAGGCTCAACCCCCCATTGCGCGTATCTTTGATTCCTTTTACAATGCTTTTAATGATTGCTATCCTGTTCTTTCATACTGATCATTGTCACTTTGCACAACCCAATTTCATGAAACAAAAAGGCAGTGTAGAGTGATCAAATCCACTACCCGTTCTAAAAAAACATTTCTATGAAAGTTGGATATATACAGTGTAATGTCATTATTTTATTACCTTTATGGTTTTACTGTAGGTTATATTGTACCGGTGTAGAGCACTCTGTTCTTAGTTTGTGAGAAGTGTTATTAATACAATTTTTTTTTTGCTTAAATGTTAAAATATTTACTACTTTACCGTGACCAAGCTGAGCCGCTATCGTTTGGGTCTGTCTGTTTGTGGATCAAGATAAGAGGGCTGCCTCTGTGATCATCTCTACTTCACAAGAGGAGGAAAATCATGATTTCCATTTTCATCTCTCGAGACCCCAAGTACTCCTAGACCCCTTGGGTTAAGCGCAAGCTTTACTCTCTGTAGTTACAGAAGCTTCAACCCAGTTTGGATCTGGCTCTCCTGGGAAGGTTTGCTGGCTCATCCCTGGAGTGCTAACAGCAGTGAGTAATCCTCCACGATTTCCCCAGTCTATACCAGTATGGAGAGGAGCGAAGAGATGGAGGGGGGGCATAGCTGTATTACAGTATACCAGTGTTCTGCTCTGCTGAGCCAACTTTCTTTGCCATTGCACCATCTTCTATGTAGGAAACATTTAGGTCACTGACAGCACGTCTAACTTTACCGACAGCAGAATAGGATTTAACTCAAACAAAGAAAAACAAACAGACTTTCGCTGCCGATTTTAAAAAAAATTTAAAATGTATTTACATCTTTATAAAATCCTGCTCAGCATTTGTTTCCTCTATATTATTCTTATAGCTCGTTTATTTCACCATTTGAATAACCGCATGAAATATAATGAGATGCAAAAAGTGTCTTTATAGTCCACATAATTTAGTCTCAAGAATCCAAATTAAAGAAATTACATTCTTAATATCCATCCATCCATCCATCCATCCATCCATCCATCCATCCATCCATCCATCTATTTTCTTCATTTTGGGTTGGGTCTAGTGGCAGCAGGTTAAGAAGAGATTTCCAGACATCCCTTTCCCCAGCAACACTCTCGAGCTCATCCCAGGGCATTCAAAGGCATTCTCTGGCCAGATAAGATATGTAGTAGATCCAGCTAGTTCTGGGTCTTTCCAGGATTCTCCTCCCAATTGGACGTGCCTGAAAAACCTCCACATGAAGGCATCCTAATCAGAAGCCCAAACCACCTCGACTGGCTCCTTCAATGCGAAGGAGCAGCGGCTGTACTTCAATCTCTAAAGCTGAGCTCAGCCACCCTTCAAAGGAAGTTAAGTTTAGCCGCTTGTATCCTCAACTCACTCATTCGGTCACCATCCAGAGCTCATGAGCATAGGTGATGGCCGGAACGTAGATGGACCACTAAATTGAGAGCTTCGCCTTACGAAAAAGCGCTTTCTTGACCAAAACAGACTGATACAACAACAGCAGTACTGATAATGCCGCACCACATCACCTGTCCATCTCCCAGACAATTTTCCCTTCACTTGAGAATAACACACTGATTTACTTAAACTCCTTTGTATTAGGCAGCTACTCAACCCCAACATGAAGGCGACAGTCCAAGGTTTCCCCGCAGAGAACTATGGCATCTGATTTGGACCTTCTGAATCTCATACTCAGCTGCAAAACCATCCTGTGCACGCTGAAGGTCACGGACTGATGAAGTCAACAAAACCAGATCATCTGCAAAAACCAAGATGAATTCCATGATTCCCAAACCGGACACTCCCCTAACATCGACAGTGCCTTGAAATGCTGTCCGTGAAGATAAAGAACAGGATTAGAGACAAGGGACAACCTTGGCGGTGTCCAACATTAACTGAAAATGTCTCTGACTTTCTGACAAGCATACGGACACAACTCTCACTTTGGGTAGCTTCTTAACTTTCTGAAGTACCACCAGGACAGGCACCAATAACCTTCTGGCTACAGCTGCTAGCAGCCGCCTCCAAAATGGAGGACTTGAACATGTTCCACTCGGATTCCATGCCCCCGACCTCACACAGAATATTTTGGAAGTTCTTCTGGAGGTTCGATTGAAGATCTGATGGACAGGGGTCTCACAAAGTCAATCATAGATCTTTGGCCTAAGTTGGCCTGGTTCTCCTTCTGGCTGTCCCTTTAGTGGTCGCCACAGCAGATCATTTGTTTTCATTTTGCCCTATCGTCTGCATGTTCCCCTATCACACTAACCAACTGCAGGTCCTCTCTCATTACATCCAGACATCTAACCTGAGCTGTCCCTCTGATGTGCTTGTTTCTAATCCTGTCCTACCCCATCCATCTTCAACTCTGCCACCTCCAAATCTGCCTCCTGTCATTTGGTCAGAGCGGCCATCTCCAAGCCATACAGAAGGGTTGCTCTCACTATCATCTTGAAAACCTTTCCTTTCACTCTGGCTGCTACTTTTCTGTCACAGATAACTCCTGACACATTTCTCTAACCACTCCCCCTTGCCTGCACTCACTTCTTCACCTCTTTTCCAAACTCCTCTACTCCTTGCATACTCACCTGCGTCCCTTTCATCTACACACGTGTAATCTGTCTTATGCGACTGACCTTCATTCCTCTTCTCTCCAGTACATGCCTCCCCCTCTCCAGGTTTTCTTCCACCTGCTCCCTGCTCTTACTACAGGTCACAATGTCATCAGTTCTTGGAGACTTCTGTCTGAACTCATCTGTCAGCCTGTCAGTCACCATAGCGAACAAGAAGGAACTCTTCTTCATTGCTAGACTCAAAGCTTCCATTGCTCTATCCCAGATCATTGTGGTGCGGCCCCTGCGCTTTATACCCCTGTAGTTGCTAAAGCTCTGTACATCACCCTTGTTCTTGAAAGTCGGCACTAGTACAGTTTTCCTCCATTCCTCAGGCATCCTCTCATTCACCAAAATAGTGTTGAACAATCTAGATAAATACTCTACTCCTTTCACTCCAAGACACCTCCATGCGTCTTCTGGTATGTTATCAGGGCCACATTTCCATTCTTCATTCTCTTCAAAGCTGCTCTTACATCTCAAAATTACTGATTCTTGGGACTTCTTGATTTAGAGGCCTCACACTTTCCACGCTTCTCCATTCCATCCTGTCCTTAACACCATAATTGCCCATCACCTCCTCATCTCCTCGGTTCCTTTCGCCAACATCCCCATTGAAGTCTGCTCCAATCACCACTCTCTTATCGCTGGGAATACTCTCCATCACTTCATCCCACTTACTCCAGAAATGATCTTTCTCTTCAAACTCACAACCAACTTGTGTGGCATAAAGGCTGACAACATTCCTCATCGCATCTCCAATATATGTTCATACTCATTACTCCGTCTGACACTCTTTTCACCTCCAGAACATTCTTAACATACTCCTTCTGAATCTCCCCTACCCCATTTCTCCTCCCATCTACTCCATGGTAAAACGACGGCCTGATACCCTGAACCGTTGTTAGGTGCGTAGGCACGGACAACAGTCAGAGCTTTCCATCCTGCAACCTTGTCGCATGGAGGCAACCCTCTTGTTGTCCGGGGAAAGCTCCAACATAAAGTGCTCAGAGG
Organism: Lophius americanus; assembly: GCA_037951165.1. NCBI lineage: Eukaryota > Metazoa > Chordata > Actinopteri > Lophiiformes > Lophiidae > Lophius > Lophius americanus. Next base: position 3,605,529 of record JBBDHG010000037.1, read on the forward strand.
TGAGTATCCCCAAACCTGCCTGATTCCTCTCATAGTGGGCTACTCCGGGAAAGTATGAAGTCCAGCCCCTCTCCAGTATTTTTTGTTTTGTCAGAGGGGTGACGTTCTACCTACGTAAAAGCTATTGGCTATGCATGGGGTTGGCACGCCTCGGTGTCCTCTATTGCCTGCTGCCAGTACAACTTTTTTCCGACCCCAATACCCATCCCTGCAGGTGGTGAGCCCACAGGGTGCCATCCTTTACACTAGACCAACACATTAATTTCTTACATTTTTAAACATAAGAGGTAAATATTTTTATCTAAAAATATGTATTCCAATTATTTCTAAACTGCATTCAATATTTTGCTCCGCCCACTTTTGCCACAATAACAGCCCTGAATCTCCTTTTGTAGTGTGTGAAGAGGTCTGAGAACACATGGAGGAGATCTGATTACATCCCTCCATACAGAAACTCTCCAACTCCTTCAGATTCTGAGGTTGACGCTTGTGGAATCTCCTCTTCAGTACGTCCTACATATGAGCTGTGGGGTTTAGCTCAGTTGATCTCTGAACCATTCTTGGGTTCATTTAGTGTTTCAGATCATTGTCCTGCCGGAAGGTCGACCCACGGCCCACTTTAAGTTTCCTGGCATAGGCTGTCAGGTTTTTATCTGTTATCCGTTATGACATTTTAAATTGTTGAGAGATTTTCTTGTATCCATTGCCAGATGTGTGCAGCAATACAACCTTTCTTTTCACGTCATTGTTGTGTTCTCTGTTCTTTACCATTGGGAAGTATGTCCAAAAGAATTAGGACTGGGAATATGTTTCTGTTACCTTTTAACCACAGTATTTCATAGAGATGCCAGTAATTGCGGCATTATATATCATCCATGATATATCCACTGGACAAATATTTACCATTCATAAAAATGTACACCAAAATTTTTTTGAAAATCGTTAACGAAGGCCAATGGCCCACATTCCCAATCTATCTGCATGTTTTTCTAGGCTATCAGGCTTGTAACATCCCAAAAAAAATAGTCTAGTGAGGAATATAGATCGGTGTGCTTATGAGTTCTGCACATCAGGTGCACAAATTAATATTCTAGATTTACAACTGACTTTGCAAAAAGGCTATTTTATATGTCACTAAAAAAAATTGCCCTAAGTGTATGGGTGTGGAGTCTTACTTGATTGATTTAATCCACTCCTCTTTCTCTTCAGGTGTGGGGGCTGATATCCTGTACACCACATGGTTGCCCTCAACAACACGCCCATCTGCCTCTGTCTTGCAGGCTTTAATCACCTGCCCCTTATGATTGGGGTTATAAAGCTCAAAACAGTTCTGGAGAACAAACAAAGAGGAGGTCATCAATGATGTGTTCTGAGAGATAATTAAACGTAATCATCCAACATATGCAGTAACACAAGAGAGAAGATGCTTGACATAAGATCTAAGGGTGAATGATGCAACACTCACAGGTTTCCTGGGCTCCTCCACCTCCCTGATGCTGAGATTTTCAAGGGGGATTATCCCACGTGGTTCCTTGTCCTAAAGGACAGAATGATGAGAGGGAGTAACATGAGATGAGGAAGGAATCAACCAAGTAAATACAAAGAGAGAAAAGCTGATAGCAAACAAGAAAAACCGATGGAGAAAAAAGGCCAAAAAAAGAGAAGATGAAGTAAGACTTGTGAATCTTAGAGGAGAAATCGCAAGAAAGAAAGAGAGGAAAAAACACAATTTATGTGTGTGTGTGTGTGTGTGTGTGTGTGTGTGTGTGTGTGTGTGTGTGTGTGTGTGTGTGTGTGTGTGTGTGTAAGTGTGACGGGAGGACAACAAAACCCACTTAGATAATGTTTTGTTCTGTTGGAAATCAACCTTCTGTTCCCAAACTGAGCAAATAATGTGTGCAGAAGTCAAACCCAAGGGCAGGGCATAATGATAGTATCCTGAAGCATAGTTCTGAGGCAGAGAGAGGACAGTGCTGATGTAGCAGATAGCAGGGACACAGAAGCAAATATAAAGATCTTCAGATCTTCTTCTTATGGTCACAGAAAGGAAAAGATAATAGACAAACACAGTATCCTGCTGCTATCTCTATATCACATTTCATTTTGAGGTAGACAATCCAGGTACTGGGTCCTCATGAGCACACAGAATCCAAGACACCTGCTTGTAAAAAGTACTGCACTGATCAGAACATCATCTTAATGTCACACTCACTGTTGTGTATTCAAAGTAGTAGAGGCAGTTGTCCGTCAGGATGAACCACCTTCTCTTCCAGGTTTTCACGCGGCCTCCTGAGAGGAAGAGCAAGAGGAGACAGGAAGTGATACAAAGGCTGCAGTGACAGACTGGCTGTCTCCCATCAGGAAAAAGAACAAGAATGTGACCTGTATTAATGAAGCTGACCCCTGTATCCATTTTTTTGTTGGTTGATTAGTTTGTCAGGATTGTGGAAAGATTACAGAGCGGATTACCATCAAATTTGATGAGAGAATGGGTCTGCGGCCAGAAAAGAACACTTCCAATTTTGGTGCAGAGCCAGATGAAGAGGTGGCTCAAAGACTTTTTTATAAAACATTAACCTTGCGAGGATAATGCATCTTTTAACTTTGTTTTAAATTTTTCAGAAAATAATGCATGGATCTTCGTGAAAACAAACCCTAGGGGTGCGGGACGTTTGGTGTGGATCCAAATAAAAATCTGAATCCACCAGATAAAACTGGTTGGCTGTTGCAAATCCATCAGGATTGAAACAAACTGTTGTGCTTTGATGGAAGTACACATTCTACTGAATGATATTAATAATAATCATCTTTCCTTTATTTATCACATAGAGCAGAGTACATACAAACATACAGTTCAACGTCGTGAATTTATCTCTGCATTTAACCCATCCCTGAGGGAGCAGTGGGCGGCCCCTGTTGGAGTGCCCGGTGTGCTGAGGTTTCAGGGTCTTGCTCAAGGACCCATGTCCTGTTGTGTCCGGGGCTGGGCTTGAACCCCGGTGTCAGATTCTAAACTTTTGTGTAATTATGACAAGAAGTTCATACATTCATCATCTATGGCTTATCCTGTTCAGGGTCACAAGGGGGCTGGAGCCTATCTCAGCTGACATCAGGCGAGAAGTGGGGTACACCCTGGACAAATCCCCAGTTCATGACAGGGCCGACACATAGGGACATAAAACTACACACAGTTACACTCACTCCTACGGGCAATTTAGTGTCACCAATACCACATGTTTTTGTACTGTGGGAGGAAGCCAGAGTTCCCAGAGAGAACCCACGCTGACACAGGGAGAACATGCAAACTCCACACAGAAAGGCCGGCAGACGTGGATTCAAACCCGGTACCTTCTTGCTGTGAGGCTGCAGCGCCAACCACTGCGCCACCGCTCCTCCGTGAGAAGAAGTTGCTCCCATAAAATCATAATTTAGGTGCTAGAACCATACAAGGATATTGATTTAACATCTTTTTTCTAATAAAGACACTATGTTAATTCAATTTCCTATGTAGGAAAGGAGGCTTGTTATCAACCACATGATCATAGCATGTGACAGTCAGTCCACTACTTTATATAATAAATGTGTTTTCCGCAAACAAACAAAAAAGTTGTTTGGTATGTGAGTGGCAATAAAAGTCAAAAGTCAAAGATATTGGTTAACGCTGTGTTAAAGCTGGATTTGATTAATATCATCAAGTAGCCTATTGTCATGTCCAGTTAAGTCATTCTGAATCCGTGTTTCACTCGTGTCTGGATTTTCCCTAAAGTATTTAGTCCGTCTCTTCCCCTCTATCCCAGTCCTTTCAAGTCCAAAAATTGGTTAGAAACACTCTTTGAAGAACTTCAGTCTCTTGCGGTAACAGCAGTGTTAGTCGGAGGGACACAGCCTTGACTCTGACATGTGAAGGAAGGACTCTGCCTGGTGGACGACATGTAGGGGGGGTGCATAAAGGTTTTTAGAAAGCATTGTTAGAGGAGGGCTTCAACTCCATCCCTTGTTTTTATATCAGTAAATTCCCTTTTTATGATAATATATAAAAAAAATTATATTATTAATAAATAATAAAAATAATATTAAATAAATATTAAAAAATACTCATCTTCATAATATTATTACTCCGAGAGCAGAAGCAGCTATTCACTTCAGTTTCACTATGTATTCATCTGCTGATTATTGCTGTTGTTTGTGCAAAACATGAAACATGAGGAAGTGCACATGAGCTCTTTTGGATGCCTTCCTGTGTGCGCGCATGTATTTTTGACCCAACGTTCCTGATTAGTTCCTCTCATCACTAACCATCCCTTAGAGTCACAGCACTCTTCTCTGCATTTCCTGTTTTGTGGCGCCACACATGTGACTATATAGACCACACATAATTACAAAAGCCCCAGGTTTTCCTTCCAATTCAACAGACTCTGGATATTGAATTAGCATGGCCAAATTTCCGCTCAGCATAGAGAAAGATTTGCTAAAAAAGGCATTCACTCCTTCACATCCTCCGGGGTTTATTTTTAGAGTGTTAAATTAGAAATAGTATAGTGAGAACTGGTGTGAGGAAATGGCTCCATGGAGGAACTTTACTAGAATTCAATCATGTTAGCTTTGTGAGCCAAAATTGGGCTATTTGCATTATTACTTAGGAGCCTGATGAGATGTCAGAGACGGTGCCCAGAGTTAGAAGAATGTGGAGGTCAGAGCCAGTTGTCTGCGAGTGTGTGTGTAAACATGGTAATAAACATTATCAGCAATGAGCATGACCTCAAACTTTAACACAAAATACCCACGCTCCTAAATAGCTTTACATGCTATGACAACTCTTAATGAAGCATAGGGGAGGAAAGCACAAATTAAAAACATCTGTAAACAAACAGGAACAAATGGAAAAACTTAGTAGTAATAAAACCCAAAAGTGATATTACCTCATTGGGAAAGCATACAACCCCATCTGGCACAGTCACATACACCAGAGTTTCCATTATCCAGTTGGTTTGTTTTTGTACTTTTACCGGAGAGATCAGTTTGAAATCAGTTTGAAATCTCTCTGGTCATGATCTCTGTTGGAAATGATTTAGTATGAAATAATGGAAAGTTCCATTGAAGTGTATTCCTCTTGAATATATTCAACTTGTTGGCCATTTCAGAGGCCGTTCAGGGCGTTCTGGGGGGGACATATTAGATCTAGATGGAAGAGACTCTTTGTCTCTCTTTGTCTTTCTCTGAGGTTCCTTTTACAGAATAAATGTTACAAGAGTGTGATGGGAATCATTGCTGTTCATGTGTGAGCTAGCTGCAGCCAAACTACAACAAAGCAGCCAGCAGCTATTAGCAGCTCGACTCAAAGAAGACAATCAACGAATCAAATTGGGAAGACAGTGAAATATTGTAATCTTTGTTTTAAAAGCGCTCCTCTATCTCTATTAATTATGAAGTCTGGCCTAGAACTCCATGTCGGGAGAGTGTCATGAAATAATCGCTGATGTGATTTTTCCTATTTTAAATTAAATTGGACTTCCCTTCGTTGAATTTGTGGCTATGTAGAGAGGAAAAAATGCATTCTCCTTCAAATTTGATCCACAAATCCAGTTCACTTTGTTTAGGATCCCGCTCGGCCCGTCAAATCCCAAGATGCATTGAGCCTCAGTGACTCTAAGACTCTAAAACTTTTCTTCCCACAATAGAATGCACAAGTGCAATGAACATAACCTCATGTACAATTAAGCATGTGTCTCATTGAACAGCGCCCAATGCTGCCGGCACATGTCTTCCTTTGAAGTTTACTGAATGGAGGCACAGCTACGATAAGAAGAAGGAGAAGGAGGAGAGAGGAGGAAAAGAATACACTGGAGGGAAATTACCTCCGAAGTCTCAACGTATGAGGCTGAATGTCACCAGGTGATGGTTAATGTTCGTTAGGTATTAAGGCTGTTTAAGGAAAACAAATTAAAAAAACCCTACCAACACTTAATTAAGATCATTTCACAAGTCTAGGTCGGATTGTGAAAACATGTGCTCGCAATAAAATCCTGTTTGCTGCATTTTTCACAACAACTTTGTTTAATTCCAGATGTGCGGAGATAACGTGAACACTTTATGAACAGTTCACATATTAGACGTGTTTTTTGATGGGTGGTATTATTGAGTGTCTCCGGGCGGTGGTTAACGAGCTCGAGGTTCTTAACTTTAAATTAGCCACAACATTACAAAATACTGGCACTCTCTCAAATCAAGCTCTCTCTGTGCACTTGATACTATTTTACTGACATGACTGTATACAAAAAAAACTCATATTTAAAGTTACACATTCATAATACTAGTTGAGGTTTCTTGTTATATATGCATGCAGGATATATGATGGAGAATAAATATTATTGGCTATCCACCAAATTAAACAATTAGTGCTACACCGATATACTTAGGTACATATAGATATACAGTCCCTGTCAAACTGGGTCCAAACCTTCGACTGGCACTGGTATGTACGGATACACAGAGACTTTTTGTATGGGGGAAAAGTGATAGATAACCAAATAAAGTCATCCAGGATGTCTTGCATTCCTTTTTTTAGTGGAATGTTTGAAAGTATGCGCTAACCTAATTTAAGCAGCCATCCCTCTCTGTCTGGGTTGAAAAACGTGTGTGTCAGGTCATTCCCATCATCCTCTGGGATCTTGAAGGGTTCACTCTTGATGCTGTCGTACAGATTCTATACAGAGAAAGGAAACAAAACGAGAGATCATTGGTGATCACTTCCAGATGAGTATGCATATTTCTTCTTCCACTAGCCAAACATTCCACCAAGTCTCCAGATTAATGATGTATTATAAAGGACGTTGGCAGATCTTATTTCGGCTGGGAGGCGAATACTCATACTTAAATTCCGATGGCTGGGAGAATCTTCAACAGTGTCCTTTTCTACTCAAATGAGACAAAAGGCTTTTTAATAGAGATATCCAACATCAGTATGTGGGTAGATCTCCATGTCTGCATGTGTTTTTCTTTGAGAGCTCACAGATTATCACGAACATCAGAATCTGGGCAGGAGATCTAATTCTGCTGGGAGTGTAGGAGAAATTCCTATAGTTTTCTTTTTTTGTGAGCTAAATCATAAAACGGCATCACTGTGCTTCATGCTTTAAATGATCAAAGTGGCCTTTCACAAACACAGTTTTTCAACACGCTCCATTGGTTACATTTAATACAGAATTAATAAAGTCATAGCTCTCACCCTGAGTAGCTCCTCTGAGGTCTCCCCCCTCATTGATCCCTCTGTTCATGGAGATGAAGCGCTCAACAGGGGGCTTGTCTCTGACGTTGGGATTGTGCAGGCTCGTGTTCAGCATAATTATAGCGAATGATAGGACATAGCAGGTGTCTGTGGAAGTAATGACGCACAGTTTTCTGTCTTAGAGGATCAGAGTGTAAAGAATTTTATCTGTAGTCATTTTTTGTTGTTAAAAGTGTATTCTTTAAAAAAGTTTAAAAAGGCAGCAGATTGTGTAGTGGGGGGCATTCCCTAAGTATACCCTTAGGTCTACATGAATTATTTTTGATTAATGAAACAGAAATCCATCAATGGATTTATCACCATCAAATGTTGAACTGTCTAATAAAAAGCAGAATTTAATCAACAGAGAGTTCCCTATTCTGGCACAGTGATGGCTTCCTACAAGGCGGGCCATGATGCAGTAAAGTCAGAGAGCCCCTAGACACACAAACATATTGTACACACATACCAGACAGATATAAATCCATTGTAAACTACACTTGTAGCATCACATCATAACTACAGAAAGTTATCCTCAATCTCATCCATCCACGCACTACCTGCTGCAGGAACCATCCCCCTCAACGTAATTTATTTCCCTTCAGTGACCAACTAAGACTGTGTGTCATCACAGCATCACATCCTGAGTGTCACATGTGTCCTCCTCAACTTTCAGTCACTCAACCCAGGAGCAGCTGACAATGTGTAAAGGGCCAAAGGCAACACTAATGAACATTATCGATTGGTAATCAATCTAATTATCCTTGCTGGAGAAACACAATGATTTGCTGTGGTTAATGAGCAAACTGGAAACAGGATGGAAGGTTAATACCGACCCCTCAATGTAAGACGAAAATTCATTTGAATTCCAACATGGGGCCCTTTTATGTGCAGAAATGTGTGTGTGTGTGTGTGTGTGTGTGTGTGTGTGTGTGTGTGTGTGTGTGTGTGTGTGTGTGTGTGCGTGTGTGTGTGTGTGTGTGTGTGTGTGTGTGTGTGTGTGTGTGCGTGTGCGTGTGTGTGTGTGTGTATCTCTGATACCAGTGGACTGGAAGACGCCAGGATTGCATTGGCAGTACCTGGAGGCAAATGCCTCCATCATTCGATCAATCTTCTGAGCTTCGCCAGGAAGTCTGAAGCTCCATAGAAACTGCCTACAACAGCAAACACGGAGAGAGAGAAAATAAAATGACAGGTTAGAAAATAACTGATGCCAATGCATTTTTAAGTGAACCCCAACTGGTTTCTTTAGCATTACAAAAAGCACAGAAAACCTGCTACAACATGAAAAAACATGAAATTAAACAACAGTTAATCATATTTTGGGATTTATATACAGCATCCCCCAGAAAAAGGAGAAAAGGTAAGACAATAAGGACTCCTTTCATACCATATCAGACGTATCCTTCTCAAATTACTAGTAAAAAAATGCTTCATAAATCCTCCTGAGAGTCATAAAAAGTTGATACCTAATAATACAGAAAAGATTGAAGAATAAACATTGTATGATTCATTACAGCCATTGTTCAACATTTTTTATTTATAATTAATCCTTAATTGAATCAGTTTACAGTATGAAGCTTAAGTCATAAACTTAGGAATCTTTCTCATATCCAACATCAATCCCATATGAGGTTAAAGAAGTAGCAGCTTTCTCACCTTAAAGCTTGTACGAGGTTGAGGTCAGCAAACTCATGAAGCTCCACAAACGCCTGGAGGACCTTGATATTAAAATCATCCCTGTAAATAAAGACACAAATTAAAGTATTTATACATTTACAGACAAAAAACAAATGCTGATAAAATGGGGTCGGTTGTAAAAAATTCACTAAAGTGACAGATTAATAGCATTTAGCAGGAGGGAAAAAGTGGAGAGTGAAATCCTGAAGCCAGACCACAAGACCGGGTTCAGACAGCATGCCACTCTCTGAGCCTGTCAGCATGAGAGCCTCGCTGATTTGACATCCTTCGCCCATTGATTCCCCCTCGATAAGAACCGAATGTCTGCTCAGTTATTTACACACTGACACGGCCCGTTCTTGGTGCCCTGCTCCATAAATCCAGACTATTCATTTCCTGGGGCTTTATACCCTCGTCAGTGCAGTCAGACGAGGGCATAAAGAGATCTGACTGAGAGATGGAGGAAGGAAAATTAACGGTGGCAGAAAAACAGAAGGAAAACTGGAGAGCTCACCGTTCCCCCAGGTAGTCCCCAATGACTGTTTTGTTGAGCCCTTCCCCTTTGTAGAGGAACTGTGCAATGTCCTCTGGAGTGTTCTGGAGAAGATCGTTCTCCAAAAGAAATTGGATCCCCTGTTAAAAAAACGACCTATTTAATCTCAGTTATCTATTCTGATCTTCAACCCATGAGTGACTTGGAGATATTCAAGATTTTGAATCAAGTATCAAATAATATAAAGATTAGTGTGCCTGCTACACGGATATAATTAGTTTAGGGCATGACCTGACCTTCTTAGGGTCCATGTTGAACTTCTTCCTCCCCATGGCAATCTGTTTGTTTCTTTGTGTGGCTTTGCTGCAAAAAATAAAAGATAAAACAGATGACATTTAAAGCAGTGGCGTTGTCCCCCAAGATGCTAAATTTGTTCATTGTGTCAGTTTATGATTGGTTGTGGCGTGACTATTTGTGATTCTGTCAAAATATTGCACACTGAATCAGTCCCTTCAGGGAGTTGCAATATCATACTACAGATACTGTACTTTGGCGCAAGTTTCAGCAAAAATAGCAGTCCCTCATCAGCCTGTTGAAATGTCTGGAAGGGCTGGGGAGTTTCAACTAGAAATGAGCAACTGGGTGTTCAATGATCACCTGCATTACTCATGTGTTTACATGGAGTACATCCAGCTCCTTCAAACCCGTCCTACAGCTATTTGGAGGAACCTTTCCCATTCTAATGTCACACGTCCTCAAAAGACTTCTGATATCTGCTTGTGCCCGCCAGGGAAATTTCCACCTTTTTTGTGTCTGGGCATGCTCCCTGTGCCTCCTGCGCCAAGGTAGCCCAAGCTCCCTTACAAGCTGCACCTGAGACCCACTCAGTCACCCACGACCATAAAAGCCCCCCTTCATCTCATCAACTAAAGGAATGAAAGCGACTGAATGTAGACTGACTAATGATTATTCCAAGGACTGCCCGGCCTCACCACTCGAACAAAGGAAGATAAACGACAGGCACCCACACAAACACAACAACAGGTGTGAGGCTCACAATGGAGGTAACTCCATTCAATGGAGGTAAAGGTTCAATGGCTTTGAGGGGCAGGAGGCGAAATAACAGCATGAAGCGCTCGTCAAACAACAAGTCTCTAGCTTCTCTTGTATCATTTTAAACTGGTTATCCCTGAGTGTGTTGAAATCTTGCGGATTGGGAAATTGTGTTGGGTAGTTTTTTCTATTTTCAATTATAAACAAAGCAAATAATGGGCTTAATCAGCCTATTCTACAGACATGCAGTAGAGAAAAGTTGTATCCTACCTCTCGCCCACACAGGTTAGCTGCTCGATCTCAGTCATAACCTCTGCAATCTCAAACTTCAGCCGCTGCAAAGATGAAAACAGAAAAATGACCAAATCAATTCCAGATACTGGGATTTATTTTTAACAGACAGAACACGGCACCATGGTCTGAAGTAAAGGGTAAATCCTCCCTGGGAAGTTTGTTATCTGAATACTTCATAATATTATATGTTGATACTCTTCAACATGACAGGTATTCTTAAAATTAGGGCTGGATGATGTAATTTAAATATTATAACATTAATCAGTCTTAGCAAGTCAAGATATAAAAGTTTTCACTTTACATGGCTCTGACACACTAAAAAAGACCTCCTACAATAAATGTCTGCTGCTGCACTAAATACCAAAAAAATGTTTTTATGGTCACTCACTTCAATATCATCCAGAAGCTCTTTTTTCCTGCGCCGTATGTTTGACAGCTCATCTTTTTCCTCCAAAGAGAGGTCTTCGGGTACTGGAAAATATGGAGAGTGGGGAAAATATAAGTGCACATGTGAAAGGTATAGACAGGGAGGGACAGGGTTATGTGGACGGATTAAAGTAATTCACCTTCCAGCCAGTCGGTCAGAATCACAGGGATTAATACCTGCTCAATGAATCCATCCCATTACTTATTTAATATGCTAACAGACTGCAGCTCATCCAGCTCAGATGTGCTTATGAAACGATAAACTCAGTATGTTCCAAAAGTATAAAAACTAAGCAAGGTACATTACATTGGTACATTAGAAGTATGCTCACAGAACATTTCCTACTCTGTGCAAGTTACATCATTTGAAATTACAGGAAGATTCGGGCACCACTGGGACACACCAGCATTTGTTTGAAGATACGTTCTCTCTCTCTCAATCTTTTTTCCGGAACACATAAATAATGGGAGGTTCAGACTTCTTCACAGCGCCTTTCACATTGTCATTTCATATCTTGTCTGAGAAAATATTGATTTTAGCTGCTTTTAGTTTATGAACTGTCTGGGTGTATTCAAAAAAGCATTTGTATACATATTTATGCCTGTAGTGCAGTTGTGTTTTTTGACGTTGAGGGGGTAGATGGGGAGTCATTTTCTAATTAAAAGAGTCCGTCCATCCATCCTAAGTGGGTAGACATGAAGAAAGCTTATAAAAAATGTTGAAAATAATGCCATTTCCAACCAAAAATTATTCTTTACCACAGGTGCTTTGGAGGTTGAACGTAGAGCCTGTGTAAGAAATAGATTATACAAAATTTAAAATCCATAAAAACCTAAAAATCCAGAATGTGGATTTGTCAAACACATCAACCACTGAAATCTGGCAAGATATTTCACCAAAATGTTGGCTTTCAGATTGCCAACTCCTTTGAAGTCCTTATTTTGGTTGTTTGATCTTGCAGAGAAAAAGCAGCCTATCATAGAACTTGCATTCCATGCAGAATTCACACCTCACACATCATATTTACTTGATTCTACACAAAGGTCCCCAAAGCCATCTAGTTACCCTTCATTTAACTGTGCCACGTCAACTTCCCCCCCAGACCCCTCAGAGGACCTCCCCTCTCTCTCCTCCACACATCAGAAAACAGCAATCCATTTGAGAGTGTGCTGACAGGAAGTAGGTCATTTTCACACGGAGCTGTACCAGATTGTGCTTCTCCTCTGCTGTTTCTCTCTCACACACACATGCATGCATTCCCCCTTCTATCTTTGTCCGCCTCCACCCCAGTGCTGGAAGTGGGGGTGAGAGCAGATTCAAATCCCCCAACTGAATCATATCACTAAGCTGCTTTGCAATTCTGACATTTTTTCCCCCCGTTATTTCATCTCCAACTGTAAATAAAGAGGAGCAAGTTATCTCCTCTCCTTTCTAGCTAACTATGGTAACGTTCTCTCACATTCTTTAAATCCTCTCCTTTTTTCTCTGTCTTGCTCTGTAACACTCACAATCATCATTACGTTATTAAGTTCTGAGGGCTTGGAGCTCATGTCATGACCGGTCAGCGGCCGGTCCAAAAACCAGTGATGCAGATTGGTGTCCACGGCCATTAAATTTGAGCAGTTGAATGACGGCTCATACTTAATTTGTAAATATATCCAAAACAAGTTATTTTACTAACCTATACAAAGGGAAATTGTAAGCTGTAAATACTCTTAATAGGTATCAGACAGCTTCTGGGGATTTGATTATCTCCTGGATGTATTTATTGCTAATTGTATGGCTTCAATTTGAATAGTGACAAGTAAATTATAGGAATTTTAGACAAGCAAGGTAACGGTTTTTGTGACTGTGAGGGGGGATAAATATGGAAAGGGTTTTTTTCAATGCATTTTATCCTTTATTCATTTTTTAATATTATTTTATTTATATAATTGGTCATTTGAAAACGATGGTCGGCTTAAACACACAAAATATACCAAATGTGAAGTGGTAAAGATTAGGATTAGACATACTGAACCTGCTTTCCCCTCGTTCCAGTATTCTTCAGTGGTACGCTAAGCTAAGTGGCTGAAAGTTCTGTCTTCATATTTATCACACTCATCTTACTTTCAACGACAAAGCTAATATCTACATTCTCCTAAATCTCCTAATGTAATGATACAATAATTAAATGACTTCCTGTCCCCTGGAATGTTTAGACCTTTTGGAAAACAGACTTATTTGCATCTTTTATTTTTTGCCCATTAAAGAATGAGAAGATCAATACTACTCATATTTTGTCATGATTTCTACGACTGTGCTAAGATTAGCTGAGCATGCAAACCCTCTGGTTCGTTATTCAAAATACTCACCTAGCCTTGAGAAAGAAAGCAAATTTTTCACAAAGAATTTAGACTAAAACTTCTCGGCCTCAGCCACAGCAGTGTTTGTGAGTTTTTGAGAAAGTCACTATCTTATCAAAAATGGGTGATGAACTTGAGTTGATTTTAACCTGATGGCGCAACATTAGTAGGTATGAAGGGTGTGTGGGGGTTAAAAATTATAAAAAGAGAGGCAACATTTGAGAAAGAAATCAAAGAGGATGCTGTCAGTGTTGGGCAGTAAAGACATCATTCCAGTAGGAAGAGATACCAGCACATCAGGCATCTTCACACACATCCTTCTTTATTCCTTTTACCTGGATTAGTAAACCAACTTAATAAAGCTGTAATTGTGGAGGATAAAGATCCTGCAGGCAATCTATGTCTGAAACTAGCTAAAAACGGCCTTCAACCCTCATCCTCTAGTCTGTTCCATAGATTGGGACACATTGTCGCAAGAAATAGAGTCATATTAGGGTAACAATTCCCCTTCGTGTGTGTTTGGTTGTTTGTGGAGAATAGAAGCATTTGATATCACTGTGAGGACAACTTTTAGTGAACAACCAAGACTGGACATCTGATGAATTATGCATGAAAGTCTAGGAAACTGTGTGCATGTTTTTGGACGTATCTGTATGTATTAAAGGCACCCATGCTAACAAAAAATCTATATTAGGTTATCTACAAATGCTTCATAGTTATCCCCAGACATGGCAGCATAGATTACCAATGAAACACCACCCAGCCTTTTCCTTTTATGGACTTAGGGGCTTGTTGTTCCAGTAATAATCAATACATCATAATAGCTCCAAATGAAAGAAAGGCTTCTCCGCCTCTGTCAGGCGTTCATCCTTGGGGGAATAATAATTCCCCCATGCATTATTTGACTTTTTCAAAGAAGATGTTATTGAGTATGTCCCGCTATGATCACACGGTCACATTAACTCTGCTGTGACCAGGTCGCCACCCCCTCCAAAGAGGTCAATAAATCCACCAGCTGATGATGGGTTTTCCTGAGACACAGGTGATGATCAAAACCAACAAAATGTGTTGTAAAATCTTAAAATATATGTTTCTGATGAAAGAAAAGTGTTCACTATTTGATATTGCGCACTAATATGAATTTTGTTGTGCTAGAAATCATACTCCCCACAGCAATATTTTTTATCATATGGTTGGTGCCTCGCAGGTCTTCAGCACGTACGTAGACAGGAAATTCAAAATGAAGACACAGAGGAGAGTGAATATGACCCAAACAAGATAAACGTCTGTCTACACCAAAAATAATTACTTTTTCTCATGTGATTTGAGCTAGGTTTGAGGCACTGTCAGCATATCAAAAAAGGAATCCCTGCAGTGTAAATGTAGCTTATAGGGCATTTATGAAACACTTGTTTCCTTGCGTTCATAATATACAACCTTATTAAACATTTAAACTTAATATTCGTCTGTTTGAATAGAATTTTTGAATCTTTAATCATATATACCAAAATATAATATAGATTAAGCCTTCCTATGCAGTCACGTTATATATTTAATCAGTGATTTTACAAAAGAGTGTCACATGTCCCGGAACGTGCCGTCAGTCATTTCCTTCTTGTTTCCTATGTTCACCAGTGCCCCCCTCTCTCTCTGTCCAGTTTTTGTCTTCATCTGCCTGGCTCAAATGCTTAGACAAGTGGTTATTAAAGTCTAACATCTGACTTGAATGAGCCAAACAAATCAAAGAAATAAATCTTTCTTAGTTATCATGCTGAAGACACACAGGCCTTTATAATGTCTGGTATATAATTAGATATTCTTAATAGACAACATTATAGCTGTCATATCCCCTGCTGCAGACAGTCATAAAAGAGTCACAAAAAGGAAATTAGAGATGCCATTGATAAGAGGCTGCGTTTCAGGTCTAATCCTGACCTACACTTATATGAACTTGATGACATCTTTGGATGAAATGTAGGTCTCGACTGGTATAAACTATTAAAATAGTGAATTTTATTATTGTTTTAGTAGCAGGGCTGAAATCACATGACAGAGCTACTTCCTGTTTGGTGAATAAGGCTTTAGAATCAATCATCTGAGAAAAACAACTTAGGCTCTTGAATAATACAGGAGAGTCACGTTCTTCAATCCAATGAATGGTCCAGAGAGGACAATAATAATATCATCCGACTAAATGCCTCATGCTTTTCCAATGTTGTTGGCAATATGAGGGCTGGAGAACATGATTTCTCAAGCTGATACCCTGGTTGTATCGAGTGATGTGTGCTGAGCAGTCAACTTGGACACTTCTGGAACTGGAATGAGATGATCCATCAGGTAAAATTTTAGTTATGTTCTAAATGTTGCACGTGAATCCACTTCTCCTCAGTAATGCATTCAAAGAGACACAGACGTTCTGGAGACAACTGTCTGACTACTGCATTCATAACTTGCACTGCCCATTTTTAGCCTTAGCCTCTACACCAGTTTCCTTGTGGGTGCTCAGCCAAATTCACAACATCTTGTCTATTTCTGATAATGTTTGATTGGATAAAAAGTCTTTCAAAACTTTTCAGAAATGAAACTTTAAGGCAACCGTTTCATGCAATTCTACGAAAAAAGGAGAAAAGTATGTATATGGAGCAGATTACAGTTTTTTTATACCTTCAGTTTATGTAAAGCTCATCTTAAAGTGCACTATGTAATGTTCTAAAATTCTAAAATTTGTTTGTCACAACCAAATTAGTTTTAAGAATTGAAACTACACTTATCAAAACAAATGTGAAAACATGAGAATGAGAAAACACAACAATAATGATGATTTCTGTAAGGAATGTGAAAAATCTATTTTTAAATTATATAAAAATGTTTTTGATTCAACATCAATGAATCAAACTGAATAATGAAAAATAAAATAAAGGAACTTGACCTGTGCCTAGAAAAACAACACCATGCTGAAAGTCAATGTGCTCAACCCGGGGCAAAAAACTCTCACTCTAAGTGAACGGACTCTTCACAGCAACAAGTAAGAAACCGATTTGATTTCCGTGAAGCTCGCAGCCAAACAATAAAAGGGATGTGTCCTGTCATTACAGCTGCTGGGCAGGTATTTCTGTGACAAAGGGAAACCCATAAACACAAGGGAGCGCGGAGGCCATTCCCACCACAAGCTTATTAGGGATCACTTACACAAGTTCATACCACAGCCAACATAGTGTGGTCGGGATTCAGCAAGTATGCAGAACCCAAACGAAGTACGAGTGATGTAGAGCATCCATGCCGGTGTCAGAGACAGTAAAACCCTGACAAACAAAACTGAAAGGGCTCCGTCTTGACATTGGCTTCAGTGTATGAACTCCGTCTATGCAACACCGAGGTAAAAACAAGACACCTACGGAATTGATTTTCATTTCCTGTAATATATGCATACTGTACATACCTAGTCGCCTCTCCATCCCCCCGCTGTTCATGATGACTGACATGCCATCAGCGGAGGAGTTCTTACGGTGGTCGCTGCAGAGAGTGTCAGTGCTGTAGCCAGCTGCTGTAAGTGCGTCACAGTTAGAGCTTTTATCAGCTTGTTTCTGGCTCGTGTAAGCTAAAATTGTGGCAGGTAAGTGTGCAGTAATTGTTTTACCCCCATCGGCATAACACCTACTCACAGCTCTCAAGCATGTACACACGCACGCATGCACACACACATTCACACACACACACAATTGAGCAACTTTTTTACAGCTGGTGTCTCTTGAAAAATGACAGTCGTGGTTTGGAAATTGTCAACATTCCTCCTAACAAAACAGACCCGTCTGGTCCAACCTGATTACTACGCACCACCTCTCATCTCATGTTTCTTTTTATGCATTTTGGACACATCTCATCTACTCTAATAACAAAGAAACACAGACCTGCCAAAGTCTTACCATGGAGCTGGCTTTAGAAATATTGATTTCATACATGTCTTGTTTCGCTACTAAGACTAAATGCCCACAATGGAAAGTGATCAGAGAAATCAAGAAAATTAATGTTTTCATTCATTCTTAGATGAAAAATATTTAAAAAGGGGACACCATTCTATCACTCACTTTTTCAGTTAAAGCTCAAAATTCCTTTATGTTGAACAGTTTTTGCTTCACTGTTAGATAAGAGTACTTATAAAAGAATAAGTAAGAGTACTTGTAAAAAAAGAGAAAAGAGACCAATAGATCACAGAACAAAAAAGTGTGAGACTGTACAGTGTGGTTGAGCTAAATGCTTATTTCAGCATGCCAGGATCTGAATTTTTTCTGTAGCTGTTCACATTAACATGGGACACGTTAAAATGTGTCCCACTTCAGACCCAAGTATGAACAGTTCACGGTCCTAAACTGACCCACATGCGCAAAAGTATAAAAAGATATATATAAAAAAGATATCACTCGCAGCATGCTGTCAATATGGAAGCATAATGGAAGTCACTAAAGTTAGATTTTAGTTCTGGCTAAATATCAGAGAGTTGTTGAAATATTTCAGATGGACTAAAGTGTTGGATCGACAGCTAGCATGGAAAAAAAACAAGAGATCCACCATCGTCTGCGTTAACAAAAACAACCTCCCACTTTGAAGTGCCGAACATGCCGAGTCATACACCACTACGTGAAAATATCCACCTGAGTTTCATGTTTTCATTAAAACCATAGTATCAATTTGAGGTCCAAGGTCAGGCCTGTCAAATTCACAGATTGTCTGCCTCACTGATTTGGTTTTTATTGTGAAAATTGAATTACAACAAACTATCTGAGGTTACATCAAACTTAAAATGTCCATTTGATTTTTCTAAGCCTCAGGAATCCAATAAGACAACCCCCTGCAGCAAGACAGTATCTTCAAAGAACCATCCAGGCTCCGTCACTTATTAATGAACTGCACTCGCCAAATATTCCTCTTCCCTTTGGTTCCCTTGAAAATTAGTCTCTGATTGGTTTATTTTTACACCATCTTATGCCGTGATCCTCTCATAAATTAGTGAAGCAGCTTGGCATCTGGAGCCCCTCTTCATTTTTCTTCAGTTACATCCCTGAATGCGTGTACAGAGGGTCTTTCATATTACTATTATTTGCAGTATTACCTCAAGCGTTATTTCCTCAACAGCAATGAACTGAATTCTACTGATGAATATTTCATTTAAAACTTATTTCTTTAACTATTTTGTTCATCCAGTTTACATTCTGATAAAACCTGTTCCCCTCAAATAAAGATCAAACACATCTGAGAGGATGATGGTGATTTTGACGGTCGGCATTTTGAACCGATGCAGCAAAAATGAAGAGTGATAATGAAATGATGTATCATTGGGTCTGTTTTGTTGTATGGAATGCTTTTATAATCTCACATTCAGTCTAGACAAGGGCTTTCCTAATTGACCATGGATGCACCGGTGCAGTTGTTACAAAATAGTTTTTTGAGAAAGTAGGGAATGCTCTACCTTCTGGGTGTAAAGTCAGACAGCCAAACTTTAAATGTAATATCTCCCTTCCAGCACTCTGAATGACTCATAGTACAACACTTTTAATTATTTAATCAACCTGGTAGAGGGTAATGAGTAGTGCGATTAATCATAAAAACATTGTAATCTTGATTCAGATGTATATTCGATCTCATTGCTGAAGTACAGGGATTCTACAGCATTTGAATTTACTAAGCTGCAGCAAAAGTCCCCAGCTTCGCTGTAGCTTATGTCAGCGCGAGTGAGGTCTGGTGCTTTAAGACTATGGCTTGGTATTTCATATCTCTGCCTAGGGGCATTATGGGAGTTGGTAAATGCTCAAATTAGCTTTAGCTTGCCTAAGCTAAGCGCTAAGATAAAGGCTAAGTTAGCGATTTAGCTCTATCCTGCAAGTTTTCGCATCATTATTACAACCTTAATGTTGTGTTTGACCTCAGTGATGAAAATGTGTGAGAGACCTTAACATAGGTTTTCAACTGAGGTCTTTGATGTGAATTATCAACAGGAAAAGATGCTGACATTTGGCCAGAGGACATGAACCTATACACGTTTAGCCAAAGTCTTTTAGTAAAATTAGTAAAATCAAGTTTTCCTTATCAATGCTGGCCGACAATCACATAACTGTTTTTTTCCACTATTGTAATCGCTTTTAGAATTAAATATATATTTCATGTCAAATGTTACTGGGGCGGAACAAAATGAATCAAGAAAAGGAGGTAGAGCGAAACATTCTTATGTTTATGACTTTGTTGGAGTATGCCGTACCATTTTAAGCACATGTTGTTTTAGTTGTGACCTCAAATTTAAGAAACGCATTAGGTTAATAATAAACCCAACTACTCAACTGTGTTGAGAAAACACAAGTCCGCCAGGTACCGTAAGGAGCACCAAATGGAAAATAATTTGGCGTCTTCCCAACATGCACTCAAACAAAAATGCACGTGGTGAAGAGTCAAAGCCTTCAGAGC
The DNA here is from genome assembly GCA_037951165.1 of Lophius americanus. NCBI lineage: Eukaryota > Metazoa > Chordata > Actinopteri > Lophiiformes > Lophiidae > Lophius > Lophius americanus. Next base: position 3,625,538 of record JBBDHG010000037.1, read on the forward strand.
AGTTCAAGGTTTTTTAGATATTGAAAAAAAGAAGCTGATATACAAGGTAGACAAATAGAGAGAGAGAGGCAGAAAGATGACAAGATGATCCTTAAGCCAAGTATGACTCCATTTCAGCTCGTGTTGTTCCATGAGAGCATTAGGAAGAGGAGTAGGAAGAGGAGGACGAGGAGGGAAAATAACCCTAACCTAAGCCAAGATTTCCTTATAACACAATTTACGTGTGTGGTTGTTTTCCAGATTCTAATATTTGCATCATCTCCACAATGGAACAAGCTTGTTTTTCTGACAGAAGTATTACAGTGAGAATGAAGGACTGGTGGAAATTATTGTCACCTTCACTCAACATACGCCCGATTAAATGGAGCATTTATTCCAATTAGAATTGGCTTAAACATCATGAAAAAGCACAATCCAATCGAAATGTCCTTCCACTAACTGGGGATAGAATCAACTTTTCAGATTAACCGATCAGAAGGACAATCGCAGCATATGCACAGTGGAACAGAATAATTCCTGGTCTCATTGTCACACACCTGTTCCGATTCAATTTGTAAGCGCATGTAAACATCAGACCCTATTAGATGACTACTCATGTAAAAATCAAAGCCATGATTTCAACAAAAATGAAGAAAAGTGTCCACATAAACCCAGCTACCATGTCTGAAAAATGAAATATTGTGATTGTGATTGTTCTGAGTGCATAGGACTAGGAGGTTAGCTTCTTCTGGTGCTGGTTCCGAGCTGTTGCTAAAGCCAGTTGGTTTAACAAATGAGCCTTCTTAGAATCTGTTTGGTTTTGGTTTTCCTCTGGCGTGAGAGGGAGTAGAAACACATCGCTACTTTGCTGCATCTTCTTACCTTGCTACTCATGTTGTATTGCTTGACATTGACACATCCACAAGATGGCAGATAACAGTCCAACGTTTTGAAAACAACTAACTTTGCAACGGTAGACCAGGATGTGATAATGTCATTCCTAAATAAAAAGTGGAGGCAAGGATGTAGTCGTTAGGTGTCAGTGAGGTCATTTAGTACACCATGACATGTGCACAGAGAGAGTTTGCTTTCCTAACAGGACCTCATGAGACAGTGTGGGAGAGCAACCCAGCAGCAGCTGATGGTGCTGCCAAGCAACTGTAAATACTCCAGTCCTTAGGGGTGACTTTAACTAGCATACTACCTTAGACAGATTAAATCGGCAGTTTCACCCGAGTTCGCTCCAAAGGACAAACAAGTACATGATCAGAAGGATGTGGTGCATTCACAGCTACACAAGAATCTTACTGAAATCCTGTAGTGTGTGATACCCCATGGGTGCATGTGTAAGATTTGAGACAAGATAATCTGTGAAGATTCTTGTTAAGTGTGTGATGAAACCCGATTTCAGATCTGGTCAGGATTTCAAAACTCATATAAAGATTTCAATCTCAATTTATAGGTTTATGTGAGTACAACAATTCTGCACTATTTCATTCAGAGCATCAGCTGCATCAAAAAGGAGCTCCCTGCTTTCTCCCTCAAACTATAATTGTAACGATAAAAAGTTCTGATTCTGTGGTGTGGAAGTTTTTTTTGCATATGGAGACGATTATGACAGTCAAAAAAACACATGCATGACCGGAAATGTTTTGGCACCGTAGCACCGCCACTAGGCAATACCCAAAAAAATAAATACAGAAAACCTTACATGTCAACATAAAGTTTCGAGCCCCAACAGCGTCACATGGAAAGAAGATGCCACCGTCAGCCACTGACTTAACCGGTGAATGGTTCCACACTGGCACCAGCTCGTCTGGCTGAGAGCCCATTCTTTTAATGTAGAAACCTTGGGTGTTGGTTTGGGGTAAAAGATGTGTCTAAACTATTCTGTGTCATGTTGCTTATTTTATTCACTCAAACAAAACCACATTTAAATAAACAATGTCTCAAATGTAGGTGTATCTCTTTGAATAGATGGAACATAACATTCATAACTTTTCTGGGAAACCGTTTGCTGAAATCTAAGTATTCTTCATATGTTAGTTTGGAAAAAGCCCTTTTATCTCCATTGGATAGTACTCGCTTTCATATGGGAGCTGCTATATTTATACAGTCGCCTTGATGAACATAACAGACACTTGGTACGGAGAGGGATTTCACATTTGTAAAATGTTGCTGGATAACTACTTTATGTTTTAACAATGGAGAATCATACTACACGAAAAAGATAAATGAAGGGGTCAACCCAGCTCGGTGAGAGCGCCCCATACCTGCCCAGACCTCGCCAGTTCCCACATTATGGACAAAGAGCACATCATCTCTACTCCTGGTGAGAGATCACTGCAGAACCAGCAACCGTAGGTGGCTCACCGAGATGATTACAGCAAGTGAATATGACGGACTTCACCAGAGCAAATGCTCATTCCCTTCTGTTCACATTTCCTCTGCAATGGTGGGTCGGTTCAAAATATGCAAGAAGGAAAGGAGAGGGAGGGAGCTTGGAGCGCCATTTCTCCTCCCGGGGACGGATCCCCGGCAGCAGTCTGGGTGTTTATGCTTAATTTCGTTGCATAGGGATTGAGGCTCGTATGTTGTTTACTGTGCAAAATGATTAACTTTGAAATGTGGAACTTCATTGCTAGATGCCTGTAACATTACACACTGGACCTTTCAATTTGCTACACACATGTATATATGAAAAACAAGTATGCAAATTTTGGTAGTGAACATTTTGAGGTTCAAAAACGTCTTGTCCAATGTTGATTTTTATCTACAAATATTCCTAATTAAAATGTTTTTTAAAGACATTTCTTGTTGTAATTTTTGAGTACTGTAATTAAAGGTAATGTGGGGAGATTTTGGGCTGATACATATATTGAACAAGTTTTAAAAGAGTCTTGATGAAGTTTCACACTGCAAATATGAATGGAATGACACTGCATTAAAACGGAGTTAAGAGCCAATTAGGACTATTTTTAATTTGCTTTAAGTGACATAAGATTAATTTGAAATTAGTCTTAAATCAGCCAGCAAAGTCAGTATACCTTATTTCTTTATCTTTATTTTTACAGTGTATCACAGTTAAAAGAATGTGAAATGGGTAGATTTTCACCTGAATCTGCTTAATGGAGTTTTTTAGTGACTTTCATATCGTTTCTTATCTGTCCAGCTGTCCAAGTTCTAAAAACCAATTGTATCCAACCTGTTCAGCACCAACCAGATCACATTGTGAAGTAAAAGAGCCACATATTTCCCTCAGGAGTATGTGGAGACTTTTACAATAGAAATAATCCTAATACATAGGAGGAATTAGGAGGAAGAAAACAAACTGAAGGAAAAGTTATTGTTAATGAGTTGAGAAAATAGTGAGTGGGCTGAAACGATGACGATGAACAGATAAGTATCTGATACTTCCTCTTTATGCACAATTATATAAAACTTTTTTATAATTTTTAAAAGCTAAAACTGAACCTTAAAGTATCAGTTAGCATGATAAACCATGCACATGTACGGCCCCTGGCAGCTTGCGGGCATGTATAACCACTAGGGAGTTTCAGCAATTGAAAGCTGCTGACGCCTTGAGTGATATTTTCCTGACGGACGAACAACAGTTGCTCATGATTGCTTTGGTTTAGGTTAACTGTATTTATGAATAGATCAATTGGGGAGAATTTGCTTTAGGCTCCTCTGGCCAGATGACATAAACAAGAGCTTTACACATGGGCTTACTGGATGATAGAGATTCAGCAAGACAGAGGTCAACAAAGAGATTAAATACATGTGTGAAGGAACCCGTGTCCAGTTGCCACCGTAAATCACTCACCCGCTGAGATACCCTCAGGCAACTTATTGTTTGAGTGTGTGTGTGTGTGGGTGTTTTACGATGGTCATGACCCAGTCAAAGCCACACCAGATTATCAATCACACCCAATCACCATCTGAGCGCCGACTGGCATTGATGCATCATGACTTATGACAATGTTGACAAGAAGCCAAAGTGCATTATAAATTAAATGTATTATTATTTATTATTATTAAGTGTGTATGCGTGAGTGTGTGTGTGGTCGTATGTGTGTATTTTCACATCAGTCGGAGGTGTGTGAACATTACTCAATCACAGCCCTGAGTGAAGCTGCCATGTCCCCGTGGAGAGAGCTGGCTGTCATTGTCCTTGTTGGACTTTTCTGGTGCCTCTCACACTGCCATGCTCATTTAAGGACATTCAGATTAAGATTTCAGTCTTGTCTGAAGCATAATAGCCATCTGATCGCTGACAACAATTTAACAGTCCATGGGAAAACAGTCTTATAATAAGGATGAGGAGAAAGTCTTGGTTACACAACATACTGTAATCACATGACTCACTTTGACAGGAATAGAAAATACCAGGGAAAGTATCTCTGTATGTACTGTACTGTATAGTACGTGCGCTTGTGTGCATGTGTGTGTGTGTGTGTGTGTGTGTGTGTGTGTGTGTGTGTGTGTGTGTATGTGTGGGTGTGTCTCTGTGATTTTAACATAGGAAAGTGACAGTGAGCAGCCCGAGTCTCTGACCTATAATCCTTTAACATTCATCCGTATACCTCTTCACTTGATCTCTCTCATTTGTCTATCCATAAGGAGGGTATACAGCCTTCACTAATCCTATGTGACCACTTCATATAAAGACAGGCACATTTATACACACATGCGCCATCACAAGTAAAATAGTGAATGAGGCAAACACAGCTGGGCTTACACTACTAACCTACTTTGAGAATGTGAATGAGCAGCATCCGCTTCACTATCAGTCTTACTTTGAATCTGTATCATAGCTGTAAGACCCCATCTCCAGCCCTCTCCAGAAAATATATACAAATCAACTTACCGTAAAATACACTGTCACAAGCACACACACACACATAAAGTATATACACTGCCAGGTAATTTAAAAGACTGTGCAACACAAGGACAACCATCTTGTAGCCGCTCTGTGTGACAAAAGGAGCAGAGGTATAATTCTGCACAGAACAGAATTTATGAATGGAAAGTTGAAGGAGAGACTATTACCACTACAATCTCAGCCTTTTTCCCAGCATCAGCCGCACAATTACATCTTATCCTCTCTCCTGATGAAAGCGGGAATGAATTTTGCATGATGCAGCAGCATCTTAGAAAAACAGAGTTGGGGTAGGGGGTTGAAACATACTCATTTAGGCATTGAACTGAGGAAGCGGTGTGGTGCACGGACAAACTGAGCCCTCCAAGTAAGGCCCAGAATGTAACAAATCCATTCATAAAAGCTAGGCTGTTATTTGAGTGGATGCGGGGACACAAAAGTGCCATAAGATGTTGTGTGTGTGAATTAAAGACAAATTTCACACCCAAGCTCTGAGATTGTATTTCACTAATTTTTTATAGAAACAAATCAAAAACCCAATTTACGCATTCCTGACTGAGAAATGATTGAACAAACAGCATAATGATGTAAAATAGAGACATCACCATCCTTACCATCTACATTGGTAGAATTAGTTGCAAGACATGGATCATCATCTTCATATGAAAATCTTTGGAGGTCCACAACAGGCCTGAACCAGATAAGGTACCATTAAAAAAAAAACATAAAACGGTCATTAAACCAGCGGAATCAAAAAAGTACCTTGACAAGATAAGCACCAAATGGATGACAAGACATTATCACTTTCACAGAGTACATCGTACAAGACATTGATTCTTACTTGAGAGCTAGAGCAGTAAGTTTATAAATAAAATGCATTTCAAAGGACACAAAAGATTGTTAAGAAATAGCAATATATTATTTTTGTCAGTCATGGAAAACTTGCACAAAAAAAAAAGAATTCCCGCACACTGACTAATTTGCGAAATAATATTTATTCCAATGTTTCATGTTTTGGTGCTACACCTTCATCAGGCCTTTTTCTATGTTTTGTCTGATGAAGGTCAAGCACCGAAATATGAACCGTTGCAATATATCGATGTATATTATTTTTGCAAGTTAGTCAGCGTGCTGTACTTCCTATTTGCAAGTTTTGAGACTCAGCCCTGTCCAACACACCTTGCAAAATAATTTATAGAATTATTAGTTTGTCATTGATGAAAACAGATAATTTTGGATTTTTGAACATTGCTAAATATGCTAAACATTTCTGAATGTATGAAAAATTCAGACATCTTTTGATATCACAATTTAGTTATGATTAATTGCCCAGCCCTAAGATAGACAAATCAATACATATATATAACCCCCTTTTATAATAGAACACGTATAAAGTTTAGACTAAAGTGAGTCTGGAGTTTGACTCTGATTCTGACTCAGAACTCTGATTGTTCTGTTTATACTTGGAGGATAAACATTAATCATGGATTATGTGAAAAAACTGATGTATATTAGCAGGGTGACTATAAGAGTTTTGAATTATTTTTCATTGAATGTACAGAATCGGCAGTAAGAAAATGTGACCTGAATGCCTCTATTAAAATGACTCTGTATGTCAAAATGGCTTTAGTAGATTAAACCAGATCATTTTGAACACATTTGTGTTAGTAGTTTGAAGGACTGGATGCACTGGCAGTCAGAGGGGGATACACCTTTTTCCTGCACCTTCAGTGGGTCAAACATCTTACATAATTGTTCCAGCCCACCCTTTTCCTGTCCACTCCGCACAGCCTTCTCTTCTCCTCTTCCCTTTCCGATAAACCAGAACCACAGACACACCAGACATGAACCTTCACTCCCACAAAAGCCCATGCGGAGGGAGCAGGACTTTCTTTGCCTGGAATTCACTTCAGCACGTGACTTAAGACTCCTGAGACCTTAAGCATACTCAGATTTTTCTTTCCTAAGGAGAGAAAAAAGACTCTGTTCGCCTCTTCTCTCTCCTTCACGAGACCCTTCATGGACCTCGTGCAGGACAGATCCAAATAATTGACTCTACCATGCCATGTACAACTACTGCACAGCTCTGTCTGTGAGATGAGGAGAAACCTAGACACCTGGGTGTTTTTCTAACATGCTTCAGATGAAAATGTTCTGCCATAAGAAAAAAGACAATGCCAAAGACAAGTAGCACACAAGTCATGTTATCTTTAAACTGTCCTTTATGGTTAACTTGATGCCCGGAGCTTAAATGGCTAAAATCCATTAAATTGATCTCCACGTGGGGCGAGTCAGTCTCAGCGTGTGTTAAGTTCAACTTTAACCACTGAAGGAATTTCATAGCTAGATGTAATACGTTATCTGATATGTTGAGAGGCCAAACTCTACAACGACCATCTCTGTTGGCTGAGTTTAAATGTCCTCATCAATTTCTCAAAGCAGTTGTTGAGCGGAAGTGAGACCTGACTTCACGTGGGTGATGAGTGTTAGAGGGCACAGCAGACATAAGAGAGAGAAAAAATACTTTTAACAAAACCAAGTTCCAATGGTGCAGAGAAACTTTTCTTTGAATTTATTTCTTTTTTAAATGCAGAAAGACAAACACTAGAACCAAAAACAGGCATTAATATTATGGCTGCCCTGTGGGTGTTTAATCTGCACAGAAAAAAAAATGTAAAACTGATAAGTAGCATTTTTATTGGCTTTTTTTTGTAAAGGGAATTCTGCCTGTGATCACACATTGTCTCAATATGGCAGACTATCAGCCAGTCATGGATAAAAATATTGCAAAAGGACAATATCCTATCTTTAAATTATCTTTGATTAACTTATCAAACTTATTCAACAGCCGTGTTCATTTGTACAACCAGTTCATGTTTCCAACATTAGCTTGATGTCATTAATATTGCTATTTATGAAAAGTATTTTTAGCCACTCCTATACCACAAATCTGGTGCTCCTGAACACCCTGCAGGGCCCTTAGGTCCTTCAACATCTGTGTAGACCATCACTGCCTTCCAGAGACCCCCAAGGCTTGAAGTAAACGTCCACAGCCAGCCACCTTGCTGAGGGACACATTTCTAAGAAGTTACCTGCCGTGCAGGTGAACCTGATGACCTTGTCTTAAGAGTTAGAATATGGGTGGAGAAATATACAGTCACTAGCATTAAGTGGTTATAACTCCAAAGCTCTATGAAGACTTCAGGGCACCCCTCTCAGAGTGTCTTGACAGTATGTGGGCTGTGGCGGAAAAAAGCACCAGCTGCAAATCTACTCCACAGACAAAAACAAAAATCCTAAATGTAGCAGGAAGCTGCTGGCGCTGTCCTGTGGCCGGCAGATAAATGGCTCGGAGATCTCAAGCCCATCACATTAAGTGTGTCTCTCTTTGCTAGAGTTGAACTGCAGTGTTCCATAACACCACAGACCACACACCCACACACTCAGCTACCAAATGTGAATGGCTGGTTTTCACAGTGCATATAGTGCTGCCAACAGTCAGAACCATCATAGGGTGATCCCTGAAACCCATGTCATAAATGCTCTAATTCAGTGGTACTCCGCGTACCACCTCAGAATATATCCGGCTCTTACCACCATTATGAACCATGTAAAAATACATTAGTAGAAGTAGGTAACCCTATTCTGCTAAACGTAGTTCAAACAGGAAGAAAATATATTCCCAATAAGAATATTATTTATTGTTGACTAGTCAGCCACAACCACACTGTTCAAAGGAGTAGCTCTAGAAATGGCACAAACTGTTACACCATTATAATGTAACGTGCAGCTCCCCACACACATACAGTACACAAACATACAGAATGCACGCTTAGCAGGTGACAACATTAACAATAACAACTGTAAGTCCACATTTAAAATGTGATGTAACCTGAGTCATATCTCCTTACTGTTTTTCGCCGTTTGCTGCTGTTGATTCAGGGTTGCTGCTGTGTTCACTGTCTTACACTAGAGTTTCTACAAAGATGCTAACAATATTCTCCTCCCAATTGCGGTGTTATAAAAGTACTCGTAATTTTAGCTTCCTCAGCTTACTGTCTTCTTGTCATCACACTTTAGCTTGTAACGGCTTGGCGTGCGCCTAAACCTGACTACGTAGCAGGTTGATGGAACGGCTAAACTCAATTAAAGCCCATCTAATTTATGTCGTTGTTGTAATATTTCCATTTCATTCATCATAGTATTTTGATAGTATTATACGTGTTAGCCTTTTTCTGTTCTTGTTCCAGACCATGGTCGGGGAACAGGGGATATGATTGTTTATTTAACCCCTTTACCGTTGACCAGCAGCAGCCAAACACCACATCGGAGACTCCACCTGCTCAGGGAAGCTGCAGCTTTTATTTCAGACCACTCTGCCCTGCTCTACGCATACAAAATCACTTAGTTGCTCCAAATTCTTTGCTAACTCTGTCTTATTCCTGTTCTCACTCATGCTTCAGCACGGCTCTCTCTCGTTCTCGCTCAACCACCCCCTCGTACACACGTTGAGGTTCTCTTAAAGGGGCCCTGCCCTCCTGCAACATACGTGTTTAAACTAATCTTGTTTAATTTTGTAGAAGTAGGCATTTTCAGAGATTCCGCTAGAGGGAGCCTGCGTACCACTAGTGGTACGTGTACCATAGTTTGAGAACCTTTGCTCTAATTCATATCATGTGAAAATGATTCTTGAAGACTTGACTGAGCGGGTTGAACGCAGCTCGCTACCTAACAAAGATTACACTTTACACTGAAAGAAGGGAGGCAGAAATAAGGTAGGTGTAAATTTGATTGACTGTCAAAGTCACTCATGTGGAACAGAATTTGTTACAGTAAGCTACACTCAGTCTGCTCAGTTAGACAGACTCCACTGCTGCAAAGGCCCTATGTGTCAGACTGTATTGTATTGTTGATATTCATGCATGTCACATTGATTACAATGGACCTGTTTTCTCCAGGCCTTGTGAGTCAGCAGCAGGGGTAGTTGCAACGAAAAATCTTTATCTCTCTCCATTTCTATCTCTATTAACGAAGCAAGCAGTAACATGGTAAGACAAGTCAGAGGTGTGACATGTTGACAACATATGATGGGTGCAACCCACAATGGGGGGGTTCAGAAATTAGTTAGTAACAGAACATCAATCCTCAATTGCGGAGAGATAATGAAATCAGGGAGTTCCTTAACCTCTAAGCGGAGGTCAAAATTGAATTTCATGTACCAGGATGGTAAATGGTTGTCGTTGCAATATTATTGTGTTCCTTTACACAACGCTGTTCTTCACACAGAGAAAAAGTATTTTGCTCGTGGAACACTGGTTATGCTAGCTGAAATCACACAAGGGGCTTTGTTAGGGGGGCTATTACACAATCTGTGGTGTGTTAAAAAAGGCTCTAGTCTAATATAGTAGAATATAGCTGTGTTAGCAGACCCAGCAGTATGTTCAGCTAAATGCTAGCAGCAGTTTGCTAAAATGCTGCAAAATATAATGATAACATGTTTGTTTTTGCAGGTCTAACATCATGTTCAACGATTAACATTGCTAGCATATGCTTATTAGCACTTAACAGAAAATACAGCTGAGAGTGATCGGAATAGTTTTGGAGGCTATACGGAAAAAGAGTAATTTTAAAATGTTGACAGTTTGTATTGATTTGTTAGAATATCTTTCAATCACGTAGATATGACTGTATGTACAAAACCGGTATGTGAATGAATCCAGTATATATCAACTGTTGGATTGGATTGATGGCATTAGGATTCATCCCGGTGGAACCACTAATCTCTTTGCCAAATGTAAGTGCAACTCATCAAACAGTTGTTGAGATACTTTAGTTGGAGCCAGAGAACTGGAACTTCCAACTGACCTACCAACGAAACATTGTTACCATCTACAGAACCGTTCCACTAATTTGTGCTGCATGATGAAGTAATGAGGACTTCAAGCTGATGAAAGTGAAAACAACATGGAAAGAGAGGGAGAAGAAACAATTGAACATGGAATCACCATTGAAAGGGTGACCTGGATTGATTAATGGTTGTGGATGGGCAGATGCCCCTCTCTGTTCAGTGAGTTATTTATGACAGAAAATTAGAATTTCCATGAGAAGAGACCCCTGCAAAACACTGGTGAGTCGATAAATTGATAATATCTATTTGACCACTGTGCCTCACTGGCAGACCTCAATATTTCTCTGGCCATTTTGTAATTTTGCTCTGGCACTTCATCCCGCCGACTTGCTCTCCTTCCCTCTCAGACATCATACCATCGCTGCAACTACGACCTCTATCAATCCTTGTGGTCGTACATTATTCTCATTGTCACGCCTTCCTAGCTGTGACTTCTCAAATCAGACAACTCTGTTTCTCACTCTGTCTGCTCCTGTCTTCTTACTAAGCTGACTTATGGCAGGGCAAAAGGTGTGTGCTCCTTTGACAGGAATGACTTTCAACCAAACTGCTGTGTCAAATAAGTCCTTGATTGTAATCCATACCTACACAGACACTAATCAGCCAGCTAGTTCTGCCGGCCTCTCTGCTGTGTGCTTTAGTGTGGGTGCTAAATTGTTCCCATAGAAAGTAGTACATGTGTACATAAGTTCCTTACTGTTCATCACAAAACCAAAAAGAGAATCAGAGTTCTGCTATCTTTCCTTCCTGGAATCACGTCATGCTGACTCACATGATGCCCCAGCAGATAATCAAAACCACGGTGTCCCTAACAACCCCTACCCACCCCACAATGACAGCTTTATGCCCACATACCATAAATTGATAAAGTCAGATCCTACAGCTCTACAAGCAGTGAACCCATCGGACTGAATACTACTGGCAAACAGAGGTGAGACTGCAAGCGTGTCAGTTTCCCAGATAAAGTATTAAAAAAACTCTAACTGTTAAGTTTGTAATAGGGGGGAGCTAGACTGAGACAACTGATAATGGTTGGGACCAGAAGGGCATTGAAGGGGGCACAAATCTTGGAATCCTTGGAATACCAATCCTTGGAATCTGATTGGGCACAACTGGGGCCCCAACTAGTGTCTGAATGAATAGGATGAATAGGATACCTAATTGGCTTTTTAGTGTCAAATGCAATTACTGAGTGGCCCATGTATGCGTTACAAATTCTTATTGTCACATCAATAAAACTGCCTGCAAGAGAAGCAAAACCATCACGAAGAGCCACAAAAAACTCAACGCTAGCACAAAGAGATGTGATATGATCACACAGAGACACAGAATATGTTCACGATGACCACAAAGAAACAAAACCACAGAAAAGAGGTTTGAAATGATAATAGCAAGTGCAAATTGGCTACAAAGATAAAGTTGATGTGTCTTGGCCGTTTGAACAAAGGGTTGGGGACTTTATCGAAAGGCTGTTGACTATATCTAGTTATCCATGCCTGGGGGGCAAGTTTGCAAATAGTATGTAATCACCGACCAAGTTTCATGTTGAATATACTAAAGTTGCTAATTGTCTATAATTTCACCCACTAAACTAAGAAAATATTTGGTATAATTATTTCTCTCTTCTTTGTTATTTCAAAGGCCTTTACATTTACATTTCTTTACATTATCAACACAAATTTACTCATTTTAAAAATGGGTCCCTTTCTCAAAACCACAACTGCAGCAAACTGAAAGGTTCGCACTTGCAGAAATGACATATCCTGAGAACAAACTGAAGTTTGTTGGAATCCTTGCCATTTCAATGATGGCTCAGTGCATGAATGTGCCTGTAGCCTGAGAGAGGACCTGTTGAACCACAGTGATGCCAGCCCACAGTTGACTGAGATAGATAAATACTACTGGCGGCAGGACTAATATTATAGTGATGATGATATCAGTCACCATGCTGATCCATACAAGCTTTGCTGAGCCATCACCACTTATGTAGGTCAAAATCTCTGCATTAACAGATTCAACACAAAAGTAATAAACCTGCTCTTTGAGCCATAGTCACAGCATGAGAGCCCACTGCCTTCTTCTTCCCACTTAGGAACTAATTTCTTGTCAGTAGGATGTAGTACAGATGCTGCTGCATTTTCCTTGGACAAAACTTATGTCAAGTCTTTCATTACTGGAATCATAACCTTCTATAGAAAATAACAAATAATAATAATAATTTAGTAATAATAATAACAGTCATTATGGTGATAATACAACCAATAATTATAAATAACAATGGTAGTATGTAAAAATTATTGTTATTATTATTACTATTCTATTGAAGTGAGAGACATAGTCAAAGAACAACACTTCTTTCTTACACTGCTACAGTTCTGCTGTCTGAATTTGAATTGAATGAATCATACCTTGGTTTTCATCGTCCATGATTGCAGCGTGTATTTCAAGGTACCCCCAAAAAAATCGGTTACAACAACTTCCACTGTATTAAAATGGTCAAATTCAAATACGTGTCCTAATTTCCAGGCTAATTTCCCGATTTAGAGTAAAAATTGTCAAAGGGGCTACGTCTTCTTTTGGGAAATGTTGTGGTCATTTACAACGCGTCTCGGATGCGAGTCAGTTCCTCTGGTTACACTCAGCAGTGTGTCTTAAACGGCAGCTCAGCGGCGATGGTGTGTTTATCGCCCACAGTAACCGGGAGGGTTCTCGTTATCCCCTCAAATACGCCTTCACTCCACTCGTGTCAGGAGAGTAGTTGACAGGGATGCGTAAAGTGTGCCAAAACGTAACCGGAAATACATTGGGAGTGTTCTAATATTTCCTTCAAAATAAAAGGAGCAACGTAATGACACAATGTTTCCTTTCTAGTTTCCTTTTATTTTGGAGTCAACATTTTAAAGTGTTTGTTATATTATCTTAGTTTTTACACTGGACGATAATCCCATCCCAGCTCTGCCTAACAATTTCTGCTGCGCGTAAGCAACCGTCACTGATCGGCGCTCACGTGACCCCAGGAAATATGACACAAAACAGAGAGAAATCTATCACGTTTTGTTGACTGATTTGTGCATCATATAATGATGGGAGTTATGGTAGTTTCAGATAACATGAACCTATGCTGGAAGAAATCAGGATATTAATTTACAGGGATTTATATGAGAGATCATCTTTGTCCATCAGTCAATTAACCAATTCATATGAGAACCTTTAAACATTTGTATGCAATTTATAAGCGACTGATGGGATGTTAAATACATTTATAAACAATTGCTCTCTATTTAAAGATTAAGAAAACAATAAAAAAAAAAAAAACATGGTGAGTTATAAAAAGATAAGACAAGCAATAAAGTAATGATGATAGAGATCAGTAATATTTTGTATCATATTTAGACTCCACATATCTATTATTTTCTCCATCTATTATACCTCTCTCACTGTCAGTGAGAGAGGTTTAAGAGTCAGACACACTACCTGTATTATGCTATGCAATTCATCAGAATCACAAAATACATTGCAAATTTCATGTAAGGATTATTGGTGGATTGCTGCTACTTGTACAGGTGTTGGAGGAGATTATGTTATCACCCACAATTGTTTGGTTGTATATCTTCTTGTCTTTTAGTCTGTCTTTCAGTTTGTTTGGATGAAATCTTGAAAAGTTTTGATCAGATTGTTGTTGTTGCATTGTTGCAGATATTGTGTAGTGGTGGTAGTGGTGGGCCTTGCACCAAATATCTGGTAGATCTGGGTTAGATGCTGAGTCTGGGTTTTTTCACCTTGTTCAACTTTGCAACACATGGCATTATTTTATTATTTTTTAACATTTTGGCAATATCCTGAAAAATGGTAATAGGCTAATCAAACTCAAGATGATCCAAAAATATTTATTCAGTTGGAAGAGGCAACATGTATGGTGATATTACATAACATAAAGGTCTGAGTGAAGCAATATCATCATGGCAACATCACATTGTGTTCAATGATGCTATCAATTTATCAGCGACAAATAAGTGGCACTTTTAGATGTACTGTATGTACCCTCTGAATGTTTTTTGATCGAAAATCAGACATGTACATATACATATTTACATATATACACAAATATATTTATATATATATATATATATATATATATATATATTTCACTTCCTTAAGGTCTTTTAAGCACAATTTTTGAGGTCCTTTTTACTGAGTGTTCTTTTGTCATGCTACTTTCTAATTTTATATCCCTCTACATTTCAGAAGAAATACCAGCAACCATTAATATTATTGACAAAATCGTTTGATCAGTTTTAATTTAATGTCAAAAATTTCATGGCTTTAGCTTCACAAATGTTGATTTGGGAAATTATTCAACCTTTTTTTACATTTACATCATTTTAATTCAGGACAATTCTTTATTATGGACTATTATTTTTCAGTGTGTAAAGGATTATGCGGAGTAAAGGATTATGAACATTTCCTTCTCGAGTGAAAACAAAAAACAAACTCATTCAGGTGCTGATGTATAATTCCACAAACACAGAATATTTTCCATTTTCCTGTAAATACAGTGGAGATCACGGGAACTGGCCTGTCCTTCTCGCCATCTCTGGGGTCAGCAGGCCATCGTAGCGCAAGGACAGTCTCACACAGGAACCACACTTTCAGAAAAAGATATAAAAGACAGACAGAAGGGTTTGTGAAGAATCCTTTGTGCAAAAATTACTCATCAAATTCATCTAAAGGAACTACATAGTCTAAATAGGACACTGCATCAGTTTCCAAAATCTAAAAGATTGATTTCAGATTAAACTGTGAGGATTTGTGGGCGAGACAGTCATCAAGTTAGGAAATAGTGGATGAAACACGTACACACCCACACACACCCACAGACACTAACACACACAGGCACACACACACAAACAGAATGTGATTGTTTCTTTAACACACATGGTTTCAATTATAGCATTCCAGACTCCACAGAGGAGGTGGGGGCCGAGTTTCCTGTGTGCATTACTCCAATGGTCAAGCATGAACAGATGTTTTAATGTATCTACTCATTTGTTTATTCATGGATTTCTCTTTTGAACATATACTCTCCATTCTCAAGACGTAACACAAACAGGTGTCCTGATACTATTTCTGAGAGTTGTGAGATTTAGGCTGGAACTTTATGATATGTTTTATTTTTACAATTAGAAGAATTGAATTTTTTTCTTTATATATGATAACACTTAAAGAGGAAACATGACAATTCTGTGACCAAAGAAATGAGGAGCTAAAGTAGGTTTGACCTTTAGGTTTGGGCTGGAGGTGTCCTTAAAGGAAATAAAACCACATGGTACACCATGCCGTCAGAAGGTGAGATAAAAATCATTTTTTCACAAGTTTAACTTGAAATAGTTTTTCATGAAAAAAAAAAGTGAATGGGCATAAATATCCATTCATTCATGCATTATTCATTCATTATCTACCGCTTATCCTGTTCAGGAGCCTAAGATCGGGCGTGAGGCACATCCTGGACAGGGATGAGAGCCGGTCAGGGGTCTGTGAGTAGACTAAGCAATACCTGCCAGCAAAACCAAAGACAGGGGGCTACAGGATGTTGATCTTGTCTGGCTCTGATGGTCCAATTTTGGGTTTAAATGGAATTCGATGCGTATGATCTGTTACAGTGGAAAAAACTTAGGAATGGTGTATTTAATGTTATGTTTCAATCTACTGTTGACAAGAGGGAGAAAAGTAGGATGCAGAGTGAAGCTAAATCTGTGAGGGTAAGTCCAGTTGAAGGCTCCATTCAAGGTTCTTCTTGACTTCAACCAGTTAGGATCCTTTATATACTAGATGGACTGATGCAAAGTAGTCATCAAACAGAGGAAGCCACATTTAAAATGTTCTCTGTGCAGCATGTGGAAAATAGTTCAAATGCATAATGTCGGAGATTGCTTTGTGAAAATAGTGAGACAAATACGTTTCTGCTGTCCAATCATGTCAGAGTGAACACTCCTCAGGAAGAATACTCTCACTCTCTAGTCTCCGTTCCATTAAAATCAACACTCTGTGCGATCTGTTCCACATAAATGTCATGCTAATGTGTTTATGAGTCATGACCGAAACCTTTTAGTGTGGCCCACATATCCTAACTGATGGGAGGGAATGTGAGCAGGCAGGATTTAAGACTTTGAAAACAAATATATCGATTGGGTTCGGTCAAACGGTGTGTTACACTGAAATTGACCCTTCTTACACGTCCTAAACTCTAAATAAAGTGACTTGGCTTGAAGTGAACACGTGTGGGGTTTTTCCGGCTGTCTGTCCCACACCCTCAGGGGGATGCATGTCTGGCAGATTAGGACAACCCTGGTGGAAAACGTCTGCGGTACTCTTGACCCACTTCACATGACCTGATTGAGCAGTCATACCACTTCATTTGCTCCATTCACCGCAGAAATGCTCTGAAGGTCATTACCGCCTCCCTTTAGAGCTGTTTGATACCCCCTCCCTCAATTATGCACACACAGATACACATGCATACTGCTAGATCTCTACCTCCACCTCACCCAAAGCACCCCCTTCATAAAGTAATCAAGTGGAATTACATTGCATAGCATAAAGCCCCCTGACATATCCAAATCTCACTTTCACAAGCCAGTGAGGAGAACGTTTAAATTTGACGTTTGGAAGGAGTTCCTGTTGAATATTATAAATTAGATGAACTTGATGAGGTTGACATTAAAGGCAAAACACAATGAACTTTAGTTTTCTTTTGTGACGGACATTATAGTGGTTGGTAGATGAACAGCTTTGTACGGTCATGGCACCAACAGGATGAATCATCAGGACATTGGTGAGGTATTCCCCGTTCATCAGGTCATCTGGATCAGATCTGCTCAGTGTCCCCAGAGTCAGTACCAAACATGGAGAAACAGCGTTCACTTTTTATTCACCAAATATCTGGGACAAGCTCCCAGAAAACTGCAGGACGTCTCCAAATCCTAGTTCTTTTAAATCAACGCCTAAGACTTTCTTCGTTGCTGTTGACTTTTGTTCATTTTTATGATTTTTAAAATGATTCTTATTTTTCTTTCTCTCCTATAAAATACTGTTTAGGAAAATATTTATTATGTCTGAGGTCGAAGTGGCTGAGAAAGAGGATTTTTCTTTCTTTTATTCTAGCTTTAATT
This sequence comes from Lophius americanus, assembly GCA_037951165.1. Taxonomy (NCBI): domain Eukaryota; kingdom Metazoa; phylum Chordata; class Actinopteri; order Lophiiformes; family Lophiidae; genus Lophius; species Lophius americanus. Next base: position 3,643,476 of record JBBDHG010000037.1, read on the forward strand.
AATTAATTAATTTCTAAGCTTGTTTTTTATTAATGTTTTATCATCTGTTTTTAACTATGTCTTAATGTTCTTTCGCACTTTGTCGCCATGTTCTTGATTGTTTGTGTATAAGACTTTGAACTGCCGTGTTGCTTAAATATGCTATATAAACAAAGTTGCCCTGCCTTGGTGTCACGAATAGGTCAACATTTTGACCTCCGCTGCAAATTATTTCATCATACTACGTAGATTGTGACATAACCTAGGCTCCGTTCACATCACCAGCCAAGGTGTTAAATTTAGGCTTTTTGATCAGATCAGACTTGAAGATTCTCATTCATAATTCTGGTGACCTTATCTAACTCTAATGTGATCGGTCATCTCATAGCTACATTTTAACATGAGTCGTCTGCCTCACAGAGAGCAAAAAATGCCATGCTTTGGCCAAAATGGCCCAAAATGCCATGAATCGGATTTGTGTCAGATCTAGAACCATATATGAAAGCTGCTGTTGCGGACAGAGACTTAGAGATTGTGCAGCTAAATTATGTGGTTTTCACTCCAGTTTGTAGATGATTCTTCTGCTGATTATGAGGTAAATAATTTCCACACACTCTTGGGAGTTCCACCTCCATCTTCTTCTATCTGTTTATACCCCAAATCATGGCCCAAAATGTCCAAACCAAGTGACAAGACCGGGGTTTTATACCTCCTTCCGGTTGTGGAAGGTGAGGGGGTTAATGTTTGGGTGATGGCATGCGTGCGCTACAGGTCAGAGGAAGCAAAGGGCAGCAGGATTTCCTCCTCTTTCACATGGGTGTAATTTCCAGCGCTGCATCTTGACCACTTCCTGTCGCTATCTGATCGAAGGGCAAAATTGAGGTGATTTTTTTGGATGCAAGGACACATAGAGACCTTGTTTGGCCAGTCTGCAGCAGTGCACACCCAGGAACTTTGCATGAACATGTACATGTGTCTCCCTCAGTGGGGGATGAAGTATTCAAATGATTTAAATGTGGACAAGTATGCTTTGAAATAACTCCACTACAAGTAGAACACTTCCAAAATCTTACTATGTGGACGTATAATGGTCCCTCTCTATACATTATTATATAAACATTACTTCTGTATTAATGTTCAGGTCAGTGTTATTGCAGCAGATGTCGAAGATTGGGGTAATCTACCTACTAACCACGGCTATAGCAAAAGTTATATTCTATAAGTAGATTTTATTTTAGAATATTAAAGCATGTGGGGACTTATTGGAACTCGATTCAACAAAATAGTCTAGTAATTGTCAAATACTTTTCTAAAAACATGCTTGACTAAACGATTTGTGGTTTTATGGTCAATTAGGAGTGCCTAAAATATCAAATCAATAAATGCCCCCAAGAAATAAAACATGCAAAGAAATCATTTTTCCATAGTCTTTGTTCTTGGTGAGGACATTAAAGGGGTTTTAAAAAGGGTTTGACATCCGATGTGCTCCTATGAAAACACAGTGTGATGTCGGTTACTAAAGATAGACATCATAAGAGAAGATAGATATAAGATAAGATATAAGATAGATATTAAAGATAGACATCATAAGATAAGATAGATATAAGATAAGATATAAGATAGATATTAAAGATAGACATCATAAGATAAGATAGATATAAGATAAGATATAAGATAGATATTAAAGATAGACATCATAAGATAAGATAGATATAAGATAAGATATAAGATAGATATTAAAGATAGACATCATAAGATAAGATAGATATAAGATAAGATATAAGATAGATACTAAAGATAGACATCATAAGATAAGATAGATATAAGATAAGATATAAGATAGATACTAAAGATAGACATCATAAGATAAGATAGATATAAGATAAGATATAAGATAGATATTAAAGATAGACATCATAAGATAAGATAGATATAAGATAAGATATAAGATAGATATTAAAGATAGACATCATAAGATAAGATAGATATAAGATAAGATATAAGATAGATACTAAAGATAGACATCATAAGATAAGATAGATATAAGATAAGATATAAGATAGATATTAAAGATAGACATCATAAGATAAGATAGATATAAGATAAGATATAAGATAGATACTAAAGATAGACATTTCGCACTTTGAGATTTGATCCAAATGTAAAGTGAATTATAAATTAAATGTATTATTATTATGATTATTATCCTGATCATGATTGCGTGATATCAAAAGAGAGATTGTGTGATGCGGACACTACAGTAGAAAGGTGGTGCTGGATCCTCCCATAGCATGAGATGAAAGCCTAAATCGTCAATAGTTGAACTATCCCCTCTGGAAAATAATCTTTTCAGTCCTTTGCCGCTAATCTTTTACAGAGGGGAAAAAATGTAACCTTTAATATGTTGATGCTGCTGGACACAGAGTCTAAGATAAATCATTAGATAATAATATATATATATATTTTTTTAAAATACTATTTAACGTAACACAGATATCAAATAGAGCAATTATTTTGAAGTTAAGTAAAGTATGAATGTGCTAATCCAACAAATCAATGCAGAAATGTAGATTAAAACAAATGTTTACATGTTGAAATTAGAAATATGTCACACTAACAACTTTTAAAACTGGGATCTTCTTCAGCGGCTATACAACCTACTTAAGTACTGCAATACGACTACAGAGAATAAAACAGACATATATCACTCCCCCGCACATTTCTCTCTTTCTGCCTCCCCCTCTTCTCCTCCCACTTACTCACTCGTTGTCTTACCACCTGATGTCATCGTTTTAATCACTTTGCATACACCACTTGTCCCGTTTTAAGCATTTGCATAGAAAGCGTTACATGGGTCTAACTGAAAACCACAAAGTGGATGAGAGAAGGATCCCTAGAAATCACAGTTTGAAGACTGAGGCATCAGAGCTGCACACATGTGGATTAATGTTTGATTACATTAAGCTTTAGTAATCCATTCTCTCTGCATGGACATGGTGTATTCATCTGTGGACGTCGTGCTGATGCACATGTACAGTTTTGATTTGGAACATCAGGAATAATACGTCAAGCTCAATATTTTATCCTCATTTTAGGGTCAGGTTTTTAAGATGAGGAAAAGTTGTTTACTGAAGCTGATTCCAGGTCACAGACTCAGCAGCGACTCCAGAATGGATTTCCTTTTTTTGCGTATTAAGCCTAAAATTGACGGGAAAGAACAAAATTTGGTTTGTCAAAAGGAAGTGCATCAGAGTTCTGAACGCTCAAATATGTGGTATGGATAATTGCATTGGTTGAACCTCAAAGAGAAAATAGCTTCAATTGTGGATGAAAAGCTGCTCTTGCCAAACCAAATAAAATAGTGGATTGTGGGCATTGTATTATTTTTCATTGTCTTAACTGTCATCTGGTATAGGTGGGTATTTTGTGTGTCATCCTTCGTCCCAAAGGAATAAGGTTGATGTAGCTCTATGGTTTGGGAAATATACCTATTCTCTGAGTTGAAAAAGAGAATCTGTACCAAAAGGGTTTCTATAAGAATGTCAACATACTGTTTTAACCCTTTGGTGTCCTGGTCAACTGTTTGGTTGAGCTCATTTTGAGGCACTACTTCTTATTGAAAAATGTGTGCCACCTGGCTGAACCTGTTTATAATACAACTCAGCGGAAGAATGTATATGTTAAAGGGTGAGGGGGCAAGGAGGGAGTCTTGTGGGAGGCCTTTGGTCGAAGGGGTCAATGCGGAAGAAGAATTCATAATGGCTATGGATCATTATCATCAAGTCTTATTCTCTAATTAATCTCATTAAAATGGATTATTTTCTATTAAAATACCAACTTTCATCATGATTTATTTTTCCAAGTCTGTTTTTAAAACATACTAGGCCAAACTATTTTTTCCTTTTTTTTCTATTTTGTGAGGACATTAAATGATTTACTGTAGAAAAAGAATCTATGTTAACATTTTAAGAAAGATAATACTTAGACCCCAAACATAGTGCTCAATATTACACATTATTGAAATTGAACTAGTGAGAAGATGTTTAGCTCTTTACAATGAGTTTTTGTTAGATAAGGGAAATGGACCCAACCCTCTGGCTCATCAACATTCATGACACCAATTATGATACAGGAGAGGTGTCTTCAAAGCTAAAATTAAGTATTAATGACATTATAATACAACTAAAGTCTTATATGCTTTAAAAAAAACTAAAACTAAAAACAGGCACTGTTGAGATCCTGCACCATGATGTACAGGATCTTTGAGATCTTTGAGATTTGATCCAAATGTAAAGTGCATTATAACTTAAATGTATTATTATTATTATTATTATGTTTTCAAATTTATGAATGATGTGTAAGAAAGTGAGTTGCACTTCAAATATAGCTTTAATTGAATCCCTTTCATCACCATTGGCAATAGTATGACTCCTTCACACTCAAATAAAACAGATGTGAGCTACTGCAGACGCCAAAGGCTAAAACTCTTTATTCCATATGCACCTTTTTCTAACAGCACAAATGGTGGCTGGAAGAAACAGGTTGAAGATAACCTGACTTATCCTTCATCTAAAGATCTCTCTCTCTCGCTCTCTCTCACGGCCAGTATCATATATGGCTATATATATATATATATGAGATAACATAATAAAATATTTTCCTCCAGCAAATCCCTGAGAAATAAAGCTTCTTTTTCCAGAAATGGGGGTGAGGTGTAGGAGGGTTTGTCTTTCACATGGAGAAATATAGTTGCCTTGGCAACCCTTGATGGTTTTACACGGCAGCCTGGCATCAGAGTGCCTGGTTAGGATAAGTTTGCTGGAGGTATTTTGTGCTGAGCGAGTGTGTCAGCAGTTTGCAAATCTATTTTAAAAAGTGCATGTTCAAGGGAATGGCCAAATGTTTCCGATGGATAAGATTCCCCAAAATACTGTACAAAAAATGAACACAGAGGAGGAGTTTTAATTGATTCACATGAGAGAAAGAAGAAAGTGTCTTGCAAATTTTTCATTTAAAGTGATGGACTTCATGTATGAATGATTCTGTTGGAAAGGTAAAATCACTATGAAACATTAGAATAAGCAATAGAACAATAGTAATTCGATGAAGATGAATAGTTTTATTATATTACAGCTTTCTGACCTCTTTCATAATCTCCTGCACAATTCTCTACAGAGCTTAGATGTCTCAATTCAACATTGTGATTGGCTGCTGCCCTCTTGTGGCCGATCCGGCTATTACAATTAATAATAATTAAAGAGTGTAAGGCCATTTAACTAAGTTAGTAAAAAAATATATTTTTGAAGGTATTATGACTGCTTCAATACAACGGTAAAACGAATGGAAACAATATCACACCTTTCGCCGAGTCTGAGAAATCTTGTCTTATATTGTAAAATTGTTTGTACATCTTCGGTGGCGGGAAGGTTTGAGAGAAATCTCAACATACCAGGTTTGGTCAAAACTTCTTAAACTGATTTTTGTGAGCTGTCTAAAACATTTTAGAGAAATATCCAGGATTTCTTAATCCATCTATCTAATCCCAATGACCAACCCCATGTTAAATGTACCCAACTGTATAAAAGAAAATGACACCTCCAAGAATACTACTGCAGAGGCAACATGATCAGGATCCTGTCAGAGTCATGCTGATTAAGGAGCAGTGCAGCAGAGGAGAAACAAGGGGAGCGAATACTCACCATGGCACAAGAGTGGATCTTACACCTCTATTATGCAACCAGAGGAACAACGACAGTGAGTATCCAAACTCTGATCATCCACATGTAACCATCCAGACTCAGGATTGATTTATTCGCTGCACCAAAGAAACAGGTTCGACCTTACCACACCTCCAGCAGCACAAACCAGTTGCATTCACAATAGCCATGTACATACTGAAGCAATAAATACTACCTGGGGCATGATGACAACATGGTAACATCGATTCGCAGACTCAGCAGCAATTCCAGGCAGCACTGACTGAATAGTGACTTGCCGCAACTCATGATGACATCCAGAAGTTTTTCCAGGCCTTCGAGGAGGATTACTGAAGGAATCAATGCATACTGGGGACACAGTCGTTACAGATTGTATAGAAAGCTGCATACCTTTGGTTTTGGTCATGATGCTATAATTTAACTTTGTTCAGCTCTATCTTATGTGGGCTTCTTTTTTTTTTATTTTTTAAAGATAAATAAGGAATAAAATACAGGTTCGTCAACACAAACCACAAAAGCCAATTACAAATAAAAAGAGTGATGCATTTCTAAATCCATTTTTGTGTTTCATCATATAATTTCTGTAATGATATAATGAGTCTGAATAACCTCCTATTCAGTTGTGTTTGCTAAAACAGCTTAGATTTTCTTACTCTACATAAATTAAAATTTTACATTGTTAATGTAAGGGGGGATAAAAGTAAATAAAAACAAAGTTGATGGAAGTGTTTTCGTTACATTTTGACTAGAACAACATTTACAAGGAAACGCAGTGAAAAAGCACTTACATGTATACTTAAAAAAATATCAGTATAAAAAAAAACCATCGCATTCATAACACCCAGAATGTGCTGAAATATAGTTTAAGCGATTAGACATTACATTATAACCAGCAACAGCAAATTACAGAATCCCATTGATTATCTCTTTAATCACTTTCGTCAATATGGGGGATATATTAGACAGCAAGTGAACATTTTCTCCTTGCGTTTTGAAACTTGGAAAAATAGGCACGCTTATAAGGATTCAAGCGACTTCCAAAAGGGCCATTTTATGACTGTTAGATAACCGGGTCAGAGAATCTCCAAAGCTGCAGGTCTTGTTGGGTGTTCCTGGTCTGTTTTGGTTAGTGCCTATCAAAGTGGTCGAAGAAAGAACAATTGGTAGCTTAAGTTAGCTTAAGTCTCACTAATGGTTTTAAGGGTGTGGAGGCTGGTATGTCATGTCCGAACCCACAGAATGGCTGCTGTAGCACAAATTTCAGAGAATGTTAATGTCTATTCTGCCTGAAAGGCCTCAGAACATAAAGTGTATTTCAGAGCAGTTTTGTCAGCAAAAGATAGACCGACACAATACTTGGCATATGGTTACAATTTATGATTGATAATAATGCGTGCTGTGTCCTCTCCGAACACTCAACAAATTGAACACAAGTTCAATTTAGAATGAACCAAAGATGATAAAAAAGACATGATGTTTGAATCGTGATTTTATTAATTTATTGCTCCCCATGTTCAATCACCCTGACCCTGAAGTTGGTGACTTCAAATCCCACCCACCCACACTGATGTTTTCACAGATATATAAATTTGGGACAAATGCATTTAAAAAAAAAAAGTTCATGTTTACACAGACCTTTCCAAAGTGCCCAAGATATGCAGAAACCCAACTAGCGTGATGATGTGTTCGTACAAACACAGAGAAGACAAGAGGTGTTTTGTTTTGAGACTCTTCACTTATCTCCAGGAGAACAGTTGCCAGAGCTGCATTGACCAAAGAAAATGAACCACTTCCATGGGTAAAAGCAACCACAAGTTAAGCCTTCAAGCATCGTGGAGAGAAAACAACATACTTGTTGGTGCCATGTGGTATAACCATTTGCTTTGTACATTAAAAGTGAGATGTTTAAACCGAGAGATAATAAACAAACAGTAAAGACAAGCTACAACTTTTCACTGTAACAATCATCTGGTTTCACACTGAAGTTTTTGATATCCAAAGAGAAAGGGGAGTGTAAAGATCAACACCTCATCCAACACAGTCTGCAGGGACAGGATGAGGTGGTAGTTTAAAATGCTTAATGTAAAACATGTTTTTCTCTCTCTCATCCTGGCACATCACTGCTCACCCCAGCTCATTGTTGCCGACATCTCTGCCATCCTTTCCTCTGCAAAGGCACTGCGCTCGTGTGACAAAGCCTGACAGCCAACAAGGAGCCATGTCACTTTGCATCACACCGGTCTGCAGAATCATTTGTCCTTTTCCTGCACAATCGCTGTGCACTGGTGCACAGTGTTTTTTTTTTCAAGGACGGAAAGATGGCAATGCTCATCATTTATTGTTTTCAGTCCAAATTAAGTATTCAAGATCAGTGAATCTCAATGTGAACCTGTGAAGACATGAATAGGCTGTCAGCAAAAAAAAGCATACAAAATGAATGGATTAGTCTGATATCTATCTTGGCATGCATTACAAAAAACAACTCCAGTTTATTGATATGGGGTTCATTTTGCTTCGATGTTGAACTTTAAATGCATTTAAAGACTGATAAATTGGCCAGTTTTTTCAATGGGGTGACAAAAGAAAAAAAAATATTTAGCTATAATTTTAGAAATATTCTTGTTAAAATTTGAGGATTAAAAGCTAAAAGTGCTCAAACCATTAAATTGTTGACATATGCAAATAAAAGAAGAGGTATCAGAGAAGCGAAGTTACTATAGGTGTATTGGCTGGAATTAAAAAGTCAGTTGACACTGAAATGTAAGAACTTTCTGCTGATATGTTGCGGTTGAAAGAAGTTGTAATGTCAGGTGAAGTGCAAGAACTAATGTCAGGTGAAGTGCAAGAACTGATAGTGCTTTGACTATTATTTATTTCTCTTTTCCAGCGTGTAAATTTCATTTGGTTTTAAAAATACAGTCTAATGTCTAATACAGGCTAATGAATGAAAAAATGAAGTTTACAGCATCACAGCTGTGAAGATTATCGATTATAAAACGTTTTAAATAAATCATAACTTTAAGAATATAAGAGCTATACCACTAGATCTAATAAGCTTAAGATATTATTATACTGTAGCAGATATATAAAGTGCATATATAAATATCAGTGTAAATATCAATGCATAAGAAGAAACTGCCGTTTTGAAATGCCAATTATGTTAGACTTTATTAACTGTCGCTGTGGTGAAATGACAATCATTTAAAAATAAAATCACGGACAACAAATATTCCTATTACCATTCTTTCGGGCAGGAAATTTGTAATAACTTCCTCAGCATCAATGGTCTTTCCCATCAGCTGTTGGTTTATTTACATTAGCAGGCTTATTCCTTAAACATGGCTACCCACCCTCACTTCATAACGCTTACCTGCAATCTGACATTAAACATCATCGACGCGACGAGGTAGTAGTAGGGGAATCTGATTCGCAGTCGCCATGCGAGATCGAAAAATATCAATAAAGTCCTTGTCAAGCCTTTGGAAAACACTCCATAGGTCTGACCAGCGGAGCCCAAAAACCGGAGAACTAAACATGACAGACTCGCCATACAGGCGGAGTCTGAGCCGGCGATTTCTCCGGTCAGGGTTAATAAGAAGAACCGACGAGAAAAGTGATGGCTGATGTATGACAGTTCATTTTCTAATGATAAGTGACCACAAACTCCATTTTTACATCAGCCGTTGTTGGCAGGGCTGGTCCACCCGAATGCTTCTTTACCGTTTCCAGTTATGGTAAATGGGGGGACCTATTAGTCTGTGACACACGCGGAAGTCGAAAAGCGGTATTTATGTGTCCCTTAACTCAGACTCAAAGGCGAATTGTTTTTATTTCAATAAAATGATTAGCCCAGTACCTAACTGTATGTTACAACAAAGTATAAGGACCACATTGACAAAAAATATTGCAAAATTGAAATAATATTATCGAGAAGTCACGATATTACGAGAGTAAAGTGGCAATTTTAGGCTACTCATTGAAGAGGAAATGAGGAACGTGAAGAATCTTGCCATATTTCAATAATAATTTGAGTTTTACAAATCAAAAAATATTGAATCTTTTGGAAGATAAATACAACATGATAATAAGTATTAGAACTTTAAAAACGCTGAGTAAACAACTGGGTTTGTTCTGAAAGAACAAGAAAGAATCGGACAGACATGGAGGAAGACGTCTCTTTTGTTGAGCAAAAAATGGTGCAATGACGGATTTAGTCGTCACACTGTATATGGAGGGTTCATAAACAGTGATCTTAAAGTAATGTGACTTCTTTACTAACACATTTGCACTCATCGGATGTCGCGCGGGTGTGATTGTGTGTTTATTAGTGGTACATAACTGTCACATCTACTGTCACACAACACCTATGACAGTAAATGACACAAGCAAGCATGCAAACGTCCCTCTCGCCAGTATTAAAATAAGGGCTTTATTCTATTAAAATTACGATTTTATTCTGTTAAATTTACAGCTTTTTTTGTCGCAATATAAGATTTTTGTTTTTCCCAAGGTAGCCCTTATACTTCTCCGTAATATGGAACATGAGCACAAACACGCAATTACATCATACGACTGATGTAACAGGAAGCATTCAAATGCTAAAGGAGTGTACAAGAAATTAACTTATTATCAGTTTAACGGCCTTTATGCTAATAATTTTGCAAATACTTCCTTACATTTTAATTATATCCATGTCCTTTTAGGATTGTAGATTATCATACACGCAAAAATAAAAAGTGTTTTTTTGTAAATATTAAAATAATAATTAAATCTATGAGTAACCTTCTTCAATATCGACTAATGTAAAATGTAATTGTGATGTCTTCATTTTATGAGTTATAATTTTCATAAATCTTCAACATTAAATCTACTATGTACTGCAACTACTCCAATTATTTGGCGAATTGAACATATAGTTCAGCACATAATATCTCCATCCTACAAATTAATCTCCTGCTCGGACCATTCCATCATAAAATCCCCTCAACACCCATGTTTTGTGCAAAACATTCAAGATACAGCATTTCCACACACTTAAGATGTAATACTGCAAGTACAATCCTGTATTACTAGTACAGTACATTATCAGAGAAAAAAATGACCATGTATTGTCAGTTCTCCTCAAAGAGATACCCTAAATTATCTCACAAAGGGAAGAGTTATATGAGATTTATGAACTTCCTATACTGACATGTATTTATTCTTTTTATGAATGTACCACATCATACAAAATCCTGATCTTAAAATTCGACATACCTTTGTGCATGTTATAGGCGCCTGTGTAGACACACGTACAGATATGAAGAACGTATTATTTTGGACTACAAGCAAGTGGTGGCCCATTAAGTACACTAGGAAGAGATGCCTTAGTCATTTTCCCCGTATGATTTTAAACTAAGTGTACGCACCTGCTAGCTGGTATGATTGTCTCTCGAATTAATTGGGAGTCGAGTCTATTTAAGGACGATGGATAGTTTGTTGCAGACTGTATGAAAAAAAAACTAGGACATTTAATCCAGAAAAAAATACATATAAAATAGTCTTCACTGAGCGTTATTGTGACGTCACTTCCTCAATCATTTTTTATTTTTCTTTACCTTATTGCTCATTCTGCAGTCATTTACGAAACAGACTACACAGAGCAAATATATGAACAAGAACAAGAAAAAACAGACTCAAACAGAAAATAAAATATTTATTGTTATGTACAAAGTAAGCACAGGAAACTTCACTTCCTCATTCCTTTTCACACAATGTGAACACATTCACGGTCGTTACTGTCTTCTATCTCCTTTTTAGCTGTCTGTATCAAAGATACTTCCTTTTATAACTTCCCCTTTTAGACAGATTATTGTAGTTGGTTGGTAAAGCTCGCTGCTTGGTTCAGCTTTCTGTGGGCGTATTTCACAGGAAGCGCCATCTGCTGCACGGAGCTAGCTTCATTTTTTCGTCAGGGGTGGTGGCCGCTGTTTTGCTCCATAGCTTCCATATCGGCTCACATGGGAATGTTGGGAGGGAACTGCTGAGTAAACTTGTGCTAAAGTGCTAGATCCCTTACTACAGGTCTCCTTTAAGTCGACCCCCATCCCAGGAGGTCCACGGTACCAACACAGGCCGTCAGCGAAGCGCTGTTGGGGCTTCTGCCACCGTTCAGTTCCGGACAAAGGAATAGAGAGTTGATAGCTGACGTTAGCTTGTCACAGGCTAAAAGAGCATTCCTCTAGCTGCGGCGTTATGCAGGCCATAAAGTGTGTCGTTGTCGGAGACGGGTGAGTTGACTTTATCGAGCATATTTTGAGTTTGTGCCTCCTACCTAGTTTTCACTCGAGTTAAGAAACTAGCTGTCACTCCAGCAGTTAAGGTTGAAAATATTTGTTTTCGGCTCTTCCCGTCAAAGTTGGCTAGCAGCCTCAACTTTTACTACCTGTTAGCGATGAGTTACGAAGACATTTTATTTGATAAAATTCCGATGATTTGTTGTTAATTAGTGATGTTTCGTCAAAAATGTGTCTTACACAATAGCTAGTATGCAAGTTGTTGGCTAATCTTTGACTTTAGGCTACAATATCTCGACGTTGTCTTAACTCTTTTGAGTCAGACATTTTCCGGGTTCATTTCCCTTCCTGGTGCTATCTTTTAATCAAAGCTTAAGTTTGGCAAAAATACATACATATATATATATATATATATATATATTTCTAAATAGTTTTAAGTGAAACATTAGGCGCTTCGTTTAGTGTGCGTCGGCTTGTGTGTTAGTTCCGGTCTATCCTGTTGTCATGTTCGGCTTGCGACATGTTGCTAGCTTCTTAACTTAAGACTTTGCCAGCAGCCCGTGAAGATTATTAAACTAAATCCGTCCTTAAATGTGTACAAACTAATATGTAAGACTCAGCCTGTTGCTCAGGGTGTGGTGGATAACTCGGAAGCTTAGTCATGTATGGTACTGTGACGTGCTTTTATTATTTTCGATTTGGAAATGGGTCATTGCAGCAGATAGGGTTTATACTATGGTCTAATACACTAGCATAACATTTTTGAAGTTTGTATAAAATGTTGATCTTGAATAATGTCTTGGTCTATAATTTATGTATTGTCAACGCCCTGCATGCATCCAAAGTGAAAGTAAGGGAAGACCAACGTGCATTTAAGAGGTGTGATTTGGATGCCTGAATAGGCCTGAACCTGGTAGTTCATGAGCACAAAATTGATTTTTGTGTCAGGTCATAGACATCCCAAAGACAAGAATCTAATATGCTCAGCTTGGAAAATGTATGATGCACATTCGTTGTGTTTTTTTCTAAAATGTGTTGGCTTTTTGATTTAGAGAATGATAGGTTTGTTTATAATGAAAATTATAAAAGCAATAACAATTCATACACCAAACCAAAAAATTAAGAGAATATTTCCTCACCTTTTCCCTTCCAGAGCTGTGGGTAAGACCTGCCTGCTCATCAGCTACACCACCAATGCCTTTCCCGGAGAATACATCCCCACAGTGTGAGTGTCTGAGACTGCAGTCCATTTTCATTTACAGTGGATACCTTTGGCATGTCATGGCAGGAAAATCACAGGTCTATCAATGATTGCTGCATTCCTCCGAGTGGAATGCAGCGGTAGGAACTATCAGTTACTTGGGCACTTAAAGGAACTGAGCATTAATGGAACTGATCCTCATTGTTCAGATCATCTTGGTAGCTAATCCATTAAGGTGGCATCTTGCTTGTTTGTATATAGTATAATTCATTTTTTATTAACAAAAGTTTTATTTCTTTCATAGTTATAATTACAATCCCTCCTGTGGATTGAATCCAAGTATATTCAGAAAATATTTTATTACAAGAAGAAAACCACCCTATTTAATTCTAGAATAGCTATACTCATTTCATTGTCTGTTGTGTGGGCTGGCATAGCAGACAGTTGATAAACAAAATTTAAGTTCAGGAAAGACAGATTTAGTAAGCAATGAGCCATTTTCTAAGCAACTGAGTTGAAGTGGCAAAACAGTCCATCGGATCATTGAGACTTAAGTTTTTTTTTTATTTCACATCACATTTTATGGCAGTATTGATATTTTATGATTTCACATTAATTATGATGGTTTAGTTGATTTTGATATCATCACTTCTGTCAGGTTTGACAATTACTCCGCCAATGTAATGGTGGATGGGAAGCCGGTGAACTTGGGCCTTTGGGATACAGCAGGACAAGAAGACTATGACAGACTCCGCCCGCTTTCATACCCACAGACGGTAGTTTAAAATAATGTTGTATTTCACCCATTGTGGCACCTTACATAATCTATTGGGGAAATTTTGGGGGAAGAAATAAGCCACACCTTTGCATAATCATGAAAGATGGGGGTTTTGCAACAGGTGATAGTATTTGTCTCTGACTGTTTTTTGTTTTTGTTTTTTCTAACCAGGATGTATTTCTCATTTGCTTTTCGCTTGTGAGTCCTGCCTCATTTGAAAACGTCCGTGCCAAGGTGGGTAGATTTTATGCATTTAGTGTGGAACACTTAAATCAAGGTGTGGATCATGGTCATGGTTCTCTTAGGGTGTAGCTGTAATTATTTATGGATTGCTGTTGAATATTGAAATATATTTATTGGCTTATTACTCATTGTCATCGTCATTATTTAACTTAAACATCTTTTTGTCTATGCCCAAGCAGCATTATTTGTTGAAGACTGATAAAATGCTAAAAATTAAACTTGCCCTATGATTGAAGCCTCACATTAGTCTACTGTTACAATACTTGTGGAATGTATCACAAAGTTAATTTGACAGCTATGGCTTACTAGTTCACTGGGGCCAAATGCCATGTGTTTACAGTCAAACAAACTGACATTCCTACTTATTAGTTGAATCTATAGCTTATCATTACGATTAATTCAGAGTTATAGAAAAAAATATTTTCGCACAATTTCCACACTAGACTAAAAACAGGGTTTTTCATGGTCAGAAATAAAATTGACCGTATTTAACAAATGTTATTTCCAGCTGCACAAACTGAAATATTGTTATTCTTCACACTGACTGCTTCAGTATAACTAGCATTTATTATGATTTATTTTTTATTCTTTCACCACATTCCCATTGATTGTTGCAGTCCCTTCATTCATTTTAATGGAGTCCATCCAAACGGAGGGGATTCAGCGTAGGGCTCCAGCAAAACACCATGGAGTTGCAGCTTGAATGAATTTTATCTTTTATTTCTATACAGCATCATCTGGCAAGGTTCTGAATGTTGGCCAGTTAATAGATGCAATGGCCCATTTCCGCTGGTCTACTTTGTAATGTGAACTCTTAATTTCTAGTATTTAGTTGAAGGTAAATTGGTTATAACCGTGACGGCGCTCCAGAATTTTACTGGCTATGTTGTGTGGAACACTTAAAGCTATTAGTATGTTATTTAAATTGGACTTCTGGGGCCAGATTAAATTTTTTTGGTTGTTAAACCACACTTACCCACTGATGCAGCCTCTTGCACTGCTTTATTGCTCAGTTTATTTCTATCACTAAAGCTTGGACAAACATTGGGTGACTTTGTGTATTTAAATATTTATAGACCAATGGGATGATGAGTGCAAAGACATCCGCACACTGTCCACTAGTTCACAACAATTCTAAAAGCAAATTTCGAAACGAAGGCTTGTGTTCATTTGTGTCTGGATTTGTTAATATACGGTTGCTTAGATGTTTGCTACGATTGAAGGTGACGACAGAATTTCAGCGGTTTGTATGCAGCATTGATCAAGTGTCAAAACAGAAATCAGGATGCCTTTCAGATGAGCTCATTAACTCAACAGAGACCAATTCAAAGTTTTACCATCCACTCATCGCTCATGCTTTTGTGCAGTGGTACCCTGAGGTGAGACATCATTGTCCCAACACTCCCATCATCCTGGTGGGTACCAAGCTGGATCTAAGAGATGACAAAGACACCATAGACAAGCTGAAGGAGAAGAAACTCTCTTCAATTACATATCCCCAAGGACTGGCGATGGCTAAAGAGATTGGTAAGAAAATGTATCTACTTTACTGAGTTTTATCTGATTTTTGTGTCTGCGGAAATATTGTAAGCAAAATAAATATTTGTTTCCTCAGGATCCGTCAAGTACCTTGAGTGCTCTGCCCTGACTCAGCGTGGCCTTAAAACCGTGTTCGATGAGGCCATCCGGGCCGTCCTCTGCCCTCCTCCCGCCAAGACGAGGCGCAAGAAGTGCTCTTTACTCTAAGATATCCTCCACTGGAATGGTTAACGGTGAACATTATCGCTAGTGGTGAGGGTTTCGAGAGATCACCGCAGAAACGCACCAGTATACAAACAAAAACTATGTACTTCAGATTATTTCCTTCCAGATGTCTCGTTACAACAGTTTCCACAGAAATATTTGAAAGGTGTCAGGTTTAGGAGAACAGGGTGAAAGATCATATTTCTTTCTCATCATCATATACTGTATAGACAAGGGAAATTAAATTCTTGAGGCCTTCCAAAACGGCTAGGTTGTTTTGTAAAATGGACCATGGAATGTTTTCAATATGTGCTTCCACTGGTTGTCAACCTTTTTTGTTTACAGTCCTGTTTTTAGTGAAAGAAATATTGCCAAATGCATTCTGCAGATGTGCTGTATTTTAGCAGGAAAGAAAACTTTAGTTCTGTTGTATCCAACCTTAAAATCTAATACAGCTGACAAAGCTGTTGTGTGTCGCCATTAGAACAACTTCTGATCAATGGCATTTTTATCAATGTTCAGTTTGACTATTTGAGAGTCATTTGTCATCACACCATCACTTAAGAACTTGGAGTAACCATCTGTGAAGTTCTTTTTGCCTCCAGTTAGTTCGTTTTCAATTAATGCACATTATTTCTGCTCATTCATTCTAATGGATGCCTTAGACGTGGAAAATACAGAATGTGAACAAATCTACCGACACCAACAGTGCTATTACACGTAAAAACCAAAACAATCCAGTATTTTATGTTTAGATCCCATTGGACCTTTCAAGTTTATCGTATTTCCTTTCCTCCCTACGTTATTTCCCCCTTGCATTGTCTCAACTGTATAGCTGTCCATGTGTGCAAAGCCTAAATATTGATTTAGATATCTGATTAGAACGGTTTAGGTGTATAGGTGGCGGGGAACAAGAGCACCTTTAATGCTCTGTGGGCATTTATCAGAAACCTTATGTGCAGCATATTTTGATTTTACTAGCATCACTACTGGCTAAGCTATGTCACTGAGAGCATCAACGTCTCTTGATAACAGTAACACAGCTACTGTTAGTGATGGTGTAGTAAACAGCATACTCATCTTTTTGTTATAATCATGTGATTTGACTTTTGTATCTCTCTTTATAGAAGTTACACTTCACTCACTGTATTGTAAAACTAACATGAATATTTCTTTGGTTGTTACCTCTACAGCTAACGCTCCATTAATCTCCTTACAAGTCTAGCTTTTGTAATTAATGCTGATAGCATGTATGTGCAACATATACTGAAAACTAAGATTAGAATTGCCAGTTATATTTTTGCCTATTTACAAAATGTATTTGAACTACTAGATCAGGGGTTAAGTACATGTTGCTCATCTGTATTGTATTCTGACATCAAGCCAATGTTTTGACTATTATGGATAAAAGCTATTGTCACTTTTTTGAAAAAGCCAATAAATTCAAGTTAAACCTATTCTGTGTCTTTATTGGACCATGCAGCTAGTTTTCCGGAAGGCAGAACCTGCAGGTTTGGAAAGTTTCTTTCAATTTCTATAGCTGGATTAAAAAAAGGCACCATTCCAGTGCTCATTCCCTGAACTTTGTAATCATTGTTGACATGACACATTATTTGGATCTGCTCCATGCCAAGTTAAATGCCACCTTTTAGTTCCTTGACACTGAAAATGTGTTTATCATCTAAATTTGAGTTACATTAATTCTCAACGAAGTTTCGAAAGCATCTTTCACAAATCCATTTGAGTATCCAAATTGGCATAATCTCTGCTACGTTTTTGGTGGGCACTACTATGATTCTACCTAGAAGGGGCAGCCCACGTTGAAGCGCCTGCGGAGCTAGGGTTTCAGGGTCTTGCCCAAGGACCCTGCAACAAGTAGACCCTGGTGAGATTCAAACCGGCTACCGATCTAAATATTGGGAGATGGCTGCTCTACCCACTGAGCTACAGCCGCCCCTGGAACCAAATACATTTCCCCACCCTGAATGAGTCTCCCAGATCCCTGCGTACTTTTACTGGCCTTTTCTATTACTGTATTATCTGATTCAAAATTTTTATTTTTCCTAGATCAAATCCTGTACAATTTCATCAAAAGGAGTTACCTTTTCTAGAACTTAAACAAACATGGGTGATGACAACCGCATCCAACTCACTGGCCGGAGCTAATACTTGACAACTGGAGGGGACAAAACGTTTTCATTATGTACATGAGGATCAGATAAATCTTTTATTTACAAGATAAATTACAACATCATGTAAACATAATTGATAATCCATAAACCTACAGGGCTTTAACGCATTTGGCATAGAAACTAAATCTAGTTTACTCGGTCCTCATCTTCTGTTGCTCACGGGCTTGGGCCGGTCTTTTTTGCTGTGGTTCAGGAATCAACAGATCGCAACAATGTCCCGGAGGTCGTTGGTATGCTGAGGAGGCAACAGATGTTATTTAGTTAGCGAAGATGTAAGACACTTGTAAAAAATGTTTTATATAATACTGATAGTCATAACAGATTAATTGTTGTTACTTTGACCAATTTTTTAATAAAGATCAAGTTTGCTGATTTGAACAACAATCACAAGCATATTTGTAATACTTGACAGTATTGTATCTGCAAAACATAAAACCTTAAATAACAAAGTTTAGAAAGCAGCTGTGTAATACATCTACTGCAAAACTTTGAAATAGAAAGTCAGCATGTGACGTACAAATATCCAATTACTACCTCTCTACCAGCTCTGCCCCAACAATGTCATGGATGTGATATTTGATGTGAAATTTCACGTGTGAGGTAGTTCGCCGTTCTTCCAGCTCTGCCTTTAAGACTTCACCATATTTGGACTTTTTCACAATGCCAAGCACTGCTTTACGACCTGACAGGAAAGGGAAACGGTACGATAGTTAGAAAAAACAACAACTTTAAAATGATAAAATATACCTGACATCTTTGAAGCAAAGGACTCCTGCTATTTCATGTTTCATTTCATCACCTTGTATTAAGTACTTTGTGAATTTGCCAGAGTTGGGAATGGAAAACCACCAGCTGCCCGCATCCCTCACTGTCAGGACCCCTGACTTCACCAACTGTCTGCATGATGAGAAGGTAAAGTATGGGCTAATGCTTTTGAAAAATACACAGGATTCACACCTGCTTTGAAAGGGCAAAAAGCTTTAACCACAGAGAAAAAAATACAATTCTGATCCAAGTCCACTTTTCAAACAATGATTCTTTTTTCAAAGCAAGAAAGATCAGAGTTGGTCGTACGTTATCTCTGAGTCTGTGACGAGGAACTCCTTGAGCATCTTGTCTTTGCTGAAACTCAAATCTGTACAAGATGAGAGCACCATCTCCAAAAACTTCCCCACAGTTGCCTGTGTTGCTTTGCCCTCTTCTCCTGCCAGAACTTTTGCCTTGTAATCGGATACAAAAACCAGGGCATAAGCTTCAGCGTCAAACCCGAGCTGGAACATCAACAGTTGTCCTTGTTCCCGCAGTTTATTCTGTGGACCACAAAAAGGAACGGTGGATTGTACCTTCACATTTATGAAGATGAATGTGACATCTTGGACGATAAAGAACCCTCTTACCAGCTCCTTATCCACCAAAGTTTTGTCATCATGAAGGCTGTAGAGCTGGTGCTTAAGAACAATTTGAGGCAAGGTGTCATTGAAGAGCTTGCGGGGGAACAGTGTCATCAGGTACTCGAGTGTGGATCTGACGTCAGCAGGTCCTTTTGGGGAGGTGGAGTTTTCATTTTACATCCTTGAATGGAATCCAAAAAATGACCTTAAAATTCTACGCAGTTGCACCTACCATCCCCATTGCTGACAGTTCCAAACTTCTTTGTGACATTTCTTCTCTTCTTCACCTTGAAATTGTCTGAAATCAGACCCCGTTTTCTATTCATACCTGGGAGGAGGTAAAACAATAGAAAAATATAAACATATTTTCAAAGGAAGCAAAACTTTCGACAGACCAAGTGCGAGTATTTATTTTTGCTATTAGAAAAGTATGTACACACCAAGTTGCATTAATTTCCCGGTCCTTATCAATAACCTTTATAAAAGCCAATTATTTCTCATTTTGCGAGGCTCTTTTTTTCTCATCAAAGTTGTCAAAGTTGTATTGAAAGGCTATTCGCCTTTTTAAACCAAAATAACACCTCGAATTTGAATTTCAGGCACTCTGACTTGAGAATTACCGGTTTGATCAGCTGTCTTTGTCGCTCTTGTTGGCCACCGGAAGTCGGTAGGGAACCCCACTTGAAACAGGGGACACACAAATAAGACATATGCAACACTGAAACTAGTTTAAAAGTTACCTGATAGCTGGTGGTTAATTTAATGCTGTGTTTCATGTCGCGTCGGCTCCAGCTCACATCCCTGCGTTCATGGTTTCAACCAACTTCTTGACCGGAAATGCTTCTTCTTCGTTGGTTTTAAACGGCGCTTTCCAACCAGGGCGTCACGTGCAACACTGCCACGGTTCAAATTCAGCTGTGTACAGTTCCTAATATTTAGTTTATTTATTATATTTATGATGTAGCCGTAAAGGAGAAACTCCCTATCAGATACATGCCAAGTATTTTATCTACTTTAACCTGTCTGTCACAGACATGCCCTTAGTAAAATTAGATGTCCAAATTAGTATTAACTATTGTAGCTAGTTGACTGTAGGTTAATACTTAAATGTCATGAGACTTAGACCAAATATAATTTAACATGTTAAAGGTCATATCAATTCAGTACTGCGTACATATTTACATATTTCTTACTTCCCATAAGTCCATAACCCTTATTTCAATGTTCATATGAAATTCTGGTCATATGTAACAACAATGTGACATAATAACTATAACTTATTTTGTGCCTTATTTCTGAGCATAGAGTGGGATGTTCCTATTTTATCCCTGCAGGTCCATAATTGCTACTACAAAGAACATTCAGAACATAATTAACATCATTAATTAGTCAAAATGTGTTATTTTGACAGCACTGGAACAGTTCAAATATAATAACATATAACATGATCTTGAAAGATATAATACACCGCTGAAATAATGAGAGACAAACTCAATTACAGAACGGTTCTTGATGAAAGAAATATTCAAATTATTTTCTCTTATTGAATTACATTATGTAGAAAACTAAATAATTGAGTAATGGTCAATGGAAACTAAAAACGTTAACTTATAACCCACTGGATTCTAAGTCACACCCAAATCAAAGTAAAAAATTTTAAATCCCAGGCTGATACCACCTGTGTTAATATTGCCACATCAAATCATAATGTGTCTAAGTAATATGTTTGACCCCAACAAGCCTGTATGCACTCCCAACAACATCCGGGCATGCTCCGTTGAAGACAGAAGATGCTGTCCTGGTTATTCTCCTCACACCTGGATCAGGACATCAGTGAGCTCCTGGACATTCTGTGGTACTACTTTATAGCACTGAATGCAGATAACATTACTTTAGAGACTTTCTCAATTGGATTCAGGTCAGGTGAATGTGAGGACCAGTCAATTCTTTCAGGGATATCAATGCTTTTGACAGCCAGGAATTACCTACACAGTCTGGAATGAGGCCAGGCATTGTCCTTCACCAGGAGGAACGCAGTGCCCATTTCACCAGAAAGTAGTCTGACGATTTCATCCTAATAACTAACAGCAATCAGGGTGGCGTTTGCTAAAAATGGAGGTCAATAAGGAAATAAACCTCTTTGAATCTTTGAGAAGTCTGCTGGAGGTCATTTGGTAGGGCTCATCCTGCGCTCCCCCTGCTCCTTACCGGTGCGGCTGTTTATCTGTTGGCTGGGTTGTCCTTCTAAACTTGCCAACCAGAGTGATTGATATTCCACAAGTTTGGTTGACTTGTTGTTATACTGTGATGATTAAGTGTTATCCTAGTTTGTTAAAAATTGATTATTACCACTTAAAATCAGCTCAGCAGTAATTGTTCATGAACATAATTCTTCATGAGAAAAAAACTTGCCAGTTACCTGAATACTAGGGATATAATGAATGTTTTTCAAACCACCTTGGTTCAATTCACCATCACAAGCATTCAACGGTTTTAATATCTTTATTCTTTGGGCTCAGAGACCTTTAGATGATTAGATATATTATTTAGAAACAGTAAATCACATCAAGCTGAGCATCTTCCCCCTGAAGAGTCGGAGCTGCAGGGAAGAAACAGAAAGCAATCATCACAACACTGCTCCCTCAGGGTTGAGACACATGAAGACAATACGTTTCACGAAATGGTACGGTATGTATTTGTGTGTATGTATGTATAACGCAATGTGATGAATAATGTAACAATTATTATTATCATCATCATCGTCGTCGTGGTGTGAACCCACCGTTAGAATTACTCTCCGGAGGGTCTAACGCTCTCAAAGACACCAGCTTCCCTCATGGCGTTGAACTCCTTGACCGCGTCGTACTGCTTGTAGAAGTCGGCGTAGGCCTGTTTCCTCGGTTCAGTCACTGTGTACTTGAAGGCGATGGCTGCGATCAACGACAGCGAGAAAGCGATGGGCAGATGGAATCTGAGGCGTTTTGCGAGCAGACCCCTCATCACAGGCTTCGGGAGAGACATGCTGCGTCGGGAGAGAATTATGCGACCTTCACTGAGTAGCGCTAACGGAAGTATTGCCCTGGTTTAACTGACGTCATAGAAGGAAGTGTTTTCTTCTTCTTTGATTTTGAACGGTGCTTGGCAACCGTTCGGATTCACGCTCCGGTCCACACGATGCCGCTAATGCGCCTAATAGCGGTTTGCTAACCACAATTAAAACCACAGAAGAATAGGAAGAAAAGAAAATGACGACTAACAACATGTATTATCTCTCTAGTGCATAGTTATTTCCTTGGACTTATATAAATACTCCAGCATCTCTAAACGCTAAATCGTTATCCTCTTGCTGAAGACTTTGTATAACCGCTGAGCTTAACGTTAGTAACATTTTTTTTACGCTGAATAAGGTAAGACCCCATTTATTACATTTAATTTAGATTTAGCACTATTGTAAACAATCATGCCAATTCAATAAGGACACTATTACTGTCATACAGTAGAACTGCTGCTAAATCGGAAAGATCTACTAGTTAAGGTCAAAAAAATAAAAAGATAGAGATGTCAATCTTTATGAAAATACATCCTTAGAAAAACGATTTCCATATTGGATTCTTATGCAGTTGCACAACATCCGTAATAGATCATTTTGGTTTTATGATTGTATTACTTCTGTAAATATAAACAGT
The DNA here is from genome assembly GCA_037951165.1 of Lophius americanus. Classification (NCBI taxonomy): domain Eukaryota; kingdom Metazoa; phylum Chordata; class Actinopteri; order Lophiiformes; family Lophiidae; genus Lophius; species Lophius americanus. Next base: position 3,666,681 of record JBBDHG010000037.1, read on the forward strand.
CTGTAATTGTATGCATTTTTAAAATTTACTTAAGTCACATGCATCACAGGTCTATTCTTATTCTTCTTTGTGTTGGTACATAGATTGCTGGGTACATGCAGCACTGCACCAGCTATAGCACAGTAATATGTTCAATGTTAAATGTAATATACTTTATTGATGCCAAGTGTTACAAATAAAATAAAAAAAACACAAGAACTGATGAAGTTTGTCAGGCAATTACAAAATATAAAAATTAATTACATGCTTTATAATTAATTTGTTTCCAAAAGAAAACATCCTTTAGCAAAGACAAATAAGCAACACAGGAAGGAATTCCCTTATTTCTGCAAGAATATAAATCCTAAAAGACAAATAAACAGAGCCCAGGAGTGTGCTAGCACACTGAGAAGCAATAGACTACTCAAAAAAATTAAGGGAACACTAATTATCGCAGTCTGACACCACACCAAGCCAGTTAAACTTCAGGGATACCAATCTGCCCATTTAGGAAGCACAAGTGACTGAATTAGTTTCACCTGTTTTGGTGCGAATGAAAGTGACAACAGGTGCAATGGAGAAGCAAAAGCATGCAAACCCCAAAAAGGGAATGGTTCTGTAGTTGGTGGACACAATCCATTACCTTCTAACTGCTCCACAGTTTGAGGAGGAACAGGAGGAGCACTGCAAGGTCCCTACGACATGACCTCCAGTGGGCCTCTGGTTCGATGTTTCTGATAAAACTGTTAGCAACAAACTGCATGAGGGTTGTATGATGGTCCTCTACTGGGACCTGTGCTCACAACCCTGCAACGCTGAGTTCAATTGGTGTTCACCAGAGAACAGCAGAATTGGCAGGTTTTCCATTGGTTCCCCGGTCTCTTCACAGATGAGAGCAGGTTCAAACGGAGATCATGTGGCAGGTTTGACAGAGTCTGGAGACACTGTGGAGAACGTAATGCTGCTGCATCAGCATCCAGAAAGGCCAGTTCGGTGTTGGGTCAGTGGTGGTCTGGAGAGACAGATCCTTGGATGGTCTCACAGACCTCCACTGGTTGGCCCACGGTACCCTGACTCCTGTTAGGTACCAGGATGAAGCACAGACCCACTATCAGTCCTTACATTGGTCCAGCTGACCCCGGGTTCCTCCAGGATAATGCCCGGCCAAATGTGGTCAGATTGTGTAGGCAGTTCCTCAAGGACGAAGTTATTGATGCCATTGACTGGTCCTCATGTTCCCCGAACCTGAATCCAACTGAGACGTTCTGTTTCGCTGCATCAGACGCCACCACCACTGAACACAGACTGTCCAGGAGCCCTGATCCAGTTCTAGGAGGAGATTCCGTTGGACACTATCCTCCATCTCATCAGGAGCATACCCAGACGTTTTCAGGAGGTCCCTCTACATTCTGGGGCTCAAACACACTCCTGGGTCACATTATGAGTTGTTGTGATGAAATTCATTCGAGTTGGATCAGTATGTAATTTCAGTTTTTACTTCGATTTTTGGTGTCATTCAGAATCCAGCCCTTAATGGTTTCATGATTTTGATTTCAATTTATTTTTCTTGCGTAATTTTGGCCTACATAAATTACGCAATGTTTATCGATAAAGATTTTCAACTTGAATATTTCTTTATCGAGATCCGGACTGTGATTCAAGTGTTCCCTTAATTTTTTTGAGCAGTGTACATGAGAGAATAAATGACCTACTTTAGTAACACTTTGTCATGTGTCTCAAATGTCTGTTCAAACGTGGTTAAACTACTTTGGACATGAGGTGTTCACTGACGTATGAGGTCACAGAGCGAGAATGATCCCTGTTCATTTTCTTTCTTCCGTTAATTTTCCTATGATGAATAGTCAAAATGAACGCTTTTCTTTGACACTCCAGGAGCAGAAACATAATAGAATATACCATTAACCTTTAATATGGTTGTACTATGCACAATAAAGATCAAGTATGGTAGTATCACATGTAAAAAAAGTATAAAAAGCATAAAAGGTACTATACAAAAAATATACATATTTAGAGCAGAATTTATTGGAATAAATGAGGGTATAAGGAAGTTGGAATAATTGAATACACCACTTTAAGTGTTGGTAGCAGTGTTACCCGCATAAAGAAAGGTAAAAATTGTTTCTTTAAGGACTTTACTTTACTAAGAATATGATGACATGAACAATTATCAATAATTTCAGGTGTTTTCTCTTCTCTTTTCATCAGTAGGAAGCAATGGATTACCACAAATCCGGCAATCCCAACTCCAGATACCAAAGCCGTCAATCACCATATAGAAAACAGAAAGATGAGTCTGGACCGACTCCTGGACAAAACCCGGTCAGCTCTCGGACTTTAAGCACCAGAAAGGAACTATATGAAAGAGATTTTCCCGTGTACAAACAGCCGGTTGAGGTCGGATGTTTTTCCCTTGACTCCGAGCGTAGATTCTTCAATGACAGCAGACAGATGAGATACTATGTTGAACCTGAAAGGAATCCTAAATTTGACCTGAGGGATGGATACAGAGACCGTTACATAAAGAGAGATGAGAGCGTGAAGGAGAAGCTGGACCATATCCTAAACTGGATCTTGGCCAACCGGTCAAAACTCAGCTCAAAGGCGACCGCAGGCTCTTCCCGGTGAGTGTCATCATGATCTATATAATCTAATCCAACACTACGGAGTTCAAATGAGTTTCCTGCTCACTAGATTCTCTGATTAGCCTTTTTTCTTCTCAGCCCTTTAGATTATAACTTTGTGACATGGCGTGGTCATCTGACCAAGCTACTAACCACACCTTATGAGACACGGGAAGGCTGGTTGTTGGCGGTCACCAGGTTCAGAGGCACGCTTTACATCAGCGAAGTGGAAACGGAAGCTGCTCGGAGGGAGGGAGAGAACCGCGCCGAGAAGCATAAAGAGATGATGTACTGGGGATACAAGTTTGAACAATACACATGTGCAGGTAGGTAGGTTTCTGCGATAGAGTATTTTCATAAACATAATTCTTCATGACAAAAAGCACCTGCTATCATATTTAGTCATAGCTATGGAATGCTGTTTCTGCCAGCAAAATTATGAAAAAGGTTCTCAGTGGCCCAAACTGGAATGCACTCATGGGACACATACTTCCACTGTGGCCAACAAGTCCTTTTTAATTCAGTTAAACCATAATCCAAAGTCAAAAAAGACAAACGCGCTTTAAAAATGGATGCCCTCAGGGTTCCTCAAGTTTTATCATTTATTTATCACAATCTCTTATTGCTAGACAGATGCTAATCCTACAGAAGACAAAACCATCACTGATTAATTTTGGCTTGAAAGGTGAATCATTTGACTGTGTTATAACTTAGTGTTTCATAGCTTGATTAGTAATTATAACTGTATAATAACGATGTAGTATTTTTCAGAATTCATTACATATATATATATATATATATATATAAATATATACATAAAAACTAATTTTGAGTTGACTTTGTATCTCATATGTGATCAATCTTAAATACAAGTTTCAGTTTACCAAATATGCAATTTTAATATGCGATATTTTCTTCATTATTAATTAATACTCCTGGTTTTTCCTCTAAGCAAAATGAGCTACCATACATATCAAATAATTCTAATCTTTATACATATGACACAAACCATCTAATCATATAAAGCCCACTGAAAATGTCACAATATGGTGACATTAAACATCCATTTATCCATCTCTGCAGATGACGCCCACAGTTCACCCAACCCACGCGGAGTGGTCAACACCAACGAGGCCTTCTGCACCGTGGTGCAAACTCGGCTCGCAGATCACAGACTTTTATTTTCAGGAGAGGTGGACTGTCGGGATAAAGACCCTAGCGCCCCAGCCCCTCCTGCGTGCTATGTCGAACTGAAGACTTCTGCAGAGATCTGCACCCCCAAACAGCGCAGCAACTTCCACAGGTATATGAAGAAATTGTGATTCATTACATAATTAATATTTTCATTTCATAGATATTTGATTTACCCAAGCTGAGCTGCTTCAATGTGATACTTCTCATTTTGGTCGTCCTCAGGTTCAAACTGCTCAAGTGGTGGGCCCAGTCTTTCCTCCCTGGAGTCCCACGGGTTGTGGCAGGTTTTCGGGATCATGACGGGGTGGTTGTAGCTGTGGAGACTTTTCCAATATCCAAGATTTCAACTCTCATAAAGGTAGTTATGTTTTGTTAGGGAGTGATAAAATGGCTAAGACTTAACTAGCGTTTTGAGAGCATGCATGAATAAATGTTAGTCAATAAAATTCATTTCAAATGTTCACACATGCTCTGTCTTCTATATTTCATTTGGACAGAATGAACACAACTGCTGGAAGCCCACAGTCTGTATGAACTTCTGTTGTGACTTCATGTCTTTTGTGCAGTCTGTAGTTACTGAAGATGATCCAAGGTGGGTTGCATGTTGTAAAACACTTAAACATTTATAACAAATATATTGTGCTCTATGTTGTTCATGGATCACAACTGTTCCTCCTCCAGAGTGGTGCACCTGTTCTCCCATGAGCCCCACAGAGATGTGACCTACTCCGTCCACAGGGACTCCCAATATTCCTTCCTGCCACACTGGTATATGGAGGAGATGAGCAGAACTTAATACTCACCCTAAAACAAGACAGAGTTATCATCAAATGTTGATTCAGACCTCCAATGGAGGAGTATTCCCCCAAGTACGTTATAATTTCATAGTTTTACTCTGGGGGTCACTGTTAGAATTGATCTTGTGTCATTGATCACAATGACATGGTCACTGTTGTTAATTTGTCTAACTGTAAAACCTGAACCGAGTTTTTCATCCTGTTTGTAGTGATTCTACATAAAATAAACATTAAAATCCATATCGTTTCTCAAACCTTTATTATTCTTTGGTTATATCCACACTTTAAGACAGTGGCATATTAGTCGGAACAAAATTACAATTAAAATTGTATGGTAAATAAGTGATAATGACTCTTCAAGTTAGTACTGCTTCAGCAGAGGTTTGTTCATGTAAGTAAGTAGTGACAGTAAGTCGTGTCATGGTAAGAAAAAAACAGTAGTTTGTGCCAAAGTAAACTGGTGTAAACTATTAACAGTTGTCTGAATGTGTTGCTGGGCTGGCTCTGCCGGTCATAGCTAACTGGTGACACATTCTACAGCTTTGGTCTCTTTAATTTATAAAATGAAGCTCATTTGGTCCTATTGCCTCACCTGACTGACGTTTATTTAATTCATTACCTGCTGCTTTTTCACACACCTGATATCCCGTAATTTATTTTCAATTTCAATTCAATTTTAATTCATGGCAGTCTCCTACTTCTGCCTAACTGGACATTTATTATCTCAGTTTATGCCCCCAAAACACTGTTCCACACCTAAACGTATTAAACTACACTCAGCGCGGAGATCAGTGAATCATTTTTCACAAGGAACACTTATCGAAGACTAGCTTTGTTATTTAATTGCACTTCTGGCATTCAACCAACCATAGAAATTTTCTTACATTTATGACACAAAACAGAAGGAAGTTAGATCTAATTTCCATAACTATTTCTGAAATATACACATTTTATATCTTAAGGTATCATCATAAATTATGTACTGAATATGTGTGTGAGTGTTTATGGACAACAGATGTGTGAGTTAGCAAACAGTTGTGAAACACAACTGCATTCCCATAATTTTTTTTTTACAGGATCGCTGTGCAACTAGGCCACATGACTGGCACTGGTAAAAACAACAACAAAAACATCAAAAGGCTGTAATCTTCTAAATGTGACCATAAAAAGTAACACAGAAAGCAAGAACTCTTGTCGAGATAAAAATAAAACAACTTAAGTGATAAAACTCTCAAATGGGTTAAGTTAAGGTAGCAGAATGCTGTGTTCACCACATCAGGACTGCAGTGTTTGTATAAATGGAATTTACCAGTTTGGCTCGGTACTCACAATCTGATTTGTATTAAAAAATGTTGAAATCAAAACATTTCTGAGCTGTATTAGTGTCTACTTGAGAAACTTGCACAGTTAAAATGAAGGGAGCTCTGCATTCTGTCGCTTTCATGCTTACATTCATTGCTGGTGATGCTTGAGTAATAACGACATCATTAGTCATGGCATTTATCAGCAGGAATTCCAAGGTCAAAAAACATATTTCTGATCCAGATCAGAAGATCCCTGAGGGAAAAATTCAAAGTTTTGGAAAATTAACGTAATGCTCTCTTGCCAAGATGAAAAATTAGCTTACTATTTCACTTTTTCTATAATATCAAACTTCTCCTGTATGAAGCAAACTAATGCATTTCTTTTGACAGTGTAGTCATGTGTGTGTAAGTGTGTGTGTGTGTGCAGATATTGAAGATTGTTTTCTATCTGCTGGATGAAAAACTGATTTTAAGAACCGGTCCTATAATCATCACATTTAACTTAGGAAACCAATCTCCCTCCATAATCCCACAAGCACAAGCAGGAAGTGGAAACTTAAACCGCAGCTGCACTGAGAGTAGACATTAAACAGAAATAACAGATATGATGTTGCAACAAGTTAAATATGTGAAATGAACATCATTTTTAATGTACCTCCCAAAAGACACACATTTGAAAATGTATGCCTCACATTTCCCTCAACAAGGTATGGGGTGGATCTTTTGAAAATGTCATCATTTAACTTGTTAATGAATTCATCTCTTAATGAACTTTTTCAGTGCAAGTCAATGAACTACTTATATTAATTTTGCCCACAAAAGTTCCATTTCATTCCGATGGAATCCACTTTGAATTCAGCATACCGCTCACATTAGATGTTGGGAATCCACCCAACTGTCAAACGAGTGCATTCTATTACATGTGTTTATATTGTGGTTGTAAACTACTTCCAATTAACTTAAAGATCAACCAAAGCTCCCGTACGTTGGACTGCGATTCTGCAATGGAGACAAATCAAGTTCAGTCTGCACAAATGGAACTTGTGAAAGGGTAAGAAAGGAAAGAGGAACTAGACTCCACTCGATTAGTGTGTTAATATGAGAATATGTGGCCCAAAGGGCACAGATTCCACCCATTATACCAATGAGGGTGATGAAACAACTCCTGTCATTAGCATGTCATCAGTGGGCATGGATAAAACCTACTGGCGAAGAGCCCACTAAGGCAGTTGTGTGTTCTGGTAGTTGTATGTTCACTGCTTCAGATTACTTTTCAGGCCCATGACTCTGAAGGTGACAGCAGTAACTTTCTCATATACTACAAACATGAGGGCCGCAGTCAGAACCGTCTGTAGCAGCTTGGCCTCCAGGCCTTTGTACAAACCAAGAACACCATGCCTCCTGTAATAAAGGGAACAGATGTTAATTAAGCAGATATCATGTCTTCGCCAGTGAGTAATCGATCTGTCTATGAATGTGTTAATGTTTTTAGATGCACCCACTTGATTCTGTCCATGAGCAGGCTGAAAATCTTCGACAGACTCCCTGTCCCACCACCCTTGCCATCGTGTTTGTACTGGCCAAACTGACGAAGAATAAACCATGTAAAAGATGTAGATGAACTATTTCTTGAACAACTGACAGACCATGAGGACACAGAGGAATAAGATATAGCAGGGACTGGCTACTAAAAAACTTATTTTTAGAAAAAAGTTTTTCATTGTTAATGAAAAAATATAGAACAGCACCAGGCTATTCCCTTAACAGTGGATTATACGTAAAATGTCTTAGAATAGTAAACAATAGTTATTTCCTTTTTAAAAATATTATTAGTATTTACCCTCAGAATGGCCTGAATTGTCTGAAGAGGATATGTGGCTGTGGTAGCGATGGCCTTGGCAAAAGCTCCAATGAGGAAGATCTCTGCTGAAGATATCTGGGGTAGGGGAAAAAGATTTAAACCTCTCATACCATCTTTTTACTAATAGATCACAAATTGACTACTTTGTTGACTTAAGTTCTGCTCAAGTAAGGTGAACAGTCTTATTTCTAGCCAAAAGGACAAATATATTCCAGAAAACCCAATCAAACTGTATTGTTAGCCCTGGCTCTCAGGGCAGGAATGTCACTCAGTCTGTTTGACATTCAGGGTCAGACTGAAACATCTCATAAATTGGAGGATAGATTCAATTCTGTACAAACATTCTTGCTCCAGCAAACTTAATTCTCATCTAGTGCCACTGACAGGGCAATTTGATTTAATAATGTTTGGTCAAATACATGCAAAACAAGCTGACAGCTCAAGATTAATTTCTGATAAAATGGCTTTTGATGATCGTTATTTTCTTCAGTGGGCAAATTCTCAGCCTCATATGTCACTTCTTTTTTTTTTTCAAAAAAGTGCCATTTAGTTCTTAAAACGTACCCTGTTTATGGCATTATCTAGGCTGTTGTCAATATTGTGAACAGTACTGTGTAGTGGCAGTGGCATTAAGTTATGAGCAGCCATAAGTCACAGACAAGGAACATGGGTGCATTTTATTGATGGCAATTTGAATCCATGGAGAAACCGCAACTGGATCAATCATTGTGCCATTCGTCAATCACCCTCACCACATGCTACAGCAAGAAAATACAAGGCCCCATGTTGCAAGGATCTGTTTCAAATTCCCAGAAGTTGGCTTGACCTGTATGCATCTTTAAGAATATCTGGATTGACTTGATGAGAGTATGTTTCAGTTTCTGCCAATATCCAGAAACTTCACACAGCTAAGGAAGAGGAATGAACCAAAGGTCACGCACGATCTGATAACCTAATCAACTCTGTGCGAACTATGTGTTGCATTGAATGAGGCAAATGGTGGGCCCCCAAGATACTACAGATACAATATAGTATAGAGTGTTTCTCTGATCCATTACAGCCCCAAAACCCGTTACACACATTCCCCTGTACTTTAACATATAGAAAAACGCACATCTGATAGTAGTGCAAAGTCCAAATTCAAGTGACTAAGAAATTAAACAAAATTAAACAGAATTAAAATATAGATTTTAGTGGCTCTATTTAGATCATGTTACATCCGTCGGGTAGATATATTTTATCTTGACAAAGGATAAATGCCCATTAACAATTAATATAACTTATTTGTACTTAAAATGTCAACATCTTTATATGCATAAAATAGTTTTACTTCAGCTGAAGAACGCAAGCCAAGACAAGTGTGCGCTTACATTTCCGTTGAGTGTTCAAAGTTGGATGTTAGATTACATATTGACAGATTATTGCAGCTTTGAAAATGCAGTTTTCCATAAGACAATATCTTTCTTGTGTCCTCCCACCTTCTTCCCTCCTCTCCCTGCCTTCCTTTTCATGGCCTCATAAATCATGAATTGCACAGCGGGGTTAAGGACGAGGATGAGTGAGGGCAAGGTGCCGTTCCACAGAGTTCCAACACCCTCGTTAGCTATGATCTGTGAGAAAGCATCTGAGAAGGAAAGCCAAAAACAGAGGGCTTTTACAACGGTGCAGAGACATGACAGGACTAAACATGTCTGAATTGTAATTTTAACATGCGCGTAGTCACACCCACCAAATATGCCTCTGTAATGGGTCTGATGAAGGTCTTCATTTCTGAACTTTGCCCCCTGCAGCTTCAGTCGAGTGTTGACCACCCACATGGGAGTGGTCAGGATCACGTTCACCACCCCTGCATGAACAACAGACCGTTCGCATTTCTGAATAGCTCCTAAAGGCACTTTGTAGATTTTTTCTCTTTCAATCTCTTGTATATTTCTATGGAGCAGATGCTCCCAAAATTGATCCCCATTTTTGAGAGAATACAAATCCCTGCATTTGAAAATTTATCCATATTACCTTGAACTTTGTGATAGTTTTAAATTGATTTAAAAGAAAACTCCCCAGGGCACCATTAACCCACACTTCAGTACACAATCTTTTCCATTTGTTCTTCAATAATCTAATGACTGCTTTTATGTAACCATGCTTACCTGATACAATCCCCATAAGCAGGTCTTTGCTAGGTTTGGAAATGACTTGGCCAGATGCCATCAGTTTCTTCAGCGTGTTGAAAGTGTAGAAGTACACAAAATTGGAGCAGCAGAGGCTGGAGATAACTGGCAGCCAGCCTCTGTACAAAGACAGACTGGGAGAAATGGTGAATATTGAGCATTTGTGTGCTCCTGCATCATCAGACTAGACATGACTTAGTTGATAATACCTGTGTGTTGCAAGGAAAGCAACTGCCATTTATTTTAATTATCAATTCAATAGGTATCTGCTATCTGGATTAATACTAATTTAAATATCATAACCTTACTTACAGGCCTTCTTCCTTCGCTATCTCAGCCAGTATGACAGGAGTAGAGGTAGCCTTCCGCTTCTCATCCACTGAAAAATCAATATAAAAGTCAGGGATTGTGAGGAGAGCAGCAATATAATATTTTCTTTGGCTCATAAATCCATTTCTCAATCTGAATAAATAATAATCTTAATAATCAAGTTTCAGTCAGGAAGACTTTCCACTTGCATGGTCGGCCGTCATTTCACATACCACTATGTCATCAATACCCTACCCTATCCTTGGACATCAATCGATATCAGCCAGCCACATATTATCCGTGATATTATCCAATATCACGGCTCCTGCCGTGCTCAAATCCACCTCAAGATTTACAAAGGTTCATCAAAATCCATTGTCAATTTATAAAGACAAACAAATACTTTTCTCCATTTCTTCACTTTGGTGGAGCTAATAGGTGCTACTGCTCCCTTCCATGTTTGTAAGACAGTTATAGACAAATTTTAGTAAGATAAACCGGCAAACTAAACTCCTGTCTTGGTTTTTGAGTAGCTGCCATTAGATAACTTCTATCCAAAATGATAGGAATTCCAACTCACCCTGCAGTCTACTTTTGGCTGTATCCAAAGGGTAGAACACGGTCATAGCTGTCACACTCCCCTAAAAGACAACACATTGTAAAGACAGTAACTGAACATACAAAAAACCAAACAGTGTGTGAGTGTGCTCTGTCACTCCCAATGCTCACTTGAGCAATACAGCTTTTTATTTCACCTCAATACCATGGCTGCTAGCATCAAGCTAGGGGGTAAAGACTAGACACTTCAACATACTTCACATTTTTTACAACACTTAAATTCTGCTCACCGTTGCACCTGCAACAGCATGAACCAGAGTCTCATAAGACAGCAGGTCGAGAACCGAGCTGCTGTTTTGGGACATCTCTGCAGTGTCTCCCGGTCAAACCGTACAAGAAGTAAGCGCGAGGCTACCCGGGCAGAAAAAGAGAAAAAGTTAGAAAGTGGTCGCTCTGGTTTTACTAGCAGCGGAGCTGCTTTGGTGACTTTGGTTAATGTTCACTCTTACCACGTCTTAGTTTTCAAACATGGAAACCGAACATAGAGAGAGCTTTGAGAATGTCGAGAGATGTTTACTCCCACTCCCCCATTCATTGGTGGAACCGGCGTCACTGCTCTCCTTCTTCTTCGTGTATTTTTTCTTCCTCTTCTTCTTGCTCTATTATTATTATTCTTCTTCGTCGTCGTCTTCTTCTTCCTTTCCCTTATGCGAGCCGACTCATAGAGCCAATGAACTTTGCTGTCATGCCAGAAAATAAGAGAATATCGGTATCACGTTATAGCGTGAACAATGATCACCTAAACGTCAAAGGTTATAACGTGAAACTTATCACGTTATAAAAACGTTTTACGTTATAAAATGAAAAGTTTTACGTTTAACAATGGAAATGATCATGTAAAACGTAAAATGTATCACGTTATAACTTTAAATTCATGTAAGAAGTCAAATAAATCACGATATAAGGTGAAAATTATCACATAAAAACGTGAAAATGATGACATTATAACCTAAAAATATATTTTTTTAAAAAGTCCTAAAAATCGTAAAAAATCTCCTTTCACCATCTCAGAAATATTTCCAAACTCTGTTCTTCATTCACCATGAGTGATGCTGAAAAGCTGGTTCACACGTTTGTCTCCTCCAGACTGGATTACTGTAACGCATTTCTCATCGGGATCCCTGATAAAAGTCTTCAAAGACTACAATATGTTCAAAACAGTGCTGCAAGGATCCTGATGAGAGTGCGTAAACACAAACACATCACCCCTGTTCTTCATTCCCTTCATTGGCTTCCCATCTCCACCAGGATTGAATATAAGATCTCTCTCCTCACTCACCAGTGCATCCATGGTAACGTACCCCCTACCTAAAAGAACTACTCACCCCACTGACCTCAACACGATCCCTCCGTTCTACCCACTCATACCGCCTCCTCCTTCCCCGGACTTAGCTTAGCACCATGGATGATCGGGCCTTCTGTTCTGCTGCCCCTCGTCTGTGGAAGGCCCTCCCTGACCATCTGAGGGCTCCACAGATGACTGACACATTTAAAAAAGGACTTAAAACTTTCCTTTTTAGCAGAACCTATAACCTTAATTAACATTGCTGCTTTTTGGTCAAGCTTTTATATAGTTATTATTTTATTTTTTATTGATGCTTTTATCTGCTTTTACTTTATAGCACTTTGAGATTTGATCCAAATGTAAAGTGCATTATAAATTAAATGTATTATTATTATTATTATAATTATTATTAAAACTGATTTGGTTTTTAATTTGCTGGTATAACAGCGACGCGTTTCCAAAATTAATAGCGTGACACACCGAGAGTATTGATGCAATGTAATACAATGAACCTTTCGAAGTATAATAAAAAATACTTTTTTTGTAGCGTTTTGTTTTTTTTACAGTGTTTTCACAAAACTTGTTTTCGAGCCAGCCATAAAACGTTTTAGTCATAAAACGTAAAACAGTTACCATCCACAACATTAAAGTCACCTGCCTAACATAGTTTTTGTGCCCTTTTCTCCCCCAAAACAGCTCTATGAGGTCCTGCGTGTTCTGACGCCTTTACTATTCGAGCAAACGTATTTATTTTCATCAATTTGTGCAACAGTAGCTCTTCTATGGAATCGGAGGACACAGTCTAACATTTCGTCCCCATCCGCATTAGCGATCCATTAGCCCCAATGACCCTGACTCCTGTTCACAGGTTGTCCTTCTACTTACTTAGACCACTCTTGTAGGTACTAAACACACACAGCCGACCGAGAACTCCCAACTAGATTTTCAGTTCTGGAAATGCCCTGAACCTGTTGTCCAACCATCACTTGCCAATTTTGTCTCTTTCGAACACCTCCACTTTGAGGACAAAAGGTTTCTGTAACTGTTTCTGTTTCTGTAACTAATTGACATTTTTTGCTGAGATTTATTGAAATGTCTATTTCATATTTTCTGTCATAATTTCATAAATTTTATTAAAGGTTTTATTTAAATTGAGTGTAATAGGTCACATGACCAGAGTTTAGGATCGCACTATGGTTAGTGGTGCATTATGGGTCAGAATCATTGTGACAGCAGAGAGAGCCAACGTAACGAGAAAAAGAAGAAGAAAAACATACACAAGAAAAAAAAAAGAAAATAACCATACTTTGCATGTTCACACTAAGAACATTTTGATACTTTAATTAGTTTCATATCTGTGTTAAGTATTTGTTGAAGTGACTTTGAATGCACGGTTGGATATATTTTCTCATGCTGTGTTAATGTGTGTGGACCTGTCTATCCACAGATATTAGCGAGTGAAACTTTATTATCTGGACCTGTTTTATTACGAACACTTACTTGGGAGACTTTGAAAATAACTTATTTTAAATAAATTTGAACTGTTTTTTCTTTTATGTGTTAGATTTTTTTTTTTGGTTATCACAGTGTCTGGTGCAAAGAGAAAAAATCTATAAAAAAAAAAAGAAGAAGACATCAGTATGATGCATGGTCATTATTTCGCTGGACCAGTGTAGTTACAGTTCCTTTGAACTAATATATCCCACCCATCAAGTATATAACACAATTTAGAACAAATTTACAAGGTAAACTGGAAAACAACGTTAACATCAAGTAGAAATAGGGTTTGTACAAAATAATGATGATGAGACATTATGTGAATGTCTACAACAGTGGTCATTTGTACTGCACACAAAGAAAGGGTTAAAAAAAGTTCTAAAGTGGAAGAGTCAGTAAGAAAGGATGCGTAACTGGTTGAGATTTGAACACTATTCGATTTGATGAAGACCTGATCTGGATAGGGTGGGTCATTCCAAAGTTTAGAGAAGCCTTATTTGCCCTCAGTGCAATCTGGTTCTAGGCTCAGCTAAAAGCTGCTAGTCAGTGACATAAACAGGTGATGTAGAACATAAAGAGGCAAAGGCAATAGATTATATATATAACGAAATTTTAACTGTATGTAACGTTAAGATGTACTTTATATATAGTATAAGAAGCCCCGTCTCTTCCTAGACTAAGACTACACGCTTGCTTTGGGGCATCATGGTCGAGGGGGGCAGCATCAGCCGGTGGCCATGCGTGGCGCGGGCACGCAGCGCGCTCACAAGACAGATAGCCGGACATTCGTCTGCTCCGAGAGACAGACAGCGCGAGACAGAGCGCGAGATGCAAAAAATCCCCTGCAGGTATGTTAAAAGAGTGTAAGAGTCCAATTATTTACATAATTCACCTCAGGTTCATCACCGCACTAGATAGAGAGATGATGAAGCTGATTTTCCAGAGACAGTCTTTATTGTCCTTCTTTTCTGTCTGTTAACATGTTTTTTCTTGCCCTGCATTCTTGTCTGTTAAAACAGTAGCAGCAAACTGACCAGCTGGTGGGCACAGAAGTAGGAATTTATGGTCATACGTCAAATGATATTTGCCGATAATTGGATTATTTTAATCAGTTGATAGATTTAATTCATAACAGCCAGAGGTTGTAGACATAACATGTTCAGAGAATTGTTGACAATTGTTGAAGTACTCTCAAACAATAAGAATAATAATCATATTCTTATGGATTTTATTTTTTTTATATTTGGTTGATAAAGACGATATATTCAATTAATGATATCAAAAAAAAGTTTTTTATTCCATATTTAACAAATATACATAACAGATTATACGTGAACAAAACAAAAACAGCTGGATTATATACATTTCTATATTTTACGGTTGAATTTAGTATTTCTGATTCTGTTATTCAATTGCTGTTTGTGACCGCAATATATTCATTAGAGGTCGAAGTAACTAAAATTGAAGTAAGTTACTTAGGGGGGGTTAACATGTATCAGATGTTAAAAAATCAAAGTATGCGCGCGCCCTCAAACACAAACACGTCAACAAAGAACAATTTTTAACCTTTACTTTAAATGACCAAAATCTGGATGAAGCAGTTTCTTTCCTTGTAATTTTGAAAAGGCCTATTTAATATTTGATTTCAAGAGCCTGGAATGAAGTCTGGAATCATCTCATGACACATCCTATTCAATATATTAATTATTAGAAATTTCCACAAGTAAAAAAAGTATTTGAATCTCTTGGATTATTTTAGATCAAAGAATATTTTGAAAAGTATGTAACACTTTAATCCTTGAGTTTAATTCTGAATGTAGGAAACACGTTTTTTTTTACTTACAAATGCTAATGTAACTTTTACAACAGTTAAAGATCTAGTTATTACCGTCTTCCCATACATGTTAAGCATTCAGTTTTATTTCAGTAAATTTACTGAACAACCATCAACAACATTGGGGCTTCATAGGATTTAATGTAAAAAAGGTTTATTATGTAGTGTGCTATACTATTAAATATAATATTTGATAGATTATTGCTGATGCATTAACATGTAAGGAAGACATTGCTGGACATTATTATCATATTTCTTAAGGTTTGTGTTTTTGTTTGTGACATTTTAATCTTTAAATTAGATTACATCTTAAATGGCTTTAAATTATTATAATGTCACAAGTACATCAATCCAAACTGAAATTAGTGCAAAAGGAGTCTTTCTAAATTTAACGATTGCACTTTGAACAACCTTTGTGTAAGTAGGCCTTATTGTCTGAAGCATTTATGTTGTTTTAGGAAACCTTGCAACTGACAGCAGTGAACTGGACTTTGCTTTTGGTTTATGGCTCTGAGCTGCTCATTCGCTCACGCCCTTTGATCACATTGTTTGCCCGGGTATGCAGTCGTGTCAGTCCGCTCATCTGACAAAAGACAACGGAATAGAGTGAAAGACAGTGACAGTTTTTTGTTAAACACCTCTGTTTTGAAGAGATGTCAAGGTACCACAAAGCAGCGATTGATGGTTACTTGGACCTGTTGAAGGAGGCTACGACCAAAGACCTGAATGCTGCGGATGAGGATGGGATGACTCCCACCTTACTGGCTGCTTTCCATGGACACATTGATGCACTTCAACTCATTTGCAGCAGAGAGTAAGGACAACACCCTCCTCCTGGTTATATATATTATTACATTTAGATAAAGAAATATACATATAATTTTGAACTGTTCAACGTGTTGTGTAGAATATATAAAACTAAAAGCTGAAGCTGAATGATAGTGCTCACTGAGTTAGGGTTAACATAGTTAAATTCATTGTATGGTTGGATAAAAACAGTTATATACATCAGTTATTTAAGACTTCATAATGTGTTGATAACACCAGCCGGTGTTCACATGGTGATCAGTATAATAATACGAGCCAACTCTCTGAGCTTCCTCATGGTGAGTTCAGACAATGTTCAATCAGTCAAAGCAAACCATTAAAACAAAAGAGCCCTTTATTCGTCCCCAGAACCCCGAACTCCACCTCACATTCAACACAACAAAGGACAGGCAATTGCTTGGCATTCTCACTGGAATATGAGGTTCAGAAAAGGGAAGCTTTTTACTACGGCATAAAATGTATCCCATTTATGCGGGCAGAATTAACTGGAGCATTTCTGCTTTCATCATCAGCGTGAGGCTGGATTTATGACATGTTATTGCAGGACTACAGCAAATAAGAATTTTAGGGCTGTGGCACATAGACACAGCACAGGAGGACTTTAAATCCTAATGGTTTACTTATTATCTTCAGACAGATTTAGCCTTATTTTGTTATATGAATGATGTTTTGTGAATATGAACCTTGCATTTAAAAGAACAGTCTAAAATGTGGTGGAACTCATGTCTTTGTTTCACGTCAGGATGAAAAGCTTGAGTATGATAGTATGGACAAATGTAGCTGGAGCTGGTCTTAGCCTAACATCAGAGATGGAAAAAGGTGTCGATTTGTTTTTGAGGTCCATGAATAGCCAATGAATAATCAAGTTCAAATAAGAAATGCCATATAATTTGAATTAAAATCTTGAGGACTTTAATTTACAAACATATATGAACTGTATGCCAAAGGAATTATTTATTCTATGGTATCAATAGTATCAAAAGTTGAAGATTGATTACTTTTTACTCAAATTACTTTAATCAAAATTTTCTTTTGCAGAGGAGATCCAAATAGGAGTGACATCTGGGGAAACACACCATTGCATCATGCTGCAGCTAATGGCCACCTGAACATCCTCAGCTTTCTGATCAGCTTCGGTGCAAATATTTTTGCGCTGGACAACGAATTCCACACAGCTATGGACGTTGCAGCTTCTCGTGAACGCATGGATTGTGTGGGTTTCTTAGATGCTGCTGCCTCCAATCAGACCAACCAACGTCCCAAGAAAGTGGCCAATCTAAAGAAGGAGGCCCAGAAAGAAGCAGAGAAACGTGTGAAAGCCTGTGAGAAGGTGAAAAAGAAACACCAAAGCAAGATGGATAGAATGCATCGTGGAGCAAGCTTCACCGGGTCTGTTTCAGAGGCCAGCATGACCTCAGGCTTCACAAATGGTGGCACCATGACCAGTGGCCATGAGCAGTTCTCTAAACTCATCGATGGTAATAAAAGAGGCTCTCTCATATCCACGGTTAAAGGTACATTCCAGAAGAAGCTTGGGAAGAAAGATAAAGGCACATTACAGAAACCAGCAGGCAATGGGAATGTTATTTTCTTCAAACAGGACAGTGGAGCTTCTGATGAGCCTGAGTTCCTGGATGTCTTCAGTGAGAGGGATGAGAGCTTGTTGGATGAAGACGGGATGGCAGCATCAGAAAATGATGATGATGATGCGGAAGGTCAAGGCCAGGTCAAACAGTCCATCTTCAACAGGCCCGGCCTTGGAGGTCTGATTTTCATGAAGAAGATGGGCCTGGAGTCAGATGACATCCCTAGTGGGAGCAATGAAAATCTCGGCTATCTCATTCAGAACAAGGTGTTTGAGACAGAGGGAGTTGATGTTGGCTTGGATGGCAGTGCTGATGCTGACCTGCCCTGGAACCAGGAAGACCTGGGACTGGACGATGATGAAGATGAAGGATCCTCTCCTTTAGATGTATTCCTATCGGCCATCTCCTTGCCAGAGTTTGCCCTTGCGTTTAGTAGAGAGCACCTGGATCTGGAGGCACTGGTACTTTGTTCTGATGAGGACCTGAAAGGCATTCGCATCCAGCTGGGACCAAGAAAAAAGATCTTGGAAGCTGTTGCTCACAGAAAGAGTGCGCTGGAGATTCCGGGCATCATGAAGGACAGTTGCTTGTAAGGAGGAAAACGGAAACATTGCCTGCTTGAACATTAAAATAAGTCCCTTCAATTCAGCATTAAGCAATATTTCCGGTGAAATTTCTCACATTTTACGCTCGCTGCGTATGAAAGTAGATGCAGCGATGCTCTGTTTATACAGCATAATCTATGACGCAACCAATTACAGCATGGCAAGAGTATTTTATAATTAAAGAATTTAAAAAAATATTTGGCAACTTAATTGTCAAAGGAATAAGTAAATAAAATATGCAGAAATTTAAATTCCCTCTATTCATATTTGTGTATTTGTGTATATGTGTATGTGTGCGGGGATGTCTTTGTTACCTATTGAGGACCTATTCTGTTATATCCTTACCAAGGCAGGTATTACTCATAAGGCTCTAAAGGCGGCGTTCCCCAGCCACCAGGCAACGGACTGCCTCCAGACCATCGGACGGCTAAATATGATCCGGGCAAAAGCACTGAATTCAAAACAAATGTAGGAAACTTGCTATTGCATTAATTAGTAGAAACAGAGAGATTTAAATTAAATCCTCTATGTGACAGAAAATAGTGTAATTGTTAAACAAAGACACACCTTGGGTCACTGCGTCCCATCGGCCATCAATAGCAATGAAACAAGACAAGATGAGTTACAAGATGAGAAAAATTGCTTGCTCTGTTCTCAATATTAGCTAAAGTTTTTGCTTGTGTGTGTGTGAGCAGTATGTGTACGTATGTACACTGAAAAGCCATTACATTATGACCACACAAGTCAAAATAACACTGATTATGTCACTGTAGTAGCACATGTACCTTTACCTGGGTAAAAAAAAGTCATAATTATTGTGAAATATGTGCACACAAAAATGAACTATGTCTGTACTGACCAATTCTACAAAGACGTTTTATTGATATCCATTGAGTAGTTTTTTTTGTTTCTTTGTTTTCTGTTCACTGCATTTGACTAATCAACAAACAGACACAGCTGAGGTAATCATTATAGATGCTTTTACCAAACCTTCTTCTTGTTATGGTGATTAACAGACCAATGAAGTCAGGCAAAGTCTCTGTGCACTATGATGTTTGCTGACGACATGTAATATGTATCCAGTGCATACCTCAACCTCTCCAGGTGGGGGTGAACCTGGAGAGGTAGAGGTATGTGCTGATAGAAGGAGAATGAAGGTCAATCACAGCAAAATAGAACGTGGGTGAAAGTGAGACAGGTGGAATGGTGAGGATGCAAGGAATAGAGTTGAAGAAGTTGCAGGAGTTTAAACTTGGGGTCAGCTGTTCAGAGCAACGGGGAGTGTGGAAAAGAGATAAAGAAGCAAGTGCAGGCGTTGGCAGAGTTGAAGATGTTTAGATTTTCTTTAGGAGTGAGGAGGATGAACAGGATTAGAATTTAGCATATCAGAGGGACAGCCCAGGTTAGATGTATTGGAGACAAAGTAAGTGAGGCCAGATTGAGATGGTTTGGACACATGAAGAGGAGGGATAGTGGATCTTGAAGAAGGTCGAAGGATGCTGGAGATGGAAATTGCCTGGCAGGAGAAAAGGGGAAAGATCAAACAGGAGTTTTCTGGATGTGTTGAAAGATGAGAAGCAGTTAGTGAGTGTGAGAGAGGAAGATGCAGAGGACTGGGAAAGATGGAAACAGATGATCCGCTGGGAAGAAAGAAGAGGAAGAGAGAAGATCATTACCTCATTGCCATTAGGGAACAATTATAGTGTTTTAATATACAGTATAAGTTCATAGTTCAGCAGTGTGTAATGTGGCAAACATTGGTACCTTCACCTCCTCTAATATTAAAGTTCACCATAATGTGTTGATAATTATAATACTTAAGTTTGTGTAAGTGTTGGCTTCTTTAGTGGTTCATTATTTAATACTGTTCATGGTTTGGATTTTTATTCTGTTAACCTTTGTTTTTGGGTTAAGATCATTTTGCCTCTATTTTGAATCTAAAGTTGGCCATTTTCTGTAGATCCAGAGTTTTTTCTTTTAAACAATTTTGTTCACATTACCTTGTTGTCCGTTTGATATGTTGTTTAAATAACTATTGCATTATTATACGAAGAGAAAATACTCCTAGCATTTGGAATTTTGTTTTTATCATGAGTAGTTCAAGATATTAACAAAAATATACTTTGCTGTAATGGTCAATTTGTATATATTTATACAACCTTTTACCGTTAACAGATTCAAAGCATCCAGCCGAACGACTCTGAATCTGCATTATTTTATCTATATATTGGTGGCAGTGCCATATCGCTACCCCTCTCTGTTAAAATACTGTGGGCAAATAAATATTCCCCCTCACCAAATTAACATCCTAATCACAAGTAGCCCCTAGTGGTGGAATATCATGACTTTTCAATAAGCTGGATAATTATGTTTTCGATTGCCAAGTGATTATTTTTGGCAAAACAACAAAAAAGGGCCAATGCTGAAGCATGTAAGAACATGACTCAGAATAAGCATCCCCTGCCAGAACCTCTACAGCATTAAACCAACCCTCCCTAAAACTCACATCCACCCCGTGGGAACTAACAATATCTGTTGAAAACTTCTAATGCTATTTTGGGCCATACTAAAAATCACAAGAAGGATAAAAAACATGTTAAAGTTTTTCAGAGTTGTTGAATGTTGAACCCGATGGAACTGAACTTCACATTAAACCCCCTGGACTCTGATGTCAGGGTTAACACTGGGCCTTTACATAATACATTAAATAATCCTTAAAGTGCAAATGTTTGGTATACTTTTTGCAGAACAACATTTGTTCTATCACATGTCAGTGTTTTCTTCACGTTAACATACTTAATTAGTATACTAAACACAAAAACATGTAGGGTTAGGGGTCACACTGGTGTGATCTGAGGACCCAAAGGGTTAAAGTTGAAGAGCATGTGAAGATAAAAGAATTCTGTCTTTATTCTCAAATTTATATATATATCTATATATATATATAAATATATATTTTATATAACATTTTATAACTAGAGCAAGCAGTCTACATAGGGGAGGCCATAATTGGCCAGGCCATAAAGTGTACATGGCAACATGAAAAGATACAAACACACAAGTTTAGAAGCAAATCACTGCAAATGAAGGCTCTTCACCTACACAGTGGAGTCACATTATTAAAGTTACTCTTAAGGGTGAGGCCAATTACGTCCCCGTCCCACAAGCTGTGTATTCAATAACACCTGATGTTCATCATCGAGAGGAGCCATTTGAGGGGGTTCGGACATCTTACCTACGTGAAGCTTCCGTTTAGAGTTATTTCAGGTACGTCTAGCTGGGCAGAGGCCCTGAGGTAAACTTAGAACTCACAGGAGGGACTACATATGTCATCATCGGAACTGGGAACACCTATATGGGATATCAATTGATGAGCTGGAGAGTGTTGCTGGGGAGCGGTACGTCTGGATTGCCCTTCTTAGCTTACTGTCACTGAGACCCGGCCCTGGATAAGCGGATGGATGGATGGATGGAGGACGTTCGTAAGCTAATTAGTTAATTACTTCATCGTTTTTCAGCTGATATGAGCAAGTTCAGCATCTACACATTCACGACACAGTAATACAGTGTAATAGAGCAACCGTTGTGGCTCGCATGACCTCTATATGTCATGGGATTATATAAATGTAAAGTGCATTATATATTAAATGTATTATTATTATTATTATTAAAACACATGTAAAGCTAGTGCTGTTGAAGCGATGCCGGAAGTACTGAAGGGTAACTATCTTTGTTTATGTGGCGGTAGGAGGGACATCCGGTGTCAGGACTGAAATTGCTGTTAGAGCAGTATGTTGCCATCTGTGTCGGGGAGCGTGTTCGCACTGTAGTGGTCACGATTATGTTTAACAGGTAATAGACGCCACTTTTACTGTCACTGGACGTCAATTATCTCATGTTTGTACGGGGTATGAATTCATACGCGAGCGACTGTTTAGTTTGTCTCAATAGAAAACATTTGTGTGTCGCCAGGCTGCAACACGAGAGCTAACGTTAAGCCAATGAGAGGCGGGGTAGAGCCTGTCACTGAACTCAATCTCAGCTTTAGCCATGAAGTTTCTTATTTTGTCACTTGTTTACATTTCTCTAGCTGTCGGTGCGCTTATCAACTACTACTATACAATACGCTTACTGCCGCAGTAATTGATGCAATAATTCTTGTCGTAACTATGTCTTATTTTTGCCCCCACCGCCCGCCTAGGGTTGCCTAGCAAATTGAGACATGGCTGAAGTCGTCGCTGTTAACGGCGGGTTGGCTTCGCCGTCCACTCTGAACGTCACATTTCCGGTTCAGGAGGATGCCAGCACCCCTGCTGCAGCTCCATCGCCCCTTCTGACCAGCGAGGACTACCTGTTCGTGGAGTCCAGGCATCCAAACACTGTCTTGCAGGGCCTAAACAGCCTTCGGCTCAACAACGCCTTCTGTGACGTGACACTGTGCTGTGGAGGACAAGAGTTCCCCTGCCATCGCATAGTTCTGGCCTCCTTTAGCTCTTATTTTCAGGTAAACCTTGCATCATGATAACAGCTGTCGATAACCTTATTGTCTATGCTAGATACTCATTTGAAGCGTTTGATGTCTTCCTCAGGCCATGTTTTCCACAGACCTGATCGAGTCCAAACAGGATCGGGTTGCCATCAATGGAGTTGAGCCTCAGATGATTGGCATGCTGGTGAGCTATGCCTACACCTCTGAGGTATACATCTCTAAAGCAAATGTGCAGGTAAACTCTCCCTTTTCCCTATTCATGTCTGCCTGCCTAAAGCAGCAGGTGTGTTGACGACTAATCTACTGTGATGCAGGCCCTGCTGGCTGCAGCCAATCTGCTGGACGTGATGGCCGTTCGAGAGGCATGTTGTCGTTTTATGGAGAGACAGATGGATGAGATGAACTGCGTGGGGATTCATTGCTTTGCTGAGGCCCATTCTTGCAAGATACTGGAGATGCGCAGCATGACCTACATTCTTGAACACTTTAGCAGTGTTCATCAGCAGGTGAGAGTCTTATGGAACTAAATCTTATAGAGTTATGGGATTATTTATGTGGTCAAATGCAATAAGAAAATTCTGTGCATTTACAAAAATGACGCCATGACTAACGGGAGCACCTACAAAGTGTCAGTAAAGTGAAGCAATCAGCATGAATGATAGGTTATGGTCTAAATACTTGACTAAACTTCCATATAATGCCTGGGATCAGTTTGAGACCAAGCATTGATACAAAGAAAGTACTTTTCTTCAACCTTTTAATTTGCAAAATTAATTTTGAAGGCCCTACCATGTACACCAAAATCAACGTATACAAATATTTATTTTGTATATAATCGGCACCCCAGCTCAGTTTACTCTGCAGCCATTTAAATCTTTAATAGTCCATGAATATATCTGTATAATACACAGATCAAAATGAGGGTTACACTTATTCAACGCAGAATAACACCAAGTCAATTAAACTGCTGGGATATTGAGCGGTCCATTTGGCAATTGTAAGCTTTGGTGCAAATGGAAGCGACAACAGGCAGACAGTAGAGGCAACATGAAGACAACCCACCAAAGAAGTGAATGTCTGTCTCTCCTGACCCTTTCTGGCTGATCTTCTCTAGCTTTTTTATTTTCATTTTAATAGAGTCCTTGTCACTACTGGCAGCATTATTTGGTACCTGCAGCCCATTCAGGTTGCACAGGTAGTCCAGCTCTTCCAGGATGGCACATCCATATGTGCCGGAACAAGAAGGTTTGCTGTGTCCCCCAGCAGGCTCAAGAGTGTGAAGGAGGCTCCAGGAGATGGACTGTTATATATGAGGAGGGTGTGGACAACAACCCGGCTGCTGGGCCAATGTCTGCACCATTGACGTGAACCAGAGGAGCACTGCACTGAGTCCATGGGGGTCGCATAAGGGGCCAATATCCTCTTGTGGGATAGCATTGTGCAGCTGGATTAGCCAGAGAACAAAAGGATTTGCATGTTCCCCATGATAACCTGTTGTCTTCACAGATGAGAGCAGGTTCACACTTGCTGCCTGCAACATCATCCAACCAGACCGTTGTGACGGTGGTTCAGTGATAATAATAATAATAATAATAATAATAATAATAATACATTTAATTTATAATGCACTTTATGATCTGGGGAGGCAGATCTTTGGAGGGTCACAGAGGCCTCCACGTGTTAGCCAATGGTACCCTGACTGCTGTTAGATACCAGGATGAAATCCTAGACCCATGATCAGACCTTACTCTGGTGCTCTGGACCATGGGTTCGCCATGATGCAGGACAATTCTTGACAAAGCATTGATACCGCTCATTGGCCTTCAAGTTCCTCAGACCTGAATCCATTTGAGAACCTCTGAAACTTTATGGTGCATCCAACGATACCAAGCAGGGCCACAAACCCTAACCCTATTCCAGATATTGTCAGGAGTGCATATAGACCTATGACGGCTAAACACACTACTGAGACACATTATGCTCGTTAGAAATTGAATGCACAATTTCTAACGAGTTGAATTTGCTTGTGATTTAATTTTTTTTACTTTATTTTGGGTATCCAATATTTTATTTTGATGTCTTGAAGCCAAGTTCATTGATATTCACAGCTTTTCAGTATCCAATGGAACTTAAGCCCAGATGCTGGCTTCAATTAATTGACTCACCTGAAAATCACACAGGAAGGCACCAGAGAAATGGTAATGCATACTATAATAAAATCTGCCTCAGCAATCATTATCACTTTGGTTGGGCCTTGACTTCTTTCCTCCTTCTAAAGAATTTGACTGTATCAAGTAACACAAATAATCTTATATCAATAATAAAATGGTAATAATACAATAATACAATAACCTGGTAAAACTATAGATGGATACTAGGGCTGGACAATTAATGAAAATGTATCAGTAGCAACGTTTTAATCTCTGACCAACATAATATTGCTCATGCTGTTGAATTTGATTAATAATTACCATTGTTGATCTGAAAAAAACAAAAAAAACGTCATTGTATTCAGTCAAGTGCCTCAGGCCTGTTCAGCTAACGATAGTCAAAACAAAGATGCACGCTCAGCAGCATGAATTACAGGACCATAAACACAGAGCCAACAACCAGGCTTTAACCAGATGTTTGTGCACCTAAAGATAATATCAGGTTGATTCTTTGGCTTTAGCCGAAGATAACCCCGAAAAACATCCCACCCTCAAATGTTTTACATATTTACTGGGTAGACTCTGCTAAGAAAGTTTGCTGGATTTTGTAAATTAATCCTTGATTAATCAAAATGAAGGCAAAATCTACAAATAAAAAATCCTATTTTTTAAATTCGAAGTTGTATCATCCATCCCTGAAGAATACTGTGTAATGTAATAATAAGACTTTGTCTTAGTGTCTGCAACTTCATCCAAAGTTAGTTAAAAAAAAGTTTTTCATCAAGAAAAAAATGCCGATGCGATAACTGACAGATTTAAACTGTATAAAAAAAATTAAGTTGAATACATTTTGAGTTTTGAACTGACAGTTGAGCATAGCAATCAGTTTAAAAACAACATCTTCTTAAGAGAGTAGAAAAATCCTGAGAATTCACTGGTCAGACATTTGCATGAGGAAATATTGCCTGGAAGCTGGTAGTGTTAGAATGTGAAGGAACTTGAGAAAAAAAATCTTACCTGCATGTCAGCAGTTAATCTGATGTCTAAACGTGATTGGCCCCCATTGATAGCCAGTTTCAAATGCTGGTTGAAATGTCATTAATACTTAATTTTCTTGCTTACCCACCAGGAGGAGTTTTTGTCTCTGTGTGTGGACAAACTGACAGAAATCTTTGCCAGTGACTTTCTAAATGTGTCTCAAGAGGAGATAGCTTTTGAGGCGGCCTTGTTGTGGTTGAATAAATGTCCCTCCCGTAAACAGAGCTTTGAAAAGGTAAGATGTATTTTTGAGTTTAAAGATACTACATTTATCAGTCTTCAAAAAGATGATAGTATTTTTCAATGGTACTTGTATTAGATATCCCTATTTGATAGTATTGAATATATCCAAAAAACATCAAATCTGATATCAGATTTTCAACTCAAGGATGATGTACGATATGATTTTTTATCACCAATTTTTTGAGATGTATTCAGTTACTTTTTTATTATCAAAAGTAACTATCTACACACAGCAATGTTTGTAGATTCAGAAAATTTAAAAAAGTATCCCATGCTGTGTACTTATGGACTTATGTGCCGAATTGCATATAGCCTGGTACCACTGAACACCTGAACTTTTTCCTTCACTGTGACATTACTAACTCCCGGCAGGCTCTCAATTAACATTCATACACATGAGTTATATCTTCTCATCTAATTCTTGGTAAAATGTTGAAAAAGTAGTATTGGAATAGAGGTAGTCTGATCGGGTTTGCTATTGCATATAGCTATTGCTATATGAGTGGACATTTTAAAAGCCATTTGTCCAGAGAAATTGTGTCTGATAGTGGCTGAAGGCTCTGCGTCCTCCACCTATTATTCTCAACTGGAATTACTTAACTGAGAAAATAATTGCTCAAAAAATTTAAAATCAACTCACTTGAATTTTATAGACCTAGACCACCTAGATATCGTAGTTTCAGTAAAGTCCAACAATGTTCATTTCTGATGGTGTTGAATTTTATTTTCATGGTGGTAGATGGTGTGATGGTTAATGTAAATTAGCTGGGATCCTCACAAGTGCCAAACTATTAAAATCCACCTCTAATGTGAACACGTCTGGCATTGGTCTCAACCTTTGCTTAGGAGTTTTACTTATCTTGGACAGCTGAGGCAGAGGGGCATTTTATCATATTTTTCCCAATCCACTTGTATCTGAAAGGTCCTTGAGCACATCCGACTCCCTCTCATAAGCCCCTACTACCTCCATGACGTGATCGAATCTCTGGATGTGGTGAAGGAGAGCCAGGGCTGCCAAAAGCTCATATCTGAGGCGAAGGACTACCTGCTGTTGAAGGATCGCCGTGGAGAGCTCTATTCCCCCAGAGCAAGACCACGCAGGTCCACAGGTGAGTACAATTACACCTGCACGTTCATAAAAACTTGGAGGCGATCAGATGCATGTTCACTATGAATGTGGCTACATCTTCTTCAAATCTTTGTCAACCTTGTGTGTTTCAACAAAATTTCACACAAATGTTTAATAGGATAAAACAAAGTGGCTAACCTTTGACACAGTTTATTTCAAAAAGTTAATAAAGTGTAGTGATGGAAGGGCCACACTATTCCATAATCATCTGATCACAAGTATTTGAATTAACTGCAGTTATTTTGCATAATTGTCAAATCTTTTAAAAACAGCTGGTCAATACAGAAATGACACAATTCATCACTATTTCCACTAGTTCCACCATTCAGTGTTTGAATAGAACTCATTATTGACATATTGTTATTTTATTCTGCTATGAGTGGAGATTTAGAGTAGCCTGTATCACTTCTTCAGCTGCCTGCCAACTTCCATTTCTGTTCTTTTGATGAACTGTAGTTTTCAGCATATTGTGTGCGCGATTCCATAGACCTTGTGCAAATCTCCATGCAACCAAACATTTTGCCATACAATATCCAACGAGCGTGACCGGCATCAAAAATAATTTGTCCTCTTTCCTCTGGCAACACCTGACACTTGAAGGAAGGTTATGACTTGTTACATCAGAGCAAAATGGTCACACCCAATGAATCATTCAGGCTTTACCATTGAAATGGCTCCCACAGCCCCTAACGGTTAACCTCTGGAGAAGCTTAACATTTCAACAAGCATCAAGGCCTGAGTTCTTTTTTCAGTGATGTTTCAATGATTGAATTACAATACTACTCCGATATCACACCATCAAAAAATACAGAACTGAAAATAAGATGGCTAAATTGCACAAATTAACAAATCCATAATTTACAAATGTAACTATTTCTCTTCAAATTATTCACTGGAATCTTACTAACATGCATTATGGTGAAAACTTCCAGCCTTGAAACAAACCCTGTGTCCAGCTTTTGACTGGTTCTGTATTTTCATACTTGATCCCTCAAGTACTTGCTCAGCCAATTGAGTCGATGTACCAAAGATTACATGTTCCAGCCTCTCGATGTGAATTAGTGCTGGTTTTCTTCTTCTTGGATATTAAAAAATGTTTATTTGGGCTGTGGAGTCATAGAAAAACAAAACATGGTCTTTTTAAAATGTTAATTTGTGTTTTGAGGAATTTTGATGGGGGATGTTTTAGAAATGAAATGATTAATAATGATTAATGGAAAAAACAATCCTTTGTATTTTTTCAAAAGCCAGTATGCCTCTGCTTATTTTTCTGTGTTTATGTGTTTATCTCTATTCCTCTGCACCTGTTACCATGGCAACAGGGACGGCAGAAGTGATAGTGACAGTGGGCGGGGAGGATGACAAGGTTGTGCTACGTAGCGTGGAGTGCTTCGATCCTGTGACGAATCAGTGGAAGAATTTTGCCTGCCTGCCTTTTGCTGTGAGCAAACACGGGCTAGTCGTGTCGGGTGAGGAAAAACTGCTGTTGTAGATTACATGTACATGATGAAACTCTCATTTTGTGTCCCCTCTGAAATGACCCACAGTTACACCTGGGTGTGGTGCCTTGCACAAGACACATGTTTATGTACCTCCTCCTCTTGGTGTCTGTAGATTCCACGCTGTATTTGGCTGGAGGAGAGTTTCCTGACGGCTCGGCCAGCAGAGAGATGTGGCGCTATGACCCCTGCTTTGACTCCTGGATCGAGATGGCACCCATGAATGTAGCTCGCTCTGAGTTAGGTACTTTATTTGGCCTTTAAATTACTTTCTCAATTGGAACATTCAATGTAGCTTTGTTTTAAATTGAAACCACATGATGCTATCTTGAGGATCAAGTGGTTACAAAAGGGGGCTTTCCATACCTTAAAATGTTTTTGGTTTATTATACTAATTTCTCCTGCATTTCACAAGTCAGTATGGTTATACACCGAAATAATAGAGACAGCAGAATCAGCTGCACTCACCCATACACAGTTTTTTCTTACTCTTTTCTAGAACACACGTGTACACAGTTCTGTGAATAGATTGATTAAATTAAATTATATTATAACAACTTGAAAATAAATAAATTAAATGATTAGTTTAGATTAGATAAGATTAGATAAAATTTTTATGTTACTTTGTCACAAATGTTCCTTTTTATTTTGTATATTATTTTTGCCAGTGTGGAACTGGTTCTAAGATTTTGTGTGAAATTGTCTCAAAATGACTGAAATGTAATTTGAATCCTACATTTTCATGTTCAAATTGACAATTTGAGTACAGATTGGGATGAAGCTTATCCAGCTTCAAGCACATAGAAGGATCCATAGATGCCTGCCCGGCGCACTCATTTGTCTGTTTTCCTTTTTCTCATTTTAAAGCTTTTCGTTCAACTCCAACAGATGCCGAATCAAATTATGTTGCTTCATGACAATTTCTGCAGTCCCCCTTGTTATGGTGTGGCAGTACCCTATTAGTTCATTTTTATCTTATCCTGTACAATACTAATTAAACACAGATGAACAAACATGAACTTTTCTGCTACTTGTAGATGGTATCTGAGTAATGCAAAGAAAAACGTGAGTAATATCTCAAAAAACTAGAAGTAAAACGACACAATACTACAATTGATGACAATGTCTACACACAGAGTCCACAGAGAACCCTTCATCAATCACCTCATTAATGACCTCTTCCTCACTTCACTCTCTCCTCAGGCCTGGTCATGCTGGACGGCTATGTGTATGCAGTGGGAGGTTGGGAGGGACGCTCTCGCCTGGACTCGGTGGAGTGCTACAACCCTCACACCAACACCTGGCAATTCATTGAATCTTTCAGGATGGCCGTCACAAGTCCAGCTGTTGTGGCCTTGGACGGACTGCTTTACGTTACTGGCAAGAAATTGCAGGACACATGCATATTTTCTCTTGAGTTGTGTTTTCAGTTGAAAAATATTGAATTTACAACTGTTTTTTCCTTTTCTGGTAGGCGGTGCAGTTCTAGAAGACGGCGACGGCACAGACCTTGCTCAGGTCTATAACCCAAAAACGTCCGCATGGTCCGAGGTTGCCCCCATGCAGATTGCTCGCTCCGGTTCAGCTGCTTGTACGCTCAAAGGAAAGCTCTATGTTATTGGTATGTAACACACTTTATTGCACTCAGGCCACAATGCACAAATGCAGCGATCTGTAAGGAAATTAAGGCGGAGAATCTACACACTACATCTCACATTTGCTCTCACAGGTGGATGGCATGCATCAACAGAGAACACGGATAAGGTGGAGTGTTACGATCCCAAAACCAACCAGTGGATCATGTGTGCCCCTATGAAAGAACGACGCTACCGGCCTGGTGCTGCTGTGGTGGATGGAAAGATTTACGTCTTGGGAGGAGAAGAAGGCTGGGACAGGTGAGAGGCGAATCTGAAAACATTTGGAAAAGTTGTTTGTGAATATACTCTCCTAAGAGCCCACTAACCATTAAGTTAATCCGATCCGCTGTATAAACCGAGGTTATGGGATATGAAGCTATATATGCATCCCTTAAAATGAAATTGCTACCCCAGCTTTTGAAGTTACTGTTGTTGAATTCAACCTACTATTTACGGTGCAGATATCACGACACCATTGAGCGGTACTGTGATGAGACGGATACGTGGGAGATCGTTGGGGAGATGCCCACGAGTCGAAGCTGGCTCAGCTGTGTGTCTCTCCAGCTGAGGAAGGACATCCACATTAGCAGCTGTCCTGAGACACCACATGACAACTGAGCAAGGAGGGGGGAGAGAATTTTCCCTGTCTTACTTTACACCGTGATTGTGAGAGGGCACGACCGAGCTCAGAGCTGTGGAGCAGTGCAAACTCAGAAGAGGAGCCAGGAGTCGGCATAGTGCTCTTTGAGCTGCCACTGATGTTGGAGAGCAGTGTGTTTCCGAGTAATCGGTGATGGCTTGTGGGATGAGCCACTAACTTTTATCATTCTTCTTCATGTGGTAACGAAGGAGCTGTTGTACATGAATCCCGGTGACTGAGTGAGGGGTTGATAACTTGGTCAGCAGTCCAAACCTGTAAGATCAGAAAATGTTGAAGGTTATGTTTTAATGTCTGAAAAACAGGGGTGGATTCTCCCAGCCAACATTTTGTATTTTTGTATCATTATTATGTGATGTATTTATTGAGGTATGACTAGCTGTGACAAGATGCTTCAGGGGCCAAAGAATCACATTGTGATGAAAAATGTTCAATGGTTACCTGTGAAAGAAGATTTATATAAGTAAGCATTGTTTTTCTATTAAATGTTTAAGTTCTGAATGATTGTCCTTCATTCTTCTAACATGTATATTTTTGTCATGTGTCATGAATTTTAGTGAATTTTAAATGGAGTTGGGCTGAAATAAATGATTAATTCTTTAATATGAATGCTGATGTTTAATTATTTTAGAAAACGATTAAAAGCAATAAAAACGGTGTTGGCCAGCAAAACAAATGATTAATTAGACCTACTGAATTGTAATACCCAATCCCTGCCATACATCAAATAATTTCAGAATTTCATATCTTCAGATTATTAGAGACAATCTCTGTGAAAGACACTACAATACTATATTGAAGACATTTTACATATTTTCTGATAACCGGTACTTCTGGGGAGCTGTATGGAGGCACCTAATTGGGAGGTTTATATCAGCTAACCAAGGGTTTCACACTGTCACCCCGATCTACAGATGATGGTAAGATACTTGCAATAGTAGGGAAGAATCCAGCGGGGAACAAAATCTGTTTGGAAATCCTTCAAGAAAAAGAAAATATTTGTTGACGCTGAAGGAGCCACTCCAGTTTTTATGAGTAACACAATGTAACAAGTTTGTGCACAGATACATTTCTCAAAAGGGCACCTTTAATGCCAAGGAGGGTTATTTTTTTCAATCCTGTGGTTTATTTGTTTGTATTAGGCTTTGGCATATCCTAAAGGTGATTTAATTTTGGTGACTTTACTTGTTTTGTACCAGATAAAATCAAATCAGATAACGAACCGAAATCTTATCCAAGCGTAGGTTTTGGCTCATAAAATCATATCAAATATTAAACCGTTAGGAGTAGTGACATCACATTGTGGCTATTGCTGCTTTTGTGCCTTTAATTCCTTTGATGTTTCTTTGGAGCTGGAGCTGGGGACTCAGTGGGCTGAACACAGGGGCTGAAGTGTAAGTCGCAGGACACAACCGGCTACAGAGTAGAGAGTATGTTGGAGTTGTCCGTAGATTTAGAAGCTGGCAATAACTCAGACATTGATGTATGATTCGGCATGAATACTTCCTAAACCTAGGGTACTGTTGTGCGTTGGTGCAGGTTTTTTTAATTTACTTATATTGCCTTGGTAATATGCCGGCCCTAAAGATCCATGAATTTATTCTTTTTTAATCTTGCATTAAGTAATTTTGTGCGCACAAGTAATGATATCGTGGAAAAAACTGATTAGCCTACGTGGACAAGTTATTTTGCGGAAACAAATCATTATCCCATGGTCATACTGTGTCCCACAAGTTACTATCTAGTTGGAACCAGTAAATATCTTGTAGTATTTTTTGTGTGCTCAAGTTTCTCCTAGGAACAGATGATCTTGTGAGAACAAATGATCCTTCTCACCTGTGTGACTCATCTTATGGGAAGAAGTTATTTTCATGCAGGAAGAAAACCTTATCTTGTATTCCAAAGATAAGGGTGAAAAATTATGACATTCTCCCAATGGATATTAGGAGCTGTATGATTTTGACTCAGTTTTTACATTTTTATTTACAAACAATAAGTGAAAGTTGTGACCCGTTCAGTACCTGATGGTTGCATTTTATAAACATCACAAGTAATTTGAAGGTAATAAAATGTACTGTTCTGTTGTATATTATGGTTTAAAATTCAGATTGAATTGTGTCTTTATTAACAAGTCATACATTTTGGTTTCCTGTGCATTCTTCGGTTCCGGTATTTTTCATGTTATTGCAAATATTTTCACGTCTAAAAGATATTTTAAAGCTACTACCACATATGTACCATGCCAATTAGCATTTAATTGCTTTGACTATGTTGTGTTTTTTTCCTATTTAAAAGGCTATAACGTTTATTGACTCTATAACATTTTTTGGCTATTTATTGAGTTATTGTGCAAGTTCTTTTTTATGATTGAAAACGCATGCATGTGTTAAAAATTGAAATATATCTTTTAAAATGTGTGATCAAATCCTTTCATAGCATAAATATACAGTATGTGAGACGTTTTAGCGGCACCACTCTGAACGTCCGTAGTTGTGAGACTCCTACATCATCTTTGATACGGCTGCCCGGCGCAGGGGATTGTGGGTAGGCAACTGCCCACCTCTGCCTGTCTTTCCGTAGGAGAGATTCTGGAGCCATGAGAGGACTACGGGCTCTGAACCATGTCCCCGTGAGTCCAGCGTTTGTCTGCGTTTTATTTGAGATATGTAACCGTCAGGAGCTGAACTCTACTCGGCTATATCACAGGTCTAGGTGAAAAGTGAAACGTAACGCTCTGGTTAGAAACGGGCTTGTAAGCATGCTAGGCAGCTAGCTAATTCATGTTTATCTGACTCACACAAGTATCATTTCCTCCGTGAACCATTCACCCCTAACGAATGATAATAGATATAAATGTACTTACGGCTTAGTCGTGTTACTTGACTTAGCTTCGCCTCTTGATGAAGTAGCTTCTTGTGGTTTCTTTGCTCAGCTGGATGCAACCTGAAGGTCATCTCCGAACTCATAACTTGATCCCTAGTTTTCAGATCAACATGAACCAAACTCAGGATTTGGTCATAACTTGATGGTATTATATTGCACATACACACCATTAGAGAAACCGTGGGCTTCGTTTACAGGCTAAATTATCTGTGTTTGTATCCTCAGTGTTTAAATGTGTCTGGGTCACTTCAGGACATTCCTAGAATCCTTGCTGACAGGTTGCTGCTTGTCATACAATAAGTAGATCATATGGGTTCTACCTGACATCAAATCATAATTAAATATTATTCCGAGAAGTTAATTAGCTCTTATTGAATTATCAATATTTATAAATATTAAGCAGAATCAACTTTTTGTATCTAGTAAGAATATGGGCATTGATTTTACCATGTTCCATTGTTTTTAAATTGTAGTAACAAATGATTTATAACTGATGCATGACATTCGTGTCAAAGTGGGATTTGACATGTGGGGGAACCCTAATTGCCAGTGTAGCAAGAGACTAGTTCCAGAGAAAACATTTGAATTTATAAATTCAATCTGTACACTGTTATTAAAGAAACCAATCCAGGTGTTATGTATGTCCTCCTTTTTACTGCCAAACCAGCCTTGAGATAGAGATTTCCGTCAGAAGAGTATGAAATCTTATTTAGGAGTTTGTGCTAGAGTAGCTCTTCTGTGGGATTAGATCAGACAACTTAGGAAAGCTTTCTGTCCTTATATGCATCTTGTTACATTTGAATAATGTTCAATCATTGACGAAAGGCAATGGAATTATATTTTTGATTTAATGCCGAACACCTAGCACTGCAAACAGGGAATCTCCCATGAAACCAGCAGCTCTGGAGATGCATTGGCCCTAGCCATCACAATTTGACAAGAGACCTGTGGCTGGGTGATTACTCATAAAAAGATCACAATCTTGATTCAGTTTCAATTTGAGTGACGAGCACTGGAGAAGACTAGAGAAGAAGAACTATCTGCCAGTCTGAGAATAATACAAAAAAATCCATAGGAAAACCCTGCTGGCACAGGTTGGAAGTATGATCCAACATACTACCTCGCTCTTCTGCCAAAAAAGCTCAAATTCGGAATCGTGGAAGTTTTTAGATTCAGAGGAGACGATGAAAGAAAAAAAACACGCACATTGCATGCAATACTTTTTTCTACAGTAGCAACACTGCAATTGTATTAATTCACCTTAAACATCAAAACGATATGGTCCCTTAGTGTCATATAAGGGGTAGTAGTAAAGCATCAGAAGACTCCCAGTGGTTGTTGTGTAATTTATAACCCCAAAGTAATTGAATATTTTCTCCTCTAGAAGTACCCAAAATTGAAAATGTAACTTTATTCCAGTTAGTGGTTGTTGTGATGTGTGAAAGAACTTGAGCTGACTAGGTCCCTGAGATTACAAAACATTGATTTATGGTTCAAGACACCATTTAAAAAAAATGTCAGTTTTGGGTAACCGTATGTTCTGACCCCTGACCAATGTGAATGTGTTGTCTTTCTTTTTTTGTTTTCATACTAACAAAATGAAGCATAAGAATATATCTCTAAAGCTGAACTGTATTAACACTAAAATAAGTTATTTGGTACCTCACAGACCAGATGCCATCTCACTAATATTTTAGGGCCACCTCACATCATGAATGGATATACTCTGTCATTCATCAAAGACCTTCTTGATTATCATACAGTAACAATTTAAGATGACCATATCCCACTTTTTTATCTTTTGGCATTTCCCTTTTTAAAATTCAGGTTGGTGCAGAAAGCACAGTATATCTTTGTCCAACCTGCCTGAATCCAAACCCTAATCTGTACACTACTTGAAGCTATGCTCAAAAATTATTACATAAATACACTGTGAAGTATAATTTACAAATAGTCAAGTTACCTGAGCGCACTTTTAGCAAAAGGAGGAAAAAATTAAAATCTGCTGAAAGAAGTCACCAAGTTTAAGAAATTGTTTTTCACACTTCCCACAGAAACGTTGCTATGCCAGTGCCAGGAGGATTCAATCTTTGACTGAACCCCTTGAAGGTTCCAAGCCATTCTCAGCAGCACCCCTTCCTCTCCAAAATGTCCAGGTTGGTTCAGATCTCATCTATGTCCAATCAGTCGAAATTTCCAACATTAACTCAGCTGAATTGACATGTTTATTCATTAACATATAATTACGTCAATGAGAAACCAATTCTCTGTATGTTAAGCAGTTTGACCACAAGTTTCCCTTCACTGTTCTCTTTGCTGCATTAGGTGTCCAAACTCCCAAACGGTATGGTGATAGCATCGCTGGAGAACAACTCCCCCTTGTCCAACATCGGTGTGTTTGTGAAAGCAGGTAGTCGCTATGAGACTGTGGAAAACCAGGGTGTATCTCATGTGCTACGACTGGCAGCCAATCTGGTAAATATGTAGTGTCTGGACGGATAATGTTTTGATATTGTGCATGGGTGTGTATAACTGACTAGTTGTAGAATACAAAAATAGGATTGGCTGAGTAGCATCACATGAGATCATTTACAATACATGCAAAATGGTCTCCGACCTTCCTGGGCTATTAGTGGCACAAAACCTGGAAATTGTTTCAGCTAAAACAGAAAACATTCAGTGCTTTGGGCTGGTGTGAGGAGGGATGGTAGGTTTACAAGTTGGGTGTGTTTTGGAGTTGATTCCATATGAAACTGGAAGGAATCAACTGCTGCTTCAGGAGCTAATTTGCAGCAAAGATCTACTGTACTCAGTGGATTTACCTCACCACCAAATTTGCTGAACTTTGTTAAGGTTTATACTTTATTGGTGGTTAAAAAAGAATTGG
Source organism: Lophius americanus (assembly GCA_037951165.1). Taxonomy (NCBI): domain Eukaryota; kingdom Metazoa; phylum Chordata; class Actinopteri; order Lophiiformes; family Lophiidae; genus Lophius; species Lophius americanus. The sequence continues at coordinate 3,703,801 of JBBDHG010000037.1, forward strand.
AGAAAAGACCAATCATCATTGCAGTTATTTTGATGTTAATTGTCAATTTCCTGATCGTGACAGCCTTTTTTGGGCATGAAAAGAGGTGAAAAATCCACGATTATCCTTACTGCTATCTTGATTATACTGCAGCCTTGCAGGGATGTGTAGTGATGTGTGCATTCTATTTTTTTAATGTGTCAATGTTTGTGATGTTGCCTCGAGAGAAAGTTACAACCTTCTCTACAGGCTATAAGAATCATGTGCATGTGATTTCTCTCAGGGGCTTACTATCTGGTAAACAAAGCTGAGTGATAATACGGGTTATCTACTTTTTTTCAATAGCAATACAACAGGCTTTCTCTTGCTCTTTATTTCACCAATATGCTGATGAATGTTGCTGAAGCACTTTTTGTTTTGTAGACTACCAAGGGAGCGTCTGCCTTCAAAATCTGTCGTGGTGTGGAAGCCCTTGGGGGCAGCCTGAGGTCAGTGGAGGTTGATTCTGGTCATGCACATATGAAAGTTCCTGCTATAAATATATAGGAGAATACCAGTGTAACCATATCCCACCACATTGCAACAGCTGTGCTCTCCTCTGTTTTGCCTGCAGTGTGACATCATCTAGAGAGACCATGTTCTACACTGTAAACTGCTTAAGAAACCACATGTAAGTGCTGCCATCTTTCCGTCAGGACTGCGAAGTCTATGTGCTGAAAATGACTAACAACAGATTCCTACACCTTTCTGCTTAGCTCAATAACTGTAGCCACTTTTAGCTCATATTTTCAATTATCTGACCATAATAGCTAATCCTTGCTGCTTTTTTTGGATATCCAAAGAAGTCCTGAACTATTAATGTTTTCATTCTTTTTTGGGGATGAAGATCTGTGATATCTGTCTTGCACCTCTGCTCTTTCTTTGCTGTGTTTGGCACCCGTCACAGTGTCAGACAGGCCTAATTGGGTATGCACAATTTTAGGTTCTCCCTTGGCTTTTACCAACTTCCGTAAAAGGCATATGTTGTATAATAACCATCAATTGTGATACTGTGTGTACTTTGACAGCAGTTACTGCTTAAACTCTAAATGTAACATTGTTTTCTTACTCCTAGATTTCAAGACAAGACAAGGTCATGTAGATAGATAGATAGATAGATAGCCTTTATTAGTCCCACAATGGGGAAATTGCAATATTACAGCAGCAGAGCATGTTACAGAGTAAGAATAACACAGAGTAAGAATAACACAGAGTAAGAATAACACAGAGTAAGAATAACATCGTGTTATGTGCAATTAAAATAAATTAAAATAAATTAAATTAAAATTAAACGTTATGTGCAATTAAAATAAATTAAAAGGTAGATGTAGACACTTCAGTTTGTTTTAACTTTATTATATCTATGCGTTTGTGTCCAGAGATTCAGTAATGGAGTATTTGGTCAACGTGACCACGGCGCAGGAATTCCGTCCGTGGGAGGTGAATGACCTCACGTCCAGGGTGAAGATTGACAAGAATCTGGCTCAGCAGTGTCCTCAGATAGGTTAGGATCAAAAACGGTTCTTTGGCAGAAGTTGTGTGGAATTTTTTTATTTTTTTTCAAGTTGCTTGTAACCAAAACAAATTATTAATTGAAGTAATTTTTACCTTGTGACCTCTATAGCAATCAGCGATAAAAATGATGGCCCCAATATGCTAGACTTTATCATTGCTGTATTACATTAATTTTGATAGGAAGTTAGGCACTAACATACAGTATATCAGTAGAATTAGAACAATCTGACAAATGTGGATAAACATTTACTGTCAATTTTTGTCACCTGGTGAAATCTGAAGAAAGTAAAATGCTGAGTGAAAAGCACCAGGTAGTGGGGTACAGCGGTTGATCTGATCATCAGAGGGATTATTAGGTTACACAGACCTTTTTTATTCGATATCCCTAATAACGCTTAAAAACGGCATGAATTAATTAATTAATAACTAGTTTTACTCTTGTGTTTCCGGTGTTTAATTATGTGATCACTTTTTACACTCTAAATGTCCAAATGAACAACTTCAACAATATTTTAATAAGTTTCACTCACTTAAACTTTGATTTACAAGAAAAGGTTTGAGTGAGTAGAGGTGGACCAAAATGCTATACATTTCTGGAAATTTCTTCCTTTTAATTGACATATAACACTGTTACTTATACACTGATTTTCCTGCAGGTGTCATTGAGAAATTGCACGAGGCAGCTTACAAAAATACCCTCTCCAACTCTTTGTACTGTCCTGACTACATGGTTGGTCGCATCTCTCCTAACCAGGTATGGCTGTGTTTTGCTTTATATTTCACATATTCATAGATGTACGTGGTTGTTTGGTCTTGGTGGTTATTCATAGATTGTGCGAAGCCCTCACACACCTCTTGTTCTCCTTATCCTAACCTCATAGTTGCAGTCTTTTGTTGAGGACAACTTCACTACGGGCAGAATGGCTATTGTAGGACTAGGTGAGTGTCTATCATCTGTCTAGTCTGACTACATTGCAGCTCGAAATCAAAGTCAGTCTCATTAATGCACATAAAATATGTGTCACTATATTTCAGTACACTGTGTGTACTGACACCTTTCTATCAGAACCAACAATAACCTTTTCCGCTATTTGTGGTACATTAGTTCTTGACAACAATGGTTAGCATTCACAACCCAGAAGAATCATTGTCGCAAGTTCACCAATCCTTCCTTCAACCAATTTAATAGGTATTTGCCACTGCAGACTTTGAACATCCTGCAAGTTCTTCAATTCTGGAGATGCTCTGACCAAGTTATGTCGCCATCATAATTTGACTTTTGTCAAAGTTGCTCAGATCATAATACTTTCCCATTTTTCCTGCTTCCAATACATAAGCTTTGAAAGTGTTCACCTGCTGCCTAATGCATTCCCACTCACTGGAAGGTGCAGTTGTATGTAATGAGATAATATAATCAGGTCAGAAAAATATAATTTGTGTAATTCTTGCTTGTCCACCTGTAAATGGTTATAATTGGTAACTACTGTCAAGACTCCAGACTCCAGTGGTGTTTTTGTAATTTGTGGAGTTTTGAAAATGTCATGTTAAAAGGCCTGAAGGATTTTCAAGGTAGTACTTTTCAGTTCAGATTTATTATAATGTCAACATTGCCTAATCTGTGTGTTCAGGTGTTCAGCACTCTGTTCTGAGGCAGGTCGGGGAGGGACTTCTCAGTGTCCACAGTGGTGCTGGAGCATCTGTGGCCAAGGCTGTGTACCGCGGAGGTAAATCTCTCATGACAAAAGCATCATTACGCTCAAACAGATTATAGTCATGATTCAATGGTGTGTGTGCGTGCGCACGCAGGAGAGCTGCGGATGCAGACCAGCGATGACCTGGTCCATGTACTGATTGCCAGCGAGGGTGGTGCGATAGGCAGTGCAGAGGCAAACGCCTTCAGTTTATTGCAAAGGATTCTGGGAGCTGGACCACATGTGAAGAGGGGCTCCAACATCACCAGCAAATTAAGCCAGGGTATTGCCAAAGCTACTACACAACCCTTTGATGTAAGTCGAAAAGGTTATGGACAAACCCAAAACCCAACAACTTGTTTTTATTGTGGGATAGTTGGTGTGTTTCATTAGTCATAGATACTGTTAACTTTTCTCCTAATGTCAGATGACCTCTGGCTGTGTTTCAGGCTACAACATTTAACGCAGCATACTCTGACTCTGGACTGTTTGGTGTTTATACCATTGCACAGTCAGATTCTGCAGGAGAGGTAATTGCTTAATACCCTCTTTCCAAAACAGATTTCACCATAAATAAAGTGTGCAAAGACACTGGAATCTACATTGTGCTGAACTCCTTATTGCCATCCTCTGTCTAGGTGATCAAAGCTGCCATTAATCAAGTGAGAGATGTGGCTGAGGGAAATGTATCACAAGCTGATATCACCACAGCAAAGTTAGTTAATTGTGCAATATTGGACATGGATGCAAACTTATCAGACAATTCAGAAAAAAAATTCACCCTGGTATGCGGTTTTCTTCTCTACATAGGAACCAGTTGAAAACAGAATACCTAATGTCCCTCGAGAGCTCTGAAAGCCTGTTGGAGGAGATTGGTGCTCAGGCCCTAGCCAATGCAGCGTATCAGCTCCCAGATGCTGTTGTCCAAACTATCGATGCTGTCACCCAGGAGGATGTGGTCAAAGTGAGTGCCTTTATCTATAAAAGTGGTAATTCTTTATGACGATCTTGAATCATTTCAAGTTCAGTTTTTGTCACACCAAACTTGTGAGTTGCATCTTATATATTATCAGCAATGCTTATAATGCTTCACTTATGTTATTTTTCCTATTAACATAAGGAATAAAGGAGTATGTGTAGAGAGTTTTCATGGTTACAAACCACTGGATTATTTTCCAAGTCTGCAGTTCCCATCTACTCTACAGAGCATTTATTCTTCTTATTTGGGGTTAAGTGGCAGCTGCCTCCGTCTGCATTCTGACCATTCATCTTTTGTTCATCTTTCTTCATCTTCAACTTCATCTTTCCTTACTAAAGGTAGCCATGTCCAAATGATGACTGTTCCAGTGGCAAAGTGAAATCAGATCGTAACCTCTGTTTTACACTACCAGACCAGCTCACAGATAGACAAAATTAGCAGCCAAGTGGTCAACATAGTGGAGTATTTATTCTGTTTAGGGACAGATATTTACTTTCAGGGTTGGTGTGATGCCAAAAACAGCTAAAAGGAGAGCTAATGTTTGACTAAACAGCGTTCTAATGGCCAAAAATAGGAGTCCAAATGGATGTTTATGTTGCTAAAGGTCTGTGCAATGTGTAAATGTTCAACTGTTTGCTAAACTGTTCCTCACAACAGACGTACTGTTTTAGCATTTCACTGTTGCATTTACAGTTTTTGTCCACTGCCAAAATGTGGCAGAAAATAAATACAGTTGTTACATACTGAGCTTTTATTTAACCTTAAAATGCTCTATAATGTTTCACCCAGTGTAACTAAGTGGTGATGAAATTTCTGAACAACAGATGCATTTTGTAGTACCGTGTGTGCAGACACAGGTTTCTTTTATTGTCAGTATACAGATTTGTTTTTGTTTTTCTCTTCCAAATGTTACTTAAATGACTATAGTTTTGAGTTTTGGTCTCCATAAATTGAAGTTGAGGATCTGACTAAATAATAAGTTAAAATGTTTTAATATTTCATTTGTATAATACGTGGATCTTTCTTTACAGGCTGCCAAACAATTTTCTGATGGGCAGAAGACCATGGCAGCCAGTGGACACCTCAAAAATACCCCTTTTGTGGATGAAGTATGATTACAAGAAAAAGATCTGGTTATTTTAACTTATATGCTTTGCCTGGCTGCTTATAAAGGAATGAGGACTTCAATGCCACGGCCTACAGCAACAAATCGTTTCATGTCATCATGTACACATGATTTAATCATTTGTAGTTGGCTGTGCATACAATCTTGGCACCTCAGCAGGGAGCCAGGGAATCACAATGCAATGTTTCCTCTTTTTTTTCCATTTAAATGTATATGTATGTAAATTAAAATAATGACAGGAATAATACGTGTTTGTTGTTTGAGTTTTTATCTTAGGTATTAGTGCTCCGTCATGCCTGTGGTGGCTTAAAAAGGTTGCTGCAAGAGATGTTATTCCAGTCATCAACCAGTAGGAGGAACCAAGAGCACAAATTTAAGGAAGGACTGAATTTTGCGTTAAGTCCAATGTTGAACAAAGTGAAGCTCAAGCAGCGTTGTCTCTGCTCATATAGTAAGCATCGAGATCAATAACTTGGAAGTTGAACTAATCGAAAAATGTACATGAAATAAAAGTGGTTGCTTCTGTCCTTGAAGTGTGATATAATTATATGTCATAACGAGGTTTTCAAAATGGGTGGCTCACCAAAAAGTCCCCAACAATATGGTAAATTATTAATTGTCACTAAATTCCATCCATACACAACAGAACATAGGACTATGATGATCATTAGTTTACATCTGAAAGTGTCCTTCATCCTCAATGGGGGACCTCTGGGAAAAAGCTTACTTGATGGAGGTCAGTGGTTTTTATTTATCTATTTAGGGGTCCCTGATCTACTGTTTTTTTTTGTCATTGCATTATCACAGCCCCCACATAAAATGGCTAACTGCCAGTGTAGTGTGTGCAAAGAATTATGTACATTTAGTACCCACATTGCTATAGTGAACTTCCACCAAAAATCCAGAGAAAGAGAGAGAGCACTCCTATTATGTAAACAGCTACTACGACTTGGATATTCCTCAGAATAGATTAAGTATCTATCCGTCTACTACTTTGTCTGGAAAATTCAGTTGATTATTTTCACTATTATTTAAATAATTTTGATTGATTGTTGAACACCAACATGTGAAGTAAATTGAAAATTTTAGAGGATATAGCAAAGGAATATCAGATTATTGTCTTCATCAAATAATTATAATAATGGTGATTATTATATAATTAGAGTAAATATATTAATGTCGGCTCTGGTTCAAATAAAATAGCATTTATTTAAGAAAATGCGATGTTATCACTCCAACATATATTCCTGTCATGGCTTTTAACATCGTTTCTTCGCCCGGAATCATACATATCTCATGGACCTTTAATCAATAAGTGTAAACAGGAGTACCGAAAAACCCGGACCCCCTGTAGTATCGCGAGAAGAGAACGCCCCCCTTCAACCTGAGCCTTGTGTGTGTGCGGTGCTGCGTGGGGGTGTTCGCCTGATGTCATTTGGCTGAAAGGGAGGCTGAGCTAACGGTGGGCGCACGGGCTGAAAGCATAACAATAGCGTTACCGCTCTGTCCTGGTCGGGATTTAAACACGCAGCGTGGAATAAGCGTTCCCACACGCCTAACTCTGTGGCCAAAGCGGGAGAAGAAGATGAGGAGGTGAAACTGGCTGGCTAACGGACCTAAAGTACCAGATGCTATTCCAGCGGAGGAGAACAGACTCGAAGAAGCAAGAGAGGGTGATGGGTTCTCGTTGTCCTGACGGCTAACGTTAAAGTTAGACCTCACCAGAAACACAGATACTGTGAAGTGAGAGGATTCGCTTTGCTTCTTTCGCACCCTCGATATTGTGTTTGAAATGCCCGAACATTCTCGGTCTCGGCCGTCGAGCAGCCTCTGGGCCGCATCTCGGCACACCGAGCCCGAATCTGGGAACTAACTAGCTAGCTAGCTGCTAGCCGCAGCTGTGGCCGATGCTGCTGCTGCTGCTGCTGTGGTGGCTGCTGTTGCGAAACGGATCCGAGAGACAACACAAGCGGTTCAGGGCACCTGAGATAGCTATTTTTCCACTGCATTTGAGATACGATGCTGTTGTGCGTCTTATTTGAGCCTTTTGTAGCCAGAGGCTCACATTCACTGTGTGAGAAAGAGCTGCCTTGCTGCAAAATGCACAACACAACCACAACAGCAGGCTCCTGTTGAAGGGGGCGAGGTTAAACTGATCACAGTCTACCCTGTGTCTCGCCATACTCCGGTGAGTATTTGGACAACGACTCGCACATTTTCCCTACGACATTCACCGCTTCATCAGCTGGCGGTATGGATAAACTCACCATCATTTCGGGGTGCCTGTTTCTGGCAGCTGATATCTTTGCCATTGCCAGCATTGCGAACCCAGACTGGATCAACACCGGTGAATCAGCAGGTAAATGAAGCATACCTTGTGCCACATAAAAGTCCAATTATGTTTTGTGAGATTTTAGCAGGACGATGCCTCCACATTGAAGGAGTATTTGCAATCAGATAATATTTAAATGTTACCGCTTTTCCATTGTGTTGGGTGTTTGCCGACAGCGACTCCCTTAATCCCCCAAAGCAGCCCTTTAAGTGCATTTCTATTATATGAAAATGTTTCTGACACAATTAATTCTTATTGCTGGGTAATCTACTCTGTTGATCACTTTGCCTCTAATGCTTTTAGGACTGCTATCTAATTATGAGGTTTCAATACTTAACGTGAATAAATTAAGATTAAAAATCAAGCAAGTTGAGGATTGGAGAAAATGCTTGAATAGAATTTGATTGTATTTACATTCCCACTTTTTCCATACATTGAGTAGAGTACAAATGCAATTAATGGGAATATGGTCTTTATTAATTGATCATGAAAGTATTAGTCAGCCTTTTTATCCCCCAACAGGATATAGCCAGCCTGACCGTCATCATATTATTATTTAGACCAAATCTCACCAACTTCTGATACCAGCTTCACCAAAACGTACATGTATTAGCCATAATAAGTAGCTGTGAATATCATTTTTTAATTCTAATTTCATATTGTGAGGTTTCCATGGAAAAATAGTGTTTTGGGCTAACCGATTGATGATGATTTTATTCGGGAGGATATCTCACAAACTATACATTCTAGTTTCAAGATTCAAGATGTTCTATTTTCATACACACAGTAGGAACATAGTAGACACTGAGCAATGACATTCCTATTTATCAGTTTCCTTTCACAAAAATACAAAATATAAAATAAAATAATAAAAATATATACTAAAACTAAAGGTATAAACTTATAAAATATATAAATATGTTCAAAGGAACAAAGTACACCAGTGTTCACCAAAATACACTCATTAATTGATTGATTTAATTTTCATGAAAACACATTCAGGCTTTTGATAGACAGCTGCTTGTCTTTGTTCGCTCTGCAGGATGTCAGCTTAGGAACTGGGTCAATGAGGGTTCATGATCTGCCAATACATATCCAGGCAGTATTTGCTCAACATAATAAGCAATCTGTGCAAAAGTACTTACAGGATGCAAACTAAATGAGAACAACATTTACAGTGCAGGCAATTTGATTATATTGAGGAGCAAAGGATGAATCTGTAGCCGTTTGCGAGACAAGGTAAGGACTTCATGCGCACTTCATTTCTAAAGTTAGATATGTTTCTGCCAAAAACTGCACATTAACTTCCTGCTAAGATCCAACTTACCTACCAGCATAAAGAAAGCTGAACTTTGGCTATATTTAAACTTGAGTGTTGTGCTAGTTGGTGTTGTTATGGAGTCAATGTCATGCAGCAAACAAATACTACCAAATATCCACTGCTTTCTTTGTTGACTGTGATGTGACTTGTATTGAAGGGTTTTATGAGACTTCTTGGTGATAGATGATTATAATGCATCTCCCTCACACTGTTTTTCCTCTCAGCATTATGAGAATGTTTTAGTCACTGTTTTGGAATATATACTTGGAAAGTAATGTAGGTTTTTAAATTGTAACTGATGATTTTTACATCAATCGTTAGTTTTAGCCATACCTATGTCGCATTTGAGTAATTGGTTATCAGAAAAGATTCTGGCTAAAATAATTTCCAACTGACCATAAAACTTTGCTAGATATAATAATAAACTGCTCGAGTATGGTCTCTCTTTCTGTTTAGACTGATCTACCGGAAATGTGCCACCACATTATACAGCCTATCTTTGTGGTTGCCTGATTACCAGGACCACTGGCACTGCAAACAGGGATGATTAAATTCTTGTTGTATTGAGTTTGAAGTGAGGTAGGGCCGTTTCAGCGAACCACCAATGCTGTCTGACCTCTTTCTGTTGATTCTTCAACATAGATTTTTAATCACTTTTGATAACAGACAGATACTTGTTTTGAACCGTAGCTGTACAAATTTCTATCTTTCACATTATTATTATCCAAATAAATGGATCTTCTCTAGATATATTCACTTGCTAATGCTTTTTATAGGGCGACAAGTCATGTCTTTGCCCATTTGTAGCCAATAAAGTAAATACCAGCTACTTTGTCACTAAATCGCTTTTATTGCACTTCCCTAAGCAATTACCATGATGCAAACTACTGCTTAAAATTAACACTGTGCTGTATCGGTACACAGTCTTCAGAGGGCCATATGTACACTGCTTTTTAATTACGTCTGTCTCATCTTGTTATCGTCTCGACTAAGTCATGGGAAAACAGTTGTAGAAAAATATTTTTAAATAATTAGCTGTGGAACCAACAAATCACATGTTTCATAGCTCTAAATGACTATGCCATGATAATAATGACAGTTGTTGAGTTGTTCCGAAGGATATTGCCGTGGAGTTTTCTAATGATTTCCAACTAACTATTAACACTGTTACAAGTGCTTTAAGGTTGTATGATTTCCTCACCAGTCTCCCTTTAATGTTGCCTACTTGTTTGTAGTTTCAGCTTTTCACCATTATCCTCTCTGTCAATTCAGTTTCTTGGTTTGTGGTCTGTATGTTAACAAATTTCACATTCTATTGCATGTTAAATTTCTCATTTTTAAATCTTCTAAAATTAGATTAGCTTCAACTTCATGATAGCAACATGTTACTCTGCTGTCTGACCAGTACTCTTAACATCTGTAGAGTCCCCTGTCAACCCCACCATGGACTTTTCTCGCTGTTGGCTTCTATAAACTGCTCAAAATAATTATGGGAAAGCTTAATTATTTAAGGTTTCCCATAATTATTATATTATGAATTATAGGTTAATTTTTACCTTTTTAATCATAATAACATTTATTTGATTATATTTAATAATCCTTATTTGATGATGTTAATGATCCTACCTCCATTGTGAAGAACTGCTACTGTTAGGACTATTCTGACATATCCTGTCTAAAGTGGATGAAATGATAGAACATTATATTTTGGTGTTTTTAATATTCCTTTTCAAAGAACAAGGACAGAAGGAGTCATTGATGCAATGTAACTGAAAGCAGGCAATACCATTTAGATAAAACCAGCAAAAAGAGCAGGCCACTTAGGGTCCAAGCTATATCACCAGCAGGCAAAGCAAAAAAAAAAAAATCACCAAACCGCTTCAGAAATGCAAATAGAGATTTAACTTAAATAATATTTGATAGGTTTGAAGCTTTAAGTCAAGCGCAACTTTGATATGTGCACTAGAGTACGGAAAGTCTAGATCATGCTTTCCCATACGTGCCTCAGGCTGGTTTAAGAAATGTGTCCAACTTAGATTTAACCTGGGATGACAGCGAGTAGCCATTATTTCCTTTACCACAAAGAATATTTGGTTGTTTATGTCAAGCTATGGTTAATTAACCATAACATATAAACCACCTGGCCAATGTAACAGCTCTGCAATGCAATGTGTTCTGACACCTTTATTTCAAAACTACAATTAACTTTTTCAGTAAGTTTTGCTCCAATAAGTTTTTGGTCGTGTTGGACAGAACTGTTGGTCTTCACTCCCCAAATACATCTATGAACTTTGGGTGCCCATGACGTGTTGCTAGTTCATCAGTTTTCCTTCATTAGACCACATGGGTAGGTACTGACCATTGCAACCCAGGAACACCCAAAAAAACCTGCACTTGTTGAGATGCTTTACACCAGGGGTCCCCAAACTTTTTCCTGTGAGGGCCACATAACTTTTCCCTTCTCTGATGGGGGGCCGGGTTCAGTTTGTAACAGAAAAAATGTGACGATCGCAGGGGTGCCAAAACGTAAAGATTTATTGTTTTCCAGAAAGCCACACATAACCAAATAACCCTTTCTGGGTTCTTCACAGAAAAAAAGTCAGGAAATAAATAATAACACTATTAATGTAATAAATAATCACCAAATAATCCTCTCTGGGTTCTTCACAGAAAAAAAGAGCCAGGAAATAAATAATAACACTATTAATGAAATAAATAATAATCAAATAACCTTCTCTGGGTTTTTCACAGAAAAAAAGTCAGGAAATAATTAATAACACTATTAATGAAATAAATAATACTCAAATAACCTTCTCTGTGTTCTTCACAGAAAAAAAGTCAGGAAATAAATAATAACACTATTAATGAAATAAATAATCAACAAATAACCCTCTCTCTCTTTCTTCACAGAAAAAAAGTCCATGGAACATTAACATTGAATGTCAGGTTCCATTCTAGTCACAGCCAGTCTCAAACACTGATGCAGATGTTCATCTGTCAATCTTGATCTCATCGCAGTTTTCAGCAGTTTCGCAGATATACGTGCTGCCAAAAAGTGTGGACATCTTCATTGCGTGTTTTTTTATGTTAGGGTACGTGTCGTTTGGGAGGGCGGCATAGAGGTCAATGAGACTGTTGGGCTTGAATACGTCCTTTCAGAACATTGCAGTTCTGTAACTTGGCCAACTCAAACTGATAAGAAGGCTGGGCTTCATCAATGTCAGCAACAAAGGGGTTCTGGAAAAGACGGATTTCTTTTGCATTAACATGTAGTTCACGGAATCGCACACCGAACTTCGCCTTCAGCATTTCCAGTGCTTCCACACACTTTTCAGCTGGAAACGGGACCGCTAGGTTCTCTGCAGAGAGGTTTTGGGTAGCAGGGAGATGGATGAAGTTGTGCTTTTTTACTTGTTCCAAAAGCAGCGCTAGTTTCACCTCAAATGCTTTTATGTGGGAATACATGTCGCAAATGAGTTTCCCCTGGCCTTGAAGCTGCAAGTTAAAGCTATTCAGCATTTCTGTCACGTCCTGTTAAAAATGCGAGGTGCCATTTCCATGCTGGGTCCATCAACTCTGGGACCGTTTTGTCTTTTGAATGAAGAAATGCGTTAATTTCGGGTAGCAGCTCGTATAAACGCCTCAAAACTCTGGCCCGGCTCAACCATCGGACCTCTGTGTAGTACAGCACATCTCCGTGCGCAGACCCCAGTTCAGCCAGGAATTCTTGGAACTGCCTGTGTTTAAGTCCCTTTGATCTAATGAAGTTTATGCATGACAACACAACCTACATGACAGAATCCCACGTCAATACTTTGCAGCACAGTGCTTGCTGGTGAATTAGGCAGTGGACTTGCAGCGGGGCAGTGAGACCCCGTTCTTCCATCTCCCGGTTCATGCGTCCTATTAGACCCTGCGACACGCCCAACATACTAGGAGCCCCGCCAGTCGTGATGCTGGCCAGCTTTTACCAGTCTAGGTCCAATTCTTCCATGGTTTGGCACACTTGGCAGAAAATATCCTCCCCCGTCGTAGTCCCTTTCAGACTTTTGAGGGCTGCCAGCTCCTCGCACATCTCAAAGTTTGCGCTAACTCCACAAATAAAAATGAGCGGCTGTGCTGTGTCCTGCACGTCCGTGCTCTCATCTAGTGCTAATGAAAAAAAGTCAGATTCTTTCGTGTTCTGGTGCAGTTGGGCACTTACCCCCGAGTTCTTCAATGCGAGTGATTGTACTCGCCGATAGACTCACGGCATCAAAGACATCTTTATTTTCGGGACACACCTCCTCTGCGACAGCATTCATACATTTCTTGACAAACTCTCCATCAGTGAAAGGTTTACCGCTGCTTGCTATCAGTTGAGCAACCCGATAGCTGGCCCGAATGGATGACTGGTTCAGCTGAGCTTGGCGTACAAATGTAGTCTCCTGAGCTAACAGTCCACTTTTTAGCTTCGAGAGTTTGTCTGCTCGCATTTGGCCTTGCAAGCTAGTTTGTCCACTGCTGGTTAAGTACCCTGCATTCTGAATCAATTTTTCTCTTACCTAACATTTTCACCATTATTCCGTTATCTCTTTGACAGGGGAGGGTCTAGGATTTTTTTCTGGGGGTTGCCAGATAGGGGCACAGACTGCAGAAGGGTGGAATAGAATGTCACGTAACTGACAATATTGCTTTTGGTCAATGCTCTTTTTTTCCCGCTCCTGTGCCACACACCAATGGCAACTTACCACTCTAGCCGGGACACCTTTTCAGCCCCCGTTCTCAGTACAAGTGCACTCAGATCAATGCGCGTGTACACAAAACAGTCCCTGGATACCACACTCATATGACATCACGTTATATGCGTGTACGAAATAGTTACTAACTAATAGTTAATAATGAAAATAGTTCATAGCTAAGGAACATTTTATTGCAATTTTAATTATTTTCTCTCGTTTGGGCCTAGACGTGGTGAGAGGAGTAAAGAGTATTATAGTATTCTATTCTAATCTTAGTGCAGGCGTGACTGCAAGGTAACAAGCTGTAATGAAAGAGCGTATTGGAGAATTACAATTTTTTTTCCACTTTTTGTGAAAGACCAAGAAGATCTGCTTTTCAGAGCAATACTTTGATTGAAAGTACAGCCATCTTTGCTTTATACAACCGAAGAGCACAGTTATGGCAGGGCAATTATGAATTGTCTGTATAGTAAGGTTGTCGTTAAATGTTGGATGATTACCATCCAAGTCCACAGAAGCTAGGATACAATAAATCCTGAAGCAAATCTTCGACTCAAACTGTAGCAATAGATTCTTGGAGTTCCCAAAATGTCCAACTAGCTCTTTGATATCTATGCTTTATATTTATTGTCATGCATATTCTGGCTCAGCCAATCCAAGGTTGTAGGTTGTTGGTTTGTTTTCAGTTGAATGTTGGTATTTTTATACATTTTGAATACTCTATTGTTGTTGTTGGGTCATATACCCGACTTCTGCAAGAGAAATTTGTGTGTATGCCTGTTTTATGTTTACCTGTATCCACATATTATCGCGTGTCTGGCTGCAGTATCGCAGGAATTTCCCACAGAGCTAGGGAAACAGCAGGAAGCCTAAGGATCCTGCTTATAAAAGACTTTTATTACCCAGAGTGTTGGAACGTTTGCCTCATGCTCTCATGATCCCAGTACCATTGCCCGCATCCTTCAATTTGCTCACCTCCTGTTCTTAAACCCGCTCAAGGTTGGACTGTTTTCAGCAAAAGGGGTTTGAGTCAGACTGTGAGCCAATCATATGCTATTTTTGTCATGAATCGTGATCATTATTGCATTTATTCTTCACAATGAGACATGAATTGCTATCGCAATACAATCTTATCATCTGCTTTATCTTCCTTACCCACTCAACCTTCACATTTTCTCTGTGTTTCTATTGGAGCCACTGGCATTGTTGGTGTTGCTTGTGCTTTCACTGGGTGGATTAAAGGGGACAGGATTTCCTCTATTTACAAACCCCCGATCCTGAAATTCAAGCTTGCCTTGTCTCATGAACACATCCGCCAACCTCCACAGCCACTGTAAAACTTTGATATTGGTCACACAGGTTTATTTTTTCAATGAACGTGTTACAATGTGGTATATGGACTTAGTCATTACCACACATTGTTTTCAGGTCACCGTTTTTTCTTCTTCTTCAGATTACACCTAAATCATGGAGAGGTCATTATATCAGAATAATTAGACATTCAGGCCTCAAATTGGAGTTCAGACACATACCATACATTGTTAGCTGTGTAATAAAACATATTTGAAGGTTTCTTTTGGAATGTTGTCCTTGAGGATTGACCTTTCACATTGGCATTCTCTCTTGCTTTTCAAACAAATACTTTTGATCCCTACAGGTTGAGTGTATTGCTGACTATCTACCTCTCTTTTTTGTGAGACCTGTGATCATCACTGACCTAAGTGATGAAACACTGGTATGCTTACTCAGGTATAACTTTCCCTCGAGGATAGTCTCTAATGGCTGGCGTCCCTCCAGAGTGAAGGCGGGCGCTGGAACACATTCCTGTTCTTGGTACTTGCCTTGAGAGTGAATTGGAGTGGGGCTTAATTCCCTTTGTCTCCCAGTCGGATCCCTGATGGGTAGTTACAGTATAACATCAAGAATAGCCATCTTTTTTGCTAGCAAATTTGCTACTAACTATTAGAGGAAGATGATGATCATAGTTGCGTATAGCGTTATCTATTGAGCCTTCGAACCAGCTTCAAAGGAGTGATATTGCCGCACGTTTCAAAAGAGTGCAAAAGTAAGGGAAAATATCTTGGCCACTTACTGCTTATAATTGGATTCTACCAGCATTGAATCTGTAACAAAGGATTATTTCATTCCCCCTCCATCTCCTTCACTTGTTCTTATTTCTATTATTCATCAGCAGAGCTCCTATATTTTGGCCTTCCTCTCATTAGACCTTGTTGTCAGTTCAGACACCAATTAGTCACAGTCCAACAATTTTTTCTCCCGCACAAGACATTATAATGTTGATATAATATTTTTCACTTGCAATTATTCTCCTTATTTTGTTGTTTGGTGAGCAGCAGGCGCACTATGGTGAGCAGCAGACACAGTATAGTGTGTACTGTTGTTTAAGGTGATAGTTTAAGGAGATATTTGGCAGTCTACCTTTACTAATAATGCAATGTAATGGGACTTTCTCAAATTTATGTTCCGAGAGTGTAGTTGGCATAACAATATCTTTGTTTTTGTAACAATGTCCTTGAATTTGTTGGATTCTGATCTGATCTCTGCTCATCATCGTCAACATTCACCCTCCCTCTGCAGGTGCCCTTACAGTCGGTCTAGTCCAGCAATGTCAGACCATCCACGGACGAGACCGGACCTGTATTCCACCACGGCTGCCCCCAGAGTGGGTCACAACTCTTTTCTTCATCATAATGGGCATCATCTCCCTTACAGTCACCTGCGGTTTGCTGGTTGCTTCACACTGGCGACGAGAAGCCACCAAATACGCCCGATGGATCGCCTTTACTGGCAGTAAGTGAATGAGATATGACTGTCTTAAATGATTAAACTGTTTGTATGTTAATTCACCTTGCCATCGTCTCATTTCCCCTTGGAGCTTTCTCGCCTTCTTCTGTATCTCACTGGAACTATTGTGATATGACTGAAAGATAGATTACTACTGTGAATAAACTGTTTTCATGAACATAGATTCTTCAGGAGAGGATGTAGTAATAACAGGAGGAGAGATGGGTTGGATCAAGTGTGGTCTGGCACCGCTCATGTAGATATGTGACTTTAAACACATCCCAAGATTATATTCAAGACACCGGTCTGTTTTAGAGTGACATTGAAATTTTTTCTTTGTGGATGTACGTTTGGATGTTTTCCTCATCAATGAGTGCTGATTTCTTGCAAGATGGTCCGGTACTGAGTGGGTGGCCACACTATTTCTCCATAGCGTCTACTCTGGGATTTGGTTACTAGTCCGAGGATACTAGCATCCACTTTTTATGAGACCGGTACTGTGTCAGGTGCTGGTCTCATAAGGCTGTGTGGAAAGGCAGGGTTTTATTGGTCGGTTAGTTAAGGCCACAATACTCCTTTTTTATTGTTTAAAAACTGTGTGGGTGCTTTTTCTGGAATCTATGCCATTTTTGTTCTACATAATTTTATATTAATCTCCTCCAGTCACAGTAACATTAGCTGCTAATGATAACTGGAAAGCATTCAGAGAGTGCAAGACTTCAAAGGCAGATAAAGCTAGGCTCAAACTGTACGAAACAGTCGTGGCTGTTTGATCTCAACTCAAACCGTACGAATCAAATGTTTGTGGAAGCCCACGATTGCTGTGCTTACACTGTATTGTCAGATCCTCATGAACAACACTATACAACCCGTCCGGTTCCTGCACTCCGTTGTCGCAATTGACAATTGTGAATAATGTTGTGTTTGAATGTTCCGAGGCAGAAAAAAGTTTGTGTGTGTATATATATATATATATATATATATATATATATATATATATATATATATATACGATGTAATTTCTGAAGTGCGGCAATTCTACAGCATTTCAATTCATAACATAAGCGGCAAAAAGCTCATTAGCTTAGCTGAAGTTTATGTTATGACGAGCAAGGCCTGTCTCTTTAAGCTTAGCCTTTCCGAAAAGCCTTTCCGATAGCCAGTCGCTAACGGAAATGCATGTAAACGCTGTTATGGAAAGGTTTCTGTTTGAGTTGTATCTCTGCACGCCCAGCGTCATGACATAATGCTGCGCAAAGTTTTTTCAGCGCAGTGCCGTAATTTAAATACAGCGAATTCAAAACAGTAGCAGTCTACATCGGAGGGTAATTTATTCATTGCGACATTGAAATATTTTAACATATTTGGGTGGTTAGATGGGCGAAAAGTCACTTCTGCACATGACCTATTTGTCATATTCTTCTGGGCGCTTGTTGACGCCCAACTCTCCAACGCATTATCGGCACCTTGCGAACGGGAATCTGGATAGTCTGCACATGTTGTTGTTGGAAAAGAGTCATGTAAACAGGCGACTGACATTGCCATTTGGAAAGGTTTAATTTGGAAAGGAGAAAAGTGTCATGTAAAACCACCATGTGACCCAGTAACAGCCTATCAGCGCATCGTTGGGATGGAGATGGCAGCCCATTTACACTTGCTGACCAAACCAAAACACACACACTACACTGATACAACAAGAAATACGAGTGAGCACTCAGAGTGGCGTGGGTGTTGGGTAAGCACAAGATGCTTTTTCTCACAATAACCAGCAGTGTTTGACACAATGTAAAATAGTTTTTCATTGCACTTTGATTCCTGAGATCTTGATATATTTATTTACCAAACCATTATATGGAAGGTTTTGTTTCATTTGAGTATTTATTTGAATTTATGTCAAAATGGAAATGGCATTTTCTTTTATTGTAGTATGTGTTTTTGTTGTTGTTGTTTTGAATGAAAAGGACATTTTTCTTTGAATATAACAGAATTATGGCTTGTGGCTTGACAGAGTATAATTAATGGACCTTTGACTCGTTGAAAACATTTTTTGTGGACCTTTTAGATTTGTATTTGAGTACCCCTGAGATAGGTGCTCACTTGGATTTAGCGCCAACTATGATGTCAGCTGAGTAGCCGGAGAACTAATATCACATAGAACAAGCAGAAACGGGTGTGGTATTTTCCTATCACTCCTGAATTAATTTTTCATGTAATTTTTTTTAATTTCTACCACTTTAATTCCCAGTATTTCAAATAACATAGCATCTTGTGTCAATACACACAAATCTTCTTAATACAGCCATTGTGCAATGTCATCTTGCAGAAAGGTATTTTTAGTAGTGATTTTACTCAACACTGCTTGCAAATACATAATGAATCACATATTTCCAGACGTGCGCAAAGTGCCACAAACGGTCTGGTGAGCAGAAATCCGTATCACAAGCTAAATTGGACTGCATTGAGTCTTCGTTTAACAAGTACATGGAAGGAAAAGAAAGCAGTTGCCCTGACAACCACGAGCAATTGGCACCCTTGTCCCCCTGCAAAGCTTTTGAAGGCCAAATTAGACAAGAGGTATATTAATTATATAATGGTCTTGAATAAAAATGAGGGAAAATTAGGCTGTTGACAGAATGGGGAAGAAGGTTAGAGGTTAAATGAGGAAAACTTGTCTGGGCTTAAGAAGAACAAAGTAAAGAAAACAAGCTGAGTAAAAAATCATGTTTGTAGACGTCAAGAACCGAGTGTACAATTAAGTGATTGGTGCCATGTTAAGGTGCAAATGCAAGAAGAGAATGGAGTGAAGTGGTAGTATGGTAAGTAGACAGGAGAAGTTCATTTTGGGCAAACAGGTGATGAAGGTTAAAAGAACGTAGGCAGTCAGTAATGGAACTGGCTCCGAGCCACCTGCACCTGAATGGTTAGCTTTGTGTGACCGGTACAAACGTACGTCTGTGTCTCTATAGACACACACACAAACACACCAGTAGTATTTCCCAGGTTGTGATGGTCATCTGTGCGAGTGGGGTAATAATAAGTATATTTTTATCCGATGTTTTAACCTTTATTTGGACAGGAATGCTTATAGATTTTCAGGAGATGGAAGAGAAATGTAGGATGGATAGATTTATAAATAGATAGATGGATGCTTTATTCATCCCTCAGGGTGCTTCAAGACGATGACATGCAGCAAAGCGCAACATGCTGGAATTCAACTGTTCCGCCTCTATACGTGAAAAGCTCACAGAAGCACACTCAAAAAATATGTCAACTAGCGAACTACAAAATGTATTAATTAATAAAAATCATAAAATACAAAGATATATGCAATAAATATGTGTGTACTTGCCCCTACGCAAGTATTACTTAGGGCCTCAAATTCTTCTCTCACATGTAGGTGTGCAAGGGATCCCAGCACCGATGGATCACATTGCATAAGGACTTTTGACTGTCCGATCAGTAGTTGGACTAGCAAAAAATAAATACAGCACAGAAGACTCTAAGTATGCTTTCTAATTATTACATTAGAAACTTAATGTACACATTTATCCAGAAGTTTTGGAACTTCTTCCTGTGGTCAGCTATGATGATGTCCGATGTTTAAATCAATATTGTAATAAACAACACAATTACCGAACAATAGAGAAAATAAAAATTACATTTTGTTCAAATAATTAAAAAGAGCCATAACATGAAGCAAAACAAACCAGATCCTATCATTTCAGACTGAAAAAGAAGAGGCTGTCAAGGTGGGCTCAAGTCTGGGCTCAAAGCAGTCATCTGTGGCCCTGTCCAGCTTCCATCACATTCTCTTGTTTCCTGACGTTATCTGTAGTCACTGGAATGTTTCGGTTGGGCCCCTAGAATTCCCTCTGCTGCTGCTCCTACCAATACCGTTGTCATATCTGTGCCTTTGTGACCATCAGAGCAGGGGGTGTTCGAGGCACTGGAATTCTTCATGCTGAAGAGGGCACACGAGGGGATTTGGTCCCATGACTCAAGGACTCTTATTTATTTTTTTATAACCCCCTTTTTTCCACAAGGGAAATTGACCATAAACTACAGCAATGATCATCCCAATATAGTTGGTAATAGATTTAAACTGCTCTGATTCTGCTTAAACACAGTGATGGGATGCCTTTTGCTGTTGTTATTGTTTTGGATAGGCTCCTGGTGACAATATAGCAGAGTGATGTTACTTCCAATGAGTGGCATTCCTTGATGTATTTCTATTTGCATGTCATCGATTGTGCCACAACGCCTACATACTCTCATCATTAGTGATTTTTACAAAGAAGTGTTTGATGAGTTAGAGACAACAGCTATAAGGTTATATAGCCAAAAACAGAACCCTTTTACGGTCATTTACTCGACCAGTATTGACTGAGCATCAGACTGCAGGTCCATGCAGGTCTATGTGCAGTAACAGGACTGCAACAGAGATTGCGGTGAATTAAAAATAAAATGCCTAAGAGAAAATATTAAATTCTCTTAATGTTGCATAAATAACATTTTTAGGAATATGTTGTGATGAACACTGCAATGTCATACTATTATTAATTAAGAGTTTAACGAAAACAGTCATTTAAAATAAAAAATATATTTGTACTTTTATAATGACTACTTAAAGAAAGAGAAGTCCACTGTCCTAATTTGCGACTGAGAGACTTTGTGACCTCCGCTTTGCTGTCAGCCAGAAACGTAGGCAATAATAGGCAGACTATTAAAACACTTTTTCCTCTTAGATTTTTATAAACAAAGTAGAAATCTGATTTTAGGAAATACGGAATATATATTACTTTTAGATTTTTAGGGACTACTGTTTGTATAAAAAAAATTAGTATGAAGCCTGAATTACTTCTAGATGATGCTGTACAAAATCTTGATAAATTACCTGAAATTATGTGACTGGAGTCTGTGTTGGTTTGGGATGAAGACTACAAGATTGACAATAAAGCAATCCACGGTTGTAAAAGAAAGGAAAGAAAGGAGCTAAGCAGACCTGCTGCTTGAAGCTCCCCTTTCAGGGCTATGTTAGTCAGTGTTAACATACCTGAAACGTTGGCCAAACTGTAAATTGAGTTGGATTGTGGGTAGGCCTGATGTTAATTTTGTGGAGGGAATTACATGGAATAAAATGCATAAATATATGGCTTTGCTTTACTAAAAGTGGAATACTCAGGTTTATCTAATTCCATACCCAAAATATCAAAACTAGGCTGCAGAAAGCTAACCCGTGTGTTAAGAGGCACTGTATGAACCCATTTACAGCAGTTTGCAAACTGATTCTATAAGCATTAGTGTTTATTCAAGCCAGTATAGTCTAATAGTGTCTATAGAAACCTCTGTAGGTAACAATAAAATCCAAAAAGGATGTCTCGTGGATAAACATTTATTGATCTAGGACTGGCGTCCTAGATTCTCCTTTACTTCTGCGTTC
Source organism: Lophius americanus (assembly GCA_037951165.1). Taxonomy (NCBI): domain Eukaryota; kingdom Metazoa; phylum Chordata; class Actinopteri; order Lophiiformes; family Lophiidae; genus Lophius; species Lophius americanus. The sequence goes on from JBBDHG010000037.1 coordinate 3,725,749, forward strand.
AGTCTTCTTTTTTTTTCCTCATATATCATCATTTTCACTTCAAATAAAAACAGAAGGTTTTTAATGCTTCTGTCAAAAGGGTTAATGTATGTCCCTTATACAACATCTAATGGCTGCCGTAGTAACATACTGTATGGTATCCCACACAGGCACTAATGTCTGTATTTTCACTCATGTAGGAAGTCCTATTTGAGGAGTTTACTCAATAAATGGAGCTGTGGCTGCTGAGAGAGCTTGAAATCTGATCACTGATTTGCACGTTTAAGTGTGGAGAGAAATTTGAACTGTTAATCTGCCTGAGGTGGCATAAAGAGTTATTTATGGTTTGTGGGGAATCATTTTCTGAAACTAACACTGCATTAATGTAGTGTTGGAAATAAATATTTTTCGCTCTAGGATAGCACTTGATAACGATACCACTGCCTGAAGACACGCAGAAGTCGGACTTCAACGCTCATATTAAATGAATACCTCGGGATGCGTTCTAATTATTTGTGGAAGGGGGATTGCGCCTTCACATAAATAGTTGTGCCTTTGAATCTCTTGAGGATCGATCAGGCAAAAGGTTAGATACTTACTAACAGCAGTTGTTATAATTAAAGCTAGGTTTGGCATATTAATGCTGTGTGGCACCATCTTTGAATTGTGTTTGCTCAATGTATTTTTATGTGACAGGGTTCAAGACAAATGAAACTATATCTCGGAGCCATTGACTCCTAAACCCTAAGTATTTAAGGGCCAAATGAAATGTTCAGGAGCCAAAGATTAAATTAAGAGACTAAAGCTATGATGAACTTTGTGCTCTTTAAAACTTTTTACCTAATAACCAATCCCATCACATAACCAACACATTGGTTGCATTTTTAGGGAAAGTGACAAAAGTCACACTCATAATACATGATAAACGAAATTTAACACAGTGCAAAATGGTTTAATAAGGATATTAATAATAATAATTAATAATGATTGACTGGATTAGGGTACACATTTGAGCCATCAAAAGAATGATTCAAAATTGATTACCTCTGTTGAACTGGATGATATTTAAAAGAAATAATAATGTAATTCAGGATTCCACCCAGAAAACATAAATATTTACCACAAACACCCAGGAACTACTTTCTCTGACATACTATCTTTTTCCCTGCTGTTAAAACGCAACTACTGTCCATCCCCCAAGGGAGCCTGTCTTCTATGCTGCTCCTCTCTTAACACGCCAGCGACTAATTAACTAATTGTCTTAACGTTTCATGTTGAACCAACTTTCTCCTTGGAGTGCTGAAAATAATTTAACTTTAGTGACAGTCATAGCGAGGAGCCTCGCCGCTGATGTCATTAGTATAGTGGCCACTTTTATAGCAGCTTTGAGGACATGCGCTTTGACTCTTTATAACAGAAAATTACATCTAAAATTTTTTTTACATTTGACACACATGAGGTGTGTCAAACTCTATCAAATTTCTGCCTTTCAAAGTTTGTGTGATATGAAACTGAATGAAGCCTCACAGAATTTAAGTTTCCAGAATGATTTCTGCAACTACTCTTTTTGTCTCCTCCTCTGAAGACATTATTATAGAATAAGCTTTCAGTTATCTGGGGAAACGTAATGATGTAGTGATTCTGTCAAATTGAATTTGGCCACTGAGAGTCTTCTCAGTTAACTCTTAATTTATCAGAATGATGCATAGTCTGTGGCATTAAACCTAACTTAAATAACCATGGTGTCCACTCCAGTGGACAGATTTTTTGAAGCTATTTTGAACCATCTAAGGGCCATGACCAAACCACCAAATGGGGATCGCTCAAAGTGTTGTCTACAATTCCTTGTGATTATTTACTTTGGCTCTCTTTGTCATGTTGGAATACTTTATAGAAGGAAGGAGGAGATGCAGCATATATCTCAGGAATAACTGATAAAGCTTCTTATTCCAAGAATAAGTAAAAAAATGTTTTTACTAAATAAGATGGTAAAAATACATTTCAGTGTGTGGTGGGAGGCTGTGTGCTTGCCTGTGTTTTTTGCCCCTTTTGCTTGATACATTTATCTTTCCATTGTCATCATTACAGTGTAATTACCCTCTTGCAATAACTTATATCCCTAAATATGTTTTCTTTCAGGGAGGCGTTAGGTCAGTCAGACAGACCTACAGAGTTATTTAGGAAATTCAAGAAAGGAGTGGCAGTGATAGTGACAATGATGAGTGACAATGATGAGGACTATCAACCAGAGACACGATGTAGAGGAGAGTTCAGAGACAGACAGTGAGACATATGTTCACGAAAAGAAATGGAGACAAGAAAAGGTGAACAGATAACCATAGAGTGAGAGTGAGTGTGTCAAACCCCACATTTCAGGGAAGGCACAAGCTTCATGTGTAGCGTGACCAGCCTATTTAGAGCTTCTCCAATCTATTTCTGACCAAACTCAGATGAAATTGTTCTCCAAAGAAACCGGTATGCATGTCAGAAGGGAAAAGACAACCTTGGACTCACAACAGAAGAGTTTTTCCTAGGAAATTTTATTTATTTTTCAAATAGCCTCTCTATTGTTGTTATTTAATGTTCTTATGTGTATTCATGTGTTTATATCTATACATGGGTTTTTTCAGCCCTGTATAGATTTCTATTTAATCACATTTTATACCATTAAAGCATTGTGTCCACTACAGGGAACAGATGCCGAACTCTCCCAAAATACAATGTATTGAGAATAAAGTTATTCTCAAGATTTTTCACTTGTTCAGAAGTAAAAACAAACATTCAAAAATTAGAGCTCTATGAATTAACAATTCAAGAATGAAAAGGTGTAGTGAACTGTGAAGTAACTCTTCCTCCGTCTTGCTCCTTCCCTCCAGTGATCCTGTTCTGCATGGCGGCGCTCATCTTCCCCATAGGCTTCTATATCAACGAGGTGGGAGGCCAGCCCTACAAGCTGCCCAACAACACAGTAGTCGGCTCCTCGTATGTGCTGTTTGTCCTCTCCATCTTCTTCACCATAGTGGGACTTCTGTTTGCAGGCAAAGTTTGCCTGCCAGGCTGACGACTCGACCATGGCCACCTCTGGACTGAGACAAGAGGCTCTGGAAAGCTTATGTGATTTACAAATACTCACAATGACTGAAAACAACAAACTCTGGTCAGAAGCCTGATAAAGGGAAGTCTTTGATTATGTCTCAAGGGACCGTAGACCGAGGAGTACCTTACAACTACAAAAATGAAAATGAACAAAACACTGAAGGGGGGAGGATGCGGGCATGAAAGGGTGGTGGACTGAGATAGGGCAGCTGGGCCTGAAGTAGCACCCTGCCACTGTTGATTTAAAATATGGCCGTCTCTCTACTGTGGTTCTATTGGGAAAAGGGTGCTTAATGTGCCGCTGCCATGGCAACGGCAGCAACGAGAGCTGGCACACATTTCTTGAGGACCACTACAGCTGCTCCTCGATTTGATCCCTTGACCCCACTGTCCACCCTGTCGCCCTCAGCACACATCTGCGCCGTCAAGACTGCTCCTGTTGCTTTTTTTTGCTTCTCTTAGCTCTGTCTGTTGTGTGTTTTTATTTTGTACATTCTGTATTCTGTTTTCTTTTCTCTTCCGCCCTGCAACACTTGCTATTGAAGCTCGAGTGTAACTGAGGTTCGTTGAACTCAGTCTTTGAGGAGGAGAACTGAAAGGTTTTTCTGCCATATTGGCTTAGGCACGATTTATTCCCAGCTGTCACCTCACACGGCCCTAGGTATGCACCTGAGCAGAGAAGCTGTGAGCTCCGCTCACTGGATCAGCACACTGGCTCCTGTGGACATGGCAGGGGTGCAGGTGGGCTGCCTATTTTTCTCACAACCACGTTCAGCTATGAAGCAGGTATCAGCGGGCTCTGACCTCCTTGAGCAGCAGAATAGGAGGTTAAGTATCATGAAGGAGAATGCCACCCAATTTCGACGCTGGAGCTTAAATTGTGTTATTAACACCCACAGGAACAGAGAGTTAGTGAGTGTTGGCTGCTGTTTTGCTAAGCTCAAGCCATGATGGGGATACACATAATTTCCCAGTAATTAGAAGACTGAATTTAGAGAACAATTATCCAAACATAGCACATCTTGTACTAATGATACTCTGAATTCTGTGAAGTATAGCTACAAGCACTGTAGGCTTTCAATCCATTTTTTAAAGTCATACGTCACTGTGGGATTGGCATAAGTTTGTTTTAGACAGTATTGACTTTTATAAAGAGAAACAAATGTAACCTAAGGTGTGAAAATAACTTATTTGGATTCTGAAAATGGGTGGTATTCCCTTTTAGTGCTGGACAGGAAAGAAGGGAGCCAGGAGTATTTTTGTCTTGTTTTGTATGACAGTGAAGGCACTGGGACTGCAGGTCAGGTCCTTGAATGGGGCTGTGCCTCAGTTTGCTGACCTTGAGGCCCATGAGTGTTAAACACACGCACACACACCCACACAAACAAATACGCACATATATTTACAACCATCACACTGATTGACTGCATACTTCATTTTTATTGTTAATTCAGGTAACATTAATTAATCTTAGACAATACTGAGCATTTGCTTTTCTTCAAGTTCATAGAGCCCAAAGGTGATTCTTCAAATTCTTTTTAATGTCACAAGAGCAGCTTCTGGCTATGGCAACACTGTGAGAACGTTTCAAAAGTTCAAGATCTACTTTGAGCCTTAATTAGGGGAACATAAACAGGAAATATCTTGTTGCCATGGAGACAGAGAGGTAGTTGTGTGCTACAATTGAGCCCTGTGTTTTTAACCTTTGATTGTTGACATATTGAAAAATTGGTGCAACAAAGGTTAGAGTATGATCTATTAGCTATTAAACTAGCTCGCGTTTGATTCACAGAGACAATAGAACAAAGGATTGTTCTATGATATCCAATTAGATGTAAAGTCATTATTTTTTATGGATATTTGTCTAATGTTATAAGCCTCTTTTCCGTACAGAGCAATAAATATTAAGCTGAACTCAGCCATTCTTCAATTAAATTTCTCATTTGTTGCCCAATGGTGACCTTTCACATCCCATGATCAATAATTCAATCATCAATATCGTATCAACAAATAAAGTTAAACCAAATATTTAGCATTGCTGTTTAAACTACAATTGCTGTTGTTTTTAAGATTAGATAAGTTAGATTTTACCAATCATCATATGCCAACATGAGCTTGCGATTTGACTGAGTGTCTTGACTCAGGCCTCTACTGAAAAGTGTGTGTTTGTGTGTTTAATCAATCAAGGAGCCCACTCGCTAAGTTTTAGAGTTTGGTTTTGTATTTCTGTTTGCTGCTCAGATATTTCTTGGACATACTCACTCTGATGATATCAGCTGCAAACTGTACACTGTGCAGTATGCTGTCTTGGTTGGTTCAGTATTGTGCCATGACCTGTTTTTGTTTAATAATGTACAGACACAAAAGGCAGGATTTCTGTATTAGGAAGCACTGTGCATTCAACAGTATAAGTAAAAGAAATAGAAACACCACAAATGTGTAAAAAAAGAACTTCTTACCTCATTTTTTTTGTTTCTGCTAATTTTTTTTAATGATGGCAATGTGTGCCCTCTTATTTGTCTCTTGCCTTGATCAGATGTCTTCACATAAAGCCTATGGTCATAGGAAATTATTTATCACTGAATAAAATGAGGAAAAATGGGTGTGTGTGTGACTCTGACGTATATGACTATTACTTATTTAAGTGGATGTGAAGTATGAATCACCGGATGACTGAGCTGATTGACAGCAGAGCAGAAAATTAAATTAAATTAGAAATCCTCGTCAGCCTACTAATCTCATAATCCTACATGATGCTGCTCAAATGTCTTTCTCCTCCCACTTTAAGAAAAATCTGATTCAAGTGTCATGCAGCCACCCAGGATGCATCTGGAGGAGTATCTGTGCTACTGGAGTGCAAAATGGACTCTAGTGACTTTCAATTTTATTTTTTAGAATAGCCAGGGCTAAGGCAATTTAATTAATACAGTTTTCTCTCAGAATAGTGCCTCCAGCTTTGTTTCAAAGACAACTTATAAGATCACCCCCATAGCTTCGGGTACCTCATTAAATCACCCGCTCAGAGAGTGCGCATTAGTTGCACCCGTTATTTTAGCACTGCTACGGCTACGGCTGCCCACTGCTTCATATTGATTTTGATCACCTAACTGCATGAATAATTTACTGAATGTATCCGGCCTCTTGCCCAACGCCGACTAGGATAGGCTCCAAGCTTTTTGTATTTATTGTAGAATGTACCACAAAATCGTTTTTTTTTTTTTTAAACAAGTATTTCCTAGAACAGAAGAGTTATATTCTTGCTAAAAACTTTACTTTTTGAAATGTATTACTCAATATTTACAGTTTGATTATTTTTGAATATATGATAACTTTGTAATAAGTTAGTTGTACACAACTGTAATAAGACACTAAGATGAAAAAAATGTATTTCCTATTTTATTTCAATGAGAGTTTCCTAGTCATGTGATATGTGTATTTGGCCTATGAAAGTTAAAGCCCACTTTTTCATAAAGTAAAACATAGATTAAATATTACTAATACCTTATAGTGAAATCGAGAAAAGCTAATTGTTACCATGGGGAAACACAAGAGCGTTAAGTGAGTAAACACGAACAAGAGGTAGACCTGTGATCCGACTAAAAAGAAGCTCAATTATCAGCTGATGAGAATTCATGCAAATATTTTTAATGGGAATGCTCATTTTTTTTTGTACAGAGTTCACGCTTTAACGGTGTGTTTAACCCCCTCACTATTAAGCCCATTCAGAGACAGTACCTGCAGAGGCTGAGCCTTCCCTCACAGAGTCCCCTCACTCAAGTTACATTCCTATTTATGTGAAACTCTTGGATTTCGATTCTTTTCATTGTGAGAACAAACAAAATTTGGATCAATCAATAACTTAAGTGGCTAGCGAAACTACTAACTGTTCACGCTGTTAGCTTTCCCTGTTCCACACGTGTCCTATCCAAAGTTAAATGACATCTGTCTAAAAATCATTGAAACTTTCTTTTCCACTTTCAGTTTTGAAGAGAGTTGAAAGAACATCCACTCTTTTATCCGGGTATCCTGTAAATGTCAGTAGTTCCACTACCAAGTTGTGTGGGTTCTTCTCTGCTACATGCTCAACCCTTTCACCTAGTTCCATGAAAGTCTGTTTGATAGTTGGTGAGGTATCAGGTGGGGGACATGAAGAGAAGCCAAATCTAATAATGTTAAAAAAAGTGGAAGGATTCATTAGAAAGTTGAATGGGTTCCTGGCCACTGCCGGCCCAATTCACATGGTGGCATCCAATAAAAAAAGAAGCAAGAGTGTCTGTAAGCAGAGGTAACGATGGCTGACAGCAGCTAAAACTCGTCTCACTCTTATCACGGTGATCGAGAGTTCAGTTCTCAACGAACGATAAATAAGTTTTTGTTTGTCACACACGCGGTTAGCTTCCCTTTCTAACTGTCGTCATGCAGCGGAGGATAAGACAGCTCGGGTCAGCACCTACATTAGTCTCCCAGTGACCTTCACCATCACTACAGGTCACAGCACTTAAGCTTACTGTATCCCATCAGTCTCTTTACCCAAACTCAGGGTGTTTGTGTGTCTCACAACCGTCTCACGTACTGATGCGCGAACATCAGGTTAGCATTGTGGACTCTCAGAAGACACGGAGGAAGAGCAGTGTGTCAGTGTCTTGATTTAGTCGGGCCCTCTTGATCCGGAGCAGATGGTTCATACAGAGTCACTGGAGGACGGCTCAACACTCACACATTACACACCAGTTCTCTCAGTCCACATGGAGAGGAGCCATTTTTCTGCCACAAAGTGCTGGCTAACAATCAACCAGTCATATTACCCAATATGTGGATAATGATACACCAGATGAAGAAACAATTTCAAGGATTAATTAAGAAAGTTTCACAAGGATTGTCCAACTACTAATGAGTTTTGGCACTAATACTTAAATTTAAAAAAAAATGTACGTGTGCCAATGCTAAACTTTCTGCTGGGAGATGAATGCGTTCAATGAGGCATCATAAAGCAATGATCCCTTTCTAATTTTGTGTAATTGTAAGTCAATTATCAAGACTGCCAGTTTCACAGCAGATTAGAGCCGTATCTGTATCACATTTAAGCGCTTTAATTACAAAGAGTCTCGGTGTAGTGACGGACTCTGCTATAGCAGCTTATATAATTGTATTTTCACAAAATTACAGCAGCAATTAAAGGATGAAAAACTTCCCTGAAGCAGCTTAATAAGACCGACTAAAGAGACAAACACTGTTTTCTACATCATGCGACATTCCAATTCAAGGATCCTTCTAATTCCGCTCCATTAATATTGCCAGCAGAGAGGTAATATTTTTGTTTGCTACCAGCATTATTAAAAAAGTTTCGTATGGATTTCTTTATTACATTTACTTTGAAAAGAGATTCGGAAAAAACATTTGTTAATGATCCAGATCATCTTCTGGATCTAGAATCTTTTTTTTTTTTTTTTTTTTGAAAATGTCTATGTATTTTTGGTTCATAAACCAGAAGCACAAATGTTGCACAGTTGAATGCGATACCACATAGCCCCTTATTAAAATAAAAGACTTAAAAGTATGCTGTCTGCTGTTGTTCAGCACACTTGAGCTACAGAATTTTGCATCGATTGCAGCTGTTTAGTAGCATTATTTCTTTGGACCATAGAGGAGAGCATTACAGCAGTCTAAACTACTAACTATGAAAGTCTTCACTAGCCTCTCCGTGTTGTATCACCCATTCCATTTTCTTCCGTAAATTGGGATTAAGGGGCCTAAAGTAGGCATTCAAACCCCATGAATTGGAGATCTCCACCTAATCCTCAAAGATCCATCAGCTTAATCATCCTCATTATCTTCAGCTGAGTTAATATGTTACTCTGTAACATGCTCTGCTGCTGTAACATTGCAATTTCCCCATTGTGGGACTAATAAAGGCTATCTTTATCTTTATCTTTATCTTTAATCAGCCACCACCACCACCAGTATCCAGACTCCAAGGTGGGTTATTCATTGCTGAGACTCAGGACAGAGACCCTTCCATCACAATCTCCCTAAAGGGTCTGAGCGCCAAAGACTTTAAGTATTAAAGCAATAGAATAGTTAAACGGGATCTAAACATACCTCTAATAACAAATAACCAAGCTGATAATGATCTCTTAGAGAGTTCATGACTTTAAAAAGTGTATAAGGAACTTTTCATAGCGTTTAAATGGTTTGTGTCACATAGCTGATTATGATTAAATGCCAGAAGGAAGGTTGATTGGCTAATACTATATTTCATTAATGTTGATGAGTCAAATATATTATCAGCTCTGTAATTTATGTTATATTAGTCTTTACAGAAACTTTTAAAAGAGAAATTTAAAGACACGTCACAGAAAGAAAGTGAATTTAATTTAATGAATCTTGTTTAACCGCTTCCCTAACTCTGGGAGTCACTCCTTTATGCATTCTGTATTCACATTTATGTGAAACATGCAGCTGTGAGGCATCCATGGAGATGGTTAGGGTTTAATTCTGCTGGTGTTCACTCAGTATTGATCCATCAGGAGGTGGGAGACAGAGCGATGTTTCATTCCAGACAGATGCCGGTCCTCTGCAGGTCACCATCCACCACACAGCGAACTGGTTGCCGAGGAAAGAAAAAAACAAGACAAAACAGAAACAACCCAGTAAGTGGGTCATTGACAGTAATCACAGTATTACAAGTGACATAAACATAATTACTCCACTGTAATGTGGATGTGGCAAGGTGACAACATAACTACATGGCTATCAATATCAGATCGGACATACTCCTCAGGGCTGGAAAAAAACATTTCTTTCCTATTTCATTATTATGAGGTTGTAGTTAGATTCATTTTCATAAGTTTTGAAGACCTGAATTTAAATTATTTGTTTAATACTATTATCATATAATATCACATAGGGCCCTAAGTCCAAAAGTTGGGTCTGTGCTCACAGCCCGGCACCGTGCAACCCGATTGGCATTTGTCAGAAGACACCTGAATTGGCTCATTCACTACTGGCGCCCTGTTCTCTTCACAGATGAGAGCAGGTTCACACTGAACACATGTGACAGACGTGAGACAGTCTGGAGATGCTGTGGGGAGAGTTCTGCTGCCTGCAACATCCTCCAGCATGACCCGTTTGGCGGTGGGTCAGTGATGATCTGGGGAGGCATATCCTTGGAGGGTCGCACAGACCTCCACGTTCTAGCCAGCGGTACCCTTACTGCTGTTAGGTACCGGGATGAGATCCTCCTCCAATTGTAAGACCGTATGCTGGTGCAGAAGGCCGTGGGTTCCATCTGGTGCATGACAATACCCGGCCTCATCTGGCTGGAGTGTGTCAGCAGTTCCTGGGTGAAGAAGATATTGATGCTATTGACTGGCCCGGCTGTTCCCCAGACCTGAATCCAATAGAGACACCTCTGGGACATCATTTATCATTGCATCTACCGCCCTTACGTGGCACCAGAGACTGCCCAGGAGCTGACCTATGTCCTGATCCAGGTCTGGGGAGAGATCCCCCAGGAGACCATCCGTCGTTTCATCATGAGCATGCCCAGATGTTGTAGGGAGTGCGTACAGGTACGTAGAGGACATACACACTACTGAACCACATTATTAGTTGTCTTGAGGAAATTCACAAAAGTTGGATTTGCCTGAGATCTCATTTTTCCACCTTGATTCTGAGTATGATTCTGAATCCAGTCCTCATTGGGTTAATGCGTTTGGTTCCCATTGACCTTCTTTGTTCTCAACAAATTAAACTACGTAATCGATAAAGATTTTCAACTGGAATATTTCATTCATCCAGAGGTGGGATGTGTGATTTAAGTCCTCTTGAGTAGTGTATATAAATGGCCTACAATTCATTGCAGGTTTTATGCATCGCCCCCAAATGGCCTTGAAACCAATTACTGCTGCCTCATTTCCAATTTTCCGCTCTCATAGTCGTTCCTTTCTTCTCATGCCTCTCTCCATTTTTCTGTCAGGTCCTCGCCTTAGTAGGTAGACATCTGGACCCTATCTTACTCTGTTTCTGACAATAAAAGTCTGTATGAGTAAACACAAATGAATGTCCGCAGGGGGATAAATAAAGTATTTATCTATCTTTATCTATCTATCTACAGATAGATAGATAAAGATAGAAGCAGACCAGCACATGTGACTGGTCTGCTTATAGAAAGACTCAGTGGAGCAAGAGTATGTGAGTGTATTTCAATGTTGTTTCATTCCTTTTACTCCAGAGCGGTGATCGCAAATTTTTGCAATTTTCTTTTTCAGTTAGCTCTTTTATATCCTCTTCAAGAAAAAAAACAATGAAATTTCTTTGCATTGCATATTTAATATTAAATTAATATCCCATATACTCAGAATTCATCACAAAATGACAAATTGTTTGGTAAAGCATGTTTTTAGAAGACTGTCTGACCCTTATTAGACTTTTTTGGCTGTATCAAATTACATCATTCTGTTAAGTAAGTCCTCACATGCTTTAATATGCCGAAAAAAATCAAACATATTGAATTGGAATAGGCAAATATTGAATAGGACTTTCTCAATAGCCGTGGTTAATGCCTCCTCCTTGGTGGCCCCTGTTTAGCACATACATGCTGCCACTGAGTCATTTTGTTTTATAAACATGATCAGTCAAGTGGCACACATTTTTCAATTACAAATAGTGACTCAGAATGTGCTCAACAAAACAGCACCACTGGTTGCCAGAAAGCATAATGTCATTTATAAAAAGTTGAAGGAGCATGGCCTCACACAGTACTGCACTGACTGAAAGCTGTCACTACACAGTAGGCTTTCAACGTAACAAACTACGGAATGAGTTTCTCTTTCTCCATTATTAACATACAGATACTACAAACTGTTATATAGTTTTCTGAATTGTGGCCCATGCGATAAAAACACACAGCAATGATACACAAACCAAGATAATGATGTTAGATAATAATGAAGATGTCACATTTCCAGGCATGGTGGCGTCGAAAATATGAATCAGTTCCATCTAACCCATTAGAACCAAAATTAATTACACTATAAAAGTATATTATGAATTGTCTAAAATAAACCCAAACGGAGCACATTCCTTGACGAAGATTTGTATTATTCAAAAGTCCATAGGTTACTACGGCATGTTGATTATATCTGTGATCCACAATATGTTGTCCTGTTGGATTTTCATCTACTTAATGTCATTTATTAATAATGATAGGGGTTGAGCATTGCACACTGAGTTTCCTCGGCGATCACACGGGTCCACAAAAGAAACTGTACCTGCTGAGGAAGGTGAAGCGGTGTGACTGAAATGGTCGTGACAAATACAAACTCATTTCATGCTCAGCATAATCTTTATGTTTTGATAAAAGCTTAACAGATTGCTCAGACTGAAGTATTATTTTATGACAATGTAAAACTGTAAGTCAAAACTAGACGCGAACCACTATTACTGCTTTGATAATCCGGATAAAAGAAACCATTTCAAAAAATTCCTTGTATTTCCTTCCTCCTTTTATGGCCAATAAAGCAGTTAAACTTTCACTCCACATGAGTCCCCTCAGACAAATCTCCACCAGAGCACACAAGACCCCTGTCTGTCAGCATGTCCCAGATATTACTGCTGGCACTCAAGGGCGGTGAAAGTGCCCGTTGTTTATCGGAGAACCCTGCGGTGACCTCTCAGTCACTTCGGCCTGAGAGCCCTGTAGACTTGGATGTGCTGGGTATGTTGTTGTAACAGTAGGAGAAGGGCGAAGTCTCACGGCCCAGGGACCAAGCCCCCCGTCCAGAGACTCTGCCGACCCGGCAGTTTATTTTCATGATGGTATTAATGGCTGATTTGATATGCCTCTTGTGTTGTTTTAGATGAGTCACTGGGGAGTGTGTGGGTACATTCAGAGCAGGCTGTGCTTTTTCTGAGGATGGTGAGGTGCACATACGAGGGAGAGGATTGTTTGTGTGTGTGCATAAGCATTTCTTACCCCCAAAATACACACTCCCATGATAATGGATGCTTCTGTAGGCTGTTAACAGAGAAAAACATTTTTCCTTTATGCATAGGCAACAATGCAACCAAAAGCGAAGAATTGTCTCTTTTGTGCTGCATTTCAAAGTCATGAGCTTCGTAAACAGTACGTTATCAAATAATGTGTAAATAAGTAATGAAAGCTTTGCATTCACTGTTTTCCATATTTTCCTCTCCGGGAGAAGCCCAGACAGTAGATTTTTCTATAGCTTTTGTTTTCAACAGTGTCATGCCGTGGTAAGACGGGGGGAGTCCCACAGGGGAAGAATAACCTCTTTCAGGCGCAAAAGCGAGTCCTTGAGCTGGCCAGCTGCCATTAATTGTTTAATTAAACCATTAATTTCCTTAAGTTACCTCGCACACTGAAGTTATGGCATTGTTTTATGTGCAGCTCATGAAAAACTACATTTGCCCAGAAGAAACCTATAAATAATAAGAAACAAAAGTCAAACATGTCGCCCTGTCTCTTGAATGAAATTTGCTTTCTGAGTTCCCATTCCAACATTCCCATACTACCTTTTCTAGGCTATGATGAGTAAGTTTGACAATTTCATGCACTGAAAAAAAAAGGAAATAAACACTATATTCGAGGGCCATTTTAACAGTGGCGACACGCCCCATGAAGGGGTCCATAGCACAACGAAAAACACCAAAAGAAACAGATATGATTATTACTCAGCATTTTTGAAACAGTCTCAATAGTCTGAAAGCGGCCGTGGAGCCGAGGTCATTATTAAGTTCAATTAGAAAATGGTGTCTTTGTCACAGTGGCAACGGAAGTCAATGTGGTTGTTTGTTTGTTCGTTGCAACGAGATAAATATCTTGTTTTCTCAAGAAATCGTCCAAAAATGTGTATTTTCCACCATAGCTGTTCCCTGCTTCTAAATAAAATCTGACCCGGTAACAAAATAAAATTTGAAAACAAAGACAACAAGCTAATCATCTAATCGTTTCTCGTGGCAAATGAAGGGACCCCCACCTTGGTTCAGTTTACTCACTATTCACACACACTACACAGCACTTTTTACACACACTATTTATTTATTTAAGTCAACATAGATGCAGATCGACTGCCAAGCACATCGTACGCTAATAAAAAAATCAGCCTAGTGAGTGAAAACAAAACCTCCTAAGCGTAGGAAATAAGAATAATGAATTTTACAAACTGACAGCAGGTTTTTTTTACATGAATTCTGTCATTACTGATAAAGCTGTAATTGTTAGTGTAATGTAAATTAGTAAGGCATAAAGACTTCTCATGGTCTTTCTCATGGAAAATGAGATCTTGTGAGTTTTCTTTTTGTATCAATTATCAACATTTAAATGAATTTACCTTACTTGACACTACGTTCCCTGCAATGGGAATATTAAGATGCGGCCATGTAAATATACAGAAATATGCCGACTCATCTTCATTCTCCTGCTCTCCCTTCACCCCCTCTCATCTCTGAATTATTATCTAATGTTTTGAGCCTTACACATTGTCACTGACTGTGAACCAGAGCATGCTGGGACTAGAGTAGCAGCAATCATGAACCCACCTCAGTGTGACAGACAATAAATGCCAAAGACACACAGAAAATATAGTTTCTTAACTAAGAGGAAGGTATGTGGATTGATCCCAGTGAAAAAAAGTCACATCACTACAGAGAAACCAGAACACACACACATGAACTCTTTGAGTTTTATTTTAATGTGTTTCTGAGTGTCGTTGATAAAAGATTCCGGGATTTTATGGAGGACAACCAGTGCTGAGCCAGACTGACGTCCCCCCCATCAGGGACGGCTGGAGGACGTGGCAATGCTATAACAGAAGACGTGAATATAATCCTTTTTGTCCTCTCCTTGTCTTTCGCTCACACTCATCTCTTCTTTTTTTCTAATAATTTTATGTTTCTGGCTGCAGATAAATCAGAGTTAATCTAGGAGATTGTTCAACTTCCTCCCCTCGCCCTCTGCTTTGAGCCGTCAGGTGCGTCTGTACAGCTGCTGGGCCGACTGGACTTTGGATTCAGAGGTAACTGCCAAATATTGATTGCTTGCTTGCCTCTGACCTTACTGAGAGCAAGCTTAGAGAAAAATCAGTTTGAATGATTCTACTGCGATATTATATTCACTGGTATTCAGCCCTCTTTTGTTTTTGGCCTATGAATAAAATATTGACATGAGAGGATTAGGAGTGCTAGGTATCCTGATAGAACCGCTTCCTGAGGGTCGGAACAAAGCTGTAATATAAAAGAGTTCCTTGGTTGCTTTCTTAGAAAAAAATATCTCATTGAATGATTCATGACAAAGTAGCCATCTTATTGTTTTTTTACGGAGGAGTGTTGCCCCTCTTTGAACCGGTTTAAACCTGTAACCGACAAAACGGTCAGTCGACAGGATGCCAGCAGGAGCCGCCGCCCCCTCTCTTGTTGTTTATTGTCCTTGAAGCGGCAGTACCGCCATCATCTCTGTCCCTAGCTTCCAATTTTGTCCTCGAAGGAATTTTAAGCCTGTCCATCTATTTTCATACTTGCTTTCTGCTTTATCTCCTGGAGCAAGACATGAAGCGAGCTCAGTTAGAGCAACGGTGTGGAGGAAGAAAAAACAGATAATGAATGGTACATTTTTACCGTTGTGAAAGTTAACGTTCCATGTGATCCAGACACAAACACAAAACTTATACTGAAATTGACCGTATTGTTTATTATATCATGTGCTATAGCAACTTGCATGATGATGAATTAACTCATTACAAAGTCTTCTACTAGAGGTGTATAATGTCTTCAGTGAATAATAATCTGTGCTTTCATTAAAACCCTTTAATGTCCTGCCCAACTGTTCAGTTTAGCACATATTGAGTCTCTAATTATTACTGCAATATATGCCTGAACCGGTTCATAACGTGAACCACTTGGAGCATGAACATGCTAAAGAGTAAGGGGTCAAGGACGTTGCCCTGGGGGACACCACAGAAAGGAAATAAAATATGCAGAGAAATAACTTTTCAGGGTTTTTACTCACAAACCTCTTTGAAGGGTATGTATGTAGGCTGCAGAGGTAATCTGGTGATGGAACAGACACCCCTCTTATTGTTGGATGACCACTCTACCTCCTGAGCTACAGTCCGCCTATAGAGGGAGGCTCCTTAAAGTTAAAGACATTTTAGTATATTCTGTATTAAGCCACCTCTCTTACCTCCTGTATTAAGTAGGGAGGAGATAGGACGGATCGAAGGATGCATTATTGGAAATGTGTGCTCCAGTACGATTTGTACCAGGATGTAGAATATGTTGCTTCTGACTCTTCAATATTTAACTTTTTTCTGCACCAAATAATTATGTTTTCATGCACTTTCAACCGAATCTTGTCATCAGTAGATGGAGTTTGATCAGTTATTGAGGAGAGGGTTCAGCTGCTATGATATGATGATGAACGTCCGTCTGCTGAGGAGAACCATGAGATGCAGTCAGAGTTTTTACTGAAGGTAGTAAGTGAACCGTTGGACTACCATCTTATCAAAAATAATATTTCTTTTGTTATGAATGAACTGATGTTATAAAGGTCACCACTGGCGCTTCTCCGGTCTCATTCCTACACTGATGACTTCCCGCGCACGGCGCTCTATTTACTGTGTATCGTGACAGGTACGTAGGTAGAACGCGAGAGGATTTAATTAACTTTAATAAATGAATCTGTGTTATTCTCCCAACATGCTGCAGTTCTTCACACTCACTTTCTCTTTCAAGAATATACAGTAGTAGTTACTGCTGACAGTTTCATTTCATGCAAGTCATGGCCCCTCTTTTGTCAGCTTATAGCAGCAATATCTCAAACAAAATATTTTCATATTTTATAAACAAATAGAACTTAGTGCAAGGAAGAACTGCAGATATGTGCAGATAGATAAAATCCTTCCTCCTCTCATTGTACTCTCTTTATTACGTAACTGATTTAGGGAGGTTAACAATAAGGTATGCTGAATGAAGAAGGCACAGTGATTTGGTGGTTAGAACTACTTCCACCAAACAAGTAGGGCTTATGATTAGGCTCAAAATTATAATACCAATGAATTTAATTGATATTAAGATCAAAGTTATATGGCAAGATTATCAATTGATTCAATGAAGGCTTCATTATTGATCTTGTCCATAGGTCAGCGGTAGTAGCAAAGCGATCAACAGGTGAGGGACTCCTCTCCAGCTCCCCTCCATGATTTGCATCAGAACAGGTTGTGTCCCATATGAATAAATGACACACATTTGTCCAGTGTGTTGACCATTTTGCTGAAGCCTTTATCACTCATGGTTTTCTTTAGACACATACGTTTTAGAGCTGTATGAATGCTGCGACACACTGTGGAGGTGTCTGAGTTGATGAGAGGTGACCATATACAGTTGATGAGACGATTCATGTCAGCTGTCATGCCTTCATCATACAGATATTTGTGATGTATTTCAGGGGATTAAATAAGTTAGCTGTGTGGCTTTGCACAACTGAAACAACTATAAACCTGTTTACGCAGGATTAGCTCTTGGTTAAAATAAATAAAACTTAGCTGAGGCTTAGGTTAGGGGTTAATTATCACACTGGTGTAATATTGGGATCCAATGGGTTGATTTCTTCTGAGATGCATTTTCACAGGTAAATAGTAACAGTGGTGATTGGTCAGGTAGTGATTTAGGGAGTCCTTGATTTTCTTTGTTTTGAAGGGTTCTATGGATGGAGCACAAATTTGAATAGACATCAGTATCACTCAATCATGTTCATTTAATTGTGCAAGGCCAAAATCATGGTCAAAATTATAATTTGATCAATCTTTCAAATCCTGACCAGGAGATCTCCTGGGGGGAGTTTGACTCCTCGTCCGATGTCTCTGTGGTTTCAGCATGGGAATATAAAGCGGGGAGTCTAAATTGACCACATGTATAAATTTGAGAACAACTGACTGGCCGTTTTTCGGTGTTTTGGCAGGCCCCGCGATGACTCTTGCCTCTTACCTAATGTGCTCTGGGATAGGAGCCAGCCCCCTGCTACCCCGTAAGGAAAATGATTGAGTACAAAATCCTATCAGTGCACCGGTTTGTCAGATGGGCCTTTTTTGAGTGAATGACCTAATTGCTCCTTCCTCCTAAAATAAGCATTGAATTAAATAACCTTCAAACACAGATGTCACCACAAATACAACCTGCCAACAAACATTTAAGGCTATGTTTCTGAAGTCACTAAGCCGGAATGATCTTTCTTAATTACATTTCAAGCATCAATACCTTTCTATTTGTGTTGTCTAAAGGTCACTATAGGCACATTTTTCTGCATTCCTTCTTATCTGCCTTCCCTCGGTATCTTTATTATTATTATTATTATTATCTTTGGCATCTTACTCGCGTTTTTGTTGCCATACACAAGCTGTTGTATTATACATGTCATACTCTTTTCTCTCTCTCTCTGACAGGCTAGTTGTTTTCTGTAAAGACACCACATTGAAGAGGATGGCTCCTTTACTTCTGAAACCTTGGCCTGATCCTGGCCCTGTCATCCAGTGTGCTGCATGCAGTTTATTTTTGCTTTTGTTGACAGCGCTTCATTGTAATTTGTCCTTGCGCTCCTGCCGAGCTCCATTACCTGCTATCAGCTTTGTTCATCACTATTTCTTGAGCTAAATTCACCACCATTTTCATCTCATCTGCTATGAATCCCCATTGAAGGTCAAAAACTTACACCCTGATGAAGTTTGAATTTAATAATCTAACTAAATTCGACATGATATGATCAGGTTGTGATTTTGTGACCTATAGAAATATGTGTGTAAGAAAATGAATTTTTCCATATTTTCCGACATAAATGGTTCAGAAATATCCATCATCTTTGGATAAAGGCTCTGCGTCCCCACTGAAGTCCTGTAAATTGATCTGGCATCAGTTTTCCAACCAATCATATCTATTCTCGCTTATTTTGATAGTTTGTCCTGGGTTTAGAGAACATTAAACAATTTATGACCTTCGAAAAACTATGTTTTTGAGGCTCGTGTTGTATCGAAAGGCTTGTTGACTGGCGCCCCCTGCTGTCCATAACGAACCCTCCTTATTATTAGTGGTGATTATGTATTTATACATATACATATAATTATTTATTAAGTTCTAAACGGACAGTCAGACTGCCTTATCAAGATTGTATATTTAATAATTATAATAGGAAATATATATATATGATTTTTAAGGTTAATTTCATCAAAGCATTACATTATGGGTACCGTGATGGGCATCACTTTCTGGTGAAAAAGAGGCATTTCATTTATTATAATTGAACGTAAATGATCCATCAGGCCTGTTTTACAGTTTGACTCATGTTAATGCATGAGTCCTCAGTTGAGTTAGTGGCCAAACATAGAACGCTTCCACCTCTTATTCCAGTTCTGTCATGGTCTGAGCAAGCAAGGGCTTGTCAGTGTTTCCCCCTGCATTCCCCTCATTCCCTATTGCTGCAGGAAGTCAGTTGAGGGGACAGTTCCCTGCTGACTGTGGTTCAAGGCTGCAACAACATTCAATGAGAGAGCAACTCAACCCCATCATCTTTACGTGCATTGAGACTGAATGGTTGTTTTTCTTTTTCTTTTTTAATGGATCATTGGTTTGCCAAGATCATACACTCTTTGGTGATTTTGATGCCATTTTTTCCATTCACTTACAAACTAGATCAATTGAGACAAATATGTAATCTAAATTATAAATAAACTCTTTATGGCAACCATATGCAAAACAGTAAAAGTTCAACATCAACAGCCGCTAAAAAAGTGAAACGCTATTCATTTCATTACGGTCATCTTTTTATATTGAGGAGGTACATTTCTTTTACTTACTTATTTCTATCAGGTAACATTTTCAACAATGGACTGTCACTATTTTGAGCTTCAGCAAAGATGTAGTGTTTTTGCTGACATTGATTTCTGTTGTGTCTGTCAGCAGGATTTCCCATTGAAGGAAGACTCCATGGACTGTTCATGAGTCACTGCAGGTTAAATGAGTTCTTGAAGGGCACCCATCAGGGAAATGAGTGCAGGGCCGCACCTGCAGTTCTCCTACCAGGAGATGGCACCATGCTCCTGTGCAGGGGAGATTTGTTTGGAAAGAGCTACCTCAGTGTCTTATTTAATGTCTGCCATGCATTCAACAAAGATGAAATAAAAATAAACTCAATTAGGACATGTGGAGAATAGAAAGGCGATCACATCCAATGACCAGCCAGAACAAATGACAGAGAGGCTCAGATTACAACACACACACTACCTGGCTATGGCTATTGCCTCCTCCTCAGTAACGGTTAGGATCCGTGGTGACCCTGAGGGCTCCATCCTTGCACACAGCTGCTGTTAAGCCTGAATGTGGATGGAATTAAATTGACACGTGAAGCTGTCTGTGTCTTAAAAAAGACAAATAATGTATCTTTAAGAAGAGCAGTGCTATTTTTTCCCCTTTTCTTGGCAGTTAATTCCAAAATCACTGAAACTCCTGAGAGCTAGAGTAACTTGGTGTTTGCTTAAGAATTTTTACCGTCTCTGTAACTACGTACAACGACTTTAAATGTCAGCTCAGGGCAGGAAGTCTGTCTGCTGTCTGTTAAATAAAACATGAAATGTCTATTTCTGTTCTCCACAAACACACCGTTCACAGGAAGTTCCGCTCATTCAACAGACCCATGATCCACAAAGACATACAAGAGAATAATGGGATAGGGGAAATACATAATTTCTTCCCTGAAATAAGGGAAGCAGGACGAGCTCAGAGTGGTGCAGAGCCACCATAATGACACAGAATTATACAAAATGGCTTCAAAACGATACAGAATGACTAGAAATGATGCAAAAACACTCACAAAGATGAATGTTTGCACCTTTTATTTTATTTTCACATTAAATATCATTATCCTTTCAGTATTCTTCATTCACTTGTGTATTTTGTGAACTTGCTCTATTTGTATGGTGCTTAAACTTTAATTTCTCTTTAGGATCAATACAGTGTTTATCTTATCTTACAGTAACACATCATCTTGATCATGAAAGAATAACAATTACATTTTCTTTCAAGGACATTTCACATATCCTGATCAACCAGTAAAGGTTGTGTTTAAGTAAACAAACTCAAAAAAGTGAACTTTGTGAGTTGTTTAATTCAATAAATGTATCAATTTTAATCAATATGTTTTAACCTTTATAAATTTAGCCCACTTTAACTTAAAATTGAAACTTGTTAAACCAAGAAAAATGATAGATTTGACACAGCTGCAATTTTTAGCGGAGCGTACAATGAAAACATGATATAAAGTTATCAATATTCTTGTTTTGTTTTGTTTTTTATGTAGAAAGGAATAAAAAAAAGTTAAATAACACAAAATAAATGTATTTGCTATATCTATATAATTCACGTTTTACAAATAAAGCTGCAATTACCTAAAATAATCATGTTGGCTGCAAATATGTTGGTTATTTATCATCTTATTAATATTTTTTAATGTTCTATCTAACAAAACTCATTTTAAGTTTGAGTAAATCAAAAAAGTATTTTGGAGTGCAGATCAGCCTGCATTTGACATTTAACGGAATTTTGTCCAGCAGTTTTTTAAGAAAGATGTTGGTCGACCATCCCCCGTTTGGCATGGACGTAAGAACCTGTTGCAAAAGGAGATGCCCCATACATCCGGCCATTAAGGTAGGGGAGTACTCGGGTGAAGGGTTGCGCACTGCATCTCGTCATTACGGTACGACAATGAAGAAACGGGTGTCGGGTGAGAGAGGTGAGAGAGGTGAGAGAGGGATCAAGAGGGGTGACAGACAGGAGTCTGGATAATTTTTTCAGAGGCCGACAGGAATATTAAGGTAAATAATATCAGCCTTCATTTTATTACAGGAAACTTTTCATATTATGGCAGAATCATCTGCATTCTGTTTATTTATCGCTTGATTTCTTAATATGCCAAAATGCAGAATGGCTATCATACAGGGTGCTAATTGAAATAACTAATATTCTATTTAATGACTTTGCAATTGAGAAGTACACTTTGATTTTACTGTTGAATTCTGAACATTAGCTTTTACTTAATTGACGAAATTAAATATAAGTTAAAGTTCTTTAGAAATTTCCATATTGTAATTATCATGTAGTTAATTTTAACACCTCAGAAAGAATATTTAATTTCTTGCGGAACTTCAAATGGGGAAAAAATCCTTTGGATGAGTTTTCTAAAAGACAAACATGATTTTAAGATATGAGAAAAACTTGCTAAAACACAGTTTTTGGATAAAAAAATCTGCATAATAATATCAATGCAAATCACCAAAATACTAACCAAGACAATGTTATCACAACATGCTATTTCCGTTATAAGTATTTTAATTCTATATAATATGTGGCCACTGACTGAAAAAACCCGTGTCTTGAGGCAAATCTTATTAAATCACACTGGTTTAAAAACAGTTTCAAGAATTGTAAAATGAAACAGGATAATTATTATGTGTAAGAAGTTCAGTTAATAATTTCATGAGTCTGAAATTTTATCATTTCAAATTATTTCAGTGCACATCAGGTGTGAACTCCATAAGAAATAGAGAACAAAATCATTATAAGTGTAATTCACTGATTTTTTTAAATGTTGTTTGATGCTGTTAAGTCCTCGGTGATGTTGATGGAGACCAAAGAGAAGGAGCCTCGCCGGGTTCCTTCCCCAGTTGGAGAAACAGAGACCAACAGCATCAAGGTGTGCCTTTTGTCACCCTTGTTGGTCAAAGGTTCCTTTTTTCATCACCAGGGACATTTAGAATTTACCTGCTTAAGTAATGGTTGTCTCAGAAGAGGAACATTTCAACCATCTGTTTTTTGGTGTTAAAACAGCTTCAGCTTTGAAAATAATCAAGATCATTCTTTTGTAAATCCAAACCTGTTTTGTCCCTTTATCTCAAGAATCTCTGAAAATAAACCAGATTCCTAACAAAATAAAGATAAATTGTTAATATACAAGTGAATTACATGCATTCTTATTAGTATAAGCATTCACGATAGTTTTCAAAAATGTATCCTTTTTCAACTCCTTATGCAACAAAAATGGTAAAAGATTTGTCCAATTTGGTGGCAATGTGCAAAATATATTGCAAGACATATAAGAGTGCCGGTAAATGTCTTCATTCAGTGAATTCTGAATTCTGGTTTGCTGCAATCATTATGTTTGATTTTCATTTGACTGAAACAACCAATATTTCCCCGTTCAACACACAAGGACATCGATGGAGCTTTGCAGTCCCAGCATGAGTGAGAGTGGAGGCTCGCTGTGCCAAGTGAAGCAGCTTCCCCGCCACAGTGTCCCCCTTTGTCGACTACAGGCCAGTGCACACTGCATGCACTGTCTACCCCAACAGTCATGGGTAAACAACCCGACCCCGACTTTTACCTCCAGCCCAGCCTTGGTCCCCCGCCACAGGGGAAATGCAGCTATGGTTGCCAGCTGCAGTAGCCAGGAGTGTGCCTTCTCCAGACTTGGAGAGGAGGCACCCCTGGCCCAGGAGATCCCCTCAGGGACGGTGTTGGTGACAGGAGGAGGTGGATACTTTGGCTCCAGGCTGGGGAGAGAACTAGTCAGTCAGGGGGTGTCAGTGATTCTTCTGGACATAAACAAGCCTAACTGGGATGTCCCTGTTGGAGCAGTCTTTGTTCAGGTATGTCACAGAGGGGATCCACCTCCTCATGTTGTGTGCTTTGGGAAATCCCGCTTTTATATATATTAATATTTTTCAAATCTTGGACAAATTTGAATTAATAACTTTTCGCTATCCCTTAACTACTATAAGCTATGATGTTAGCTACTATTGACTACTCTAACATGTCTGTCTGATGTGGGGAAAGAGCTGTTTATTAACCTTTTAATGTCCTGCTTCACGGTTTGGTTGAGTTTGAGTCCCTGTTTATTATTGAAAAATGTGTGCAACTTCACTGAACCTGATTACAATATGACCCACTGGCAGCATGTCAATGCTAAAGAGTAGGGGCCCATGGATGGAGCCCTGTGGAACACCACAGACCAAAGGGGCCACCGAGGACGAGGAGTCAACCATGGTTATTGTGAAACTATTATTTGAGGAAGTACCAATTTTTTGTGGGCAAAGTTAGGCTTGTGAGGACTTACTAAACAGAATTATGTAACTTGATACAAGAAAAACAGTCTAATAAGGGAATCATGAAAAAATTGTAAAAGTCAGCATTTTTTTTTTACTGTTAAAAAATATTTTCCTATCTCTTTACATTGTTTGTCTTACGAATAAAAAGACATCATTTCTTGTACTTCCTTACATCAGTATATCTCTGATTAGCACGTGTGCTACCTGGAGCCCGGCAGATGAGTGATTACCCTCAGAGTGCCAGCTGCTGACTGGGCTTCAGAGGGTGGAGACAGGATTCAGGTTTCACCTGTGGGATTTATGTCATACTTCAGTTACGATTACAATTTAGATTATTGTTTTTTCACGGCCTTCCAATCTCATAGTTATTGACTCACAGCATAAGCTGTGATGCTCCAATACTCTTAGTTTAATTATTATGTTGATATATATATATATATATATATATATATATACACTAAATATGCTTTTTGATAGCATTACTACCACTGGAAATCTTTCTGCATTCTTTCAATGACAGAACTATTTAGGTTACACATTTCAAATGTATTCATTGAGGTAGGTTTTCTTCTCTTTTTCTTCCAGAGTGACATCAGAGACTATTCCTCCCTCTACAAGGCGTGTGAACAGGTGGACTGTATATTCCATACAGCATCTTATGGCATGTCTGGACCAGAGCAGGTGAATGTTCACTCCTCATCATCCAAAGAAAAAGATGTATGTGTGTGCTTCTAAAAAATCCAGCACCACACACATTGTTATGAACTAGGCCTTCGCTGTCATCCTCAAAAGGTTCCCAATCCCAGGCGCTGTAAAAAAAAACTTCTGATTGAACTCCTCAAATGAATATCGATCATTTCCCAAAATTGTGTTTTTCGTGAAAAAGCTCCCCCCCACTGAGCAAAATATGAACAGTTTGAGTAAAATAGGAGGTATTCAAGATACCATAGATCTCCTTCAATCAAATTCTATGCACCAAGTTTGGTCTAAATGGACCAACAGTTGAGAAAGTATGGCCCAAAAACGTTTTCAGATAAAGCTCCCCTCAGTGTCAGAATTATGCAACTGACCTTTCCGAAAATTAATCCAATTCTTCCTCAAACTATTGTCTGTTGAGGTATACTATTTGAAAATGATCCATGAAATACTTTTTTAGCTATTGCGTTAACACGAACAATATGCGGCGTGGCGGTGATGAGGATTACATCATTCCTGGACTTTTCGGGCGTATGAATAGCCTTGTTTTACAATTAAGTGAAAATATTCCACCGGCCTCTTTTTATTTCCATTTTTTATTTAGGATTAATAATGCATCTAAGAAATATTCTTAGGTGAAATACTCTTAGGTAGAATATTCTTAGGTGCCTTATTAAGGTCAAACTGTCAGTTTATTAATATTAATAAACTGACTTTAACTAAAAGAAATCAGGGAAACAGTGACCTCAAATTATATAAATGAAGTAGACAATTTGTTACAATTTGTTAAAAAATAGATCTGAGCCACCAGTTTATGGACTCTTTTATAAGTAAAGTTGATTTCTTACAGTTTACAGTGTGTTAAATTGTAGATTCCGGTTATGTTATGCTGATAGCAGCTATTATATCCTCCAACTGTGGGTCTAAAAAGACACCAGATCTCTGGCAAACTCCACACCTCCAGATTATTTTCATTTCTAGACTTTCCGTCAACGACTGAAACTGATGCTGATGATGTTACATCACAGATTTGTCTCCGCGCCTGTTGCGGCCACACAAAACTTTAAAACATTTTTTCCTCCTTGTTCTCCGCAAGGACTGTAAATGGACTTTGTTTTGGAAATCCCCTTTGAAGTTGACATTTTGTTGACAAACAAAAGCAAATAAAACATCCCGGTTCAAAGGCTCAGTGCTCCACCAATGAAGCACACACACCTCAAATCAGTCCTTTGGTTGTTGACTTTTTTATGTGTGTGAGAGCAAGTTGGCGTTTTCTAATATGACGTGTATCCGTCGGGAACTGTCCACGTGATGACGGATAGATAAATACTATCTTCATTCCTCCCTAAAGGAGAAATGAGGGATTATAGCAGCTCCAGAACATTAGAAAGTCCCAGTGGCAGTAAACAAATATAATAAAAATACAATAATAGATAAGGGTATACAAACTAAATGCATACATAAATATACATTTATAGTGTAAATATAAGAATGTTACTCACAGGAAATAGTTGTTGAATATGTCTGTCTGTCTGTCTGTCTGTCTGTCTGTCTGTCTGTCAGCTGAGGAAAGAGCTGGTGGAGTCGGTCAACGTTGAAGGGACCAGAAATGTCATAACAGGTAAGGATCCCTGTAACATTGATTTTATTTATAAAGTGACATAAATCTGATAAAATAGTGAAATATTTTTACATAATATCAAAAGACACTTTCTATTCATAATGTGTAGATTCATAAATCTAACTAACATAATATAAACATGGGACAGAGATGTTTTATATATTCATTTATTTCCTAGCTCTTCTTTTAACATCCTTTCACTATTATCCTCTCTAAATCCCTTCAACTAAAAACTAATAATCTACTTTAGGGGGAAAGTTTACAGACTGTTTTTTCTCGGAAGCCAATTTATTATGAATTCAAATGCATGTGACATAGCTTGGCCTTTGGCAAATTTTACACAAATTCTAATATTGTATGCAAACATGTCGTAGGGTAAGTCACCAAACTTTACACATAAATTAACCATGCTAAGCACCTAATATTTAGATCTTCCTGCACAGCAGAAGTTGATTGAAGGTGACTCTGAAGGTCGTTCATCCTCTACATCGCATATATCCAGGATGTCCTACTGTAGGCTCACCAGAAGAATGGGTCATGTCCGACACGGATGTACTGTTTGCATGATTGATTTTAACACTCTTCTTTTATAATAGGTACGATAAAGCTTCTGTGCTGCTCTCTTTCAGTGTGTAAGGAGAGGAGCATCCCCAGATTGGTGTATACCAGTACCATCAATGTGGTGTTCACTGGGAAACCAATTGAGGAGTGTGATGAGACCTCAATGCCAAATGTGGGCCCCGACGTAGTGAGTGAATACATAAATAATCAAACCGTATGAGATGAGATGAGATGAGATGAGATGAGATGAGATGAGATGAGATGAGATGAGATAAGATAAGATAAGATAAGATGAGATAAGATGAGATAGGATATTCTTTATTGTCCCTGAAGTGAAGGGACTACAGGGAATTTGGACTCCATCAAACTACAATTTCACAGAAAGTAGAAGGCTGAACAAATTCAATTGTCTCACTGAAACCAATGTCACATAATCGTTGCTCCACACATAACATTCACATACATATGTGCGCACATGTATACACATGCACACAGATACCTGTGCCTGCATAGACATATATTCATATAAACATGTACACACGCCTACATACACATAAAGTATATACATATACACACATTCAAAAATACAATATATATATATGTATAAACCAAAGAGTCCTAATAAAATGTAAGAAAATGTCGGATCCACTCAAGCATCAACAATCTTTGGAAACCAAAATTTGTGATTAACCTTTACATTTGGCCTCATATTGACATTTTCAGTGCTGTGTTTCTGTCTGTTCCAGCACATCGACCATTACTCCAGAACCAAAGCTATCGCAGAGAAAATGGTCCTCTCTGCAAATGGAGTTTCACTAAAAGGTTTGAAAGCAATCAGAATAATACAAACAATGGGAGAGGATGGCTTTGGTTTCTGTGGAAAACTGAGAGAGCAAACAGTTTGCATTGCAGCAGATGGCGGTACCGTTTTGCTATTATGTAATACATTATAGTGGGTTTCAGGTTCTTTCATGTTCTTTACGTTAACAGGTGCAAAGCCTCCTTTCCACCTTCAGTGCAACTCTATACTCATTCATTGAGCCCCTCCTTATATATCCAATTAAGCTAGAGCTAAGAGCTCTCTCCTTATATACGGCAGGTTAAAGTTCACGTATCTGCCACCGGAGGATTTTTCCGATCGCCTGAGGCTGAAAGATCTGGTGCTATAAAGACATCTGAGCAGCAATGGAAAAAACATCACCTGATTTTATGACACATTATACTTGTAAGCTTTACATCACAGAGGGAAATATTCTACTTTCTACTCCAGTAGACTGATTTGACAAGTATATTATGTTTCATTTTAAGATTTGACATTGATAGATGCCTTAAATACATTGAGCAAAGTTTAAACCAGTGCTTTCCAAACTCTGGCTGGCAAAAAAAGCAGCAAAAGATTAGAAATATGTTTCCAAAGGACTTCTTCACTAACTCAATATTGATCTCACTGACAATGTAAATTATCCTATTAAATAGTATATCATTATGAGAATATGACTAAAACCATTATTTTTTGTGAAAGAGAACAATTTTTTTTCCTTATGCTTAAAGGCATTAGTTAATGCACCTCTCATTAAATAAGCATCTGAATGCAGGACTTTAAACTATAGTTGTAGTTCTTACCCAGTAAAAGATTTGAGTGCATATACCCACAACCGCCAATTAGAGTGAAGTGGAACAGTAGCAGAAAATGTGCTAAAATGTGAGAGATGTTTCTCTTATTGTAGATTTCTGCTGCATCGTTTTTAATCACTGTAAAATGTATTCAGTGAAGGTGATTCCCCTCTTGTGAAGGTGGAGGCCTGCTTCGGACCTGTGTCCTGCGGCCCTGCGGCATCTACGGACCAGACGAGAGGAGACACCTTCACCGAGTGATGGTGAGAAACCAGAAACAAAAGATATAGAAATATATGGATTATATCATAAGGTCAAGATGAATGCATCTGTGCTAGCACTGGAAAAATATCCATCTTCAAGTCTGTAGCCTCGCTGGTAGAGATTTTTTCTGCCTGGAGAGTTACATTATTAATGGAACTCTCCAGGCATCCAGTTACAACAGCTTCTTTCCTCCAGTCTGGCCCCGACAAGGCAGCAGTGCAGTTTAATGAAGAAGTGGATGGAGTTCTTTATATTCTGGCATTTACTGCCGGTCAAAAGAGTTTGCTGTGTGTTGTGTGTGTTGTAGCAGGTTGCCTTCAAACTACCATCCATTTCAGTCTTTTTTTTTTTAAATCTCTTTATTCAAACTGTGAATAAAACTTATCACACAATGCTGATCACTACCCAATGTTTTTTTTTTCAAGGAGAAAGACCATGACAACTGAACCAATCCCTCTCATCTTTCAAATCTTTTCATTTCAGATTCCTGCTGTTCATACATGTCCTACAGGTTCCCTCTGTCCAGCCATTCCTGCGTTATCTAACACACCAGTTATGCATTCTCTCATCAGCTTTCCCTGCATAACTGCCCCTCTCTCGCTTTTACGCCGGCCTGTTTGAGGATCATTTTCATCTTTTTTCATCTTTCATTTCCAGTTTGTATTTAATCTCTCAAATAACCGGTACATCTGCGCTCCAACCCTCACCTGTATGGTCAGGAGCTGTGGATAGTTACCGTAAGATAGAGGTCAAGAATGCCAGCGGCTAAAATGAACTTCCTTCCTAGGGGTGGCTGGACTCAGCCTTAGAGGTAGGGTATGGGGCTCTGACATCTGGATTGAGCTTGGAGTTCTGGAAACGCTACTCTTTCATGTCGAAAGGAACCATTTGAGGAGATTCGGGCTTTTGATCAGAATGCATCCAGGACGCTTCTCTTTGGAGGTTTTCCGGGGATGTCCAGCTGAGTGGGGAGCACTGGGAAGACCCAGAACATGCAGGAGGTTCTATTTATCTCAAATGGCCTTGGAACACATTGGGATCCCTGAGAATGATTTGGAGAGTGTTGCCGGGGAAAGGGATGTCTGGAATAGCCTGCTGCAACCACGACTCATGCCCGTATAAATGGAAGAAAATGGATGGATGGATGGATGGATGGATGGATGGATGTTTCAGGATCTACATGCTTGTCCCTTACAGACTGATCAACTGCTGCACAACACTGAGTGTAATATTCATATATCTGTTTTTCTGAGCTTTTAAAACCTGTCCTCAATCTTGCATTTTTTCATTTAACATAGGGAGGAAGGTGATGTCAGAGCACCTGTGTACCCCCATGGTCAGAAAACACAATGAAAAAAAACAAAACATTAAAACAGCAAAATAAAATCAATATGAATAGTATGTGCTAATAGTAACCTCTCTCTCTCTCTCTCTCTCTCTCTCTCTCTCTCTCTCTCTCTCTCTCTCTCTCTCTCTCTCTCTCTCTCTCTCTCTCTCTCTCTCTCTCTCTCTCTCTCTCTCTCTCTCTCTCTCTCTCTCTCTCTCTCTCTCTCTCTCTCTCTCTCTCTCTCTCTCTCTCTCTCTCTCTCTCTCTCTCTCTCTCTCTCTCAACACTCTCCCCAGGTGAACGTGGAACGCCGGTTGTTCAGTTTCAGGTTTGGTGACCCCGAGGCCAGGATGAACTGGGTTCATGTAGATAACCTCGTGTTGGCGCATACACTAGCAGCCGAGGCGCTCACACTACAGAAGAGCTATGTCTCTGTGAGTCAGTACAAAGACCTTATAGGCCTAAGTGATTAGAATATGTTCAAAAATAACACCACACAGTATAAATCAATCAAGATGAATTTTTAGGTCTTAATTGTTATGGTATTTGTAACTTGAATAATAGTTGTATCTGCTGTAGAGTTTGAGTTTTAGGCCACAGACTGGATACAACAGTCTTCTCGCTGTGTCTACTATAACCCTTCTAGTCCAATCCTCTGGGGTCTGCAGTCACGCTGGCGTGAACTGTAACCCAAAACCGGCACGATATAAACGCTGGGTTAGGGTTCATACCAGTGTGACTTCAGACCCCAGAAGATTAAATAATTAGGAATATAATGCGACCACTTGCTTTCTGTTCTTTGCAGAGTGGACAGGTCTATTTCATCAATGATGGCGTTTCCGTCAATCTGTTTGAGTGGCTGACTCCGTTGGTGAGTGAGCTTGGTTTGATTCTCATTGTCAAATAATCTCATGGAAATACCGACAAAATTTGATAAGTGTTGTCCGATAGACAAAGTCCGATATCGTTGTGTTGCGGTGCTCCAATATAGTCCAAAAAATGTGTTAAAACACACGAATGAGGGCATCAGAATAATTTGACTGGTAGAGTGTGCTTATCCGCTACAAAAGTGAATCCTATGAGATAGATACAAGATAAGAAACAAAATAGACAGCTGGGAAGTTTTGTATGGAAAAGAGGGTTTTCTTTTTGAAAAAGCTCCCCCATAATAGTTATATGTGAACTATTAGAGTAAAACACAATGGAATCATCATCACAGCTGCTTCTGCCGCACATTAGTCATGTTAACGTGATGAATCATTATGGGAAAGTGTGTTGAAGATCTTCGACACTAGGGAGAGCTTTATCTCCAAACGTTTGGTCTGATTTAGTCCAAATATGGTGCATATGAATCCACTCAAGGAGATTTATCGGGTAAACATCATGTTTATTGAAATAGTTTATATTTCATTCGCATGGGGAGCTTTTTATGGAAAAACACAGATTTTCGGACATAAATACCTAAACGTTTGTCTGACATTGTCCAAGTTTTGTGATTATGAATCTACTCAAGGAGTATCTTGTTTATGTCATATTTTACTCTTACAGTTCATATTTTTCTCAATAGTGGGAGTTTTTTTAAATAAGAAACACTACTAAGGAGTTCGGTCAGGTGGATTGCTTATTTTTTGCTTATGTGGCAGGCTAAAAAATGAATTAAATGGCTGTTTCAAAAAGTACCAAAGCTTTTAAAATATCTAAAGAGAATATGTGCAATATTTTTTCAGGAGGAACGACCGGCTTTAGGGGTCAGGAATTTACATGAAGCAAGACTGAAAGCATTTTGACTATGTCCTCGTCTTTTACATGGGATTTGTTGACAGTTAGAATCATTTCTGTTTTACCCTTTACACTTTCAGATATATTTACAGAAATGCATGTTCACATGACGTTGAGTGAAGTTTTCCTCCTTCTTTTATGTCTTCGTTGCAGTTTGAAAATCTTGGCTACAGCAGACCACTGATAAGGCTGCCTGTTTCATTCGTCTGTTTAGCAGGTAGTTCATCTCTCCTCCTCTAAAATGTCTACAGGTTTTACATTTCCCTTCTATATTAATTTAAATATGGCTAGTTGTCACTAACAGTGAACAGTATGTTTGTTTTTCTCAATTCTCAGCCAACCTGGTGGAAAACCTACACGTGGTTCTGAAACCTATGATAGAAGTGCCTCTCCTCTTTACCCAAAGTGAGGTAATTTATGCTTCTTGTTTGAACGTATGCATACATATGTACCGGCCTAATTGAGAGTCTGGTGTGTTGGAGATCGGTTACCTGCTCTCTCATGAGTAGATTCTTGTTTAAGTCTCTTCCACAGCAGTGAACACAGACTTCATTAGGGATGGTTATTTTCCTATCAACCCCCTGCTCTCCCCCTCCTTCATCTGATCTCTTTATGGAAAACCAAAGGGAGCCTCTCATGAACTCAAAAAAGTCCTCAAGTAAGTCTCTAGGCTCTAGTCTCTGGTCTTGGACACTATAAAAAATACACAAGTATTATAATGTAACAGAGTGAGAGCAGCTGGAGGTATAAGTGGCTGGGAGACTGTTACTACAAATCCTAAGGAGCCTCCTCCATGGCCTGAAAGGTCCTCATGAATGTGTGATGAGGCAGAAACCAAACCTGAGACTGTGGCTCTACACTTGGAGCTCATTCTGTCAGACAGCTGCTGGCCAGGGGATCGATGATTATCCTATGAATGAAACATAAACTATTGCAGGTCGGATCAGGAAGCTCAATATAAAGTTTACAAGATGTGACCTCATTGCGGTGGCTGTTGTTATGGTGAGCGTAGTCAGGTTGCCTCATGAGGAGTTTTTGTTATTGCACATAAATTCCATATTGATAGCTTCCACATTACAGCGTAAGGGGAATTACTTGCGCAACTTGAAAATTTCCATCAGGTACTTATGTAATTTTCAAGTTTTTACACAAAAATTGTATAAAAACATCCCTATGGAAACTCTTTGATGTCATGCCAGATTAACCTTTTTTTTTTTTGTATCAACTTATAACGTAATACATGCTATAATGTGAAACTTTTCACGTTTTTACATGAAAATGTTCACGTGATAACATTTTTCACGTTTTATGTAGTCATTTTTGTGTGATAGATCATTTTCAGGTTATAACTTGAAAGTGATCTATCAGGCTATAGCGGGAAGATTTTCATGTAAAAACCTGAAATTTATCACGTTTTAACATGGAAATAATATATCACGTTATAACGCTGAAATTATCATGTTATAACGTGATACGGATTTCTTTTTTTTCTGGCAGGACAGCAAATGGCGCCTCTGTAAAAAACAACGACATGATATAAACCAAAAATTAATCCAGGAATGTACTTGAGACAGAGTTCAAAAAGGACGTCTGGTAATATTCTACAAAATATTTGGGGATAGATTCATGTCTCAATCCTTTTTGCAAAAAAGTCCATTGTTGTCCAAGACCCAAATAAACACATCAATAAACCAAACTGTTGCACTGAAAACTGTTGATGATTTTGATTCAATCTCACATTAAGCAGCAGGAAAAAATACTCACTGAGTTTATACATGTGAACTGTTTTGTAAAAATTCATTTCTTCGGTGAGAATGTCAGGGACACCACAGACAGGTAAGTGATGTCAGAGATACTCAGAAACAGACCAGTTCCTCGCTTGGTTTGGACTTTACAATGCATTTTGCTGTGAATATTTCTTCCATCAATGCAAGAGGGCAACATTTCTCAGCAGTTTGTAGTTAATTGTGTCCAACAATAAGAAGCATCTTCGCGTGACTCATTGAAGCGTCAAACTCCTCTAGCTCTGTATGTACCTCACATGTGAACCCTGCAGACACCTTATCCCCGAGCAGTAAGAAGATGCAGTAACCAGAGGCATCCATCAGTCACAGGCTATAAGAAACCAAAACCACATCTGCCAAAGTGATTCATCTGAACCATTAGCTTGACAATGTGACCTTTAAACCCACCTCTGCAGCATCATAAGCAGCACCCACAAATGTCTGACGCCTTGATGAATGATTTTGTAAGATGCAATAAACCCCATATCTTTCGCTGCAGGTGAGGAGCATTGCCGTTAGCCACACCTTTAAGATTGACAAGGCCCGTCGAGAGTTGGGTTACTGTCCGAAGCCCTACAACCTGCTGGACTGTGTGGAGAAGTACCTGAAGTCCAGGCCGCTTCACTCCAGCTGGCTTCCCCTCAATCGCTCCCGAACCTTTGAACTCAACATACGCCTCATACCACTGATACTGATAGGTCTCATCCTGGTGCTACTGATGCTTTTCTGTCAGAACTGAATCTTTTTCATTGAAAAGTTCTGGACAGAGCGCTAAATAATAAACTCATACAGGTTCTCTTTTCTCACAGTGATGGTGTATTGTCACCAAAAGGGATCGTATGAAACTTAATGAAATGTACTTTACTAGAATATGGCTCAAATGTCAACGTTCAGATAATTATGTTTTTATAATATCTGTGCTTCATCTAACTTTTTGACGGTGATCTGTATGTGTGTCTGATTGCATAATTCTAAATTCCAGGCTGCTGAAAAGTATTAAACCTGAGTTGTGTGAAAAATCTGGATACTTTAGCAGTTTGAGGTTGCTATAATTTGACTTTAATTAAATACATATCTGAATTTTTATTACAGATATTTACATTTTGATTGTATTGATTGAAGGATTTCTTCTACCTTTCGTTATAAAGACTTGTGGTGATTAACTTTGGTATTTTAATGAGAATCCAGTTGATGATTTTTGTACACTTTAAGGAATGAAACCATTAAGAATGACCTTGCCAACAACCACTTTACGTATGTGATGTATAGACTCACTCTTTTCTTGACTTAAATTAAGACTCTTGGATAAAAATATGTTTTTAAAATGAAAAACTAGTGACAATGAATCTTATTTGGGGAGTGGACTGGCGCCACCAGAGGGCGCGCGTGCACTGCGAAGGGCTTAACGTGTGACGTATAAACCAGTAAATGCTGAATAAAACACTGAGGCGCATATATACATATATATAAATATATATTCAGATATATTGTTCAAACGTGTGCTAACTCGTCTTGTTGCATATTATGGCAACTGATCAGCAGCAAAAGATTTTGGCAGCGGTGGGATTCGAACCCACGCCATCGAAATGACTGGAGCCTAAATCCAGCGCCTTAGACCACTCGGCCACGCTACCCTGTAAAACTACCTCAACAATATATGAAATAAATACATTTCGCCTTCTTGATTTGTGACAATGCCGGGACGCTAGGATGGTAGAAGACAATGAAATTTGAAGGTCCTTCGTTTTGATGATTACAATCGTCGCATAAAGAAATGGTTCAGTCTCTGCTCCTATAAGTTTAAACTGGCTCTTTCTTTCCTCTTGCTCAGCTCTCCCACCAGCTGAAGTATTTAGTGTCATTCTCCTGACAGACATTCCGCAATTGTCTACAACACAAAGTAATATACCACATTCAGTGATCGACAATGATACAGACGACTAAAATGAGTTTGGAACTAAAATGTAAAATATGCTGATTCAGACTTCAGTAAGGAGGCACATTGTATATGTTACCCTTTTTCCAAAAGACCGTGATCTGTACTTTGGTATTCTCCTTCCACATGTGTTCTAGCTAATCTCCTTCAGCCCCTGGTATTTCTCAATCTATGTTCATTCTTGTCAGCTGGTTTCCACATCTGTCAATACTGCCCTCTTCTGCTCCTTGTCAGCCAGGAGTCCTTATCAAATAAACCACTTAAGAAACTAACCTAAAAATCTACATGTTGTAGCTGAAGTTCTTGCTCTCCATCCCAGCCACTTAGTTTTGCCTCCCAGTGGATTCTGTTCCAAGTTGCTTCTCACACCCTGCTACTATGTGCTGGACTTTCTCAGAGGCCTCTTTGCACAGCCTGTTCCTCGGTCCTGTCTGCTGTGTTAGCCCCCTGCTTCGATGGTTCTGGTGCTGCCATCATCAGAGGGTCTGTGCTGCCAGCCACTGGTGTGATTTCTTGACGTCATCTGCCTTCTGCCAGTAGGTGCCTGGAGGGTTTGGTCTTCCATGATACAGCTTTCTTCCTCATCACACTCTGTGCCCTCCTGCCGGAAACCCTCTCTTAACAATCTCCTCATGTAGACATGAGGAGATTGGGGGCATTGGGGGCATCTATCTCCACCTGAGGCTAGTCTGCTGTCCCACTTGGATTGGTTGATGTCTTGGATCTTAGTTCCACTACTAAGCTGGCACCTCAGCACCTGTCTTACCGATCTGAAGGTCATTAGCTGACCTCTTCGCTTCCTTGCTTCAATTGGAGTCAGGGATACCCAAGAACTTGTAGCGCTAGTTTTAATGTCACTCTTACACTCTTTTGCTGGTTTTAAGGTCACTCTTACACTCTTCTGCATGTCCCAAGCATGTTCATTTCTGGATATCTGAATCTGTAGTCCTTCTCTGCCCTGGTCCATCTTGTCTTTCCTTGTTCCAGTAGCCCATGTCTCATCATCATGGCCTGGTACCTAGTCTAGCCTGGTGACCTTTACTGGAGGCTTGTTCTGGGCAGGACTCGAACAAACAACCTTGCCATTACAAAAGCAGCAACTCACAGCGTTAGGCCATCCAGCTGCATATTAATCATGAGGAAATATTTTCTATTGGTACATTACATAAAGACAAACTCAGGGTTTGTTGAGGAAAACCTGCCAGCCAACAGGTTAGAGTAAGTTACCATGGTAATGGACTCAGAGTTTTTACTATACCCTTTGTCTGGAATACCGCCCAGAGCGGTTTTTCAGAGCTGGGTGTAAACAATTGTGTGTTTGTGTGTAGAGGGAATGTGATCATGACAGAACAGAACCTAAAGTGATAAATCATTTCTCAAACCTATTTTCAAGCAAGACCCATCCCGTGTGACTGGTCCAAGTATTGTTTTGTTGAATTGTTGTTATCTATGAAGTCAAAGACATACATTTTGTAGATTCATTGAAGAGGATTTAGGATCCAAATGCGAATCCTTATCTGCCCCAAGATCTAAGAATAATTGATTGTTCCTTGGATCACACCCTACCGCTCCGTTGAAAATAATGTCTTAAGACGATGAGTAACCTTGCATAGAAAAATGATTTACGAAAACATGATTGCCTTGACAGAAATAAATGAGTTTTGTGAATACAGTTTTCATGTTATTGCAGCTAATAATTAATTTGCTCGATGTTTTTGATCCAACTTTTGTCACAAAGGACTGGTGACAGCTTTTCTCATGCTGTATATAAAGTGTATGTTTATGGTTTTGCCAAACGTGTCCCGGTATAGAAAGAAGTTATATAACCTCCTTGTTCTGAGGTTAATAGATTTGAGGCTAGTTGACAGCAGGGTAGGGAGGCTTTTAGTTATGTTAAAACCAACACACACAGCACAAACAGAAACATTTCTGTATGTTAAAACCATGTACCGAGATTTATACGTATGCACCCCATAATGATGGTGTTTGAAATTAGAACACAGAAAGTACTCAACAGGCTCTTGCATTAATGCTTTTATTAGTTAGTTGCAAGAAAAACATGTTAATCTCCAAAAATGACACCTATGATCATTCAGTGATGCCTTTTGCAGCAGTGCAAGTTTCACAGCTTCTAAATAGCATTTAGATAAATGCCTCAATTATACTTTATTTTTATTAACATTGTACATTAAAAAGCTTTTTCTGTTTTATTAGCGTCACATCACATGGAAAATGAAAGTAAACTGATAAATGTATTCAGTATTTTGACATTGGATTTGGAGGTTTGTCTTGTCATTAGTAGTTTAACTGGTATCAGTTTTAGAACCAGAACCAGCGATCACAGGACTCAAACTTCCAATATCTTTCCAGTCATTAATTTAGATTAAAAAAAAGGTTGAGTTTAAACACCTATTAAATTCTCACTATCATTTATGTTGAACTGATTAAACATGATTTCAGTTCCATATTTAGAGGAACAGTCCAAGCCAAAGTAAATATTCTAAGACAATTAGGCTTCTTTTTTCTTTTACATAAATGAGGTAACATTTTTAATATCCATTTTATTCTGTAAAGTCAATCACCTGTGTCAGACATGTTTACCAGTCTGTATATTCAGCAAAAAATAAAATAAATATAATTAAATTATTGAACTTATAAAAGGAAACCATATACAATAAATAAATGTTACTGAGACATAAAAAGTGCAGAGAGGTTGTGTGTCCTGCTGGCACAGAGACACTCGTCAGACGCTGTAGGCAGGCAAGCAAATAGGATGCACTGACTATTATTGATTCCCAGTGCCAACTCATACTTCTCTGGTGACATGCAAAATGACCCTCACCTGGTGAACCAATTACTGGCAACATGCAAAAACAAGCTTACTTTATCCGTTAAGCTAATTATCACAAACCCCTGAGAGCTTAGTTAATACTACAGTTTTCATCCTATTATAACATTCCAACATTTCTGTTTACATAAGTTGTACGTAACAGCTACATCAACGCATAAACGGGATTGAATGTCAACATTTTTCTCCAAATCACCAAATAATAAAATGATGACAGGGTGAATGTTACAATAACACTGTATTACATTTGAGGTGGGGAAAGAACACCCTGAAATGATTTTTTTTTTGCTAGCTGGGAACCTGATTAAACACATTTATCCAGCCATAAATACTGTAACTGCCCCGTACAACAACGTTTTAGCAGTGTAAAATGTCAAAGAACACGATGGTCTTAACCAACCTTTCTTGGTTTGTATTTGTTGTTGAACTTTGGCTTACACACTCTATATTTATGCAATGGTTAAAGTGACAAATAAGGACGGAATATAATAAACAGTGCTGCTGACTAATGAAAGTATAGTTGCGTTGAAACGACAGAAGAGGACTGCAGCATGTTGTGGGACGTATGGGGGGCTAAATGTGCTTCTTGCATCTGAACCAATGTAACTTCTTAGTTTCTCCTCTTCTTGGACACAAACCCGACAAAAGTCCCAGGATGATGAAAAATGCCATCATTTGGCAGAGCCCTGGGAAACACCATCCTTGACTGGACGTCTGTTCTCACTGAGGTCCTCTTTAGTCTTTTGGATGCAGGTGAAGATCTCGTTGAAGAGAGCCTTGTACCCGGGCTGCTGGCCGTCTTCCAAAACCACTTTCAGATCAGAGCCTGAAGCCGAGCTGGACAGCCGGCGGCGGGTCAGACTGCTCACATAGGGACTGTTTGTCTGGATTTCTTTATGGTTGAGCTGGCCTGTTGCCTGCTGGCACCTCCACAGCAGCTCATCATATTTAATCTAGACAACACACACACAGACACATTTTTGGGAAATGCATAAATTTCCTTTAACTGCAATGCAAACGAAAAAAATACTGAATATTTCTCATGCATAGTGGCCCCTGATATACATAAACACACCACCTGCAATGCGTTATACTGTGCATCCACTTCATTCAGGAGAGAGATGCCCCTCTGTTTCACTGCCTCGGCTCGCCTTATACACAGCTGCTCGTGACCAAGGCGCATCTCATCTGCGTTCGTCGCACTCAATATGCCGTCGCTGTAACACCTCTGTCGGCTGTATCTTTTCTGCTCCTCATCCTCTTCTACGTACTCTTCAATCTCATTCTGCACTGGGCTGGATTGTTCTTCAGAGGCAAAGAATACTGTGTCAGGCAACAGCAGCTGGCCTGGTCTTCTGGAATGGAGGAGAAACAAATTTAAGTCTTTTGCAGAACTATGCTTTGAGGTCTATCTCACAAAGTACTGGTCGTAAAAAAAACTGAGCCAAAACCATTTCAAACAGGTAGTCAAGACCTACCTGGTGTTGCATTCACTGCGCCAAAGAAGGCGCAGTTGTTCCACTTCAGCCTCTAATTCCTTCTGCCTAACCCAGCAACCGTCCAACAGGGCCAGCCGCTGCTCTAAGCCTTTGTTCTCGCCGATTGTCAACTCACTTTCTTGCTCTGCAGCCTCTCTTCGGGTCTGCTCCACAGCTATCTGGTTCTTAAGGTTCTGAATTGAGCGCTGGAGAGAAGCATTCTCCTGCTCTGAGTCTTTGTGTTTGTCTCTGCCTAGGAAAGAGCCCTGAAGTGACCAGACTCCATCCACGTGGAGACCGTCATAGGCTAGATCCCTGAGGTAGGAGAGGCCAAATGTCAATAAATGAATCCATCATTTTGAGGATTTGAAAAAATTATCAACAACACACAGGGCTCAAAATATATCCAAAAGTTTGAAATAGCTGTAGAGTTAAATACACTCACTATAGAATCCACAAAGCAATGAAGAGTAACCTTAGACACCTTAAAATTAGTTTAAACTTTAATAAATTAATGTTTTGAGCAGCAGCAAGTGAATATAGAAATTAATTTACAGCACACGTCCTCCTGCTCATAATTTAATATAAGTCATTAACAATATACTGTTATTTACTACACCTATGAAATCTTTGTTTCTTCCCACTTCTTAAATAAGAACTACGGTATTAGGGGCAAGAAGACACATTTTTTTTGGTATACTTTATTTACACATTTTTGGCTGATGTTTATCAACATATTCCCTGATTTTTTTTACCATGCAGAATTCAGACTTCTGAAACTCATTTAACGCTCCGTGAATGCCCACAGGATGAGCGTCACATTGACCTTGTGTGCTATGACATGCAGCAAGCTAAAGCAACAGTGGTGCTTA
Organism: Lophius americanus; assembly: GCA_037951165.1. Taxonomy (NCBI): domain Eukaryota; kingdom Metazoa; phylum Chordata; class Actinopteri; order Lophiiformes; family Lophiidae; genus Lophius; species Lophius americanus. The sequence continues at coordinate 3,766,768 of JBBDHG010000037.1, forward strand.
TGCTTTGGTACTCTGCTGACGATAGGAGGGGATTAACTTTCTCTGCTTTTGGATTATGTCTAGAAGAAGAGGTCTGGACTGACAACAGAAAGGAGGTCTGTGCAGCATGAAGAATACATCGGTACACGCACAATACCTGTTATTATGCATGTCATACAGCTCTTTGAGACACGACACACTCTGAGCTCCAAAGCTGCGTTGTTGCTCTGCCAGATTTCTTTTGTTTTGGTCAGCCCGGGTCGACTTCAGCTCCTCTACCCGAGTCTGCAGGTCCTCCATGTGGGTCTGAAGCCCTTCAATGGTCTCTGTTAGACTGGAGGGGAAAGACGACACCGAAGTTTCAGCACTTACTCAAACGTGTTTTTGATATTATTGGCTGGATAAGTAGTTTTCTAAAATGTAATTTAAAAGGAAGATTCACTGGTAACTGGTAGACATACCTGTGGATCTTCTGCTGGGCCAGCCGATTGTCCTGAACTAGTCTTCGGTTGCCCTTTTCCAGGTCCCTGGCGACCACATCTAGCTGCTCATACACTTTGGCATGCTGATCGTTCATCTGACGCAGCAGATTCACCTGCTTTGTCAGGTACTGGTGAACAAAAGAAGGAAGCAACAAAGTTTTGTTATCAAAGAGCCAAAAATTAGGCCTTCAAATAAATCTTGCTTTGATAAAGACATAAAATAGGCTATGAGTTGTATCACATGTAAATGGAATAATTTTTTAGAAAGATTTTATCCCAAATATTTGAACAAACTTCAGATGGGTTGAACTTATTGACTTTGATCAATTAGAAATCAATACAACTTTTTATATAGTGCGTAATGCAGGCCTGTGTTACACATAAGTTAGACGGCTTACACTGCATGAGGATGACGGTCAGCAAGAAGTATGGGGATTACCATATCAACCTGGGTAAATCCTCCAGCAACTGGTCTCCTCAATGCTATATTAAGGCTCAGATTAAGGCTCAGATCGTTTTTGACGCGCTGCATCCCATGTTCTTGGACTCAAATTAGTCACACTGTCTGGATATGCCAAAATTAAATATCTGAGCTCTGAAATACATTCCCCAATAGAGTTCTGTTATAAACACTACAGGTCAGGTCAGACTGGCCTGGATTAGTTTTTTACTCCATCCTATTAAAGCTGAGAGGAATTCACGATAGATATTTGCTTCCAGTGAGAGATCATCTCAGATCCCTCAACATTGCCTTATTTTAATGAATCATCTCCCACTGTAGTTTCATTTATGCAGCAAAATAGGCGCTGGTTTACAGGATTGCAAATAACAGAGAATATACTGTCCAAGCATATTCTGAATGATGAAACGAGCATGACTTGCTCACAACCAAAGAGCTTAGTGCGGCTGGACCCTCAACAGTTCGGATACGTTCCTTCCTGACATTTATCACCTCAATCTCCTGCAACTGCTCCTGGTTGTTGGAGTACATCTGCTGCATGGCCTGCTCTAGCTCTTGGTTCCTGACGAGTAGCGTTTTGCCAAGCTCCGCTGCCAGATGGAGATCTGTCAAAACAGATGCAAACATGTAAACACAGAGTAGGAGGTAGTTTCAATGACTAAATACAGGCAAAACATTTAACTAGATTTGTATATAAAAGGTATCAACACACTCACGGATAACTTATTATCGGTATGTCACACTGGTGAATCATGGAGGAATTTAAGGAATGCCTTGGGCTTTCCTTGTGACGCTCCCATTAAATTCTGGAGGTCCAACAACAGTAACCAGTAGCCAGCTGATGTGAAGTAAGTCATGCCTAACATGAGACTGATGTAGGCAAAAATCAGACAAATAATCTGCATGTTGCACTGTTAAATCCCAGCACTTCTAATAGAAGAATGGTTCATTCCAATAGAGATTTTCATAAGCTATTGTCTAGTGCTAAGAGATATTTACTGGGTGTGCTTACCATAAAACGAGTTTAATACTATAGGCACAGGCAAAACAAAACAACAAGGGAAGGAAAACAAACCTGTTTCAACCTATTAAATGTTTAGGTCCTGTGAGTTCCAAATTTGCAAACCAATAACAACCTTGGGACCTAAACTGAAAACGTTAAAGTTGAAAAGGAAAAAGACGCTTTTGCAAACAAGTGTTTTATACCACAAAACACTTATAAACTCTAAAAATGGGGCATTTTCAATTTTTTCTCTTTTTGCTGCAGGAACACTTTTTTTCCCAGCTATTACTCTTCAAGCTATTACTCTTCATAACAAGCAGAGAGACTCCGATGATTTTCTTTATTCATTCCATCATCAATTTAAATACAAATAACATATCTATATTAGAAACTAATCTTAAGTTTTTTTTCTGGATAGATGAATTATCTTATAAATGCTGTTAAGTGCAAGCTAAATTGAAAAATGCCCAGTATAATTTGCAAAATATTGATATAGCTACTTCTATTAACCCACCAAGCAAAATCACAGAATCATCCAATTCTTACACATAAGAAAAAGGTAACCGTAAATTCTTGAGCTTTTACTCAAAAAAATACTGAAAGAATTTAAAAAAAGTTGCACATTGTTTTTTTCAGGTTACTGATTATTGAAAGACATTTTAGCCCTATAATTTACCTGGTGTTTATATATTCACAACTGTCTGTCCCATAATATAAATAATTGCGTACCTGTAATTACTATGTGCTTGTTATTACATATACCTGTACTGTAACACATCCATCTAACGGAGTGTTTACATATTATAAAACATGTTTTACAAATACTGTGCATGCATCCATTACCTTGCAAAACAGCAAAAATCCTGACATGCAATAAAATCCTAACAATAATTGTGCAGTTTGTTAGCTAAGTTATCAACCTTATTTCATCATGATTTATCACTGTATCGTCATGGTTATTACGGATGTTTTTGTTTCCTGTATTGTTCTTACCAGCCGCTTTTATTCTCGCATGGCCGTATATGTAGAACATTTTAGTTTTGATAAACGTCAGTAGTTGTGGTAATATTTTTAAATATTTCTAACTGTCTTTATCTCAAATTCAACATTTTAATAATGTGCCATACCATGCATGAAAAGTGCTTACCGAGATAGAGTACAGGACCTGTGACAGCCTCAAGGATGATAAAAACCCAATACTACTGTGAAACTGTTTCACAAGAATAAAGTTTGAAACTAAAAAGTAATTTAATCTGTAGGTCCTTAGATAAATAACAAGTAACCAAATGAAACAATGTGTTCATTTGAGTACAATCTTGTACCAAAAAAGTCTGAGAATATGTCACCCCCCGCTGAGTTTAGGGAGCGACCAGAGCCGAGCCCAGCAGCTCTTACCGTGTTCCAGGTCCTGTGGATCATACCAATGTTCTCCATTCTTCTCAAAGTCTTCCTCCACAATTACGTCAGTTAACATTTTACAACCACAGGTCCCGCGAGGACACCACCCGTCAGAAAACTGTCAGACAGGTCTATGAAAGTATAACAAGTTAAAGATTTGCGCCCTTCCATTCAGGACATCCTCCTGCGTGTGACCGACCGATAGCAACGTGGCATAATTTGAACTAGACGACAAAATCCCGTGGCAGACGCAGTGCGACAGAACGAAATCAATTTTATTTAATTTAAGTTAATTTACAAGCCAACTTGCAATAAAAAAATGTATGCAACAATAAAACCTGCAATTACACATTTTATTATATTTTCCTAGTTGTCGTCACTTCCTGTCTTTGTCCAAAAAAACTAAACACGAAGCATCCTCAAAGCTTACCTGACCAATCAGATGTTTGTTTTTGTTTTAATCACCGCCCCTCAGGTAGGAGGAGTAATAAATTAAGTTGTTAAATTGTGTCCCGTGGACGTCGAAGAAATTAAAAAGCCGGAACCATTGTTTTTTCGCCATAAACTGTTGATCTATTTTAAAACATTTTAAAAGCGAAGATTTTTTGCAATGCTCAATAATAATGCATATTAACGAACGCTGTGTTTGCAGATTGTTTGCGGTTGGACTGACAGATCACCTGCTCGTTAAGTTTACCTGAGCGGTCATGACAATGGAAGAAACACCATTTCCTGGTGTGAGTTCAGGAAAAACGAATAAAGGGCGACTGCTGTCAAGGTTTGGAGTCAATCATGCGGCTCTGGCTTATGCCATGACCACACTGGGGTCTACCATGTTAAATAATTTATTTGGCTTCTACTACGTCAAACTTTTTCTAAATAAGTACCAAATAGCAGAGGGAGCTTTCCACCAATCACAGGTGAGTAAATGGACGTCATGGACACATTATGCAGCGTACAATCATCGAACAGGGAGAGACATTGAGAGCAAGCTGTCTCTACCAAAAAAAGAATGCATAAGATAAAAACCAACATCCTGCTCCTAAAAATGTACCATATACTTATAAAGAAGCTGCCACTTGCATTTCTGCATGACCAGTTTACTTTGGTCATGAGATGATGCCCCCATTTTTTTAAAGTAATCATGCTATCTAAGAGACAGCCCAGTGAGCATAAGCATTATCTCCTTCACAGAGGAAATGAATCAGACACCAAACTTGATGTAACAGGGATGAGTCCACCAAGTGGCAGAAAGTATTCATTTATTTTCACAGTGGCTGTTGGCGGTGTGATGCATGCAGGGTTCACTGTTTGTGAAATGGAGAACATGAGCACATTTTCCCATTTCAAAGGTGGATTTTCAAATCGCTATAACGATTTGCTAATCAAGTACTTTATTTTGCCAATTTTTGAAAAATAAGTTTTAATAAATAATTCCTTTCTCCGTAGGTGGTTTATATGGTGTGGAATGCAGTCAATGATCCTCTCTTTGGCTACCTACAAGATAATTCCAGAGTGCCCTGCTGCTCTAAGAGACGTCTCTCCATCCTGTATGGTGCTCCCCTGTACTCCCTGACTTTTCTTTTTGCCTGGTTTCCATGGCGGAGCTATGAACCCGGTGACTGGTTGTGTGGCTTACACCTGACGGTAGCTCTGTGTGCTTTTGACAGCCTGCTTACTTTTGTGCTCCTGGCACAATGTGCATTGTTTGCAGAGATTTCTGACCACCATCAGAACAGACTTAGGCTTATTAAGTACAGCCAGGTAAGGAGTTTTGGAGACTCAATCTCCATATTTATTATGATTGCTCCAAAGCTCAAAGGTCAACTGTCCTTTCTTTTTGTATTCCTCTCTTGTTATCTCCTAGGTGGCTTCACTAATTGGCTCCCCCAGCGTCCTGTTTTGTGGTATGTTGACCAGAAACATGGAGGACTTTGCAGCCTTCCAATCCTTCACAGTACTGATTGCTGTGCTGAGTGCTGGCTGCATGCTCTATACAGGCTTTCACAGTGAGACCCGCTTCGATAACAAACTATCTGGACCAGTGGCATCTTGTTCTGTTGACCATACTCCACATCAAGCAGCATCATCTCCTTCTTTTTCCATGTTGAGAACTTTGACATGGCAAATCCTGAAAAACAGGGACTTCCAGCTTTTTGTGTGTATGAACTTCTTCCAGGTGCTCATGCTAGCTTTCTTTAATAATTTTACTATGATTTTTACTGAGCACCTGATTCCTCCAGATGTGCTTCCTTCTCTGGCCAAGAGCATCATGTATGGAGCTGGATTCATCTGCCCACAGGTATCTTCTAACAGAGGCCTAGCGCTAGTACTATGCATGTTTTGTCTTGGATTGCCTAAAAGAACCATGTATATAGTTTTCTATGTTTTATTTAATCTGTAAAAATAACATGTCCCTCACATGACTAATGAGTTTCATTCAAAACCAAGAATTTTAAGAAAATGTTCCTCCCTTCTGTAAGGTACTATTTAACTTAACGTTAAACTCTTCTACATTGTTGAAACTGTAAAATCCCAGACATGAGAATTGAATTACCATTGACGCCGCTGTTGTTTACCTATAGTTAACCTACATGGTTATTGTAACTACCACATCTCTCTTGAAAACATGGAAGCGGAAGACCATTCTAAAACCAACAAACATGTCAGATATGGATACAAGTGATTCAAAGTAATGCTTTCAAAGTATTTAATACAACTCCAACTTTGTATTGATGTGTTTTTCCCAACCCTTTGCTTCCATCCCAGCTGCTAGTATTAAGCTGTCATGATCTCCTCCGTGGTCTTGGCTACTACAAGATCATCCTCGCATCCTTCTATATAGAAGCTGGACTGTCATTTGTCATGCTGGCACTCGGTTCTCATCACTACTATATCCTGGCATTTTTTCTCACAATCAACATGTAAGAGTTTAAACAGCTTTTAACAATGTTTCATCATTTTACATTTACATGACACAATCACACACACACATTTAGAATATAATCAATATATTTTGCATCAGTTATTTTTGTATGTCTTTTATGCAGGATTATAATCCAAGCAGTCTTCAGTCTGTTTGGTTTGCCTTTGGCTGACATCATTGACACAGACATGCAAAAGTACAAGCGCAGGTAAAAGGAAAATAATAATACACTTTAATAACAAATGCCAAATAGAAATGTCTGATTTCCTTTTTATGTATACATTCATGTTATTGGACTCATCATGTTTTAACAAATATTTCTTCTCCGTCCATTTTTCTATAGTTCCCCTCTGTCCTCCATGGTTTTTGGAACAAATGCTTTGTTCACTAAGCCAGCTCAGTCTTTGGCCCCTATGATGGTGCTTTACATTCTCAACCAGTTTGGATATGAAGAGCTGAAAGATACAGGAATGGATTCAAATATAAGGTATAGAGCATTGCTTGCTTCTTCACTCTAAACTTGTGCGGCACCAAATATGTCTTAACTAAAAGCGATGTAGAGATGACGCTGATGGACTGATTTTGAAGGATTACAACTTTAAAGATAACTTACCCTGTCCTCTCTGATTAAAACAGCAATAACTGAGGATAAATAAAAATATTCCCAGAGGTCCAGCTCGGGGTTTCTTACAGTGAGTCGCCACAACATTAGAATTTAATTGATTATCTCATTAAAATGGCAGGGGTTGGGATATATTACGCGGTGACCTTATTAAATTAACTTTTTCTTTTGGAAGCTAAGCATGACAGGTTAGCTTGTATGTGCCAGGAGCAGGAAAAGTGTGTGAGTGTAAGGATCTGGGCTACTTTGACAAGGGCCAAATTTTGTCGGGTAGATGACTTGGCCAAAGCCTCCCCAAATAGTCTTGTTGGGTAGTGTGGGGCTTCAGTGGGTGGTACCAACCAAAGTGGTCTAAAGAAAGAGAAGTGGTGATGACGACACGGTTATGGGCAGCCAAGGCTCATTGATGCACATGGGGAATGAAGGTTTATCCCATTTTGTCCCATCACCCTCAAGAGCCCCTTCAGCACAAAAATGAATGTGACGGTGTCAGAACACCCTTTATTGCAGAGCTGGTTTTGGCAGAACTACACAAAACTAGGCCTATACTGTTGTCCCTGACAGAAAAGGTATATCAATGCAATGCCGCCGATCCCATGCGTTGTACAAGCAATTTCCTTAATTTGAACTCCTCCAACTAAATGTGACTCATTAATAACCTCAAACAGTCCATATTTACTCATCCAAACTATTTCTATGAAGTCAGAAATAATCTCTAAGATAAGATCCCTTAGTGACTCAATAATGAAGAAATATAATTAACTTTTTTTTTTTCTGAGATCAGTTATGAGTTAAGACAGATTTCCTTGGGTCAATTAATATACCTAAACTAAGACACAATTGTTCTTATGGTTTGGAAGATATAGACGAGAAACTGTGTTACCCCTAATGAGTAAAATAGGAACTATTATTGTGAATTTTAACAAGATGAATCTCTGGGTGTGGATTCATATGCACCAAATTTGGACTTAATCAGCCCAACAGTTGGAAACAAGTTGTTACTACAGTTTCGAATAATTGTCATAACAATGTCATAACAAAATTCCTCTTTGTTTGCAGTGGCGTGGAGAGCCTTCACAGTGTCATGTTCTACTTGGTGTGTCTGGTGCCCCTGTGTGTTGCTGCTTTGCAAGTACTGGCTTGGAAAGGGTTCTCCATACGCATCAGTCACACAGTTGACACTAAATACATTGACGGCTAACTTCAATGTTTGCAGCACTCAAACTTGATAATTCTTTATCTGGGAAGTTTTCTACTGTTACCTAATCATGTTGAAATTCATTTGTAAATGATAATATTTTTAAGAGAATCAGGGTTATATTGATTGAATCAATATGAATCAATAAAGATCTTAATACAACTTTAACTGTTTGCCATGTAGAGAGAAATTGTGATCAATGTGAAGCAGTAGTTTGTGTTATTGATGACCAGCAGTTCAATATGATCACATAATCACTTTTATGCTAAACTTTATCTCAAGGGCTAGCAATGAGCTGATAAAAGGCTTTTTTACTTAGTCTAGCTATGAAGTGTGATAACTGATAGCTGGAGCAAGCATTGAAGGAATCATGGGCAAATATTAGACTCTTTGTCCACAAGGAGTTATGGTGTTTTTCCACTTAACAGAATGTTAGTAGTTCATTCCCCTGGGCTTCTCTTCATGACTACCTGATGTTCATGATGCTCAGGGATCCAACCAGTGCAGAGAATAACTCTTTGTGGGTTTCCTAATTGTATGATTGTCTATAAAATATTGAAGCTAATATTTTTAATCCTTCTTCTACAGTCGTTGACATTTAGATTCAATAGGAAGTGTACTTCTCTAAAGCGACTGAATGTTTTGAGTTGCTAACAAGATGACACCCATAGTGTACATGATGTTACATCCGGTTCCAAATATAACGCCTATTGTTTCAGAGCTTGAAGTCAGAAACCTTTAATATCCGTGAAGGGCACTTAGACATTTTGATAGATGTCATCAGCTGGGCCATTTACGTCAGCGCTTGAAGCCTGCAATGGGATTAACATTTTCTATGAAAATTATGAAACAGAAACTCTTCATCATCAAAATATTTACATGCTGTAACACAAGCTATGTTAAAGTTCAATGCTTACATTATCTGCAATGACTGAATCTAGTAAACTGCAATAAGACTTGCCTGAGGTTGAGAGGAGTTTTTCTTGGTGTTTTTCTTTTGTTGCATCTTCCCTCTTCTGCACATTTCTTGCATTACATCATGAAAGTGTTTTTTTTTAATTGAGTCGTTTCCCTGTATGGGAACACATGTGGTGGTGTAAGAGCATTTTTCTTCCAGTTACTCAGGGTCAATGTTTCCTGTTCCTCTTTTTACTTCTCCTGGCTTTTCCCCATTTGGTAAAAATATCATCAAAATCAGAAATGTATCTACAAACCTTGATAGTGCTTTTAATCTTTCTGCAGCCATACTAAAACAGAGAAAGGGAATACATTCAAACTTTCAGTCTTGTTGGTATGACCTCTAATAGATGTAAAAAAACAACTGCATTTAAATGAATTATTTACCTTTTTTACAATAAGTGTCATAATAACCAAGCAGTAGAAGAACAGGATAGATGACACGCACAGGAGGGTGGCTCTGGCCGTTGTTTTATTTTTATCTGAAAACAAGAGAATCAGTCCGCTTCATTGTATCTTGACACAACCAAACATCTGTATCTGAGCCTTAAAAGCAGTTATCTCTCTTACCAGTCACTACAAGGGTTGTGCCCAAACCCACATACTGTGAGCCACGCACTGGGTTCCCTTGTGATACTGCAGCACAGTGGTAGATCCCGCTGTCATTTGTTTTTAGTGAGGAAATGTGTAAAGATTCTCCTTCCAGTTCGTACTTTGAAGTACCGTCGTGCAGCTTTAGACGTAAAGGGGTATTTTCTTTGAAAAAAAACCACTCGTACTGCCAATTGATGGCTGAACAGTTTGAACTGATAGAACAAGGGATGACAACAGTTGATCCCATTTTCCGCCAGATCACTTTTTTTGGCTGTGATAAGCAGCTCTCTGCTTTTACCATTCTCTCTGGAATAAAAAGACAGAGGAATTGAACAGATGGATGTTTATTCTGACCAGAAATGTCTCAGATAAAACTCCAGAGGTATGGTGAACAGATGCTGTGATGTCTAACAAATAAATCATGCTTACCTGTTGCCAGCAGGTAGGAGAGCAGGACAGAAAACCGAAATAACCACTTCATGTTGGCAGCGCAACATCTTGTTATCCGTTGCATGATTAGTTCTAAATGGCAGACAACCTGGGAAGTGGTTGAATTTCACTTCCTCAAAACTTAGTTTCCACTGATGTTGCTGCCATCTGCATTTGAATGGAAATGTTGACATTATGTTTGTAAAGAAGAAGAAATTCAAACAGAGAAGAAAGAAAATAAAGAAAAGATTGAGGGTTTATTACAACAGATGATGAGTGATCATGAGATCAGAAAGTATTTGGCGCTCAAACTCATCCGGTAGCTTGAGATTGAAGTATCTCTACCCTGAGCAACAGCATTGAATATCCCCACATTGAGGTGTAGACACTGGTGGTGGTGGCTGATGACTCCTCTGACACTGAGGAATGATGAGGCTGATGGATCTGCAAGGACTAGGAGAAGAAGTGGAGGGTTTACGAACAAGCCAAATGAAAGAGCCAGATGAATGGAGAGAGAGTTATATTTAAAGACAGCAGCTGATGATGAAAGTCTAAGCATACAGGTGCGACTCAGGGATTGGATGGATGAGGCTACCTGAATGAGTGCAGCTGACATCAACTGATGCTTCAGACCGTGAATTTTTTAACCTTTTTGAGCAGTAAATTAAGGCTGAATATCGAGGTTTGGTTCCATCCAAAGTAAATACAAAGAGACACATATAAAATACTGAGATAAAATGTTTAAGACGTTTCAGTGTTATGGCTACATTTACCTGATAGGGAAAACCTCGGCACAGGTGTAAAAAGATGGAAAGGGCAGCAGGGTGCCTTGGGTCAAAATAATTGTGAAAAGGTTCCAAATTGTGGTGTTCTCCAGTTACAGGGCACTCCAGAGGGCACTTGACCTTTGCTGTGTTTTCACTGCATTTCTATCCCACATTTAAAAACAATGCTATTTCATCACCAGTTTGTCTGTTGTAGCATTCCTCACAAACTTCACATACATATTAACTTTAATAATCAGTTGTGCCTCTCTTTGTTCGGATCCTTTTTTTGTGGGTTCCATGGAAAAATTACTTTCGAGGTGAACATGAAGGATGGCAATGTTGTCTGAAGAAATGTCAAACCACTAAAACTAGCATTACTAAAAGTTACTCAAATATATAAACCATGATAGTAGTTGTGCCGTTTGACGTTTTGAATGTCGCTTTTCATCCTTTCCATCTCCGTGTTTTTTGAACGAGGTATGAAGGGTTGTCAACCAGTCCGGAGGATATCTTTCAAACTATACTATTCCAGCTGATGTTAGCAAGCAGCAACATCTGCAAGTATCCTCCAGTGCCATTAAACCCATTTTAGGGGTGATCGTCTCTCCCTTATAAAATGATTAGATATGCATCTTGAGTCATGGCCTAAGATACAGGATCTACGCATTTGAATACAAATCAATATGATTCAGTTCAATGTGATTCTATGTAGTCGGTTCTTAACAATGTGATTCATAAGAAATCATTCATTGTTATTCATTGTTCATTACAAATTAAAATGAACATATTCTATAAAATAATCATTATACCTTCAAATAGATGGGAACTAAAATGTTGACATTGTGAATATACAGTGAACTGTGGTCTGTGGTCTGTCTCACACCCTCATGCTCAGTTGAGTTAAATATTTTTCCTTCAGTACACTGAAATTTGTGAACTTCGCTTATCCCCTCTAGTAAGTAAAGTAAGGCTTATTTATATGGCACTGTTCAAAACAGAGATGATAAGGGGCTTCACAAAGAGTTAGAAGATGAGGTGCTTCGTCAAAGTAAGAAAACATGAAGAAAGAAGACAAGAAAAAAGAAAACCACAAAACAAGCAATGTCAACCACAAATATCAAAACTTATTTTTCGCACATAAAAAATAGTGCATAAAGCAATTATACTATGAAAAAGAAAGTTGGTAAAGATGGGTTTTTAGGTGTTTATCAAGAGTCAACACACTCGGCTGATCTGAGGGGAGCAGGAAGGTTGTTTCATAGTTCAGGAGCAGGAGCAGTAAATGAGAGGTCCCCTTGGGCTTTAAGTTTTGTTAATGGTACAAATAGCAAGATCTCTAGTGCTTAAAACAATGCTAATATTACATTTTAACCCTTGTGGCTAAATAGAGCCAATGAGACTAGAAAAAAAAGAGATGACAAAAAATACTATTAGACATAGAACAACAGTATTTCAAAGACATAATGTCAGCGATTCAGCCAAGTCATGTGACTCAGAGGTATGGTAACACAACAGTAACAAAAGCACAACATTTCACTAAAAACAGGACACAATAAGTCAGCAAATTGTAAACAGCCATATGATGTTGGACATGATTCTTTCCAGACAGCAGAGATGTGCATGGTGGTGGTCACATAAGAATCAAAGATGTCCTGGCATCTGTCTTTATCGCCACTTCTCTGCATTGGACAGTTCATGTATAAATTATTTACCTTCATCTATCAGTGATGTTCTGTCTACCTTGTCTTATTTCTCTGCTCTAACATATGTATAATATATGTTCATATGTTCCCATCATTCTTAAATAGTCTATAAGTACTAGAAATAAAATGAGCTTTATGTGCTGCGTTTAAAAATCTGCATCTTTCTCTTATCTGGACTTGCTTGTGCTAGCTATAGCTGCTTTAGCATTTGCATAGTCCCCATTACTATAACAGGTCTCACCATGCTGTCTTTCCAGTCGAGTGCTAAGATGTGTCATGCTGCTGTTTGACAACATTTACAAGTAGACAAAGTTCTTTCCATTTTCCTTTCATTATACAGTACAATATTCAAATCCTTTGAAGAATGCAAATGTCTTCCATATTTTATACGGTAGAGTCAACAGTGCATTGTAAGCCATGACAGTGCTTTCAAAAACGTTTTTTTTTTGCAAAACTTTATCTGCTAAACATGATATATTCATGGTTGCATCTGTAGAAATCGAGGGGAACATGATTAGATACACTTGCATCTTTTTTCCAGCCATCCTTTATCTGTAACCACTTATCCAGATCAGGATCACAGCGGGCCGGAGCCTTTCCCAAACTGACATTTAGAGAGAGTTGGGGCAGACAAGTCACCAGTACACAATTTTTGATTTGCATTGGGGAATATTTATACCCCTACCATTTCATTATTTTACTAAGGACAATTTATGTACCTGCCCAGGATAAAATTAGATTGAAAGTTAGACAAGTTAGTGATATTGGCTTCATCAACTTGCTGGGGGGCAGAAGCATATCAGCACAGGTGTAAAAAGATAAAAAGTTCAACAGCATGCATTATATACATAATAATATAGGGGACTATATTATTATGTATATAGTCCCCTATTACCTGTCTTGCTAGTTATTATCTGTCCAGTTATTACTTACCTAGCTAATTATTGGCTAGCTATTATGTATTAAGTTATCAATCTGATTGTAATATCTTTCCTCTCTCACTTCTTCTTGTTTTGTGGTGGTTTGAATCCAGCTTTGGGTGTGTTACCACTAACGTTTGCTCTGGTCAAGACTATAGACTTACAATCTATAGAGTTTCCATTGAAATAAGTTTCCCAAACAAAGACTTATATACCTACACACACAAAGACACTAAACCGCAACTACGACTCCCATGACTCACAATGTTATACAGCCTTTCTAAATGCCCTCTCCATGTTGCCACAGTGACAGATTGTCCCTTCTTGATCCTCATGTACTGGTAAAACCCTGCCCAGACATCACGTCTGCTCTCTTACCAATAATCAGTACATATTTTAATGTGAATCAATTCATCTCTAAACCCTCCAAGTTTCCCCGATCTCAAAGAGGACTCAAATTTTGTATTCCTGATGATCATTGGGCAGTTCTTGATGTGCTGTCAATCAACCTTTAATCCAATGAGAACCTACATGTGTGTTTTGTAACGCCCCCTTCCACGTCGACCCGCACTGTCGCCATATTTTCAATAGTGAGGATCCCTCTAGCCCGTTGTGCCACCCAGTAGGACACGCATATATATTACACAGCATTAAGTGGGAAGACAAACAAAAACAATTCTGCGTTAACTTTCCTACCAGTGTCTATCCTCTCATTCTGCAACAATGAACGTCTTCAGATTACTAGGAGACCTCTCTCATCTGGCTGCCATCATCATCCTGCTACTAAAAATATGGAAAAGCAGGTCATGTGCAGGTGAGTCTCAGTTATAGTTTTAATTAACAGTTTTCCCAACAAAACAGATTCTATTTTCGTTGACAACCAGAATCGTCGTCTTTAATATTTCCATTCCTAGCCACTTTCAAACTTGCTTACGTTGGCTACAATTTCATTCATTTGAGCCACTGGCTATAAGCGTTAGCAGGCAATAGGCTAACCACATTAACAAATTAAAACAAATGACTGCACCGCTGCGTTAAATGAAAACAAAAAGTTAGACACTGAAGCTGGTGTAAATTCTATCCAAATGTTACATCGAGCTCGGAATTGCTAGCTTGAGTAGCCTAGCTTTATTAGCTAAACTGCTGTTTAAGGGAATGAGCAACCTGTTTTGTTATAGATTTTTATTAGACATATGAGCAAATGAACCCAACTTCATGAAATATGGGAATGTTGTTTATTATATTTCATAACTTGATTTAACTCTCCAAAGACATTTCCCATATATACACACCTGCTCTATAGTTTGACGTTCGGTGATCGTCTTTTTTGGTCTGTGTCCTGACGTGGCGTTCTAGAAGGCGCCACGGAAGTAGCCAACCTGCACAAATGATGTGAAATTTTACACCATACTAAATTAATGTAGCTGTGTTAAATATGCTTTGGGTAGAAATAGTAAGCAGCAACACAGATTCTCTTGATTTCTGCAGCAACAGTATTGATCATAGTACAGGTTCTGATTGGCCCACAAAACTTGAGTTTACTGTAGGTTCAAAGGTAAAATAAGGTATGTTAGGCAAGCGTATGCTGTTTGGAATTTTCGTTTCTTAAGTTTCAATTGGTTAAAATCATCAAGCAAGGCTTATGTGGGGTGAGGGAGATATGGGAATGATGAGTGGTGTTCATGTTATTGTCCTTGAACCCAAAAAATGAGAGAGGCTCTGTTTGGCTCTTATCAGTTCAGAAATGCTTACAGACACCGACAGAACACACTTAATGTTTTTTTTTATGATGCTCTGTGTGAAATTCCAGTACACAAATCCATGCACTTGATAATCCATGATGTGTTGAGACTGGTTCAGTCGCCTTGATTACCATGACCTGGATGAATGAGAATCTAGCCAGACATGTGCCCTTGTTATGTTCTTGGACTTGCCAAAGTGGGAGGTAACCTGTCTCAAACAGAATTTGCTCTAAAATAATATTGACTGTAAACTATAGACATGCAGTTGTATTCTAGAAAGGAGAAAAATTCTAAATAATTGGCTTGTGAGGGTTTTGATTTTGCAGCTAACATTTCATCATGTGTCCAATAGATGTAGCTGTTCAGTAAGGAAATGTATTATGAATCGTTCTATTCAGACTACAGTACATGTGAAGCTGTTCTGAAGTTGATGATGGCATCCTCACCCAAAATGGTAAATCTCTCTTTTCTTAAAGGTATCTCTGGAAAGAGCCAAATTATGTTTGCCATAGTGTTCACTACACGCTACTTGGACTTGCTCTCCTCGTTCATCTCACTTTATAACACATGCATGAAGGTAAGGATCCAGTCCAGTTTAAGGGCAGGTAGTATTTCTCAACAGTGCCTTCAGTGATGAGCTGTTCTTTGTTGTTAACCCAGGTAATCTACATCGGTTGTGCGTACGCCACTGTCTACCTGATCTACGTTAAGTTCAGGGCTACGTATGATGGCAACCATGACAGCTTCAGGGTGGAGTTCCTGGTTGTTCCTGTTGGGGGTCTTGCTGTTCTCATCAACCATGATTTCTCCTTTCTAGAGGTACAGTCAACCTTATGAATTGATGTCAAAGTGTGACATTATCCATTGATAACATGATAACAACTATGACAATGCATATTCATGTTATTAAATGTAAATCTATTATCAGATCCTGTGGACATTCTCCATCTACCTGGAGTCAGTGGCAATCCTGCCTCAGCTCTTCATGATCAGCAAGACTGGCGAGGCAGAGACCATCACCACCCACTACCTGTTCTGCCTAGGCCTGTATCGGGCCCTATATCTCTTCAATTGGATCTGGCGCTATTACTTTGAAGGCTTCTTTGACATGATTGCTATTGCGTCTGGTGTCGTCCAGACTATCCTCTACTGTGACTTCTTCTACCTTTATGTCACGAAAGGTGGGTTTTGTATTTGTATCATCCATTGTAAAAAAAGCCAAAAGGAGACAGCTATACATGAAAAATAATGTTCATCAAACAATATTTTAGTATCTCATTCAACAGTAGGGAAAAAAAGCTTAAAAGACGGTTGCAGATCATTGTCACACATAAATTTTTCCGAAAAGAATCCTTATGCATGAAATAAATAATATAATAATGAATGAATGAATATAAATCCTCCTGTCCACACTGACCATGAAGCTATGCCATACTAGAAGAACTTTGACTTGGGAGATGGGGGACAAATGCAGTCTCCAACGAAGTAACTCATTCTCATCCTAAAAGTTCAGCTGACCTTATTACGAGAGTTTTGCATTCTGAATTTTTTAATTTTACAAATTAAGTAGTTATTTTTCCGTCAGAGTACTTTTAAATATAAAATTTGTCTTTATATTACCGTCTTTGCAAATTAACTCAGCAAAGAAACATTCTCAGGAAATAGACAAAGAGGACTTTGTGCTCAGAAGAATACACATGTGGAAGTACAGATTTAATATGGCTTGCCCAGACTTCTGACGTCTCATGTCACCATCAATGAACTTCAGAATTAATTTTCTTATAAAACCAGAACAGTGGGGTTTTCCCCCTACTTCCACAGTTGTGTGAAAAAAGAAGTGGTACATGATACGACACTTAAGTAATTCAGCCCTGAGGTTCCCAAAACTACAGCTACTCACGTTACTGTACCATTTGTGAAGAAATTAAAAAATGTAATAACATCTGGATTTTCGTTGACTAGAACCTTTGGCTATTTTGCAGTTACTTGAGTGAAGTAGCTTTTTTGTTATCAAAAGCTAAGCGAGGATGGAGCTTTATCTCTCTTCATTAGATTTCATAATATGCACGAAACAAATCTATACCTATTTATCACCCATGATAAAAAGTTGTGTGGTTTATTATTGTTTTAATCTTTGATGCACAGGTGATTGTTAAGTGATTGTTAAGATTTTCATCATCTTTGTAGTACCTATCAAAAATAATACAGAATCTACTCAAGGCGGAACAAAGAAATAGAGAAGTAGTCATATAAAGGTGATTGGTGTTGCAGGTTTTTGGGAGATGTCGAGGGGAATGTTATGACATAATCAGATTCCTGTCGTGTCTTTGCATCCATTCGAAAAGACATTGAATTAGTAAAGAACGGTGACTCTCTTATTTCAAATGTCTGAAACTGATGTCATTGATATAATTTGCCTTATCCGTAAGCCAATTTAGATGGGGTTGAAACACAAATGGGAGATTGTCCACATGAGCTTTTTTTTGTGATTATTTCCCAGTGTTTCATAGCTACTCTATTTTCTTTTTTCTACAGGGAGTTACTTACTTCTGATGATTTCCCCTTTGAAAGCTGTAAACCTTTGCAATCTATAAAATCAAAGTAGCATGAAAATATACCGACCCAATGATGATTATTACTTGATGCCTCATTTGCCTCTTTTTCTAATCCCTTCAGTGTTGAAGGGCAAGAAGCTGAGCCTGCCGGCATAAAACTGCACAGGATATGATGATTCTCGGCAGACTCGGGGAGTGTGGAGATGACATCACGGGATCTCATGACCTGCAGCAAAAGAAGCCGGAGACAGAGAACCAACTAATCGGGGAAAAACACTAGTCATCTTGACGATGCTGATAGAACTGGTTAATGCCAACAAACACCAGAACTGAAGAACCCAACCTTTGGGTTTCTGTGTTCAGTGTCTTGCCTTAAATGTTTTCATTGATGCTAAAATAGGAGAAATGGCTTTTTTTTCTACAAGTGAGATGTAAACGCTTATATTTTTTATTTTTTATAATGACACAAATAGGGTAGACTCCGAGAAGTACCTTGTTCAGCTTCGCAAAGAAATGCACAAATGTACAGTCTTATTACTGAGTGAGGTAAAGAGTAATGTATCCCAATGCCTGATGAGGATTACGTTAGCTTTGTCATTATTTTTTTTTTTTCTTTTCACTTTTTACTTTTGGATTAGTTAAGTGTATTCACATGCTGGCGTACATATACTCTCTTTCAGAATTATTTAAGGAAGCCAAAAAAGTTTCTCATCAATTCAGACATCCAGTTTATAAAATGCATTTTAAATGTTTTTAAATAAATACTATTGGGGGCGGAAGATTTGTTTCCTGTTAGGTAATAAATAACTTCAATGCCCGCAATCTTATTTTGCAATAGGTCAGTATTTTCAAACAGTGTCTCCTATATGGAATTAAGCATTTCTTGTTTTTAATCTCAACGCGTTGGATTAACCTGAAATGAATCAGTTTCTCTTGAGCTTTAATATTGAGTTCCTTCATTCATTCTTAAAACAATATTTGATCATAATTTGGATGTAGATTGAGCACAATGTTTTTTTCTATGGCACCTCACAATCAAACTCATGAACACCTTCCAGATTTGACTTTATCCAAAGGTATAAGTCAAAGCAAGAGTAAAGCAACAAGACTGGATAATAATGCTTTTCATACTAGGACAGGGAATCTGGAGAAAAGCAGTTTGAGATAATACTGTACAATAATTGAGAATGAATGATGGATTTTCAATTGATTTGTATCTATTAAAGTTAAAGCCCTACTGTTAACTTTTAGATTTTTGAAAGTAAACACCCCTAATTGATTACAAATCTGTAAAATCTTTTGTGTGCATGATATCATCTCCATTAAAGATGAGAATCACCTTCCAATGCTGCTGCTTTATTATTGAAATCATGGAACCATAATGTGTTATTTTATCGCAGCTACAGAACTTTCACAGTATTGACTATCTTAGCTTGGGCCCAACTTATAGCAAAAGTGTTTTTTCTATATGGTACCATCTAAATATTCTACAATTTTAAAATGTTCCCACTCATTTTCTCCCAAGTGTATGATTAATGTTCATTTAGGAAGTCAGAAAAGTTCCAAAGAAAACATTCAAAGACCTTAATTTGTTACAGTGTTTTTAATACATAGGGCAAAGATGACACCCATGGCAGAATGAGAATCAATGCTAGCAGAAAATTAAGACTTGTCCATTCATGCCGCCTCGATAACTCTGATCTAATTATTTGAACGATGAGATGGTTTATGCCAGCTTGTCTACATCTGCCCAAAACCCAAGCTAGCATTCCACCAAAAACATACATCTGTGGTCAAGCATGATTGATCTTAATTCATGATCTTGATTCATGATCTTGATTCATGATCTTGGTTCATGATCTTGGTTCATGATCTTGATTCATGATCTTGATTCATGATCTTGGTTCATGATCTTGATTCATGATCTTGATTGATGTGCTGCAACAGGGCCCAGAGGACTTGCCATAGTTGAAGGAAACATGAATTCAGGTCTTTACTAAAAAAATCAAGACGGAGAATGCCAGATCATCATCAGTCTGAGTTGAAACTCACGCTTAATGAAAAAGTGTGAGTGTCCTCCTAATGGCGTACAATATATTTGGTGTGGGCTCACCAAATCCAGACCCGAATCCCATTGAGAAGTTGTAGTGGGACCTGAAGAGATCACTTCTACTCACAATGTGCCACATCGGAGGGTGGGCCAGAATTCCACCAAAGTGATTTCAGAGACTGATCTCAGTCATAAGTGTTTTGGTTACAGTTCATGGGGTGTGCATTCTTCCACACACAGTTGATTTTAGCATTAGATAAACCTTTTTGCCTTATTAAATAGAATTGACATTTTGTGTTTGCTCTGATTCCTCTCTTTTACGACCCGGAGTTGCTGCTGAATGTCAGGTAAAACATCAATTTTTATGAACATTTATTCAAAGCTGCATCACAGATGTAACCATTTAGCTGCCAGCAAATACAGACATGTAACACTTAATTTGTAGTTAATGTCTCTCCATTAACATGCAGAGGGAATATAAAGCTGTAAACAAGAATCTGCAACAGTAGAACTTCAGTACACAAGTCAACACATTCCTCAGTTTTAAATGAACTGATCCATCATTTCAAGAGATGCATATTTAAAGTGTTGATTACATAGAATACAAGGCTTCAGTATTTGACTATTAAGGCAAGTGCAAGTTCAGTTATGCCATATTTTGGTAGTTGTATACATTATTTCACAATATGTAAAGATAGAATAACTAGCAGAGAGTCTTGCTCTCAGAAATCTATTACAACTGCCATGGTCTGGCTAATGTTCCGAAACAGCTATATCAGAATGATGGAATCCCATACATCCTGCTGCAATGGTACCGATTAGAGGTGCTGCAGAGATTTTGAGAAGAATGAACAAGAATCAGGTTACTGGGTCGCCTTTGTCTCTGAAGTCTCCGTCTTCTGGACTTGAGATTTCAGCTGGGTATAAAAACGTCACCAAACAAGAGAAGCCAATGTGATTAGAATGTGAAAATAATGTCACAGATTTTAATATAAACATGTATATGATACACTGATCAGCCATAACATTATAACCGACAAGTTAAGATAACATTGACTATCTTGTAACAATGACATCTGTCAGGAGGATGTAGTACACAGAAAGTGAATACTCTTATTAAAAGGGGCCTGTTTTGGAAGCAGGAAAAGTGGGAAAGCATAAGGATGTGATGGCAATTTATGAGGGCTAGATTACTGGGTTACAGCATCTCCAAACTGAAAGTCCTGTGGTCTGTTCCCAGTCTGCAAAGGTTTGCACATACCAAAGCAGTCTGAGGAAGTCTGACGAAGAGCAACAGCGTCATGGGCGCCTAAGTCTCTGATGCAAACTGGGAACAAAGGCTAGCCTGTGTTTTCTGATCCCACAGAAAAGCTTATGTCGGCCACTTTGCTGAAAAAGTGAATGCCGGTTCTGATAGAAGGGTGTCAGAACACACCGTGCATTGCAGTGCTGTTTTGTTGGCAAAACAAAGGCATACACAATACTATGGAGATGGTTGTACTGTTATGGCTGATCAGTGGCTGATCTAATTGAGGATATTTTCATAGTATAAATATTTCAGTATATAAATACTGAGCTAGAGATTATGCAGTTCCTTCATCTCTTTATTTCAAAAGGCCGTGTGTGCTTTAATCTTTTGAGATGCAATAAAATGACTCCTCTGCAGAACTTTACCTTTGTGAAATGTGGGTAGCTGCTTTTGATAATGCTGGAAATGGTGAAATAAAGCACGTGAGAGATGAATGAAACCACCAAAGAGAAGAGGGCAACGCCGGAGAGCACAGACAGAAGAGCCAAGCCTGCTACAAACAACAGGAACCCTAAAAGACAGAAAAAACAGGTCAATGGCAGCAACAAAATCAGGTACCACAGGTCATGATGCATATGCAGTTTTGACATGATTACACATACCCTCAACGAAGATAAAACCCACGGCAGACATAATAAAGGTCACAATAGCAAAAGTGAGGAAAAGTCCAACAGGCAGTGCACAAATGGCGCTGAACATCAATGCTGTCAGAGCTAAGACGGGGCGATCTCTGAGGTACAGCCCAAGTCTTGTATTCATCAGGTGTGACACCTTGTAACAAGAGAAAAAAAAGGCAGAGCCCTTTGTTAGCCAGGAAGATACTTTAAAAAGTTAGAATATCAATACTAATGCATGGTGGGTTTGGTTTCTTTTCAATGATGCAAAAGTTACGCTGTGGAACAATCTGAAAATGCAGAACCCTAAAAAAATCAAATAAAGTTCATCTGATGCTCAAACTAGAAAAGCACTCTTTATCAAATGGATCTGCCTCAAGTCAAATTAAAAGATGACAAGTAATTCTTTGGCTTTGGATACCAACTGCTCTCAATTTCAATCATCTTTTCATCATCGGTGTGTTGGAGGCAGGGCCATGTCTTCTATATTACTACCAACGAATGCTTATTGATTACCCTCCTAATGAACATTTTGATCTGGATCATTATTTGGATTCAGTCACACACAGTGGTGGAACATCATAGGTTTGTCATGCCTGAGGGTTTTTATTTAAATGTTCCTATTATCATTATTATTACTATCGATGATATGTTATTCAAATCTGCAGTGTTAAAGAACTTATCAGAGCCCAGAACCCAGATCTTGTCTTAGATTTTAATCAACCCTTTCTTGGCCAAGAATCCACCCCTGAAACTAAATCTAATTAAAACCTTGTCGGGATATTTTGCAGACAAATAAATAAGTGTGGTTGGTCACAGCACCCTCTCCATGCCTTGCTGGCAGTTATAATAATGTCATGGTGACTTTGGTACACTTAAATGATTTCTTTTTATACTGTCATCATTTTGTTCTTATTTAAGTGTCACTTACTGATTGAACATCCCGGGCTATGAAAGAATCAAGTCTCTGATGTTATCTGATACTTATTTATTACTGCAGTGGCACATTCTCAAATTAAGTCACTTACATAAGAGAGCTGAGGCAAAACACAGATTCTATCACTCTGATTAACTGGATGGTAAAGATTATAAAAATAATAAAGAATAAAGAACTGGCCCCGAAATGTGTTACCTTGGGGTCTTCATAAAGGCGGTTCACTAGGGTGGTCCAACCTCCCCACAGCTGCTGAAACTCGGTCACACTGTTGTCTTGCATCTTCAGACATCTGATTGGACTGAAAACAATGGAAGTTAGTCCAGCAGTTCACTGCTAGCTGGTGCATTTGTTCCGACATAGGCAGGATTGGACAGACAAAAGGGTCTCAAACAGAAGGCAAGTTCTCCCTTAACTACCAGACAACTGTAATAACACCGTCCTGGTTCTTTGTCCCTCACTTCAAGGCATTTTGAGAAAAACTCAGTAGAATTATGAAGTACAAACCTGATCGACGTGATAAACCTGCAGCAGAAGTTAGTTCACAACATAAAACTATACCACAGTGGCCTGAGCTACTCCAACAGTAGAAACACAGTCTTCTTGAAACCACACCTTCTACTTAACCCTCCTCCCCCAGCTTCCTCAACCAGGATTCCTGAGAGACTCTGAAGGGCTTGTTGTGCTGCCATCTATTGATCATCATATGTCACTAGACCAGGAAGTTTTATCCTCTCCATGCAACATATTCCAAAACCGTGGGAAAAATTGCAAATACTTTTGAAAAAATGTCTGGATCTGATCTGATTAAAAATACTATTCTTTAAGCCCGATTTGTATAAAACTGGAAAAGATGTGAGGTATTAATTTTGTCCCAAAAAATTCTAATCAAAAATAATAAGCAGCTAAAATAAGTAGTTAATCAAAAGTAGACAGTATCAGATTGTATTTGTAAATATGCTACTTCCTGTCACTCTCTTACTAATATTTATTCTTGAAAATAATGTGGATTCAATTCATTAAGATAATACTGATAGACCTACTGATTCTTATTCAGTGGCTTTTGGGCTTCTGTGAAGCCAAATGTGAAGTAGAATCCCAGCTGCTGAGATCCCTCCAGTGTTCAAGGTTAAGACTTGCCACACTTCTTTAAATTAATGACCAACTCCGGCGTCACTACAAGGGTAATGTTTTTTTTTTTGTTGTTGTCAGATAGCAAGATTAGTTTTTAGTTTGGGGGATTTTAATAACTTGTTTTTGGACATGTGGTATGAACAAAAGAAAAAATTAATTAAAGTTTGGGTCTGGGATGTTATCTGTATCCAAACTTCTTTTTGTCGGATTGGGGCAATTATAAGATATTTGCTTGTAGTTTCATTGATAATGTGTACAGTGCTTCGACAAAAATGACAATGTGTCATACCCATAAGCTCTACCACCCATCAAAGTTTGATCAGGATCCTAGAAGTATTCCAGGTAATGTGATGAAGAGTTTTCAAATTTTTAGACCCGACAGACATTCACTGCTGTGAAATAACAAATGAAAATGCTACAGAGTTGAACTCATATCAGAGTGTAGGTCAAACTGTTCCTTCCGTTAACAGACAAAACAGACTTGCTGAGCCTGATCACGAGGAAAAACTGCCATTGGTGAAAAATTGTTTTTCATGTGTTGAGTTACACACTATGGCTTCCTTCCGAAGTTAATAAAAATCATAAACATTGTGAAATTGTTGGTGCTTAATTGCCAATAGATGTTAATGTGAGGTGAATGACTGTGACAAAGGGGCAAATTGTCCAGGGTACAGTCCGCCTCTCGCCCTATGTTGGCATAATGTTTTTCTTGATTAGCTATAAAAACAATTGATTGGGTTGGTTTTTAATGATCAAGGAGTCATATACTGGGGTCAAACTATCATGGGAATATTGCTTTTAGTTGGAGTGAAATAATGGGAGCCTGAGCTGCCTTAGTGGAATGGCTGCGCTCTCCGAGCGCTGCCTAGTTATTGATATGACTGATACAGGCAGCACGGCCATTAAGTGTTGGTAATAATTGTGTTTGTAAAGAGCTGTTTACTGGAGACTAGTCCTCCTGCTATATTATAGACAATCACTATAAAAGATATAAATCAAATTATTAGAATTTAGTCTATAAGTAGTAATAGCAGTAGAATTAATAGTAATGGAAATGGTAGTAGCAGTAATATTGTGTTATTCTGATTCTCAGGTGTATCACACTTTTACAACTGCATATGGTTTCCTGCTCTGGCCTTACATATTGTCATTATAAAATGACCACTTCCATCAGCGTCTGCTTCTGCCCAAGGGCACCATGAACCACCAATTACCTTTGTTGGGCAGGTGATTAAGTATGAACTAGTTTGTTTGCAGGATAAAAGAGGCTCTTTGCCTATTTTCTCTCAGGCAATTACATTTGAAATAAGCTTACAAGGACATCTCTTGTATTGTCTAAGATATCCGAGGTTGGACTTTGCAGATTAGTGGGGAAATATCACCAACATTGTTGGTATGAAATACGGAGCTTAAGTACAGAAAATAAAAAAATTCAACCATGCAAACTTCAGTGATGTGATTGATAATCGAGCAGATGCTGCAACTTCTTTAATTCGAGGGAAATCACGGCAGATGTTCTTCGGCGATCCAGAAAAAGAGGGTTCCAAGTTTACCTCACAGCTGTCACTGTAACGGCTTCTTCAAAATAAATGGTTGCCCTTAATCTCAGCCTACACCGTGCTGCTATTAGATGGCTACAGCCAAATTTCTGTGTGACGACAGGGACTGATCAGAATATTTAATGACTGAGCTTCACCACCACCGGGTGTTTCTTCAGTCAGAGACAGGAATTGCTTTTCTTTCCACCACTGCAACTTACAAATTAAATGTATCCCCTTGAGTCCGGAAAAGAATTATAGTTATAATAACTGCAATATCTTTGTAAGGGAAATGGAGGTGTGATCTCCTGTGAACTACCCCAAAGAGAGATACTCGCTGGACCAGTGCAGAGAATGTATGTGGGCTGCTCATAGCTGCCGGCCATAGTAATTAATTACACTACACTGTTGTATTGAGTACAGAGGAAAGATTTCATGAGAAAGAAGAGAGACATAATGTACTTTGGAAGACTGTTAAACATAATGAACTCGCTGAATTGAGACTCTGGGAGTGATCTTTGAGGGCATTTGTATTTCCTTCTGCCGTGCTTTTCAGGACCCACATGACTTTTCCTGGACTGTACGGCATAATGTTTGACCTTTGATTCACATAGACACACTGCTTCAGTTGAAAAAAGGACCAGATTGGAAGCTGAATATTCGAAAGAAGACAACCGTTTTTGGAGGCTTCATCTTCAGACACAGCTATAAAATGTTACGTAGAGCACCAGCCTGTGGACGGACAGTCATAGTACCGATCTGTGTAGGGAATCAACAGCACTGTTTGACTGTAAATGTATAAATGTATAACATTTAAAATGATCATACTGCTTTTGTTTTTTTTATATTTCCAAACGACTTTGGTTTGTGACTTTGAAACAATAATTGGTTTAGCAGACAATATTGCCCATGTTACAATTACTTGTCAGTATTTAAAAATACTGGACAGTACCCGTCCAAAAAAATATAGTTAATTAAAAAAAATACCATGATAATTATCACATTATTAGAAAAGACACATAAAGGATCTTTTTTATATTGATAATAGGTCTAGTTTTATCCTAACTTATTATAGTCTAAACTTGAGACATTGACACTTAAGTTTGTAAGTAAAGATATAATCATATAAACATATCCATGTCTTCAAGTAATATCGATGGTATTGTTATCAGTTTGTTGACTTTGCACAGGCATGGAAGGACTTTGTATCTGCAAGACATTGCATTATACACAGTTTTAGTTTAACTCGTATGCCATGCTTCATAGATATAGGCTATTGCATCTGGAAGGCATTCAGGGTGGCTACACGAAACTACTCAAAAGGCTGTCGGGCAATAGCTTAAAATACAAATATCTCACAAATTCAGAAAAACCATTCCTTTTTTGAATGATTTGATTTGTTTTGATTGGACAAACAGCGCAATTTTTTTTTCTTAATTAAATTAACACACCTCCGTAGTACGCAACCAAGAAAAAACAATCTTTAAATTAATATTTTTCTTCCATGCATTATCTTAATATTTCATTTTGTTTGTCACTATTGAGATTTCCCATGCCCAAAGTTGAATATTGTTGGATTCTGAGGTCACCTGGATTTATACTATTCCCTAGGTAATTTTATCATATGGTTCAACAACATTTAATTTAAGTTTTGATCAAATTAGATAAAAAGCATTTCAAACCTAAGTCCTCTATATTGTCACAAACTTAAAACTGGTGAAGAATTAGTGCAGAGTAAATATTTATTTCTTGTCTTTGACATCAGAGATTCATTAAAAATGAATTTGTAAATCATTTCACACAACTGTGTGCAGGCCTGATGGAAAACTCGAGAGGGTTAAAATATTTTCTCTTAATTAAAGAAAAAAGAAGACAAAGATGTCAAGTTTAATCTTACAGTAAGTGTGCCCCGAATGAGAGATTCAATTAATTTAATTCATGATAAGAATAAAACAATTTCAAACATAAGATAATTTAGTTTGTATTAATGACATGCTTATATGAGGCAAGTTTGTTTTCAATAAAACTCTTTAAGAGGCAGAACACATTACCTTTTTTTGGCAAACCAGGTTAACAGAGATCTCCCAATTGACAGTGATGTAGTCAAAAACGTTTTATGGAATTAGTTCCGTTGTTTGATTGGTCAGTATAGTTGTTCACTTAAGTCTTATTGTTGTGATTGGCCAGTAATTCGCTAAAGTGGCGACAGCAGAGTGGCGCGCGCAAGTGAACGGAAAGACGCCAGGTGCGTGAATCGCTCACTAGTTATACGTAAACAGTAATTATAGACAGTTGCGCGCTTTAGCCTATGCTAAATCCGCACATAAAGATATTTTTAAAAACGGAGGTTTTCACCTCTCTAAGAAGAAAGTAATCGCGTCCATGCACGCACGGTGTTAAAAGTACCTCCATCCACAGCAGAGCGCTCACTTGCACTGACCAGCTGTGAAGAGTTCGCCATCATGGATATGTGGTTAGCAGTGCTCGGCGATTCAGTGACGTCACAAAAAGGCGTTGGCGACGCACACAGTGACGTTTCATTTCCTTGCTCTTATCCTCTCAAGACTTTTTAATAAGATTGAAGAAGGAAATTGATGTTGATTGTACTTTTTGTAATATGCACCCAGAGACTTTCATCAATTTGGTTTGGACTTGTGAACACACTCGGAAGCTGCGACAAGGCATCTGCCCTTTTTTTTATTGGGCTATATCTAGCGTATGATGTATGGCTTGGTTTTACAGATTACACGAGAGAACTTGGACTTCATGTATTTCTGTGCAATCTCATCATATCGCAAGTTTCGTACATGCATTAATTAAATATATTAAAATGGAACCCTCTTTTTTTGTACCTTTAAAAAAGAGGTAAAGTCATGAAGATCTAGTCATATGCTAGAAAATCATATACCTCATGTGACAAGAAGGCTGTGAAAACTTAACATTTTTGCTTATAATTCAATATGTTAATATAGTTCTAATTCTTTAAAATTGTGTTGTTTTCTTCTATGTTATTGTTAATTTATTATATTCATGTTCTATTTCGTCATCTTTACTGAATAAAATAGAGAGACATTTTTATGCCAACAGGCTCTGATATACCTGGTTATCAAGGTATATACAAATAACTGGGTCGGCACCACAAACGAAGACTCTAAACTGTGATTTTTTCAAAGTATCTGTCTATGGTGAAAATTTATTTCCCTTTGCATGTGGATCAAAAGGCCAAACACAGAAAAGAAGGCACATATAAATCATGTACTTGTGGATTAGTCTTGAATTTGAGTGAATTTGTGAATGTCTTGATTGTCTGGGTGTGTGTCTGAGTTGTGCTGGTGAGCAGAAAAGTCAAATTTGGTGCACACAGTGGTTGACAATGAAGAACCAGGTTTGCAGAACGCTGTCTTTGAATTATGGGTAGGACTGTTGATGACTTTTGTGTAATTTTGTCACTAAAAGAGGATATTGCATTGGACATGAGTGACAACATAAAGGTCCGGGACTTTCTTTGAGCGTATGGGTTTATGTGTCGGCCCACATAGTTATGTCAATGCCTCTGTTTAAATGAGTCTGCTGTAGGGTAATAGTCAATGTGTTACATATGTGTTTAATCTTTGATGAGTAGCAAATTTAGTTAGAAATTCAGGAAAATTTAGTTGTTAACTTGTCAAAAGATAGTTTTGGTTAAATACATTCTATATTTTATTCAATTTGTTGTCTCGTTTATTTATTTTCCATTTATTTCCTTCCAATTTTTAAACAAAATTTCAATACTCGATTAAATATTTTTTATTATTCATTTAAAATATAGTTGTTATGTTATTTTGCAGAATAATGTGAGTCCTGTAACCAATACCTTGTATGTATTTTTACCTGTATCAATACGGGTAAAAATTTGTGTTAGCTGCCTTGAATCTAAACAAACCTAAAGTGCCCCATCTTTCCACTTTACAGCCAGGGTGCAGCAGAGGAGGTGGGTCGCAAATTTTACAATGCTAACATTTTACAAAATCTGTTGTTAAATGTGTGAAAAGTACATTTGAAACAACTCAATATTATCCATAACTTATGAAACTTGAAAAAGCACAAGAGAGCACATTTCACCAACAGCCATAACCTACCTCTCAACCTACTTTTCTTCCTCTCTACATTGTCTTCATTTGTTCAGCACATTGTTTCATTCTCCACGGTCCCTGACTTTGAGCGAGGTATTATCTTAAA
Source organism: Lophius americanus (assembly GCA_037951165.1). Lineage (NCBI taxonomy): Eukaryota > Metazoa > Chordata > Actinopteri > Lophiiformes > Lophiidae > Lophius > Lophius americanus. The sequence goes on from JBBDHG010000037.1 coordinate 3,796,300, forward strand.
CAGAAATTGTTGTGTCATATCCTGTTCCTCTCCAGTATAAAACATTAAAGGAACAAACCACAACAGTGCACCGGGTATAGGAGAAAATTCATGCAGATTTCTCTGTTAATGTTTGAGTTATTGCCAGGCTCTAAATCTACAGACAACTCAGCAAAGTCTTTGAGTATCTCTCAAATACTCTGTATTCGGTCGTCTATTGAGCAAGCCACTTCAGCGTCTCTGTTCAGCCCACTGAACCACCAGCTTCACCCCAAAAGAAACATCAAAGGGACAAAGGCATCAAAAGACACATTGTGACATCACTACTCTTAACGGCTTATTGTATTTTATTTCATTTTAAATGCTTTGAAAAATGTAAGGTCACCAAATTTAATAACATCTAGGATATTACATGCCAAAACCTACCTGTGGGTGAAATTTTTGCAAATCTGCAGTTTTACCGTAATCCTGCAAACAAAAAAACAATCAAACAGACTGTTAGGAACTACGGCAGGAGCAGAGTTGGAACTCAAATGCAGACACACAATGAAGGATAGCAGGTGCAACTCTGATGATTTAATAAAAAAACGAAAAGCAATATCCAATAAATAGTGGGAGATCAAAACCATATGACAACGATACCAACAATCCTGATAATCTACAAGAAACACGCTAGGAATACTAACTAGGTGACACGAGGGAGAATGGCTGGTAGGTTTAATGGAAGTAATCATCAATGAACTGGCACAGAGAGACATAGACTTAAATACACTGTTAACAAAACTATAAGACACAGCTGGCGGAAACACGGCTGAACACGCGTGTTGACGGAGCAGAAGTCGGTTGGTGAGTGTGGCGGCAATTTTGTAAAAGCATGTTGGAATTAGTATTGGTGAAATCTGAACGGTGAGTGGATGGGACAGCTTCTGGGCGGCTGTGGCTCAGTGGGTAGAGCGGCCGTCTCCCAATCAGAAGATCGGAAGGTAGCCGGTTCGAATCCCACCAGGGTCTACTTGTCGTAGGGTCCTTGAGCAAGACCCTGAATCCTTAGCTCCCCGGGCGCTCCACGAGGGGCTGCCCACTGCTCCCTCAGGGATGGGTCAAATGCAGAGAAGTAATTTCACTATGTTGTACTATGTGACTAATCAAGCATTGTTTCTTGATTGTTTCTTCTAATGCATGGTTGGAGGATGAGGAGCTGCATATCAACTTGACCAGAATAGTTAATGGTGGGAAAAGAGGAGGTAAGAAGGGATATCGGGAAAACAGGCGTTGGAAGAGGAAGAGGGGAGGCCGAGTTTGAGGGAAATGATTATGATTGAAGAATTTAAGGTAATGCTGAAATTCAAAAAATGGAATGAGGAAATATCTGTCAGTACGATCACTTTGACGACTGCATTAAAGAAAAGGTGGACAGCAAAGCATTGATATTAAATTTCATTTGAGAAGTGCTTCCAGGAAAAGTAATGGTGGCTTTCATGAGCTCCAGAGCGAGATCTTACGTTCCACCAACCATCTGATTCTTTAATTGCCAAAGGTAAGGGCACACTGGTAACGTATGTAAGAGCAGGAAGAGACTTGGCAGATGTTGAGGAGAGCATGCATACGGAGAATCTGGTAATAATGTTTTGTCTAAATGTTCCACATGCATTGTACGAAATACCATCATGACAGACAGCTATTTAAAGGAAAACGGGGAAAAGAGGAAATAAGTCCGGATGTAAGAGGATTGTTACAGCTTATTGAGGGACATGTTGAGTATAGGACACTATTTACATTCCTAAGAAGTACTGGGCTATCTAGGAGAATGTTGTAGATAGAAACCATTCCAATCACACACCCTTAATGTTGCCTGCCAGTCACCATAAAATAGAAGAACACAGGTGTACATGGTTGACAATCACACAAGACGAAGAGGAGGAGAAGGTGAGAAGTCCCTAACGACTGTTTTAGATCTGCAGTCAATGGTCTTTGCCTTGTCCACATGTGGCTACACAATGCAACTGATTTCAAATCTTATCCCTGAAGGTGTTTTGGCCCACAGCATGATGGCTCTGTGAAGATTCGACAAGCAGGGGGTGGCACTGTGATTCTTTGCGCATTGCTCTGTTGGGTGCTGCCACTCATGTGGGTGTTAATATGAAATGCATCATCTACCTAAACATTGCTGCAGGCCATTTACATCCTTTACGAAAAGAGTGTTCCCTTATGCCACTGACCTTTTTCGACAGGTCGTTCTACTGCTAAGATCGCGGTGCTTGAGACAACAGCACACCTTCAGAGGTGTTTTATAGATCTACCAGTGGAAGAATTCAACTTAGCCGACATAGAATGATATTAATTGAATGATTTTGGTTTCTATAAAACTTGGCCCAAGTTTTGTAAAAAATGAACATGTTGAATGTATATCAAACTAAAAATGCTCTGAGAGATGGCTATCTGTGTTTACACTAAAACTAAGCAAGACAAATAGAGAAAAGGAAAGTGACTTGGGACATATGTTGTAGTTGTCATGCCTTAAGTCACAAGAAAGGAAGCAACTAACCTGCAAACTTTACTTATTTGCTCCAGTCTTCAATCACATAGAGAACTGGGTGTTTCATTGCACAGGAAATTAAGGTCATGGATCTACGAGTCCATCAATTAATATCAATGAAAGACATTTTTATAGATGTAAGCATTCAAAATTTCAAAATGTATGATGATTAAAATCAAGCAAAACAACTTTGCAGGAGTCATTGCCATAGCACAAGTTGATTAAAAGTGATACACGATTATTTGTTTAAAATTGAAATTATGGTGGCGGTAAGGTAGATTACCTTTGGTTTGTTATTTTTTTGCCACAAATCTCCAATTAGAAATGCATTATTGACCTGATGAGTAATGACACAAATCTGAAAATATATCAGATAAATAAAAGAGGAAAAAATGAAGGAAAAAATAAATCAGATATAGTTTATATTATATATATATATATATATATATATATATATATAGTTGTTCTTTATGTGTCCCGTATGCCGTGTCTGAGAGCAGAATTGAGGAATTGTGCTATGTGTCTAGTGGCACGTGCTGAGCGCCTCCATGCATGTAGCTAGGATGTGATTGATGGGCTGTCAACAGACTCCAATTTGCATGCGCTGTAAGAACTAATCACTGCGAGAGGAGGAGCATAAAGTAGTCATTAATCTCCTTCTTCCGTCTGACTTGATGCACGTCCATCCATCGTTGCATGTTAACCCACATTATTGACGTTCAAAATGCTCCGCCTAAAACCTGATATATTTTATGAGAAAATGAGAGGGATCTACTACGTTTTTTCCCACTTATCTTCTAATACTCAACACCCATACCTGTCCATCACTCTGTCTGTCTCCTACCCCCACCCCTCACCTCCAGCACCTCAACATTTTTTGCACATGTCTATGAAGTTGCAATGAGAGTTTTGGTTACAGGAGAACAAAATGGCTTATGTGGAATAATTGTCAGTGGATGACGCCAGATGAGGGAATCTGTTTTTGACTCTAATCCCTCTGAGTGGGGAGGGAGAGCTGCTCAAAGGGGGCTCCCTGCAGGGTGGTAAAGGGCACTGGTGCTGACATAGCCAGAGGCCAGCACCGGCCTCTGATGTATAGTTACATATTCATAGAAAATGTATGGACATACAATCATCCAAAGAAAGGGATATTGAGACATCCCATGTATTCAAATTAAAAATAGATATTTTGGGGGAAATGCTTAAAAAAATAAAAAAAAACTTTTTTGCTGAGCCATAATAACTCCCTGAAGGTTTATAGTATGTACAAAGCTAGCTGACGACCCAGGCAGCTTTCTTGGGTTATCAGAAAAACAAAAGCTTATTTGTTTCTTCAAGTAATTTATACGTTGTTTCTACTTCATGTAATTCTTACATATGCCATTCAACATTGTATGTTGTTCTTACACTTGCATTTTCCCATTTGCTTAATACATTTGCAACCACATTTTTCCCAGTTGTTGTTGCTGTTATCCTCCATATTGAACCTGGTCCACCATTTCTGATTAAATCATTTTCATCATTTCTAATCAGTTGGTCTGATTTAGTCCAAATTTGATGCATTTGAATCAACTTAAAGAGATATATCTGGAATGTGACATATTTTACTGTTATAGTTCACATTTTACTCACTAGGGGAAACTTTTGAATGAAAAACACTGTTTCTCGGACATAACTTCACATTTACTTGTGGAGTTCAATCGGGGGGATTGCTTGTACAAGGCAGGGGATTGGGGGCTTTTCAAGGATATACACTTGCTGTTTGGGCAGACCGTGTAGTTCACATTTCTCCAGTGTGTACTTACTGTGGGAATGTGCTGAAGATGCATCCTCCACTTTATTTGAATGCACTTCTTTATGCACAAGCATGCATGCTCACATGCCTAATGAAGCACACGGGGCTAACACAGCTCTAATGAAACAAAGAACAGAGAAACGATCCATCCATCCATTTTCTTCTACCTATCCAGGCTTGGATTGCTGTGGCAGCAAGCTAGTCATGGTATTCCCAATCTCCCTGTAGCTACTCAATGGTCCGCAGCTCATCCTGGGGTATCCTGAGGTGACCCCAGGCCAGATGAAATATTTTGTCCTTCATTTAAGTTCTGGGTCTACCATTTGTTTCCACAACAATAATGTTTTAGGTGTTGCTATTAGCTTGTATCAGTACACTGTTGGGGTCTTTTGATAAAGCAGCATGCATTTGGTTTTTCAGCCATTTAATTGTGGATACTGATTAAATTTTCAGTACATAATCAATGTGTATCCCGTAATTAATTATAATGAATAAACCCCACTACTGCAGTCCTTTAAAAAACAGTTTTTCATCACTCAGATGCCAAATCTATGAAGCACTTTTGAATAACATAGCAGTGTGAAAATTTTGGAAGTTGGGCCATTGGGTTTACAAGTTGAAAAAAAGAGCCCCTCAGAGAAAAATTGGCCTGATCAGCAAAACGTTGTGCATTGTTTTTGCTCCTAATCAGATATGCAGTTCCCCTCAACTCCAGTGTATTGATAGATTACTGTAGCTACCATTTGTTCTTGCATTTTGATAAACTGATCGTGTTTTGATTAAAGAGGGAGATAGTTAAAGACTGATGCTGGATTAGTGGCGGCTTGTGAATAAAAAAAAAAAAACCCTGTGCGGCTGAAGAGGTCTTCATTAAAGATAGGTGATGTAGATTAATATACCCTCATCCATTATTTGCTGTATACTTGTGTGAGGCTGATCTGGATGAGACCTTTCGACTAGAGGAGGACGGTTGGGGAGAGGGAGAGTATACCGAGAGGATGAATAGGTACTTGGGAACTGCAAGATTCCGTTTGTCTCATTAAAAGTCTGGCCAACCTGTATTTTCTCATCACTTCACAATGTGTGCCTGGAGAATGCATGGAGAGTCTCTCTCATCCACGTGTCACAGCTTCAATCAGCTGCTGGACATGCTCATTAAACCTCGGCCAAATCCCTTGACGTAAGGGTAGGATTGCATGCAGCAGTGTATGTTGCACAGAAAGAATGTTTGATTTATCATTTTCTATGTTGTTATAGGAGTTCACTCTGATTACAAGATTTCACGTAAATAATGTATGTAATGCAAACATTAACCAATCTATTAAGGGCATGCGCCAAATGTCTCACACACAGTCTGTACAGACATCAACTTCACTTGGATATTTGTTTTTTGATGCTCGGAATTAAGGACTACATTGCAACATGAAGGTGATATTGTTAGCGAGATTAAAGCAGAAGGGGTTGAATGCTGAAAATATCATAAACAGACGGGTATTCACAGCCCTGAGAGCAGCAGCTGTGGAGAGGGGTAGTGTGATGAGAGGGGGATTAACATGGATTCATCATCTCTCTCTATCACAGGAAAGTGCTACACGGCGCTTTGTAATTGTCAGGAGAGGAAGGCATAAGGCTTGTTTGTTTAAGTAGGGAAAAAAAATTGTGATCAAAGCATTAGTGGCTTTGGAGGTCCTCATTTGATACCTGACAATATCTGATTAATTAAAAATCCACTCAGCATCCAGTAAGTAGGAGGCCTCAATAGACAGAAATAAGTAATTAGAACTAAATAAGCCTCAAAGTTCATCAGCGGTGGACTCTGAAGCTGGCCACCGTGTTGTGACGAAAAAAACATTGCCATGAATTTTAATTCTCATGCATATGCAAGAAGATAATTACACAATATGTTCAACAATAAGACCATCTATGCAGTTTCACAGGCAAATGATCTGCCATGCCTGCTGTTGGCTGCAGCAGTGGTCTGATATCACATAATTTATTAGGTGACAACATACGAAGTATCAGAAATGTCAGAGTAGCAGCGTAGACTTTGTGCATCTTGTCTGTTAAAGTTTCTATGATGAAGATAAAGCACTTAAGGACTCTAGTTTGGTTTGATCACATTGTCTTCATGTCATTTATTACTAATGTCAAGATGTCTGCCGGCAAAGCATTAATTAGATTGGTAAACGAAGATGGGTATAATTGGGACTTATGGATGCCGTGCAACTAATGACAATTAGTTTGCCAGGCCTTTAACGACACCCACTGCTGTTGCTATGGAGGAATAATTTTGTTTTGTCAAAGGTGGAATTTTACACCCCTTTATACAAGTTCATACAATTTCAATTATCTTAATTAAATGTCTTTTGATGCTTGGATAGAGCTTCACAGGATCCCTTCAACTCAGCTCAAATAGGGTTATCTGGAAGGACAGGAATGAGGGTAACTTGAGTGCAAACAAATAAACAAACAAAAGAAAAAACCTTTCTCATCACGCTTCCTTCTTTATAGAGAAGGTGGGCCCATTGGAGCAGAGGGCGTGCTCATGAGTACTGAGAGAAACATGGCGTCTATGGAGAGGCCCATGACTCAGTGCTACTTAAAGAACCGCGTACACAGCAGGATGTTTTTTTCAACTGGGTTAGTTATCAACTTTGTCATTTTAGATGACTTTTTCTGCGAAGGTATGTCGGCTACATTTGCATGCTACTGCTGAGATGTACTACAACATTAATGTTATACTACTGAAATGTATTGATGGTAAATATACCCATTAATATTCTCATAGAGCTTTGAAATAATGTAATCATTACAAGGCCAATAGCGGTGACTCCTGTGTGCAGGGTCTGAACATGCCATTTTGGAAAAGATGGGGACCTAATGGTTTATACCTATCTCCCAAGTTATAATAAACAAACTAATAATTAATTAATTAATTAATTTGAAATTAATCATTGCATTTGGCGATGTCTGTTTTCACTACTAATACTTCAAATATGTTTTAATCATATTATTTGGTTTTCTGTATCAGTATCCCTATCTTTATCATTCAAATTAACCAATATTTAAGATTAGTATGATTATTAAATAATTGTATTTGTTGACCTCTGTTCTTATCAATACAAATATACCCATTATTTTATTAAATGTTTCCTATCAGAGAAGCAAATAAACAAATCAGAGACAAGACAAAACACTGACATAATATCCAACATCCTGTGATAACAGTCCATTTCTCATGTTTTTTCTATTTTCACGTTTTAAATATTAATACTAAAACGGCCGTTTTGTGTTTTACTAAGTTTTATTGTGGTGATTTTTATAGAAAAAAAGTTTTTCCCTGTACCAACGGTTTAGAGTATCCTTCCTGATTGTTCAACAATATGCATTCAATTATCTTTTAAAAACCAAACTGATCAATAAAGTTCCACTGAAGCCATAGTGCTGAAAGGAATATGGACATTATATCAAAATGCGTCACAGCTGACTGGCTAAAGATCATAAACGTAGACGTGCATGAGCGAAATTATTTCATGGTTTTTATTGTTACGTCATTTACTTCAAATTAGAACATTTAATACGTCCTCAGTGAAGTTCCTACGTTTACAGTTCGTGTTTTTATAATGGGATAGCCTGCTGAGGAGTTGGGAGGATTTGTTTTAGAATATTTTTATTGTAGATCTAATTTTTATATTGCTTTTTTTGCTTTTTTTGTCTTGAGGGTAGAGGGGGGTAGTGGGCATTAGGGGGCAAAGGGGAAATCATTTTTATTATGTAAAACCCTTTGTGTTACTTCCATATGAATCAAAAGGGCCGTCTAAATAGAGATTTAGTGATTGATTCGTGCATTATTTGGAAATCCCACTTTTAATCCAAGTTCTTTTATTTGAATAAAATGTTAAAATAAAACTGCCAATACTGAAGAGTGTTTTTCTTTCCTCCAGTGTCTCATTAACACATCGCAATCCTGAAATGCAAAATTCCAATTTTTAGACATTCTTAAAGACATTCTGAGAACCAACAGGACCTCAGAGTGAAAGTCTATAAAAGCATACTTTAACGACAGCTGCAGTCTGAGACAGACGGACGCCGAGTTCTGACCACAAATGTCCAACTGTGTGTCAGTCAGTGATGCTTGAGAATTGTATAAAAAAAATAGATGGGTACCCATATTTCTGTCGGGAAAGAAAAAATGAACCACATAAGTCACGCCACATAACAGAGTGTGATTCTCTCGCCTCTGTTTTTCCTATTGAATTCTTTCTTGTTTGTTGTTTTTCAAAGCCATTGTTTGACCATGCAAAAGAATACAGCAGTTATTCCTCTGAAGAGTTTCTGAAAGAGCCTAGAGCAGTCATAGAAACAGAACCTCCTATTCAGAAGACACATTAACTACAAAAGAATGGTCCAATACAACAGCTCCGGATTCAAACCAACCTTTTATCAAGTTAATATCAGGAACGCCAATGTGTTGTAATGACTCTGTCAGAAAATAAAATGCAGCCCGGCTCAAGAGCACCAAAACCTCATTGCATAAAAGTCTACGCTGATATTTTTTATGTTGGTAGGAGGCGGACGTGAGCAACTCTGTCCCAGTAACAGAAAAACAGTGTTTCGTTTACAAAAATGTGCTAGTGTCTTACACATGCAATAAAAAAATATGTACGAAACAAAAAAGATTTTTTTTTTTTGTTAATAATAATGTAGTAACGTACATTAATTAATCATGCGCACACAGTTTCAAATTGATATTCCTCCCCCTGTAAGAGCCAAACAAAACTGCTTAAGTAGACTCTGCCCTCAACAGTCAATCCACTACGGACTATACCACTACGGCGGGTAAATGCACTTCCTCTCCTCAGACAGGCAAGTGACTAAAATCGACTCGACTTAAATTCTAACAATTAAGTCGACACAGGTTAACAAACCTTACCAATATATCATGATAGCATAAAAAAACAGATTGCAATTAAAAATATTATCCTTAATATAATTTAACATAACCCCCATGCAATCAGCCAGTGACATCATCGATGATGTCACGCAGAATATGAATAAAGGAAGTGGTCGAGTGCCTCCTCCCAGGTAAATGTGACTTATTGGGGCAGGAAGAAATAATAGGGCATGTCATTATTCACTGTACCTATGAGGCACAAAGATTGTGCCTCATAGGTACGTTATGAAAAGCATGATACTCAATAAGTAAGAAAAAGACAAATACAGACTAATCTAATATATATTCTGCAAAAGAACTCATGAGTCTTATGACTTAATATTACAATAAGTTAGAGTAACCAATTTGACTGAAAACAACAGAGAGGAACAATAAATGCTAAATAAAACTATGCGTCTTCTATTTTAAACAGAAACGTTTATGTAAATTAACTGTAACCAAGTCATTTTTAGGTGCAGCTGAAAATTTCTCTGATTCCAAAATGAGCTGCTAGGAGCAATCATAACTCTTCATCATCATCATCATCATCATCTGCTCCCGATTGCATGGCCGTCTGAGGTTTCAGAAATGTTAAGTCATATTGTTGATTTGGTTTTGCAACAGTATAAACTGATGGATGATTTAGTTCTTCAGGCCATACACATCTAAGTTGAGGGTGTCTAATTTGTCTCTCGGCGGGCCGTTATTGAGTCTTCTCGGTTCAAAATGCAAAAAAATCAGAGAAAGCTGTTTGCTATTCTGAACATGCTCATAATGTTTGTCATGTATTTTTTATTTGACTGTCTACTTTGACTTATGATTAACCGACACCTGGTCTAGTGTGTACCATGCCTCTCGCCCTGTGTCAGCAGGGATAGGTTCCAGCCCACCGCTGGTGGTCATAAATGAATACATCTGGTCGGGTATTCAACTTTATGGGTAGGGTGCTGAGCCAGACTATTGCGGTACAGCTCGACAACCTTAATCACAGATTTAAAATCCAAGTACAATCTGGCAACAGCTTCAAAAGATCTGAGTTTATGAAGAAAGTAAATACATTGAAGTATCTTCTGGATTAGGAGTCTTGGATGTGGTGGCATCTTTCATAACCCTCTGTTAATTGTATGAAAATATCTTTCTTTTGTTTTATGAAATCGAACTGTGTGAGCCCAGATTTAGAGGTATCAAAACGGACAAGAGCTCTGTTTGGATGCAATATTCACAGACATCTGCAGTGAAAAACTGAAAGGACATCCTCACAGCTGGTGCTGCTGGGCAGCTCTCCAACCTGATCCTTTTGAATGCCAGTGCTGCTTGTCACACCATTGATCGCTCACATTTCATTTAAATTCTAATGGATATTCTTTGATAGGTATTAGTGGCCCAACACCAAAGTTAATCTCATTCCACCTTACACATACAAACATTGAAGTTCAATTCTGTCAAAAAAAACAAAAAAAGCCTCACTAATCGTCATAGGCTTTAATCACAACAGCTCAGAAACTCTTTTGTTCATCGATCACAGAGAAAGAAAAAAACGACGACTCAAACTAATGAAATGGGGTTTAATGAATTGATAATCATTCTAGATTTAGGGATGATATATTTACGTATAGATGTCAAACAAACAAGGCCTTCACTGTCAACACAATGGGAATATCACGAGAAGCACTCAATCCCCTGCTTTGTACGAGGAACTCCCCGGATTTAAATTAAATAAAATGTAATGAAGACATATACGTCTTTTGTGAGCTCCGTAATAAATCAGGACAGATTTCCTGGTCAATTCATATTAGTTCAATTTATCCAAAAAGTTTCAAAAACTGTTTTCCACGACAAAAAACCCTATTCTAGTGAGTGTGGCCAGAACCTTCTTCTGAACCTATTCTTGAACTGAAATTGTCTTATTTGATGGAACAAGGCACAACAGTACCCAAGGTTGAGGAGTAAAATAATGCAGCTTTCTCAATCGATGTCTGACTTATTGCCAGCCTCTGAATCTACTGACAACTCTAACTAACTCTCTGACAATTGATCTGTATGGAATCAAGAGGTTTACTCTTGATTCGTGTTGTTTCATTTCCTGTTCCTCTCTCGGCCCTCAGCTCCCCCAGCCTCCAAAGTAACATCTAATGAATAAAAGATACAAAGACACATCAAAGGAACAAAGGCATCAACAATAATGGACACTGCTACAAAAATAATCTGTTATTTTTATTTATGAATAAATAAAACTAGCTTAGCTAGAATGGAATCATCTGTAGAATATCCCAAAGCATACCAAAAGGTACAATTTCATGCAAATCTATTAGTTTTTCCACAGTCAGACACACAAGCACAGGTGAAAACATTACCTCCTTCCGTGGCAGAGGTAATGACAAATACAAGTTTGAGCTCCTTGAGGCAGTTCATAATAGTCCAAAGTTACCTAACAGTTAAAAGGTTATGTCTGAATAACAGTTTTATGTAAAAAGAGTTCCCCCTAGTGAGTAAAATCTTATACCAACCAAATGGATTGGATGCACCAAACTTGGACTAAATCAGAACAGTGGATGAAAAATTATGGCCTGAAAAACAGTGAGGTAAATCTCCCTAGTGTCAAAAATATATAACTGACCTTTACCAAAATCACTACAGTTCTTTCTCACACTGAGGTCTATATGGATAGACAATTTGAAAATGATTTTAGTTTTGGAGTTACCATGTTAACACAAAGGCTCTGTGGGGGCAGCGATGGCGATTGCATATTTTCCGGGGATGTAATGACACAAGCTATCTCAGTGGGCCCTTTAATCAGCGGACATTTTGAAGTATATACAGATCAGCCAAAACATTGATGCGACTTGGGTGCTCTTATGTTATGATGGGTGTTGGATGACACGATGTGGGTTGTATTAAAATTAAATCCGTGGAACCATTTCACATGAATGCATTTGAAATACCACAAAAACATTTTCTGGGGGAAAAAAAAAATCTGCCGATTCTTTTCTGCCCGATATAAAGTCTCTGCTTTAGATATTAGCAAGCATTGACATAAAAAAAAAACAAAAAAGTAGCTGCAACGTGTATTTAGAATTTTTTAGGAAAGAAGTTAAGCAGGAGCAGAGTTTAGGACCCAGGGGCCGACACATAATAACGGAGGTAGAGGCCGAGCAGGTGCAATTGAAATATTTATTTCAAGTCCAAAATCTGAAATTCAAGACAGGCAGAGTCCAAAAACAATAAAAGTTCAATACCATCAATTCAACAAGAAAGACACGAGGAAAACTTAAACAAGGAAACACTAGGCGCTGGCTGGGACGTGTGACTGCAAGACATCAACGACAAACAGGCACAGAAGGAAAGGTGAGGACAGACTATATACTCTGAGGTAATGAGACACAGCTGGAGAGGAAACAAAGGTGAACGTCATGAACAATTACACAAGAGAAGAATGGAAACAATATTGGAAAAGACTGACACACAGAGGGACAACGCACACAAGTGAAACAAACAGAGACTAAACCAAGAAGGAATAAAGAAATGAAGAATGAAAAAACAGATGAAAACACTAAAAAGGCGTAACAAAGGAAACATGACAGGAAATGTAATATTAACTAAACAACATACATAACACTTTCAAAATAAAACTGTAACGCAGACCAGAAGGATGACGATCCTTCACAATAAAATGATACTTAATAAACACAGTCATGACAGAATTATGCTATTCTTGCAGGGATACTCAGTTATGTTTTTATCACTTGTATTTAGTGAAAAATAAATACATTGGCATGCAAACACTCATATTCATCAGCATCTCCAATCACTGGAGCAGCAGACGCACTCATCCACCTTTATCTCTTGAGTGCTTCTACACAAACCTGTGATCCCACTCAAACTCAGACTGAAACATACTCACTCGTTGTGTATTTCACTTCTTGTCCTTCCATCTTTCTGTCTTCATTGCCACATATTTTCCACTCTGCTCTCCTTCTGTCCTCTGACAGACTGTCTGTCTGCTGCCTCACCTGAGAGACAGTTCAGGGATGACAGCACATTTATCTGTTAGACCTACTTTATATTACAAGGTTGACCTCAGTTCGGTCGATAGCGGGGCTGATTTACTGAAAGAGGCAATTCATGCTGGTGAATTGATTTTTTTGTGTGGAGAAACAAAGTCAGTTAGCAGTGAGTCTTATTTATTCAGCGATTTTCTTTTGCATATCTGAGAGGTGTTAATTGGCTTATTGTGAGTTCTTTGTGTTGATGATTGGTAGACTGTGAATACGAGTACAGGCAAGTGGCTGACTGTCTTTGGATGTAACCGGGGTCTTTCAAAGCTGACATAAATGTTGTTTTAACTCCAACCAGAGGTGATGATAGGAGTATAAAATTGTGTTGTGGTGTGAGTGTTTCTGTTCATGCACTGTAGGCACTGAATCTCACTTATCCTGAGTCAGAGGTGTTGCCAAGACTTGCCAAGACTAAATTTGGTGCTTGCAAGCAGCTTAGCTGTCCCTGCGATCATAACATGGATTGTCACAGTGTGTTGATGTATTGCACAACGCATCAACATGAAATCAAACTTCACATCACAGGGCCACACGCACAACAATGGAGGTTGTTTTTGTAGACCTCCAAAGTGTTTCTAGGGTTCTTAAAAATTGTTTAATAATCTATTAATATTCCCTTTTTGTCGTAGTTGGAATGTGTCGAGCTCAGGCAAACAGTCTTATGTGTAGCTCAGGTCGAATGAATGTCTAGTATTCCTTGATAATTTAACTGATAATTTAAACCATATGACCCTTGTCATTGTGTCATTGTGAGTGGAGTTTTATGGTTTTTGTTGTCCGGATTACTATTCACAGGCCTGAAGATTAGTAATGAAAGCTTTTAAAAATATGTCCACATTATGAGCCATATTTCAAGTATTGAAATTTTGGTTTATTATACACAGTCGTTGTCGAACATAAAATTCTAAATAAATAAATCTGACCAAAATGGAGGGTAAAGTTCTTTACCCACCTATAAGACAACTGTTGTTGTGAATTGCCGCTATAGATCGATTGATATCATTTCCATATTTCCTTTAAATATATTTTTGTGCGTATGTTACAACATTGAAAAAAAATTTACTTTGAGTTTTGGATGTGATCGATCTAACATGCATAAAAAGAGACACAAATCATCTTCAGCACCATATCTGAATTGTTGGAGATACTGTTCTTTATTTCTTTAGTCAAAAATATGGATAGCAGCCTATACTTCTCAGCATACTTTCTCACAGCACAGTAGTACATACTCTTTGTATACATTCATTAGAAGAGAAACAATGGAAAAATGCAAGCCTATAATCACTCACTCAAAAAACACAGTTTTGAAACACTGCCATAGAATAAGGTAGAAGACTGCTCAAAAAATGTCCTTGTGTAGAAAATCACTATCAGAAAAATACCAACAAAGAAGCCAGAAGCGTCAGCTGTACATTCATGTATATATTATTATTATTATTATACTGGGCTGTATATTCATCATGATAACATATAAATACATATTTGATTTTTTACATTACATGACCTATGGCACAAACACTGTTAAAGATTTTCTCTTTCTAACACAGACACAATGTACACACACATACTTGCGCAGTAATGCACCTTAGAGCTACGCAGGTAGAGAGAGAGGAGAGAAAACTGAGCAGAGCAGGATGTGCAAGACAGACAATATAATTTAACCTCTGATTGATGTAAGCTTGGTTATCTTTTTAATATCTGGCTGAAGAAAATATGGCTCTAAGGCTTTTTTTTCTCATCATGGGGGAAATTTTTTCGCATCTACTCCCCCCTCACACATACACCCTCCCACCTGCTCCCAAGTACCTCACGTGGGAGAAGAAGCGACACCTGCATGTGACACCTTTTCGAGTCCCCCGCTCATCCCTTTCGGTTTGTTTTCCCTACATGTCAGCCCCTTTCCCTGAAAAGAGGGACTGTTTCTTGCATAATGTTACATTTAACATGGCCAAAACGTTGAATGGGTTAGACACGTGATATGAATGTCATGGCAACAATGCTCTGACTCATGCTGAAGCCCACATCATTTTTTGTTAGCTTCTTTCCTTAATGATCTTAAAGAGATCATTAGAATGTATTAATTATGATTGAAACACATATTTTAGTGGCTTTGTAAGACATTCACTATAACATGAATTGAACTGATAGAGTCAAGGAGCTTTCTGAGTGATTACTGGTTATTGACCTTAGCGTAATGTTCAGCATCCACCAGGATCACCTCAAGGTCCCTAACTGCATGAATCAATTCATGCTTGACAAATGATGGTTCTATATGTTCGGTATGCAAATGAGGCAGAACAGACTTCAAAGTAATTAGTTGACAAGAAGGAAAACAAACACTTGTGGAATTCATTTTGAATCATAACATTTCACAAAGCAGAGAAACAGGAATGAGTGGTAAGAGAGGAAGTGAGGAACATTTCTGGCAACTGGCAATCAGCCCTCCCTCATTTGCTTTTCAAATGACGAAAATCAATTTGCTGTTTGCCACCAAACAATTCGTCAATTTCATTGACGAAAATCAATATATGGTAGAACAAAGAAATTGGAACTTACAGTTGAGGAGCCGAGCCTAAGTGCACAAGCTACTCAAGCTGCATTTACACTGCAGGAAAATTTTGACCCAAATCTGAGTTTTTTGCTCACACGTGGCCCAAATCAAAAAAAAAATTTAATGGCAATGAACATGGTACGTACCACATTGGATCTGATGATTTCAAACCTGATATTGACAACTCTCATATAAAGACCTACATCTGATTCCTGCGGATGGCAATGTGAAGAGTCAGATCAGTTTTCATGGGACTTTTCTCCCCCACAGTCAGCTCCTGGACAGTCTGTGGTGCGACATGCCGACAGAGGATGCAACGATAAATCATGTCCCAGAGGTCCTCGATTAGGTCTGGGGAACAGGCGGGCTAGTCAATAGCATAAATGCCTTCTTCATCCAGGAACTGCTGACACACTCCAGCCACATAAGGCCGGGCATAGTCATGCACCAGAAGGAACACGGGGCCCTCTGCACCAGCATACGGTCTTAAAATAGGTCTGAGGATCTCATCCCGGTACCTAACAGCAGTCAGGGTACCTCGTCTAGAACGTGGAGGTCTGTGCGTCCCTCCAAGGATATGCCTCCCCAGATCATCACTGACCCACCGCCAAAGGGTCATGCTGGAGGTTGTTGCAGGCAGCAGAACGTTCTCCACAACGTCTACAGACTCACTCATGTCTGTCACATGTGTTCAGTGGGATCCTGCTCTCATCTGTGAAGAGAACAGGGGGCCAATGGCAAATCTGCCATTTCTAGTGTTCTCTGTCAAATGCCAATCTGGCTACACTGTGCCAGTCTGTGAGCACAGACCCCACTTGTGGAGGTCAGACCCTCAAGCCACCCTCAAGGAGTCTGTTTCTGACAGTTTAGGCACAAACCTGCACATGAGTGGCCTGCTAGATATCATTCTGTAGGGCTCTGGTATTGCTCCTCCCGTTTCTCCTTACACAAAGGAGCAGATAGCGGTCCTGCTGCTGGGTTGCTGCTCTTATTGCGTCTCCTTTCCACATGTTTTGTGTCCCATTTGCACAACAGCAGGTGAAATTGATCCACAATCATAATTGCTTCCTGACTGAACAGGTTGATATCCCGGAGATGTGATTGACTTGGAGTTACACTGTGATGATTATGTGTTCCCTTTATTTTTTTGAGTAGTGTATATATATTAGTTTTGTGGTTGTGAATTTTTTTCCCTGCTTTTACAAGCTTTGAGCCTTTCAGCTTTGCTTTCTGCTAGCAGGCACATTAATTAGCTGACCAATGTAGAAACACAAATAATGTATCACCAAACAGTTCAGTAATCTAACTTTTTCATAATCATTTGGCCGTATGCTAATGCAAGAATACGCCATATGAGATTGAATAAGTGAATGTTGACATCATCAGATATTTTAAGGCTGTAAGAATTAGAAGTGTGAGGTTGATAGACTCTGTAAAATTACAATATAGCACAGCACCTTTTAAATCTGGAATTAATTTAACTTTGACGCTTACTGTAGGTTCATATCATCAAATATGTAAAAAAAAACAGACCGGGGCTGCCAAGGGGCACCAAGCAAGATATTACGGTGGGCGACAGGGGCGAATGCACTGGGACCATCATAAGAAAACATGCGCATGCTACAAATTAAAAAAACATTTTCATCAAGTTGACAACACACATGCGCCCAACAAATAAAGAAAACATTTTCGTCAACTTCACAATTGAGCATGCTGCAAAAGCCTGCAAACAATGATCTGCAAACACGACAAGACAACGGAAGTGTTTACTAAGGACACTCAAAAGTAATGCATCCCTTGACGCACTTTTTATTGCTTCATTTAGTGAATAAAACCGATTTGAAGGTCATGCAAATATATGACTTGAATAAAACTTAAATCAAAAACGCGAAAACATCACCCTTACATGCAGAGTGCCAAAAGTTACAGTAAACAAGGTGTATTGTACTCGCTGAAAACCTGTAACCACCATTGCATATACTGGGTTCAGAGGTCTCCTAGGCAACGTGTACACACAATCAGAATGTCACAGACAAAAGCTATTGAATAGCTGGTAAAGAGTTTTCAGCAAATACAATACTTCCTGTTCACTATACCTCTGGGTATAGTATTAACTTTATTTGTTGTTTTCGCGACATTGATTAAAGTTGTATGCTTAAACACGTGACTGCATGACTCGGAATTTAAGCTAAGCTGTCACGGCTAATGAAAATACCATGAAAGGTTTGTGCATTATATCATTCTTTTTTACTTAATGAAGCAATTAAAAAGTGCCTCGGGGTATGCCTCATATTGTCTTTCGTAAACTCTTCCACTCTCTTGTTGCTTTTACAGATCATTTTTCTTAATGTGTTTTTGCAGCGTGTTGTGACATCATTGTCAACTTGATGATGATGTTTTCTTATTTTGAGGCATGTGCATGTTGTCCAATTGATTGTTGCAGTGCGTTTGCCCCTGTCAGCCACCATTTGAGATGGCTGTGTGCAGATAAACTCCATGAAGATAACATAGTTTCAGCGATGATTACATTTTACAGTTGTAATGTCCTGGGAGTGAGCATTTGTGCAGTACTTTGGAAGCTCAGAAGCCTTTAAATATCATTCAAACTTGACTTCCTAGAAAATCACCCGAGGATTACAGATCCTTGTCCTGTCAAATGTTTGAGTGATGAAAAAATGTTTGGAGGGCATGACTTTATCCGCTGTAACAGATGCACCTAAGATCCATCAGATTTAAGTACTAGAAAGAAAAAAAACCCAGACCTGTTGTGTCTGATCCCTAGAGCCAGGTATGAGCAGAAATCTGTGTTCGGTGTTTGTGTGTGTGATGCTATGTGTGTGAGAGTGCGTGAAAGTGTGCTTGTGAGCGTCTGTGTGTTGTTTGTTACTAGGCAGAACTCAGAGTTGATGAACATGTTTTGGTGTAGAATGGTACTGAACTGCCTTTAGTCAGCAGTGGAGCTAAGACCTAATTCACTGCTGCATCATGGGACTGAAAGCCTTGAATGGGGAAAACAAAACAAAGGGAAGGAGGGCAAACTGTTCTGTGATCTCTCTCTCTCTCTCTCTCTCTCTCTCTCTCTCTCTCTCTCTCTCTCTCTCTTTCTTTCTTCTTTTTTCTCTCTTTTTTTTGCTCATTCTCTGTGAAAACTAGAGGATAATGTAGATCTTTTGTTGCATTCATTATATCCACCCAGATAATAGCTAACAGTTAGTCATCAGAGACCATTAATAGTTAATAGAGGACTATCTTCAAATAGCAGACATTTTCCCTTTTTAATATTTAAAATGTGATCATTAGATTAATGAAAACTTTTTTTTTTGTCTTGCATTTTTGCAAAGCTACAATAACAGTCAAGTATACCAGTAATAAATATTTAACCAACAATAAGCTGAGTGTTTACTTGTCCAAATACAATCTGTAAGCTTGGATGTGAGTTAATCTAGTCCTTCATAGCGAGTGCCGACTTGTAGTAGACTTGCACGGCTAGAATGATCTCTGCGAACATGAGACAAGTCTGGGAGCGCTGTTTATTTCTAAACACAAAACATGCCATTGATACTCCCCGTAATATTAAAGTGGAAATGACAGCGTTGTTTTACAATAGCTGAGAGACCGTCAGAACATTGGGCAGGGGATAAACCATCAGTGGCTCTGCCTGAGTTAATTTCCCCTTGAGGTGCAATGATTAGTGCTCAGACTCTGACTTGATCTCTGCTTCCTGGAAATGACTCCCACTGGACAAAGACGCGGGTGTTCAGAGCTCCTCGCGGCCGGTGGCTGTGTGCAAAAGTGTCCATAAAGAAATCAATGTCACCAGGCCTTTGATGCTTCACAAAGGATTAGTCTAGTTGTCCTTTTATACCGCAGCACTGTTACAAACAGTGGCTCGTATACGTTAATGATAAATTTTAGGAATATCTGTTCATGAGACTGAGTCTGGTTACAAACAGCATTCAGTCACTTACAGTAGCTTTATATTTTTTGCATGGAAACAATCGCCATCTTTTTGATGCTGGTCGCTGCTTTTGTGAATACTGTGAATACCCACTGTGAATACCGACTGTTTGCTTTTCAATCTTGCTAGCCTACCACTTTATCACTCAAAGCTGGCTAAATTGTCACCCCTGTGCGCTTGACATTTTGAAAATTGACATTTTCAATCCTCAAAGAGTCCCATTTGGGGAAAGCTGGTCACCATGGAGACTGAATATGTCCCCCAAAGATTGATGGTTAGTTAGCTGCTGGTGGCTGAGGACTCAAGTCGAAATACAGATGGGCTTCCCATTTTTGTCATACTGGTACACCAACATCTTGATGCAGTGGGAGTTGGCTGGTGATATCCAGGGACTGCTTGTGATGGAGAAGTTGTGGCTGGCATAGAACGGTGGCGAATGCTTCCTGCAGTGGACAAGGGCGCGCAGCACATTGGCTGCCATACCCCTGAAACGCTTGCTGATGAAACAGTATAGGAAGAAGTTGACGCCGGTGTTGAGCAATGCAAGCATGTTTGCCAGATCAGTGAGCATGTGCAGCAGTTGGCCACCACCCTGTGAGGCAGGAGGAGGGGAGTAGAAGTGGTAGAGGATCATTAGGGTGCGTGGTGCCCACAAAACTGCAAAAATGGAGGTGATGGCAAGGAGAATGGCAGTGGTTTTTCCGGTAGAGTAGCCGCGCAGACGGAAGCAGCTTCGGCGCCTCCGAAGTTTACGAACAATGACGGCATTTAAGGAGAAAAAGACAGTGCAGGGGAGGAGGTAGACAGTAGTGCAGTGGGCCCACACCAGGACATGCTGAGCCACAGTCCTTGTCTTGCCCTCTCCTCCTTCCCCTCCATAACCACCACCACTGCCCACACCGGGAAGGCTGTGCCACAGTTCAGGCCACCAGTAATAAGGAGCTGCTGAGAGCAAGCACCCGATGTACACAGCAAATATCACTCTTCTGGTGCGAGCGGGATAGGAGACCGTATGGTAACGCAGTGGGTGGCAAACAGCAATGTATCGGTCTATAGTGAGAGGCACAGTAATCCAGATGGAGGTATGGATAGAGGAAAACTCCAGAACCTGTACAGCATTATTCAGTGACAGGGGCAGCGGTATGGCCAAAATGAAATCCTCCAGAATGAAGTCGACAAACACAATGAGGAGTAGGACTAAGATGTCGGCGGCTGCCAGAGCCAGCAGATAGTTGTAGGAGGACTTCTGACGGCGCAGCACCAGCTGGGACAGGATGACCACGGTCAGGATGTTAGCTAGGAGGAGGAGGAGAGGGAGGAAGAATGCAGAGAGTTAATTGAAAGTCAATAGTTTGAGGGAATAAATAAATGACAGTATGAAAGTAATAGTATGATGGGACAGGAAATAGAGAGGGGCACAGATTTAGAGCAGAAAGATTGAGTGTTAGTTTGCTGGCCAAATGGTAAAAACATAAAAAGAAATAAAGAAACACAATGACGGAAAGAAAATATTTAAATTCTGTAGGAAAATGTCCGGCATCTTCAATACCGTGAATTTTGGGAGTATGGTCGTTTAACTCTGCACATTTTATTCCATTTTCAGCCTGCTCCAGGCAGAAAAGCTCGGTTATCATCCCCAGTCAGTATTTACCATGTCCACTCAGCTCACTGTGTTTAATGCTCCCTTTTCCGTTTTGTCTACACCTGCTGTGTAATTCCCGCTACACCTGCCTCTGCCTTTGAGCAAATTAATATCTCTAATAAAGAGTAAAGCTTAAAAAGCATCACAGCCTTGGCAGTCTGCTCAATTCACTACTGCCTTTAACACAGCTCTTCAAACAAATCAGAAGGACATCTCGTCTCTCCCTGCCTGCCTCTTCTAATAAACATTGTCTCCAGTAGACACTGTGATACTACCTCTTCCTCACCTCTATTTATCTCATCAAAATCATTTTCTTTTACAGAAAAGTTAAATACCCCAGGAGGAGGACCAATGCACCAAAGCAAAGGTCAGGATATGATTGATCCTGCTGCTGCCATGAATGCTTTGGCATGGCATCTGTACACCCGCATCAGACAGAGTAAGTACAGCTTTTTACTTCTCAGGCGGAACTGCTGCTTAACAATGGAATTGAACCAGCTCATGCCAAATTGTCGGTCTACGTTGTCCCGCTCTTTCCCTCCCCAGCACTGCATGTGCATATTATTCTCAAGTTATTCTCGCCATCCCCAAACCTGCAGGAGATGGTTTTAATGGGACATAAAGGATTAGAGGAGAGAAGAAGAACAGTTAAATGTATCATTTTCATTGTTCATAAATCTTTAAGTGCTGACGTTCTGTAATCGACAAAGCTGTTTGTCTTTGCTCTCCAATGTTTTGAATGCTACATTTCTGATTTCACCAAATACTCATTCTATTGTTTCCGACAGAAATGATTGGTAACCGACTGGATTATCTGGACCCTGATCTCATTTCTCTTGTCTCAGGTAAAGTCATGTGACATAAAGCTGGGCATGCTCTCTAGGAGTTTAGAAGTGTTGGTTTTTAATCATAACTCATACTGTACGAGTGAATTATTTTCATTGTGAAGCCAAAGCTCTACAGAGCTTTCTACATTTGTATCCATACTTTGTTTTTGTAATGGTACTTGTCACTTCGTCATTTGTTCCTCTCTTTCCAAACGATATTTTTTATTCTACTTAACTACTTGTGAACAATTAATTCTATTTATAACCAAATTTTTATCCACCCATGCGGGGACATTTATGCAGCTATTATATTACTACTATTATATTACTACATCACTCATATTCAACTTCATTTCATTTACATATTGGATCTTTACATAGTTGAGTCTTGACCAAATGACTATTGCTGTACTGCCGTGGCGGCTGGTGGGTTTAACAAAACTTAGGGCAGGTGGAGAGGTTTTTCTTTTAATGAGACAGAAATTAATGCTTTTTATAGCTGCATGAGGCTTTTACCCATGATATTCATGATCAAATACATGTTAAAGACAACGGATAAAGATCCTTGTCACCTTTAAGATGACAAACACATGTAATCATTTTAGATTGTTTTGACAATGAAAATTGTCAAAACAATTTTGCTGTGGTCAAAAATTTGCAGTTTTGACCACAGCAACAATTTTATGTTCCCTGTTACCAAGCAGTTTTGCTGTTTGCGTTGAGTGCTCTTATTATGAAGGAGTGGAGCACAGGTTGTCTTGACCAGTGTGTTGCCAGTGTTTTGCTTTAATGAGAAAATGAGGTACAAGTTGTTCTTCTCATTTTATAGAATAGAATATCAACTGTGTGTTTCATTATTATTTAGTTTCAAAATATATGCATTTATCATAAATCCTTGGCTTCACATACGCATGCACGCACGCACGCACGCACGCACGCACGCACACACACACACACACACACACACACACACACACACACACACACACACACACACGCACACACACACACACACACACACACACACACACACACACACACACACACACAAATCTATCTTCACCTATAAGCTTTTCAGGGAAGTACAATATATACTCTATTTTCGTTTCTTATAATTGAAAGTACTTTGCAACTAACCAATTTCACATTTACCACCAGTAAGTTACATTCCCCATTATAGTGGGCGAAAATTGAAAAGAAAATGTGGAAATTGTCATTGGACCGACACAATTTCAATACAGTATTTTGGTTGCTGATTAGTTAGGGAGGACGTCCACCCTTGGAGCATAATTTTACCAAAAACAGATCATCATTAAAAACAAAAAAAAGGCACATTGAAGTAAATAAAATAATGTTGTAGATCCCACTTCCAGAGTAGGATAATCTAAGTCTGCCCTCCTCTGCTCCGTTCCTCTTCACACAGACTGCATGGCATTAAGGCGTCCCAGTTGAAGCATAATCTGAATTTCAATAATGGATTTTTTTCCAAAAAAGATATAGAGATTATTTTATAAATTATACTGATATTCGGTAGTGATATATTTCAACCAATTACTGTGGATCAGCCTCCATTGGTGTACTTTTAAACTTAACCTGCCAGTGGGTAATTGTGTCCCCGCTAACAACTGGGTCAAAATGTAGTATACTATTACCCAGATATTATACTTCAAATGAACACGGGACACTTCTCGCCCTCAATATCTTGGCTAAATTGCAGGAGGGGAGGGGCTTATGACCCTTTTTAAGCTTGTTAACACGGCGGTTGATGAGGCAATGGATAAGGTCGAGAACACCTCCATAACAAAGTAACTTCCATTATGTGTGAAAAGTAGAGCGCATTTAACTGCTTATTTCAAGTGAATTAGTTCGTATTCAAGTAAAAAAGCTCCCTTCATCGGGTCGCTGAGCTCAGCCTTGAAGGGGGGGGAGAAGGTCTTCTCTTTGGACGTTATCAAGGCACATCTAACTGGGTGGAGACCACAGTGTAGACCCAAGGCTTGCCTGAGGTATTTTATATCACATCTAGCCTCAGGATCCCCCAGGATGAGCTGGACAGTGTTGGATAGGTTATGGGCTGGAAAACCCTGCTTTGCCTATACAGCCATCACAATTATGTGAATTATGTGTATTCGGGGCTGCTCTGTCCCGATGTATCTTTGTAGACACTTTTTTTCCCCCGCTTAGCACAGATTCCATTACAAACTGGTATTCCTTCAATTGTGGGAATACCATTATGTGTGATGTCAGAAATTGTTCAGTTGGGAGCATTTCTTTTGGCAAAACAACACAAGCTATGCATTATGGAAATAAACAAATTTAGCACTTTGTGATTTGATCCAAATGTAAAGTGCATTATAATTTAAATGTATTATTATTATTATTATTATTATTATTATTATAAATGTTCATTCATTGGAAGCAATGAAATATAATGTTGTTTTTTTTAGTGGATTTTTCAAAAAAAAAACTTTATACAGTGATTGGACAACTTTCTACGAGGAAACACAAGTCTGTTAGGACTTGTGTCACATTGACTACATCTAATACCTTTGTTTTCTGGATTTTAAAATTCAAAGGTAGCAATTTTTCTTTTTTTCCCCCCAAAATTTTCTATGATTTCTCTTTCACTAGTTCTGTTGTCTAAATTAATAGTCGAATACAAACAATAATGTATCTGTCTTTGTAATCAAATCCATTTAGTGAAACATGCTGGCGCAGCAGGAGGCCATGTCCAATTTGTTTGAGGATGCCTCTGACAGTGATATGCATCACTGAGACATCAATGCACTTAGCAGATATCACTGTTTATACAGTGTGTGTCTGTGTCTTCTGTATTCTTGTTCCCTTCTGCATTAATAGATCTGGGATTGGATTAAATATGGCAGCTTGGAGTCTGGCACATCACACTTCACAGTCTCAGCCACTATCAGCTGATT
This sequence comes from Lophius americanus, assembly GCA_037951165.1. Classification (NCBI taxonomy): domain Eukaryota; kingdom Metazoa; phylum Chordata; class Actinopteri; order Lophiiformes; family Lophiidae; genus Lophius; species Lophius americanus. The sequence goes on from JBBDHG010000037.1 coordinate 3,821,512, forward strand.
ACAAATTACAAAACCGGCTCCACGTAATGACTTAAGATGTCCTTGCCAGACTGGAGGATGGCAACAGCACACACACATACACACACATTCACACACACACATAAACTCATTGGCGATGTGCCTATTCATTAACATTCAATCAATCAATAACTATAAATGAGGCGCAAACCAGTTTACAAGCCTTGGCAAGCTAATATGTGTGTAGATTTCGGTCGCTGGATTACATCACACTCTCCAACAAATAAGAACCAGTCCAACATTTAGCCCACATTACCACCACACCAAATTGGTTTCCATTGAGTTTTGAACTATTGTGCAAATCTGGTAATTCGTATTCTGTCTCTCTGATCATAGCAAATGAATCCAGAATACTTTACATTTGATGTAAATATAGTTTGTCACAATAAGCATTATTATGATGTGATAAATATGCGTTTTTGACTCCAGCCCTGTGTACAGAGCGGTCTATTTCACATATTGGCTCACAAATAGGAGATATTAATGCCACAATTTTTATTTGACTGGGAACTGAATGGTTGATAGCAGTTAAAAAAGGAATATCAATGTTGATTTGACAATAAAATAAGAATGATTTTCTAGAGCTGGGGAAAGGGGCCTCATAATGTGGCACTATCAGGGTATTTAACTTATGAGACAATGTTATTGTGATATGGTACATTCTGTGATATGAGGTTAGTTGCGATAAAATGCTTAATTACACTGAGAACTTAAAGCTCATCTAATCGGTCTAATTTATTGGAACATAACTGAATGTCGAGCTGATAGACTGACTAAAATGTCAGAAAAACCTATCAGGAAATAAATGTTGCCTTATAGACAATATTAAACTACATCCAATATGTCAATGTTAAGTATCTTTTTTTGCCATAACATCTATAACCTGAAAATTATTTCTTAACCTGTACTGCTCAATACAAAAGAAAAACTATTTATAATTGTCATCATTCTTTTTTTCCTTTAAGTTATAGATCCCTCTTTATATAAGCTAGTCACATGGTATGCATAATTTCCCATACAACCAACTCTTACAGCGTTAATGCTTTCCATCCAAGAGGAGGACCCGTTTCGATTTTTTTTGCAGCACGAAAAGTTTGCTACTAAGATTTGAGATGCTCAGAAATATTCAGATGGGGATCTATTACAATTCCCTCATGATGTACTTCTCCGTGAATCTATGGTTGTGCTGTCTCTATTCTACATCTGTCTATCTTTCCAAATACAGCTAAATAGAGGAGATGAGATTGAAATAGTGTGGTGGTGATTGTCACTTGCTGGGTGTGACTGGGTTTGGGCTCCTCTAGACACAGACAAAAGGGATCTGTGGCCAGCTTGACATTTCCATTTGGTTCCAGCCAGCTTGCACTGGCTTTCCCATTAATTTCAAATGACTCCAGCTTTTTGCGTTGTCACACAGCCAGGAATGGTGAATGGGGGGGTTCTGACTCTTGAGCCACGTGCTCAGCTTTATGATGGCAGTACATTATGGACCGGTGTGTTAGTTGGTTGGACGCATTGGAGGGAATGCATACTCATGCGCACACCTGGAGTAAGGGTGAGACATCCTAAATCTATGCATACACACAGTGAGTGCATTTCAGTTCTGGACTCATGGATATTGAGGCAGAGAAACATTTCTTCCATCTTACCCTTTTTCTATTTGCGGACAAAAAAGAAGTGACTCCAACTGAGAAGGGATTGGAATGACCTGTAGGGCCGTGCTGAGATTTGTGTGTTTGTGTGTGCATGTATGTGAGTGTGTGTGTCTGTTTGGATGACCCCTACTGTCTATTTGTGTGGGAGTGCTTTTGTGTCTCAGTTCCCCCGTTGCTTCTCTAACATAACGAGGGCCATTGACGTTGTTTAGTGGGAAAAGAGATGGCACAGCTTGCTCCCTGAGGTGTGTAATGGCTGACTCATCCCACCACTAAAAGACGTGTTCAGATGGACTATCCACCGATTTCATTGTGCTGCTTAACCCTTCCAAACTGGTGGCAAAACATGAGAATTGGCCACCTGCAGGCACCCCGGTTATAGGGCTTCCTCACGGACCTCAATGAAACTGATGAGAAAAAAATATATATATAGCTAACCCTTGGAAGAGAGAAGGAAAGTGAGCCTCACATTTAGTTTTTTTTTGTCATTTGGAGGAAATTGAGGTCTGGCTTTGATGGCTTATCCAGAGGTTAATAAGACTACATGAAAGGAGAACAGATACATTTTAACAGAGGGTGAAGGAAAGTGTGGTCTGTGGAAGGTCAGAGAAAGATAGAAAGTGAGCAGGTTATTGAGAGAGACATAGAGGGGAGCTGCAACCAGGTGGGAGGAGAAGAGAGAGGTGGGAGACAGACAGGGGGTGAAAATCATAGCGTCTTTCAAAGGTCACAGTCTCTTTGTTCCTGATGACAACCATTTCCCTTCTGTTTTCTCTAAGTGTCAGACCGGATATAAAGCAGGGCAATTCATTTATTCACCCGAACAAAAACCAGGAGCATATCCCTTTTATAAACCAAAAAAAAAAGGATTGAAGATAAAATATGCATGTACTGACATGTGTTAAGAGAGAGCCCCAGATGTTACCATGAAGTTAAATTTTTCTCATGTCTTATTCTAAACGCTGCCTTGTAAGAACATGTCAATGTGATGAACACGTTTCACCGTGAGCCAGATGTGTGATCTATGAATTAATGGGGAAAGAGGTCCTGAGCAGAAGAATGACATATAAAGGACAGAAGAGCCAGAATTTAATAAAGATACATATTTAATAATATTAATGTTTTACTTGGTAAGAGAGAGGCCCTGGCTGCTGCCGATAATATTGATGCTACTGCATTACTCTGCCTCTGCTCGCAGCTACAGCCAGTCATTTTTACAGACAGGCCATCCTGAGCCAAAGTTTGTTGGAGATTACTGTCCTTACATCAAGGCTAACCCTGCTGTCCGATTTGGCATTGCAGGCTGACAAACGCAGCTAATCATGTTTAAAGGGCTGGTAAACAATCCGAGCAATTGCAACTTGTCCTTGAATGTTCTCTAAGGTTTTTTATATGAAATTTCCTATTTTAAAAAAAAATCATGAAAACTAAGAGTTTGTTGAGGTAGAAGATAGAGGAGCTCAATGCAGAACAAGAGGAAAATTAAACATTAAAATATAACAGCAAATATCCTTGGATTAATGCATTTCTGCAAAAGGGTGTCAAACAAACATACAGGGATTTGCAGTTGCAATGTTTCCAGTAGCATTTTTGTCAACTGGTCAACAAGAGGATTCACTGCCTCAAAAAAAACTCTTTCTCATTTCACCCCAGTCCTCCTCTCTGGGTTTTCCTCTTCATGAAAAGGTGACACACACACACACCCTTTAACCCTCACTTCCTGTCTTTCCTCAAACTAAACACTGGAGAAAAACCAGAGCTCAAATTCTCAAACTTTTCTTCTATTTGATTTATTCAATCTGCTGCCCATGCTTCAACACAAACCTCACTGACACCCCTTCCTCTTCATCCAGTTTACACCCTCTAATCTTAAATCTCACATGTTGAGAGTGATAGCATCTATGAACAAGCTGGTGCAGAATGACACATCAATCTTGCACACTGAAAATCAATGGCGTCCATCTCTTCATCAAGTAGAAGCTGACCTGAACACCGATGTGGAACAGTGGGGTCATTAGCCGAGAGCATCACTGGCCTTTTCCATTCTTGTGGGTGGAGAAGTGGAAGTGGGGGGGGGGGGGGGGGGGGGGGGGGATGTTTTCAAATTACATGAATGCTGGTTACACTGCTGACTCATTGCAAATACGAGGTAAGTAGCACACCATCATACCATGGAGTACGTGAGCACATGGATGTGTATGCGCCAATGGAGGGAGGGGGGATTCATAGGAGTGAAATGAAGACCCCAGCAAGAACATACATGTTAGCCGCCCAACAGCCACCTACAGTATTTCTTGAATCATTCAGTATATGAAGTGTTTCTCTGAGTTTCTTGAAAAAAGTCCAAAAACCTTGCACTCCTTTACACCTGACTGAGGTGCAAACACTGAAGATGAAATGCGTGGAGGGGAAATGTTAGTGAGAAAAAATATAGATGAAGACTTCAACCTTTATATCACTCAAGCTTCCAATCAAAAAAGACTACATCTCAAATGAAGACAATATATGAATGAATTATACCTAAATGCCATAGTTCAATCAATATTTCTTTGATGGAGCGCTTCCATCTGCTTAGCTCAATGCACCAAAATCCTGATAAAACACAAATCAGTTCACACGTCCGTTTCTGACTGTTCATTAGTGTAATTAAGCATTCATAAAAGTGCATCTAAATCCCTCAACTGCACATTGATGCGTGTGATGTCTAGCCTGACAGAACAGTTTGTAGAGCACTTTAAAGACACACAAACATTGAGAGAGTATAGAACTTTGAAAGAAACATGTGGAGAGTGTGTATTTCATGGAAATATCAATTTAGCATCATCAAAACAAAAAAGATAGAAATGAAACGCTGCTGGTGGTGTATTAAATAAAATGATCGCAAGATTAATTTTTCATGATTCATGGAAGATTAATGGCAAATTGCTAAAAAAAATTAAAGCAGAATTTTCAATAAATACAACTGTAATTGTTAAATAGAAGTATGTAATAATTATAATTATACAATCTTGAAATCTTTTAAATGCATATATCTAGAGGCTCCATACCCGTCATCATTAACAGTGGACTGAAGGGATTTTTAAATGGTGTGAAGATAAAACATTATTCTATTAAAGATGTGAATGGGTCGAGAAGTGTTTAAGTCAAAGAATAACACCTGAGCGCGTGGAGCTGTCGCACAGGTCATGCTATCCCAGACGGCTCATTGCAGCATACACTACGTGTCGTAGCAACGTGTGCTTAGAGAGACTCGCTCCTGTAATCCCAGCATGTCAGAGACTGAGGCAAGAACTCGACTCCATTGTGCTGTTTCCTATGCCACTACACGCCTCTACTGTCTCAGCCAGTGTGGTGTTGTTAGGAGAGAGCAGGAGATTAGAGATTAATTACAAATGTGGTGATTTGTCTTGGCTCCTTCATTTGCGGCTGCCCCACTGGGGGCTCATAAGGTGCTACCTCACCGGTTCTGCTGTTATTAAACTCTCTCTCATACTGCACTGATATACACCTCTCTAAACTCCACTCTTCTTCGTCTCCTGCTTCTGGATGTCCTTGTCTTCTTTATTCTCCCTACTGCTCATCCCAAGCTTTCGGTTCATTATTTTCCCTGGGTCAAACTGTAATTATCTCCTCCCACTTGACTTGTGTAATCTTCTCTCCATCATCATCTTTCATCTTGCGTTTGGCCCTCAAATCTGTGTGCTTGATGTGACCCCCTCTACGTCTGCGGCTTAAAGGTCAAAGTCTGTGAGAAATATACAGACATGACATGAAGTCTCTGTGCTGTGAGATGATTGAAAACCGGCTGCTAATCAAGGTAAAGCCCCCAATCCAGCGCGAGTGTTAAAAACCTGGGGGTCTGTATCGATACTACTCACGCGTGCCACACTCATGAAACATTCATGATTCAGAACAAGCTAAGTCATAATGATTGAATAACTCCAACTTGGCCCATTGAGCACAGCACTGGCATTAATTCAGACAACTACTAGAAGATTGCATTCCAATCTCAGGTTCTTTTCACTCTGGGATTAAACTAGCAGGCTCAATCACACCTGTAAGGATGACTCCAGCTATTTATTTTACTTGTCTTTCCATCAGGAGCACCACATGAAACAAGAATGTACCAAACAATACAGAAAACGGCACAATGACGGAGAAGTTGACACCATCTCTAAATAAATAACCAATAGAAATAAACAAAATGCAAACTGTTTGCTGAACAAACAACATACAAATAACACGGACACAAAGAGCGATATCTAAAATACTGAAATTAAATGTGCAAATTTGAGCCGGCTTATTTCTTGTGTGAAAATTAGGTGGATTTATTGCACAAGCAACAAAAGAGTTTTTAGTCCTACGGCAGAAATCCAACAGAATCTACCGGAATCACAATTATTTTCTTAAATCCCCAGTAGAAAATGAAATGATAGGAGAGAGAAATGGTTGTGCATGACTTGGTTTCCTGTCTGAGAGAAATAATTAAATGACGCTTGATCATAAAGATGGATATTCATTATCAGTGGAGAAACTGCAGCGTTGGCATGCCGGGGCTTTTTTCCACCTTGCATTGTAGATTTGTTTAGAATCAGAACACATGAGGTGGTTGGTAACATCTCAAACTCTTACAAAGGAAATTTGTCCCAGAACTGTCTGATCAAATAGGACAAAATCCCCCTACTGGGTTCATTAAAAGAATAAACTGTGGGCTCACTCTAATCAAATCTCTCAGTATTTCTCCCGTTTAATTCAAATAGTAAGAGCATTCAATTATTTTTTATGCTTTTATTCCAAAGCAGTCAGATGGTTATCTGCCAAAAGGATTTCAACATCTAAGCCCCAGATCTTTTTCAACCCAGCAGTATTTTTCCTCTAACATCTGACCTCCCTGTTTTCTGTCTCTTGAATCACACACACACTTATCAAACACCCTGTGTGATACTGGTTCAGCCCTCATGGATTATGCTGTGAGACAGAGATGGTAAGTGTGTCTGACATTGATTGTAAATGAACCTTTCAGTCAGTAATGACAAGGAGGTGTCATGTCATTAATTCAGGTCATCAGTAGGAGCCACGTAACAGACCCTTGTCTTGTCCTAGAGGTCAACACTCAGTGCATTCTCACATAATCTCTCATGTGTGCATGCATCTATAAAACTTCTGACGAGCATAAAAAAGGTGCTGTTTCAATCATCGTGTGTTAGATTTCTGATGCTATGCTCATACAGTTGATGTTTTTTTCCCTCTTTTGTTATTTTTGAATATGCCCAATTATAGAGAAAGACTAAAGAAACAGAAGCCCAGAAAAATGCATACGCAGCGCCAACGCATGGACAGGTGAATGCCACAAGGTCAGAATGACAACAGTGTGTCTGCAAAGAGTTACACCGTGGACCTGCGGTGCACAGACTCGCTCACACCTGCAGATAAGTGCACAACAAATCAAGATGCAAAGCATGACTCCAGCAACCCACAGATACAGCATCTCATCACAAAGACGTGCAAATTAACACAGAAAGAGAATATGGTCTGATTAGAGAGACACATGGAATACACATACTTGAGTGCACGTCTCTTACCCGGCAGGCCAAGACAGAGAAGGGCGCTATAATAGATAACAGGTAGTGGTCCGAGGGGGCACCCCTGCGCAACCTCAGATGGATGCTGTCCCACACTCCAGGTGCTCCAATTTGGGGAAAAAACCGGGAAGATGTGGCTGTGCTCCATGGCCTGTACCTTGTCCTCTTCCTCAGCTTAGCTCAGTGTCAGGAAGCCCGACCACACGAGGAAACCTCCTGGTCACCGGTTTTGGGAAGAGGGTGCTCTGTCCTTGGATGCCAATAAGCATGAGTGTGTGTACATGTGAGTTTGCGCGAGAAAGCAAAGGTTAAGAGTATGAGAAAAAGGGAACAATTGAAGAGATGGAGGAGAGAGTGGAGGGATAAGGAAACCACAGATGGAGGTGGAATGCCGGAGATGATATGTGTTCGTAGGTGATGGAGAGGAAGGAGGAGGCAAGAGGAGCGGAGAGAGGTGAGTGTGAAGGCAGAAGTGGGAAGGGGAGGATGGTTCCTGAGTGTGTGAGTGAGGGGGAATGAGAGCGAGTCGAGAGTGCAGCAGGAGGAGGAGGAGGAGGAGGAGGAGGAGGAGGGAAGAGGAGTAGAGAGGGAGGAAAAGAAGGAAGGTAGGTGGACATCAAGGGTACACTATAGAGTAGCAAATGAGGGAGAGCGACAGAGAGTGGGGGCTGCAGGTAGGAGGCTGTGGGAGGTGAACAGATGCTCAAAAAGAAAAAGAGGGATAACATGTTTATACCAAAAATACAAACAGACAGTAGAATAAAGAGGAGGCAGATAGGATAGAATAGAGAAGATACATTTAGGGTTAAGTAAACTGTGGACAAGGACAGTGTGTTTGTCCTTGTCATATTATCAATGTCTCTCTTTATTGCATGACTGTATGTCGAACGTGCTTTCCATCATTTAGCCACAAACGAATACACAAACATACGAGTCCTATCATGTTTTCTTAACTCTATTTGCATATCATAAATGTGAAATACAGTATGGATACATGTGGCTGGACCCGTGCGTAGGGGTGTGTATGTGGGATTGGGGTGTTGCCGGCAGTCTAATTTGCTATGCAATATGAACTCCCTTGATCCCCAGCAAAAATGTGCTAATGAGCCAACGCTGACTTAGAAAAACAAACATTCCATTTTAGAAAACAGTTTCTCGTTTGTCGGGGCTGCAACTGGTTTCTTTTGTTTTAATATGCCTTATTTTTAATGCATCTATTGAAGGTTTAGATTGACAGATATATTTTCTGATTCTGAAAGTATACATCATTTTGGTGTTGTGAGTATAATCCGATCTAATTCAAAATCAGTCTGCCGAATATGAAATATAATTTCTTTTAAAAAATCCAAATGAACAGAAAAGAGACATTTTTGTTGATAGGATTTTTTTCATTCTACATGGCTCTATAAGTCCAGTGGTGGAAAATAAATAAATGCATTTTGCTGAACCTAATAATACAGCCTGCGGATTACAATATATTTCCCCTAAAGGTTTTAATGCAATTCCGTATCATTTTGTATTTACAGGTCAGTGAATCCCAGTGCTGCAGTAGTTACCATTGAATCTTCACAGGAAGAAAGTTCCCGGTCCACATGTGTGGAGTTTACATCTTCTCCCTGTGTTGGCGTGATGGCTTCCTCCCTCTATAGCTTAGACATTTTTTTCTTCAGTGATGATGACACCAATCAAAGTTGTTTAATTAATTTCAAAGAGATCACAATGCTGAGTATGAAGCATTTATGCAGGCTGTCCCAGCATACAAAATTAAGATTAAATGATGACTGAATGGACACTCTGAATTCAGTACTTAAATGTAGACGGTTGCATGTCCTGACCTTTCCCACCTCATTTATTTAACTGAAATCTGGTTCTTTGGCGCTGAAATCTCGAAATAGGATTTCTGCGAAATATTTTTGAATCTACTTTTCTATTTGCTGCCATAATTATCAATCCTTAAAAATTAATTCTTGAAGTATGATGAATGCAAAAGAAATAATCCACAAAATGTGATAAGTTTACAGTTATATATACACAGAAAAACAAATAAGCCAGTATTGGAAAAAAAAACAATTATTTTATTAACACAAAACAATAGAAAACTCAAAAACTTCCTTGACAATGACGACAAACTAATGTCTTCTCTCTGTTTTCGGGTTGCTAGCCTGTTATATTTTAGAGTAATGTGTTGTCAGATGGGATGGCCGGTCAGACGTATTTTCATTTCATTGGTATATCTTGTTTTCATCTAGAAATAGAATCAAAGTTCTGACTTTAATGGAGAGTACCTACAGTTCCCCTGCCTTTATTCCCTCAGGTCCAGTTGACCCAAACACCATCGATCTAATATAAACGTGCAGGGGGTGATGTATAATTTGCAATCAATGAACATGTATCTTTACATTAGTTCTTTACACAAAAATGAGTCACAACCAATGAATTTCATGCTGAAAACAGTAATTAATGATAATTTTTCCTTTAGTAAACATTGAAAATGTGTCCTGCAGACCTGAAAACCCCACAAGCTTAAACTAGCATACAAATGAAGTTGCTGCATTGCTTTCATGCTCCATTTTATTACATTACTGGATGGTGTCGTTGCTGTGCTGGTATGAGCTGCTACACCTGGCTGTGCAAGTGCATTTGCTGTCAGGAGAAGCTACATGTGCAGAAAGCAGATGTCAGAGCTGCTTTGACATTGCTAGTAAAACATTGGATCCATTTAGGGAGCAGTCGGCTGTGTATTTGCTGTTTCTGCCTCTCTTCAGCAAAATCAGGGTCTCAGTCAGGTCCACAGTGAGTCCACAGTGAGATGCAGCACATCAACTCAGATGGATTTTTTTGTTGTTGTGAGGATGAATAGAACGCAGGAGTCCCCAGCCTTGCGTAAATCAGGGCCAGGACCAACATGGAGATCAAGGTATGAAAGGGAGCATTTTTGAATGACAGATTTGTTTCTACTGAATGCTACAGGAATCAGAGAGAAATAACAGAGTGGGGATAGGTGAGAAGAGGGGAAAGGAGTAGGCTAATCACATGCTCCTATTACTTCCTCCCACATGTGACCAAATGAGCTGCAGGTGATGCATGGAGGGAGCCCCGCGCTTAAGTGTTAAATTAAACATGATCAGCTGTCGTGAATTGATCACAGAGAAATGTGGGACAGAGGAGGGTGATTCTTCAAAAGTAGCCAGCACTGTTCTGAAAGACCCCCGCAGGGGTAATGCCTTCCTGCTCACCAGTACTTAATACGACATCATCATTGGTCCTTGTCGCACGAATTCGATTACATACAATCGGCTGGCACTTTGATATAGGCGTGATTGTGTTGTGTGCGCGATTCAGTTTTCGATCTAGGACAGCAGGTTCTGTGAATGTGTGAGGGTATTCATTCACGTGCATTCACAATGAGGTGTTACACAGCAAACCAAACCAGAGCAGGTCATGGCCGACACGTATGGTTATGCAGTGTGGTCATACCCCCCACTTGACCTCATTATATCCTGTGGTGATATATGTTTATAGGGTCAATGGGAGATAAAGTAAGACCGGATCATTAGTACGTGTGACTATGTGCGTGTATTATCCCCATCATTACGCACATTTTCCATGGACCTTGTACTGTCAAGTCTTCTGTGGATTGAGCGTTCACCTGTAAGTACACAAAAAGGTGCAAAACTAGACATGTGATAATTAAGGTGGCTGACAGGGTCAAACACACGGCAATTTAAGAAAACACATGCAATCCATAAAGATCAAGCAAATTAGGAAAACATCTTCATCAGTTGGACAACACACGAGCACAGTGATTCATCCCCGGACGTGCTTTTTTAATGCATCGTTTAGTGAATTAAACTGATATTGTACACCAACATTTCATGATATTTTGATTAGCCATGCTAGCTTCACTTAACTCCCGGGTTGGGCGGTCATGTGACCTACAATAAAATATTAATCATTACCAAATAAAAAAACTTAATAATGACCCTAACATGCACAGTACCCGAAGCTAAAACAAAATAACTTGTGCATGTGACGTACTGAGTGTTGCATACACTTACTGTAACTTTAGATAGTATGCATGTTAGGGTCATTATTAAGTTTATTTTGGTTGTTTTTATACTCTTGTTCTGGAAAAAGAACAAACGGTCACAGCAAGAACACTTTAAGATTATACCTACATAGACTACAGCATAACCAAATGTAAAATGCATATTAGAGGTTTATAATCTGACTATTTTTTTTTTATCTGTGAATTTTTTATCTGTGACATGAATGAGTGCTGAAAAGAAACAAGATTCATCCAACTTTAGTATACTAACAAGCTAACCATGACAATACTAATATACAATCCTAGCTTTAACTTAGATAGTGAGTAAAAACTCGAAGTTGAGCCGATAGGAATATCATAAGAAGGGGTATTTGGACATAAACTTGACCTACTCAAGTTTTGGGGTTTCTGAAATCATCACCGTCGGCAAAACCAGGAATTATCACGCAGAGCTTAGCGGTAATCAATCCGTTCTCCTGCTAGCATGGCTGCCGATAATATAAAACCAGTGGCAAAAAGCGAATGGAGACTTCAAAGCTCCAATGTGAAAGAGGTGGTGGCTTTTACTTCTCCAGCCTGTTGAATTCATCACAGGGATGTCATAAAACCAGCTGTGATAAATTAAAGATACTGTCTTTAATGGCTGAGCTATTTCTTCAGTGTTCCAGTGAAATTGAAGCGTGTTTTAAAGACGATCGGGTTATTGAGGTCACATGTGAACGCTGGACGGCTCTCCAGCAGTTTAGAGGTAGTACAATCAGGACTAATGAGAAGGGGAGGGGCATGGGAGCAAAAGAGAGATAGAGTGTGAGACACAATACAAGAGAGGGATAGTTGCATAAAACATGACTGAGAAAGTGATGGATGACTGTTTGCAACGCTCCCCGCTACAACCGTTTGCAAGCCAGCACATGCAATAGGAGACAACGCGTAACAACCACATGTATGAACAGCTCTTGATATCACCTCAGACCGTAATCCCAAGGGAAATTACCACAGCCTTAATTATTTTAACATCTAGCTGCAGCTCTGCAAGCCACAACAGACTTTTCCCACCCATGGATGAGTCTCTCTGGACTGGGCAGTCCAGCTCCTGCCCTTGCTAAATATCAGGGACCAGCTGGTCCGATCAGGATCTTGTAATACCACCGTTATTAGACTTGGGAAATGGAGGCATTTAACACGACTGAAGCTCAGACTAAAGCCCCATGGCCATGTCCGAAAATTACACTGGTCTCAAACAATCCCATTGAAACAAGGTAAACTCCAGAGGAACTTTAGATTTGTGAAGCGTAGCCTTGGTGGCCCAGTTTCAGCAGCTATGAAATCCTATGATTTCTCCACCAAGGAGCCTATATTTGTTTTCTTTATTTGTTGATTTTGTTTTTCTGTTTGGAGGATTATAGAAACAACTTCTTCCTAAAACTCTTTAAACCGATGCTCATAAAATTCGAAGAAGACTTTGAGGGATCTGAATAAAGTAGATTTTACTTCCTCTGTTTTTTCAGTTTCTTTGACATTGCAAAACCGAGTATTTTCAATCTTTCACTATTATATTTTATCTACCTGGCATATTTGGATGAAACCTGGCAGAAAGGCTGGTATGCAGCAAGGAAAATAGCCTTAAGTTAGAAGTGGACTCGAATAAAGAAGCAGAGTTATGAATTTTTCTACTTTTTTTTAAGCTCTAAATTGCAAGTTAGAACTTTTGAATGTCAACTATGCATAAACTCTTTGATAGATAACCAGGAAATTATGAAGAGTGGAGCGTGTACCAAAGATTGAAACCATTGGAATTTGGATCAAATCCAGATTAAGGAGTGGAAAGTCTTATTGGAATTTAGATCGGGATTAATTGAATCAAAACAGACTGTTTGACCTTGGCTGAGGTACATGCTCTATTGAATGTCCCTCTGTAGAATTTGTGTAGGTGTTTGATTGTCACTAAGAGAAACTCTCTAACCATTATTATTTGTTGCGCACTTAAAGATATCTGTGCTTTCAGTTTCTGCAGGGAACTCATCTAACCCTCCTCGCCACTTTGATTTTCACGTTATCTGATTTGTGTACGGCTGTTGACTTTGCTGATGTGTATTTGTTTGCATTGATGCTACACAAATTGATCAGACCAGATAGCATCCCATTTTATCTTCTCAAATGTGCAATCAGGTGGCCCTGATTTTCGTCACATCCCTGGGGAGAACAGCAGTGAGAGTAAATCCATGAAAGTGGTGGTAAACTCCTCCTTATTTAAAAAAGCTGTGTGTGTGTGTGTGTGTGTGAGTATGTGTGTGTGTGTGAGGGTGTGTGGTCGCACCGTGTAACACTGGATTTACAGTCACATGTGCATATACAGAATTTCTGCACCCAAGATACGCTCATACTATAACTAACTTGCACTAACTTGAACTACCATTATGTGAAAATATTGTGATATTGTGATATAATGTTTTGAAATCAAAATCGCACTTAAGTTAAAGTAGAAAAGTGTTAATAGCCAGTTCATTGTTTGATGTTCCCCTGTGTTATCACGCGTCCCAGCCTTTTCCCAGTGTGTTCTCAAAGTAGGTTTTTTCCTAGCTTTTTTGTTATTTCTGTTTGCTCCCATGTTTTTCCTCGTACCTTAGTTTTGATTCAATTATTAAATTAAATTATTTTTCTGCACCTGCTCTGCCTTTGCTGATCTGAGTCCAAGCCTTTCCCCAAAGAAAGTTGGTAATACCAACAAGTCACAAGATAAAGGTCAGGAGAATAATTATCCTTTCCCTATTAATGGTGATTTATAGTAAAAGGAATGGAGAAATCAGAAAAGGAAAAATACTGAGTCTGGATATATGAATGTATGAGTCGTCTGAATTATGAAAGGGAGCCCCAATTAAACACAGCTTTGGTATAAGTGGCCACAATGGCTTAATGTTTGGCAATGGATCAACTTATTATATATATTTATATATAAGGTAAATTTTGATATGAAAAGATTTCAAATAGTCTTAGGGCTATTGCCAGCTGTGGGAGATCACAACCCACGAAGCAGATAGTCAGTCTTTTGGACATTCGTATGCGGCTCAAGTTATCTGAACAAGTCGCCAAAACAACCCTCACATATGACGTCAATCTAGTGTCTTAATATATATATATATATATATCATAATGTAATGCTATTGATCAAGATAATCCTTAGGAGTGAGACGCACAGTAACTATCAGCACCCAGTTTTACCTTTACCTTTAACTATACCATAGTCCAACATTTAAGTAGCATCCATATAAAAGTATAATTATAATAATAATTTATTATTGTAAACAACACATTTTGCCTGTTCTACAGATGGTCATTGTGCGTGTTCATACTGAAGTTGATCTTGATGCTGAAAGCTTATGAATTCTTATGTATTGTTGTATTTTTATTTATTTTTTTACTCACTTTTTTAATATTTTGGTATTTACTGTCAGAACTTATTTATCCTTTTTGCTATTTCAAAACTCAACGTTTGACTGTCTAGACAGGTTTGTTTCCCTCAAGCTGCAAGCTGTATATTTATCTCTCTCTTCCTCAATGTATTTGTTTCTGTCTAACTAGCCTCCTTCTGTTTAGGCTCCTCTTTACCCGTTCATCAGTAGACCAGGAACCTTTCCCTCCAGGCTATCATTGCCTCACAAATGTCAGATCTTGAGCGTTCCCACGGGGCCCCTCTAGGCGTCAGAACTCACTGCTGTTTTGCAAACCACGTCCATGTGTATTGTGCTCCACTGATGCCCAATCCTTCAGTGTGAGAGGCTATTACATTCACACTGCAGTGCATGGAAATGCACACTGTGGTGGCAACAGAGCAACACAAATTGCATTTCTGATAAATCAAAACATGACATTGTGACATTTGGGAAATGGAAAAAAAAGAAGAAGCATAGCATGCTAAGGTGAGCGCTGGTGGACAGGAGGATGCTGAAAATGGAGCCAATTTTCAGCATCCAAAATCTATCTTATCTATCCAATAAAACATGCAGTATGAATTCTTATCTAATTGTAAGAAATGATGATTATTATTATAATAATTATTATCATATTTGAATAACATATCAATGGATTTTTTTCTTTACTTAACCAGGTGAAATACTCTGAACAGAATAGAAATTGTTATGATAAAAAGACATAGTTTATATCAAGGACCCACTTTTGAAACGTCCTAAAATGAATGCAATGCAATCGACAAATATGAATATTGATTTCTATATAATAGTAATAATAATACATTTAATTTATAACACACTTTACATTTGGATCAAATCTCAAACTGCTACAAGGTAAAGCAGATAAAAGCATCAATAAAAAATATAATAATAAATAAAAATATGACAAAAAAGCAGCAATGTTAAGAAAAAGTTATAGGTTCTGCTAAAAAGGAAAATTTAAAACAGATTTTATTCTGTTCTGACAGACTCAGGTCCTTCTGTAAATGATTCCAGTAGGATGGGCAGGATTCCTAAATTCTTATTTTTCTAAATATGTTCTGACTATTATCTAAGGGTATTACTTTCACCCTTGAGAAAAAAAATTGCCCATGCATTTCCAAATAAAACGATAGTTAGTTCCTTAATCCAGAAAAAAAAAAGCCCTTGTTTTCAGAGTTAACGAAATAACTAAGTTCATTTGGGGAAATATGGCAATTGTTTTATTAAGCGAATGCAACCAACTTTCTCAGAATTCTGAGAACAAATTCAGTAGTATTTTTTATTTTTTTCATACCACCCAGTTCCTCTTCCTTACTGTTACTGGGCAGCAGCACCTCTCGTCGACCGCTTCCTCTGGTGGCCATTCTGTGTCTAACAGTGCCTTCCTCCTCATCGACAGTTCCCTCTAGTGGCCATTCTGTGTAATACAGCAGCAGCGTAAAGGCAAGGAGGTGGGGATCTGAGAGCATCTGCATCAAGTTATCATACGCTATTTGAGATCGCTGGTCGTGTCCGAATAGGAGGTCGTGGAGTGTTGGAGAATCAAGCTGCGCCAGGAACGGTATGTACGGACTCCTGGTGTTGTTTTACATCGGTTCTGTGTTGGTGTTCGTTGGTAAGCTGTCCTGATAAGGGTAACCCGGACCGTTCTAATGTTGGCTAACTGTTATGTTACAGCAGCTCCACAAACGCAGCTTTGCTACAGCAGATACGTTACGGTTGTTGCTTCCCGTTGGCCACACCAGCTAAAGCTAACAGGCTGTTGAAATTAACACCCGCATATTAACAAGGCCTTCAGATTTGTTTTATTACTGTGATAAATAAACCAACATGGCAGCAGACCATTTCAAAGGGCCGTATCTGAAAACCTGCACCATCACCAATGACGTCATTTACAGCGCCATAACAATTACACCAAAACAATAGGTTTTTTTTTTTAAATAAATGAATATAATTTAGGGGCATTTGGTACCTTATGTTTCTTTTCCAGAATGGCGGGGACGTTTAATAGATTGATTTTTTTTAAATTATGCTAATCACAGTATTATACCGTTATAGAAGATGTGTAATCTAAATATTTCCTTAGTTGGAATGCAGATCATGTGCATACTATATGTATATATAGTCATTGATATTTTTATTTAACATATGATATGAGTCGATAGATGTATGATTGTTTACTTTTTTATTGGTGAAATTCTGACAACCACAAATAGAAACAACTATGTGAGGAGTGTTCACATCTGGTACGAGAATTTCATGAGAACTTGGTCGCTGTCTTGATTATTTCAAACCATTAATGCACAATAACAATCAAGAAGAACAAATACAGAAAAGGGGCAACACCCTATATGGCTCAGGTGCAGTCCCATCTCCTACAGTGCAAAAGCACAAGCTAAATAATTACCCTCATTCTTATTGATTAACGAATACGCACAGAGATACATTTTTAGGTATTAAACTAAATAAATATAGCCATATCTGCAAAAGCTTTAAAATTACATTGAAGAAACCCTTGGTCAGTTCTAAGCTTTCGTTAACTTAAATCAAAGTCATGTCTAGATCTTTCTCAAGTGTCAGTGTAGCCTTTGCCACTTAAGTGGTTTATTGATGACCAAAGCATATTTCTGAGTATTACAGTGATGCTAATGCTGCAGCCATTATCTTTCAGTAAAAATTTAATGAAGCCCGGGCACTCTTAGAGCTATAGCATATAAACTGCACCCATAAACGTGCAGAACATGTTTATACTGTGGTTAATGTGATGTAACGTGAAATAATATTTTGGAAATGGCATTGAAGATTGACGTCGATGATAATGATGATGATAATGATGAAATAATCTGTCTCTCAAGTGCTGACCAATAGATTCTTGCCACAGAAAGCTCTTTTGACAACCACTATGATATAAAATGCAAAAGAATAACAATGATTCACCTGCAGCCAAAACCGAAGTAAAGGTAAAAACTGAAAGTAAAGAACTTAGTTATTCCTCATCTCATATCTTTCAGTGTTTAATTTTACCTTATTCAATCATCATTTCTCTGATCTACTCCTGTTTGAAGGAGTTCACCTTGATCCCAGCTGCAGAGACCTCTTGAATCAGGTCACGTTGTCACCATGTGCTCCTCAACCACCTCTGCTCTGCTGTGCTTCATGGTGGGAGCTGTGGCCGCCGGTCAGACCTCCTCTACAGGTGAGGTGGCCACATGTATCAAGATGAATCTACAGAGCTCCAAAATGTCTCAGTCTGGCTTTAACCCTTTCACGTCCTCAACAAGAAAAAAAGAATGGAAAAAGTTATTTCTCTGCATATTTTATTTCATTTATTAACTTAATGTCTTAGTCACTCTAAATTTACCATAAAATGATTAATTGTTTGGTCAAAATTAGAGGTGCACTGACTGATCGGCGTCTGATTGATCAGCCCTGGGAGGCTTATTTTGATATGACCAGTGATGGACCGTGCAGCCTCAGTATGGACGGTTCCTTGCCGGTTACACGGATACACATGTATACCAAGATGGTTCATGTTGCAAGCGCACACACGACAAGCCTTAGCTATCATGGCAACAAACATCTCACCAGCTTGGAAATCTTGCACATTGAATGAAGAAAACACAAAGCTTGCTATATTTAACACCAGTAAGGCCAAAATAAAGTGCAAAGGAGCAATCGAGAAAACTGGACAACGATCTTAATCAGACACTTGAAAAAATGAAATATCCCGAGGAACATACCAAATTTCGAGAAGCTAACATTGGCAGAGCGGCTAAAGCTAGCAAGAGTTCCGGGCCAGCCAAGAGCCGGCTATATGTATGTATGCTGTCAATTATGGTTTAAAAAAAAAAAAACAAGATTGTTTTTAAACAGTAGAAAAATCTGACCTACAAAATTATTTTGTGATGAAATTTTGTATTTCATGTAAAATAATCAATTAAGATAAGTTCACCATTACTACCTTCATTATGGAGTGAAATATCTTAACTGTTTTGGTAAAGAATGTTTTTTTGAAAACTACTTGACCCGTATTAGACTTTGTTGGTTTAATCATGTAACAGTTATGTTTAGTAAGTCCTCACATTCTATAATGTCCTAGAGAACATCCTTATATCGAATAAGACTTTCTCAATAGTCATCCTTAATGCCTCCTCCTCGGTGACCCCTTTGAACTGTGGTGTCCCTCAGGGCTCCATCTTTGGACATTAAAGGGTTTTAAGGACAGGAAAGCCTTGTCTTTTCTGTGCAACGAGTAAATGTAGTGTTGTTAAAGTGTTGGGGTTAATCAAAAAAGAGATTTGTACTCAACCAGCTGCTGAATAGTTGTTTTTATCGATTCCTGCTGTGTTTAAAGAAAAATAAAGCAGAGAGAAGTTGTTAGTACTCTCTGAGAGTAGAACAGAACACCTAATGGAGAATTCATTTTCTAATGCAGTGGAATATAAAAAAGAAAAGTGGTAATTTGTGAATCTACAAACCAGGATTAAAGATTTGTGTAGCCTGTCTGTTAGCTAAAGCTGAAGACTGTAGTTCAGTCTGTTGTGACATGGATCTGTCCTCCAGTGTTCTTGGACAAGCAGCAGGCGAGCTCAGTGATCTCCCGCCAGAAGAGGAACACTGATGGCAGTCCCACCCTGGAGCAGATTTGCATGGAGAAAGTTTGCACTTATGAGCAGGCCAGAGGTGTCTTTAAGGACACATACCGGACGGTAAGCTCCAGGACGCCTTTTCTTTGTTTGATCTATTTCAGCATGCAGCTACAGCTGTGTACTCAACATACACATGTTCTCTTGCAGGACATCTTCTGGGCTGTCTATGTTGGTGAGTCCCATGTAAAGATTATTTGCTGCACAGTTGTTAGTAGGGCATCACAACTTCTCATGGACTCGCTGTCTGTTTTTAGATGGAGATCAGTGCACAGAGAAGCCGTGCAAAAATGGAGCCATGTGTTCAGACAGCGTGGGAGGCTACGACTGCGTCTGCAAGTCAGGTTTCACAGGGGTCCACTGTGAAAATGGTGAGGAGTAGATGTTGGATTACAATTGTTTATTCACTCCTGGTATGTGAGTTCTCAAACCTTCAATTGTGTCTCCAACACTTAGACGAGACTATGTGCACCTTGGAAGTGGACAAGGGCTGCTCCCAGTTCTGTAAACCAGGCTACACGTCCTACAAGTGCTCCTGTGCCCAAGGATGGAAGCTCAGCAGGTCGGACCGGAACAAGTGTGAGCCTTCAAGTACGTCTCCAGTTTGAAATTCCAGCTGAATTAAAATAACGTTTTTGTTGTTTGTTTGTTCGTCTCTTGTTTACAAGTATGAACAAACATCTTGTTATGTCTCATTATAATTGGTTGGAGAATATATGAGGCAGCTTAAAAAACTTTTGTTCTGAATTATTTTCATTTCAGCCAAATTTTAAAGTTATGTCTCTGTTTAGGAATGAAAAAAAATCTCTCTGCACAGAAAACAGTGTTGAAACTTGTTCCCCAGAGGCCAATTCTTAGGTGGCTTCTGTTCGATATCTGCATGCTACCACTTGCTCAGATTGGCGATAATTATAACATCTCTTTCCATACTTACATTCTCTCATATTCACCGATTGTGTGCATTAAAGGAGTAACAGCTCCATTAATTAAGGCCTTATCTCCAGCAAGTTTTATGGCCATTATTTCTCAACCGTTGGTCCGATTTGGTCCATAAGATTCAATGGGGGAGGTTTTTTTTTTATTTTTATTTTTTACAAAATATACTGTATTTATGGACATAACTTCACATTTAATTTTAAGAATTCAATCGAGGACATTGCTTGTACAATGCATCCCCTTTATTTCATTGATTTAAAGCTTTCAGAATGTTCTGTTTAATATATTTTTTTCTAAATTGATTCAGCCCAGAGAAAGTGCACGACTAACGCCAGTTTACAGGGTGATTAGCTGCTGCAATCAAATAGACAATATTTCATTTGTTTTCATAATAAAAAGCATTGACAATACATTTAAGGAATAATCTAAGTAGAGAGAGTAATCCTGTCTCGTTCTTTACTCAGATACGTTCCCCTGTGGTAAGCTGAGCAGTCAGAGTCGGTTTGGTTACAAACTCTCCAGCAACGTGCAAAACAACTTTCTAGGGCTTAATTGTTCTTCTTTAGATTGCCCCTGGCAGGTAAGAACACACACTCACACACCATTAATCTCCATATATGTATAAAACCACCATGGGACTAAACAATCAACTTGTGGTCTTTATTTAGTTTTACTTGGCTGTTATTGGAATCATTAGTGCTCTATCCACGTATATTAATGATAGTTGTCGCTTGGCTTTTCTTGGGGAAACACTTTGGAGCAATCCCAGCTCACAGTAACAGAAAGAGTCTTGACAACAGCAAGAACAGATGAAAGATGAAAGTGGTGATAGGAGTGTTAGAGTATATCAGTGTCGAAGACTACGGCCTTCAGACGGCAGGATTAATGAAGCTGGAGCACAAATTTAGTCAAATGTTTGAAAACCGTTAAATTAATTACACATAATAGGGATAACTACAAAATTGTGTAATTAGCAATCCTTGTAATTGAATTATAAAGTATTATTATAATTTGTGTTATCATCATTACAGCAATAATTATTCTGACAATTATTTAATTAATAATTCTGTAAATGGATTTTATTATTCGTTATCTGAGCAAACCATTTGACTTCTTAGAAAACCTTTTCTGCAGTATTTAGAGAATATTGCAGATATATTTTATATGCTCTATGGAATCAAATTACAAGTGTTACCTTACTATTTGCTCCACCTGTGATGATAAAAATTACTGGGACCACAACAGAAAATGTCAGACGTTATGAAGGAATTCAAATGACTGTAGCAAATTAGCCATAACCCTTCAAACTGCTCCTGTGCAGGTCAGCCATTTATGAGGGTTCGACCTCGTCTTGCTAGTTTCATGAGTCAGTGGTGAAGGATCTCGTGGCTGCTGTCATTGGGGTTATTGTGTCGTTGCAGGCTCTCCTGATAAGTTCAGAGTCGGCAGGTTACTGCAGTGGAGTCATTCTGAAGGACAACCTGGTCTTGACTTCAGCTGAATGTGCTAAGAAATACACACCTTTCCAGGTGGCTGTCGGTAAGTAGACCAAAAACCTTTGTTAACCAATAATACTGCGTTTGCATTTTACTTCATGATGCCCAGTAGGATCTACAAACTCTTTCTCAAACTAACACGGCTGAGCTCACGAATAATTGAACTCAAAACTTTTACCATTGTCAACGCTGTCCTTTTTATCATTCTACTCATAATACGTCTCAGGGACGAGTGTGTTTTAATTGTTACTGTGAACCAAAGTAAACACAGGTGAACCCAGGCAGCTCTGTTTGTCCACACACTGCAGTGAAAAGCATGTCCTCTACTGACATATCGACTGTCGACTGACTCCCGATCATGCTAATGACAGGAGAATTTCAACCCTGACCGGCTTTCTTCTTCACGCAATCTCCCGGTACCACCAAATTAGGATTAGTCGCATCACCTGTCAACATTACAATGATTTTGAATAGAATCCTTCCATGTTCAGTGTGTACAAAAAATAGAAGTCTGTGTTGGACATCATATGGACACAACCAGAAAAATTACATTTATGGTTTTTATGTAAAGAATTTCATGCTTAGATTCTTCATTTGTAAATCAATAAATCAGCTTTAGAATATATATTTAAACATTTTCACAATTTCTCTAAACCACCATGCCCATCAAAGAAAAGGGAAATATAGTCATTGGCATGTTCATTCATCAATTGTGTTGATTTAATCTCACAAACTAAACCCTAAATAAACAGTAAACCATACAATGAATGCTTTATAAAAACATTTAAAAACTCAGGAAACCCATTTCCACAAACTTTCTATAGCGATCATGATTTTTTATGCGGACATTTTTTATTTATATTTAAGTATTTAAACTTCTATTTAGAAATACAGAAAGATTGTATTTCTATTGTTGTAAAATATTTTGGACTGTTTACTATAATCTAGCTTACATAAAATGTATATTTTATTTTCTAACCTCTCTCTAGACATTTATTTAAGCATGTCTCATGTTGAAATGTATGTAGATCCTTCCTGTTCACATGATAACTCAAAACCTATTTCATGGATCATTGTATACCCACATAGACCTTAGTGTGAGGAACAACTGGACTGATTTTGGAAAAGATTTGTTGTATATTTCCAAAGCTAGGGGGGAGTTTAGGATGCAGCACCGGACTAACATTTAACCGTGTGTCTGCATGTGTGCTGGAGCTTTAGCTAGACCAACATCATCATCACGGTGTCTGAATGCATTGTCTTACCTGCATGTCTCCAGGCAAGCAGCGAACCAGCTCTGAGGGCGGAGAACAGATGCTGCATGTACAATCAGTTCATGTCCACCCAGGCTACGTTCAAGGCCCGGAAAATGACCTGGCAGTGATTGAACTTAGCAGCCGCATCCGTTTTAGGAAAGAAGTGTTTGCTGCTTGTCTGCCTGAGAAAGACTTTGCAGAGAGCGTCCTGATGACGCCGCAGTCTCCGTCCATCATCACCGGCTGGAAAGAACAAATGCAGGAATCTTCATTTCAGGGCCCACTTACTCTTAACCAACTGGCATACAGTGACCTGTCTCAGTGTCTGGAGACCCACCCTAACTTAATAACCAATAAAATGGGCTGCACCACCCCCCATATCAATGCTGACTGCGTAATGAGCTCCGGCAGCCCCCTGCTCACCTTGTACAGGCAGGTGTTCTTCCTCACTGGGGTGGTCAGCCAGCCTCAAGGAGCCGATTGCTCTAATGGCTACATCTTCCAGAAAGTGTCGCGCTACCTAGGCTGGCTGCAGGTGTTCATGAGTACGCGTTAGGAGACGCATTCAGGAGCCGCATGGATGTTATTCGTTAAGGAAAATAAAGACAAAAGCAGTTTAATGAATGGCTAATGCAGGGAACAGTTTTACCGTGCGCCCGAAACTAAACCTTATTATCCTAATACCATACAGACTATTAAGTGATCGTTGTTGTACACTTCCTCATTTATCCACAAGGTGGCAGTCTGTTCAGATAAAGTGAGAAGCATTGCCTATAGTCTCTAACCAGAAGGTCAGAAGCAGCTTGAGATGCAAAGACTTAATAAGCATGTGTTCTGTGATATGAAAAAAACGTTTGTATAACCTCTAAACTTCGTGATTTTAAGTGACTGCTGTACTGGTTCACATGCACTCTGTAACACTCCAGGTAATCACTCTTCTGTAAATGAAATAAACTGTAATATCACACCTGATGTCAGTTGTGTCATTGATTAAAGGTGAATTATACTGTTTAGTAACAGGAGAAATAGTAGTCTGGAAATTCAATAACAGTGTTTGGAAATAATAATAATAATAATAAGATGTCCGTAGGAGACTTATTTTGAAGAAATGGACCCCTGGATATCATTTAGATTACCCAAATGAACATTATCAGAAAGATTAAACAAAATTAACTTCAACAAAACTACCAAAAAAAATTAATCAAAAAACTAGGAAAACATTCAATAGAACTTATCTTTTTTTTAAAATAAAAAATCAAAGATTAAAAAAAAATCCATTTAAATCAGATGTTTTATATAGAGATCAGAGCCATAATTAATGGAAATGTTATACAATGTCCTAGATAGCATCGGTATAGCACAATCTTCCGAGCAGACAAACAAATAAACACGAGTAAAACACAACCTCACTGGCCTGACCTAGGTGGTAGGTCAACAAAATAACAACAACAAACAACAAAATAACAAATGGGCTCAAACCCAAACTGAGCAGAAATCACAATTTGCATGAAAGTAAGATAAATGATAAAATAGAAGTTCGTAATTGCTAATGTTATACAAATGTAGAGTCTGTGTAGCAACTGATTTAAGATGAAATGGCGGATAGAGGAGTTTCCATTATTGATAGACGCATCAGGTTCTATATCATTCAAAGATTGACACAGACAGAAATTGGTTTTTAATCTGATATTTTCTTGACTGGTGTACAGGCGTTTCCATGGCGACACCAGAAGTCAATATGCATCATGGTGGATAAGTTTTTTTCTTAAGCAAGGATGAAACACTTTTACTGCAGCTTTTGGTAGAGTGCATGTTAGAGTCATTATTAAATTTCATTTGTTGAATTCACAATATTGATTAACGCATTATTCTGAGTCACATAACCGCACAACATGGAATTTAATTAAAAAGTAACACTCTAGCCTAAAATATTATATGAAAAGTTTGTGTATTATATCTATTCTCTAAATGAGGCATTAACAAAGCAATTCCGGAGATGCATCACTTTTAAGTGTCCTCTGGAAACACTTTTGCTCTGTTGTGGCTTATGCAGTGTGTTTTCCCAGATTCTGCGCATGAGTTGTCAAATTGATAAAGATATTTTCTTACTCTGCTTGTGTTTTTTGTATTTCCATGTGTTTTCACAGGCACGTTTCCCCCCCGTCGACCACCCTAAGTTAAGCATGCAAGCATGAGTGTATTAGGTCTAAACACAGCTGATTAGACATTATATCAAGAGATTGTATATTTCATCCTAAATGGCTCACTAATGTGCATCCATGCAAATGGCAGTCCAAGGAAAATCAAGGAATTGTATCATCATTGTAATTTAGCTATTTATTTTTGTTTTAAAAACATCTGTCATGCATAATTCCTCAAATAATTTAAGCCAATTCTATATTCAGATCTCCTGTTTTAAATGTAAAAACTTAGTGTTCCTAAACTGGAAACAACAAACTCATCTGGTTCAGTCCATTTGCAATTCCAATGTAATTTAATTCTTACAGGATGATGGACTGTAAACATTAAAAATTTAGAATTTATTTTGTGTAATATCCCCGAACAGTCAGGGATATTATAATCCTTCATGTTAACTAAAAAACTATTTCATGGATTATTTTTAAATTTTATACCCACATAGAACTTAGTGCGAGGAGGAACTGGATTGATTGATTAAGGTCGGTCATATATTTCTGACACTAGGGAGAGCTTTATTTCCAAAAATCTTCGAGGCATAATATTGAGCGTTGGTCTGATTTAATCCAAATTTGGTGCCTATGAATCGACTCGAGGAGATCTAACTTATATATATCGTATTTTACTCATTTACACACATAACGTTATATTTAATTGAAGAGTTCAGTCAGGGGTATTGCTTACAGAATGCAGGCAATTGGGGTATTTTTTGGGGGCTATACCCCCTTGCTGTTGGGGCATACAGCATAGGAAAAGTATCCTAGGCTCATTATCACAACCTCTAAGACTCATTGTCTGTTTTCAACTCTTCAATGACATCCTGTGGGGGGGCACATGGATGTAGGAGAGCGTTGATGGAAGTTTTTGTTCGTATGTTGAGCATGAATGAGCCTTTAGATAGCAACAAGTTTGTTGTATAGCAAGTCTATATAATGCATTTTCTATCTACCAAAAGTGTTTTGCGTTGAGAAGAAAAAGAGAAACATTACTAAAAAAAAAGTTTTAGATCCATGTGGTTGAAAACATGCTGAAATAAAAACCTCAAACCTGCAGTTTTGATGTCTTGGTTCTCGGTGACAAATCCCACGATAACAAAGTGGCCCTGACCATGATTCCCAACTAGTCCTTTACCCCCTTTTTTTCCAGACCATTTCGCTGTCATTTACCTCTGAGTTGTCTGGCAACATTTTCCCACAGACAATCACCCTCTGCAGGCTTCTCACAGGCTCACTGGTTAACAAGGCCAGGCTATGCCATGCAGAAAGAGAAAGGGGGATGCAGAAGAATGGTCAAGAGAGAGTGAGAGAGTGAAAAAAAAAACCCTGGCTTGCCACTTTTGGTCGGGTGCTTGAAAAGGACAGCCTTGAAAGCTGGGGCCCATGTTGGCTGTTGCCATGGTACTCACCTAGGAGATGGTTCCTAACTCTCAAAAATGGCTCCAGTCCTTTACTGGGCCGTCCAGTGGAGATTAATTTGAGTGGAGCTTCTTCCTGCCTGAGTCTGGTCCTGTTCTCTGGTCCTGCCAGCTCCTTTTATATGCTCAAGCTTACATATACACACAGACGATAAACTTAATCTGCACTTAGATGCTGAGTTTTACTTGCTTAAGTTCTGTTCACTTAAGATCTTATTGCCTGAATTTAACTGACAATTTGAATAAATGGAGAGATGGGGACGCGGTGTGACTACACAGAGGGGGGAATGTAGCAGGAGAGGGGGGAAAGGGGTCAAATAAGAGATGTTTGACAGGCCGAAAAAAGCAAAGAGCTGAAATGGAAAATGGCTGATGGTTGAAGAGCAGGCTAAAACTAAGAGACCAGGGATTTGCAGTGTTGACACAAGAAATAAAGTAAGTCATTGTGTGGATGGATTGATGGGCCTACAGTTTATGAGATATGAATGGAAATGCCTCAGAGAGCAACGTTAGCAAGGCCATTACTGGTGGAGGGTAGTGAAAGCACTCAATGCCAAAGCTTTCAGTCTGGACTCAAATCAGATGTTGGTGTTGCTGGTTAAAATTACTGCAAAGTGTTGGTTGAATTTCACCACAGGGTTTCAGGATTGTAGGCACATCTGCTCAATGTCCTACTAAATCGATTAATCCTTCACTCTCACCAAACCCATAAAATGGTTCCATGCTGTGAGCACAAATCCTCATTCCCCTTTGTGAGTGTGCACGTTTGCAAACATGCTTATTGGTGTCTTGTGAGAAGAAGGGGGGTGACATCCAATGGCAGCCTTTGAGAGAGATTATCCGTCTGTTTGGTTTCTGATTCCACGCAGGGGGGGGGGATCAGTCTGTCTGAGGTGGAGTCTGGTGCTATTTGTCTAATGAGAACACCGCTATCTATGACGGCATGCCTATCGTCTTGTCCAGTACCACCCTTACCTAAAATTTACAATTCTGTGATGACTAGTGGACCTGCTCCTGATTTCCTCTATTGTTTTTATGTATTCCATATGTAAAGGTCCATTGGTAAAATAAGGCCAGGTGGGGGGTACACTGTGAGTTCTCTCCCTGTCCTTCTCTTTTTCCTGAGCCATCCCAGAGCACCACCGCAGAGGAAATCTGACAGGAGAATGAATTCTTGCTCTGGTGAAGTTCTGTCCAGTTCATCCAATGACATCTAATTGATGGGCCATGGTCGGCTTCCGGTTCTGGAGTGATTGCTCCCCAGAGGAAGAGATGATGTGCTCTCCGCCCACGATCTCGAGGGAAGGGGTTAGATTCGGGCAGGAATTGGGGCGCTCTGAAGCTCACGGCCAATACTGCCAGTCTCTTTCCCGGTGCGCCTGCTGGGAAGGAGGCGGGCGGCGCAGACACAAATCCTCTGGGCTGCCAGAGGATGTCTATCCAAGAATCTACGGTGGCCTTCACATGTCAAAAATAATGAACTCTATAGGTACAGGTAAAAGCGTATATGTTAGATAAAGATGTGATTTATTGTTCTGAATTGTGGTAGCATTGACTGTTGTGTTGGGATCCCTGCCCCCCCCTGGTCAGGGGGTGAATCAAGGAACAGTGAGAACTCCAGGACACAGGAAGTGGCGCGCTCTGAGCGATGTAAAGCCACCTTCATCCCCTCTCCTTTCCGAGCTGACCCAGAACCAGATGTGGTGAACTGCCTTGAAGAAATGTGGCTGGCGGGGGGCAGCCAGTACCAGGGAAAGGGATCCTCCTGCACCATGCAGCCATCCCTTGCCCACTAAGATAAAAACAGTTGGCTAGCAGCGATTTATTTATTATCTTTTTCTTCTTGTTCATCGGTTTTTAGAGTTAAACTGTTACTTCATCATCCTTTTCACAATCTAAAAACATAAAAAAAATCCCTATAACGCATTTGCCATTCATAAGGAGGAGAACTTTCTCTAACCATCTCTATATTTAGAGAAACGGTTTGTAGACTTACAAAGACATAGTTGATCCAGCTCAAGCACTAACAACTGCAGCCAAACACTTCTTATAACTACCAATCAGTCGCTAACATTACTGTGGAACATTTGGCCCACTCTTCTTTCTTTTGTGAGCAGGGCCTGCTGTTTTCAGGTCCTACTACTGCATCTGAATAAGGTTTAGCATCAGACTTTGACTTGACCTCTAACCTTTAATCTCATTAATTTTGAGAACGTCGGATGTTTGATCATTGTCTTGCTGTATGTTCCAGTTGTGCTCGAGCTCAAACGAACACATGGATCCATCCTTTTCTTTTATATTTTTATAGTTTCTTTTATATTTTTTTGTCTTTTATGATTTGTGATGATGTGATACAGGTCAGTATCAGATACTATTCAAGAGTAGAATAAAACTGGAAAATCAAATACTTTTTATAGCACGTTATTTCCCTTCAGGACTTGACAGACGCAGGAGCTTTGTTTTCAGATAGGATGGCAAAGCTTCTCACAACCCATCTGGGCCACTCTTCCCAAACCCGTCTCAAACTATACCACATGCCAGACACAGCAGCTTCAACTTGGTTTGATCATTGTGCAGGATTGTGGAGGTAACACGGGACCTCAAGAGGAGTTGAGAAGAAAAAGAAAGTCGGTCTTTGGAGATTTGTATATTTCTGTGTCTTGTTCACAAGGCTTATTTTTTGGCAGATCCAACCCATGCGCCATTGTAGCTTGGTGTGTTAGCATGCTAAAACTTGCTAGTAGGCATCATGTTTTATCGCTTTAAATATTTATGAGTAACCATGTGAACATTTTTTTGATACAAGCTTCTACCCTTTGATGTTTACAATCTTTACAATGTTTTCCACTGAGACAGAATCAGATCCCTTGTTGTAACAAGGTGCAACGTATATAAATTGATATACAAAAAGGAACAATAATTAAAAATGTTTATACAATGTTAATCCAACATATGTATTAATCAGTGCAGCAAATTTGATACCAACCATGGCTTTGACCCACTTTCTTGTGTTTCCTTTCGGGGAAGCTTCCTCCCATGTGATAAACCTGCAACCCCTTTTTTTCAGCAGGTCCTCCAATTCTCTGACACTCACCAGATTCAACAATAAATGTTACTGACACCTGCTTTACCAGAGGCTGGCAACTCTGATGTGTGGCGGGCCATCTCTAGTCCCTATGTAGGCCATTCCCGGGCCAGAGGGGACCCCCTCTGTAGCCCCCTGCGGAGAGCATTAGCCCTCTCCCTTTGGGGCGGTTGCCAGGGGGGCTGTCTCTACTACGTTGTGTTGCAGGTCTGAGTGGGTCTTTGGTCGGCAGGGTCTTATGGCTGTTTGCTCAACTCATGCTTGTGGGTGGGGGGGGGTTGGCCCCTAGCAGGGCTGGGGGCCACCATCGCCTGTCCCACTGTGGGTAGGTCCTCAGCCCGGGGGGTTCCCTCCATGGCACCTGGGTGACTCTCACTGGGAATGTGGTCTCCATGGGGCAGGTGGCCTCAGGCCCTTCCTGCTCTGTCGGACTATAGGGCGCTATGTTAGTCTGAGTCCCTTCCTGCCAACCACTGGGAGTCAATGTGTTGTTATAACGACCCCAACTACAAGGTCATACTGTTAAGATTATAATGCTGATGTCTTTGCATATCTTTTACTGCTGTGATGCATGTGATGTTTTTTTTGTTTTGTAGTTACTCTCGCTGTTATTCTGGCTGAAATATTATTCTTTTTAATGGTATGTGGTCATAAACATACAGGGAAAACGCCAAATATGACCTGATGAGGCTGTTGGACTAAATGGCTAAAGGTATAAATGTTCAAGAACCACCAAAGTCATCCTCTGGCGAAGATGAATGTCTGCTCTATCTGTATGGTGGCCAACTTCTGTACAACTTCACACCATCACAGGACAGACAAACAGAAACAGAAGCATTTAAAAACAATATTTCGGCATGTGGACATGGGGACTGGATGTTAGAGTAGAGAGTTAAAGGGGAGGTAAATCCTTGAGCTTTATTCCACTGACCTCTCCCTGACCTACTCGGGGGTTAACTCCTGTTTAGAGCCATTGAGAAACCTGAGGAGCCAACAGAAAGCTCTCCAAGGCTCACTGAGTCAAAACAAGTGTGCTAAAGTCTGCAAGGTTGTTTTTCAAGTGGCAATATAAGACTTTTGTATTTGTGCAAGAAATGTATGAATGTCTTCGTCCTCCAGTTAGAGAAAATACAAGGTCCTTACAAGGTCACACACAGACGACCTTTCATATCTAATCCTCATTCTTTGGCCCCTTGGTACTTTGAAAAGACATGACCTCTACAGATTCTTTTATAATTCTGAGCGGTCAGTGACAGCCGGAGGGTTTAAGTCATGTGATGAACAGACGAGGTCGGCATCTTTCCACTTAAAGCATTATCTACCTTACCTTAGTGACCAGCACAGCCAACAGATTTGACAACACAGCCACAGCAAAGGCAAAACGAGAAATTAACAGCAATCTAAAAAATAAATGATTACAAATAAAAAATGTAGCTTACAAAAGTCATCTGAGAGATGAGAGCTATAAGAACTGTCTCTTGAACATATTCTGTGTGAGAAATTCTGTCTGTGATAAATGTCACAGTTTCTGCAAATAAAAACCTGATGACTGTATTTAATGAAGGTACTTAATGACATGGAGGGAAATAGGGAGGGTCTAAAGGGAAATGATGCAAGTTCCCTGGTTGATCGCCTCTGATCACATTTGATCTATTAACAAGAACAATAGTAAAATTAATAATAATAACAACAATGATAATACAATTATAATGATTATTAATAATTGTAGAATTTCTATTTTTGCACCTGCTGCGATTGTTGTTAGTGTACATGTCTGTGATTCTTTCTTGTCATCACTGACTCTGCTCCTCTCAGCAATATTCTTGTGTACGATCAGGGTGTGTCCAACAACAAGTCCGTCTCCATGGAATTTTCACTTGTGTCCCCCCTCACCAATTTGAAACACATCAACCCAGAAACCACGACAGTCGACCTCCAGCATCTTCTTTCTGCAAACTTTGTGTCAATGAATGACTCAGTGGATTTCTACAATAACTCCCTGAGTAGCATCCTGGATAGTCTAGCCCCTGTAAAAACTAATCCGAACCCTTCTCCCACTCCGGCCCCTGGTTCACCAGCGAGCTACGGAAAATCAAGGCAGTTGGGCGAGTCCTTGAGCGGCGTTACAAGGCTTCAGGTCTCACTGTCCACAAGCTAGCCTTTTGGGAACACCAAAAGGTCTACTCAAAGTCCCTTCCTTAATCTTCTAAAACCACAAACTCCCCTACTTACAGAAATGACAGAAGAGCACTATAATAATTTCATGGCTTTCTTCAAATCATAAATTGACTCAATCCGTTCTGTCATTTCTGGTTCCTCCACTCTACCTATCCATCTGCTTACTCACAGTTTGTGATCTCCCAGCCTCTAAAATGCTTTCCAGAAATCTCACAGCAAGAGGTTGAGTTTATCATCAGGACGATGAAACCCTCCACCTGTGCCCTCGACCCCTTTCCTACAGCATTAGTGAAAACTAAAAACACTTCCATCAGTCCCCTGATCACCGCTGTAATAAACCAATCCCTCCAGGCCGGCTTTGTTCTACCTGCCCTTAAAGCCGCCATGATCAGACCACTCCTCTAAAAAACCTACTCACTTTCCAGAAGTTTCTGCTAATTACGGGCCCATTTCCAAACTCCCATACCTCTCCAAAGTTCTGGAAAAAGTAGTTGCTGCCCACCTCCAGGACCACCTCAAATACAAAATTCTCTTTGAAACCTTTCAGTCTGGTTTCCTTCCTGCCCACAGCACAGAAACAGCTCTGCTTAGAGTCACAAACGACCTACGGATGGCAGCAGATGCTGGTTCACCTTCCATCCTTATTCTCCTTGATTTGTCTGCTGCCTTCAACACTTTGGACTATGGTATACTCCTCACCTTAAGTGATGCTGAAAAGCTGGTCCGTTTGTCTCCTCCATACTGGATTACTGTAGCACACCTGTCATTGGGATCCTTGATAAAAGTCTTCAAAGACTACAGTATGTTCAAAACAGTGCTGCAAGGATCCTGATGAGAGTGTGTGAACACAAACACATCACCCCCGTTCTTCATTCACTTCATTGGTTTCCCATCTCCACCAGGATTGATTTTAAGATCTCTCTCATCACTCACCAGTGCATCCATGGTACTTCACCCCTCTACGTAAAAGAACTCCTCAACCCACTAACCTCAACACGATCCCTCCGTTCTACCCACTCATGCCGCCTCCTCCTTACCTGGACTAAGCTCAGCACGATGGGTGATCGGGCCTTCTGTTCTTCTGTCCCTCGTCTGTGAAATGCTTTTCCTGACCATATGAGGTCTCCACAGACGACTGAGACTTTTAAAAAAGAACTTAAAACTTTCCTTTTTAGCAGAACCTATAACTTTAATTAACATTGCTGCTTTTTGGTCATATTTTTTTATTGATGCTTTTATCCAAATGTAAAGTGCGTTATAAATTAAATGTGTTATTATTATAACCTTTTTCTCCTCACCAAACACCATAAATTGGCTAATTTTACACCCCTGAAAGATACAAGGCAGTCTGTTTAGCATGTAGCGTGTTTCTGGAAGTGAAGTGTTTATACTTAGACTCTGTCCTGCTTATTTTGAACACCTGCATCCTGTCATAGTGAATACATCCTGTGAGGTCATAGGCTCTCATCCTGATGCTTGTCAGTGGAAACAGATGCAGCATGTGGCCCATATGTCTGCCACCCTGCTGTCATTTCTGAAGTTCAGTGTGCGTAGCCAAGATTCGGTCAGGCAACGTCCGGGAAGCAAGGGGACATGTGATGAGGGGAAAGCTAAGAGAGAGGAAAAGACAAAAAGACAAAAAAAAATTTTGTGGGTGGCAAATAAAAAAAAGAAAGAAAGAAAGAAAGAATGATCTCACCATTGGAGGAAAAATAAATAAATAAATGTAGCCAAAGGGAATAATAACCAAAGGGAAATATGACTCTGTTGTTTCTGTTGACACACGCAACACAATGTGCTTTCCTCATGAAAGGACAATAATTCACCTGGCAGAGCCACAGTTAGCCTACTGACTGCATGTAAACTTCTATTAGCCATCGACTGAGCCAAGAACATTGTGACACAGAGATACCTTGTCACCCTCTGTAGTTACTGAAGCAGGAGTGGAATACAAATATGAACACTGACACACACTGAGGAACAATTTGTCACATGGCTACTATGCATGCTCAATGAATGTGGAGAAAATTTACCAACAAGAAAATCTGTTTGCAAGGGAATACATGCCCCTTGCTGCTGGAAAGACTCCGTTTGACCAACAAAGCATGTGTGCATTTTGTTCAAAAGAAAAAGAGGTGTGAAGTATAACAAGTTTGATGCTTTCGATAAGCGATAGGAAGTGCGTTGTAGATGAAATAACACGACTAAAATAAGATTTAACAGATTTGGACAAGATCCTACGATAAATAAAAAACAAATACTATTGACAGTTTCACACCCAATAATGTCACCCAAGTTTATTATTCATATGGATTTCAGTTTAAGTGGACCAGTTGATAAAATTTTTGAAAATAATTGCTCTAGTCATCAAACTGTGGTAAGTCCTCTGGTATGATGTGTATGAAGGTTAACTCTCACAGAGTTAGTTCAAATCTGGCTCAGGTGTTATTTATTTATTTATTTATTTTATATTCAATTATTTCATTGCATATTTTATTTTTTGGGGGTACTCTTAATTTACCATAAAATTGGCGTATTGTTTGGCTAAGCATGTTTTAAAATGAAAGAAATCTGACTTTTAAAATAATTTTGTTAAATAGTAAATATTAATCAAAACTATTTGTATCTTTTTAGAGTTTTTTTGGTTTTATCAAATCACATAAATCTGTTTAATGAGTCCTCCCATTTTTTTAAATGCCAAAACCAATTTACTTATTAAATAGGACTTTCTAAGTAGCGGTTGTTAATGCCTCCTCCTTGGTGGCCCCCTTTACCTGTGGTGTCCCCCGGTGGCTCCATCCTTGGTCCCATGCTCTTTAGTATATACATGCTGCCGCTAAGTCATGTAATCAACAGGTTTAGTGAAGTGGCACACATTTTTTATAAAGAAATACAGACTCAAAATGTGCTCAACCAAACACCAATAGATCCTATGTCATCCGCGAACATCATAGTGCTTGGACACTCCAAGCTTTTTGTTTGCTATGGTGACTGTCCATCACCATAGCAAACAAAAAGGGGCTCAGGGCCCATCCTTGCTGCACTCCCAACTCCACTTTAATCCCATCCATGTCTCCAACTGCACACCCCACCACTGCAATGCTGCTCTCATACATATCCGGCACAATTCTAACATACTTCTCTGTAACTCCAGACTTCCTCATGTAATAAGACAGTTCCTCTCTCGGCAGTCATTCTTACGCTTTCTCTAAAACCCCAAAGACACAATGCAACTCCCTCTTGCTTCTCTCTACTTCCCCATCAGCACTCTCAAAACCAACATCACATCTGTAGGGCTCCTTTTTGGCATGAAACCATACTGCTACTCTGAAATTGTCACAACTTTTCTCAGTTTGAGGGGTTAGAGCCGTCTGGACCCTTTGCTATCTACCGAATTTGCATTGATTTCCTTCTTCCTTTAGTTAGCTATCAACAGCTGCTAGCTGCTTTTTAAATGTCCTTGTCATTTGTCAGACACATTTAATGTCCCCAGAACCACAAATCCTATCTTACCTTCTTATCCTTCCTCCATCCTACCACCCAGTAAACTTTCAGGCTTAGGCAGAAGTCCAATTTGGCAGGTTTTTCTCCATTACAACTCCATTGCATTTACACAGGATGGCTGCATAGAGTAAAGGCGTCTGTCTGTGTGAAAATAGCTAGTAACTACTGTTACAACCTCAAACAAATCCTCATTCAATAAGTTGATTGTCCTTTTTTTAGATTTATGTTATCAGGTACAACTCTCTCACTGCTGGTGACAAAGATGATGAGATAAAAGACCGCACTGATGAAGAGCCTCCTGATCAAAATGAGGGAACCATTAATCTCCTCAGGAGCAGGGACCCCTCCTTCTTCTCAACCCCCTCTTCCCATGCTGTCCCTCTCCTTGTCTGCACCTGTCAGATTAGTCCCACATCCTCAGCTGCCACTCCAATTGATATGCCGACTAACTGGTCAGAGCCTGAATGTCATTGCACTTTGCAGGACTTGAGGGATTGAGGCAGGACTGAGAGCGGACACAGAAGGAAGGATTTCCTTTTTTTCTCATAAGAATAGACCAGTGGCAGCATTTTGAGCACCTGTTCAAAGGTGTCATGGCCGCCATGCTCTGCTCCTGCGTATCTTAATAGTATTGGGATGGTGCAGATTGTAACAAAAATGCCATAAATTATCCCCCCTGGCTCACATCCCACAGGGATTAAAGCCAGGATGAAAAATAGGGGTGGTAGTGAAGGTGGCGGTAGTGGTCTCCATCATTGAAAGCCTCAATGTAGATGGATTGCAGCAGCTGAGGAAAAAGCATGTGACCATAGCTAGACATAATAAGTACCACAGCTTTTTGTAGCCACATCAAGTTCCCATAAATAACTATGGTGATCCCGGTAATAAGGCTGGATTGCTTTCAAAATAAGAGCGCTATCCTTTAAAAAAAGAAAAGCACTGTAACAGTGGCTAAAAATAGAGACATTGGAATTGAGAGTCGACTATATTCAACATGGTGACTGAGGGATGACCCTTCTCGAGACTTGCTTTGATTATTTACATTGTAAAATCGAAGGGCAGAGTAGTGCTACCAGGTGTATGATTTGAGATGACATGATGGCTTTCAGCCATCGAACAAACACATTGGTGTCAGAATCAAGCATCAAACAGCATTTTATGTTTCATGTTTTGAAAATAACATGACGAAAACAATTACTTACCGCCCATGTAACAATGATCTGGCTGGGGGCTGCTCACAAAATGTGTTGGCCCCATCCAACCGTCTTCCTGACTTGATCTGTTTTATACAGACATAGATTAAGCTCTGCTGCTATCTCCTTAGACTCCAGCCAGAACAACAACCAGCCATAAATCCTGTGTGCCTTTTTTACTGAACAGCAAGGAGCAGTAAAGGTGCAACGACCTGCCGTTAAACCTTCGTAACCCTTATACACAACTGTGAAGCACAATAATAAAAGTGAATCAATCCTGCCTTGAACATGTTGTGTAAAGGGGAGTGTCCCTAAGCAAAACACAGAAGTGAATGTTCCTCCTCTATTACTTATTGGTTCCTTCTCAGAAAAGGATAATAATCACATGAAGATGGTTTGATTTGTATTTTTATGTGAAATACTTTAGTCTTATATTTTAATCTGAAAGTTGCAAACGGAAACGGAAACATTAATAATTTGACTTGACAGCGTGGTCGTATTTTCTATGCTATAGTGCGGTAGATGCAAATAGAGCGCAATAACGTGGAAATAAGCTGGTCTAACATTTATAGCATATAGCTTGTGACAGTGGCACATTAAGAACTTAGAGTAAGGCAGTGGACACCGCACGTCGGGGAAAGAGAGGCCCTCGGGAAAGGATTTAATGGTGGTCCCCCTTTCGGCCACCAATTAATATATTGGAGATAATAGAGTAACAGGGAGACAGAGAGAAGCCAAGGGGCTGGAGCGGCTCTGGGGAGCTGTCACTTTTCTCTCTCTCTTTCCATGTGTGTGTGAGAGAGAGTGTGCGCGCGCTTGCGTATCTGGACGGAGAGGCGCGCGTTACTCGGAGCGCCGCGTTGGTGTTGCGCTCAGTCGGTAAATGTGCAGCATGGAGCTGTGAGCGTCAGTCCGTTCGTGGCAAAATCGGCGCAGTAGCACAAGGAACGGATCATTTGGGAGGCGCAGCCTCTGCGCAATACAGGATTTCCCCTCGGTGTGCGTTTTTTGGCATTTGCTTTAATAAAAGTTCCTTTTTTTATTGGTGAAGAGGAGGGACAGTCCAAGATGCGCCCGACCGCACAAAGGATTTAGGGGCAAAACCACTCAGAATATCTTCCTTACTCCAAGCCTTACAGCTGGTGTGGATCCGCCATGACCCGGTATTCATACCCTCTCTGTCTCTGATTATAACGGACGCGGATTGAACTACCGGGTCCCTCTAGTTTCACACCAGCAGAAGGAGGAATCATCTGGGCTGATCGCGCAAAAAACCCATGTGGATGGAGAAAGACGGTGAGCGGAGCTGACTCCGTGATGTGACATCTCCACGCTGTCCAGCCGTGATTTCTGCGCTCCTGCCTTCATTCGCCTCTGGATTTGTTTACATCGTCTAAGGTACATGCTGCTCCCCACGTAGCCCGTATACATTGACTGTTAACGGAGGGTAGGTATATGTTATGTGCTCGTGTGTGTGTGTGTGTGTGTGTGTGTGTGTGTGTGTGTGTGTGTGTGTGTGGGTGGGGGGGTGGGGGGTTCACAGAACATACGAGAATTCATGTCTGGGTTGGTATTGCATTAAGGTTAATCACCACTGAGGTGGAACTTGCCTCGCTGACATTGACTTGATAAATCCAATGCACCATCTCTACCCGTAGGTGTGTGGAGCCGCACTATTGTAGACGTGCTGCAGAAACGTGCGTTCACACTTGCTATGTTTAAGGCATGCATATTTAAGCACAGGGTTTGTTCTTGGTCTAACAAGCTTACCTTAAGACATGGAGGACATCGACCGATGTGGATTTGAGCCACTCTCTAGCTGTGGCACGTTTTTCTCACGATGTTGAATAGGTTGGTCCCTTTTAGCTGCGCCTCCATTTCATCCTGCCATGAACGGATATATATCAATGTTGGGATGTCAATCCCTCCTCTGTTCTTTAGCTTAGAGGTTAGATGCCAATGCTTTATTTTTGGATCTCTCAAACACCTCAGTAACAATGGTCCTGCTGCTGCTCCCTCAAACAAACACACTCTGGAACCCTCTAGGGACCTTCCCATGTGGTATTGTTGAGAGCGATGGTGAAAAACGAAAAAAGAGCATTCTCTAAATGCGTGTTTGGATTAAGTTGCTCCTGAGGTCAGCTCACACCAAGGGGGTCCCCCGCCCCTCCCCAGAGCCAGGGCCCTGACTGAACAAGGAGAAACTGCACTTCAATGTTCACTTGAGTCCATTCAAACAAAGGAAGTAAGTTTTGGAGTGGGAGTCAATGTATGGATTGACTTTGAGTTGGTGAGTAGATGAATGATACAGGAGACTCTGCCAGTGTGTGTGTGTGTGTTTCTGTACTGCTCTGGGGCCTATTTCTATTTCAGAATGTTCTGTTTGTCCACCATTGATCAATATTCAGGACAATGGAGCCTTTTATTCTCAGGATGTGCTTCATGAGTTAGTTAGCTTCCTCGTGGGAAAAGACGATGCTACAGTTTCTCCTCAGGGTTGCTGCCATATGTATATTGTTTATATGTGTGTATATGTGTGAGTGTGTGTTCAGTCTGTTAATGAACACAGCTGAGTGTATGAGCTGCATTGACTATGCTTACATGAAATCTTCCCTCCTTTTCCTCGCGCATTTCTGTTCAAAAACTCTCGCCACCCCCTCCCACGTTCATACACACTCACACAAATATACCCACGCATGCACACACATGAACACACATGCTTAGGGCAAAAGGCGTGCTCCAATTCTTTATTTTCACATCCGGCTGTTCCTTCTTCTTCCCCACATCCCAGACATCTCTTATATTTCTGGTTCCAGGGTGCATTTCTTCAGATTGGGGAAACCGTGGCATCTTAACCCTCACCTCCCCCCTCGGTTGTTTTTGTAGGAAGAGGAGGAGGAAGGAAGGGGGAACTGAGGGAGGAGTCCAAGCCACTGGCACTTTTAATTGTTAAATCAATTAGCATATGGTCTTGCTGTGAGCGTAGTCACATGGTAATGATGTCTAATTAGGATGGCCAAGGGTGCCTGAGGAGTCTGGAGGAATATTTCCACCATCAGTTTTTCTATTCTGATACCCAGGATACTGATGGACTTTTTTTAGTTACTTTCTATGCCTTCCCTCTACAGTCTGCTCCTCATTTCTTCTGCAGGTCTGTATTTTTTGCCTCCACAGTAGTGCGATCCATAAAATACAAAACATACATATCCAGAGGTCTACTCTTGACAGGTTGTCCATTTGGCCGGGTTGTCCATCCCATTGTGAATGTAATATTTGAGAAATACTTGGAGTCACTTGCTTCAAATTTGGTTTGAATGTCCACATAATGTCCACATAATGTCCACGTACATATGAAATCAATTCAAGGCTGAATTGATTTAATTTTGGGTGTGCAAAGTTCAAAACTCAGGGTTAATGTCACCTCTCAAACTTGTTTGACTATAAATCATGAATTCCTACCATAATAATGACATACTTACACACCAAATGTCTAATTGGATAGAATCATCAAGTTTGATATCAAAATAGTCAAACTTAACTGTGACATTGTAATTTTCTAGAAAAACACTTTTCCTTCTATTATTTAACAACAAAACTCAGCCAAAAATGGGGTGATTATGGTCATATTTCACATTTGATGGGATAATAAATCGGTGACACCATATGCTGGATGTCCATCTTGAAAGCGAGGTGATTGTATAGATCCTCTGTGACGACAGAGCCGTGCCTTGACATCTGATGCATCTCACCCCGTCTTGCTTCTCCCTCATCCCTCTTACATTCCACTCTTTATCAGCCACTGCCAGCTGTGTGGTGACGTCACCCCAAGGGCTCACAGATGTGTGGAGATTGGAGACAGGATGGATAAGAGTGTGGATTGTAATTTATGCGTATTGTGAATTTTATTGGTAGTAAGAGTTTAAGTGGGCTTAATGCGTCCCTTTGCATATTCCAGGTAAATTTGTCCGACAGTTAAGTCCACCAACCAATAAATGAATTTATTTAACTCTTCTTTCTCAAAAGGCACTCTCTTGCACATTGTCCATGTATTTGGAATGTTCTGCACAGGAGGTCTGTGACTTCAGCTCATTGCTGAATTGTTAAAGCCGCCACTGAAAACCCTGGGTCCACAAAGCATGATTTATTGGGAAATATAACTCCTATCTGTAATGGACAACAGAAAGTTCCCTCTTTGTCTACATTTAAGTGTTTTTCCCCCCACCCAAACATACCCCATCATCAACAATCAGGGGGCTCAGTGACGTCAAAAACATAAATGTAAAGTAACAAGAACAAGATTTGAGAAATAAAAAGGCTTACAAATCAGAAAAGAGGACAAGAATGATCCAACATTGTGAGGTGGTTTTTATTCATTTAGTTACTTAGTTGGTTAGTTTGTTAGATAGTCAGATAGTTAGCAGAATATCTACATTTTTCTCAATATTTTCATTTTTTCTTCTTTCTGGATAAGACTTCTTGCAAGACCTGAACTCTGGGAACAAATTCAGGCTGAGTATTCTCACACAAGACGGAGAGGAAGGAACTCTGGGAAGGGGTACAACATCTTAAGAGAAAAGTTACATCTGCAAAGACTAAACTGAGAAACTGTTGGAGCATCAAAGCTTATACAGAAATATTTTTAAACAATAGTGATGATTTCCAATGAGACAGGACATTCAGATAGCCTGGGTTGATTTATTACAGCTGATGTATGTGGCGTTATGTAAATCCAGCAATCAATGTGAGATTCATGCACAGAAAAGCAAAGTTCCATCAGTGTGTTTGTGACTGGAGACTCACATTTGTCACCTGCAAGCAGATTCTAGCACTGGTCCTGCAAATCACCTGTTCACCATAACAGATATATCTTCGGGGCTTGCAGCTAAATATTTACACTCATACAGACTATATAAATATATATAAATAAAGAACAGTAGGAGAAAAGATGACAATTGAAGCGAAACATCAAAATCTTCAGCGAGGCACTTAGACCTTGTCTTGTTGAGTGCAATGCCTGACAATTATAGTAGGAGATAATTGTACAGGACTGATCTCTACATTTCTTCATCTCTGCCTATTTGAGAAGAGATTTGAAGGACCGCAGCGCTGAACATTTGCACGCATGCGTTCCTGTTGTT
The DNA here is from genome assembly GCA_037951165.1 of Lophius americanus. Lineage (NCBI taxonomy): Eukaryota > Metazoa > Chordata > Actinopteri > Lophiiformes > Lophiidae > Lophius > Lophius americanus. The sequence continues at coordinate 3,863,306 of JBBDHG010000037.1, forward strand.
TGTTTAACTGCAGCACCATAAGGAATGCATGATACATATTTGCCACGTTCAGCTTTATATGACAGCGATGCTTTCACACACAGATGCATAATACATGACAGTAACAACAATGTTATACCTACATACGAACAGAGCCAGCATATATGTTCACTATGCCAGCCTGTGTGGATGCATGTGAGTTGCACATGCATCACTAGTGCATGAAAGCCTGCTACGGGCAAAGTACACTTCTAAGATGCACCTCTGAGTGCCAGCAGGCTGCTTGGCACCGAAGAGGTGGATCCTGAGAAACAGCAGCCATGCAACTGAACTGGCAGGAGCTGGATCCTTCCACACTTACATAAGGCATAGCAAAAATAAAGGCAAAGGGGGGAGGGGGAGAACGAGGGAGAAGGAAAGGTTACAAAGAGGGAAGAAGGAGAAGCCAAAATGGGGGGAAGAAGGGTGTGTTTGAAAATTAATGCTTGGGGGTGAGAAGATGGGGAAGTCGTGCTAAGAGGAAATGTGTTAGGCCCATCTTTCACAGCACACCCTCAAATGTAACAGGGGTTGAAGCTGCTCCAGCTGCTCTGGAGGAGAGCTGGCATTGAAATCCAACAGAAGAGAGGATTTTAAATGGAGGGGAGGACAGAAATGGCTGCATGGAGCTGGAGGGACAGAGCGAAAAAACATGACTAGAAGGATGGGAAGGAGGGAGAGAGGGGAGGATGAAACGGCGACAGCCTCCTCTGTGCTTCACAAAGCGGAAGGCCAGGGACTCTTTCTCTTTTTTTCACATGATTCATACTATTGAGATGCAGGGAAGAGAATTCAAGTGTGTGCTGTGGATGTGTTTGAATGTTCTGGATGTTGTGCATGTTTGATTAGGTATTATTTTGCACATGTGTAGCTGCTGGCAGCCCTTTCCATGCATCCCTCAGCTTTCAGCTAACAAGTCTGCTAAGTCTCACTCAAAAAGCAGCCACACCAACCATCTGTGAGTGATGGAGAGGCTGGCTGAGAGGGTGAGTAAATAAAAGAGTGGTCACTCACTAGGTTTCAGTGTGTGTGTGTGTGTGTGTGTGTGTGTGTGTGTGTGTGTGTGTGTGTGTGTGTGTGTGTGTGTGTGCGTGTGCGTGTGCGTGTGTGTGCGTGTGTATGTGTGTGTGTTTGGTGAGTTTGTTCTCTGTCATCACTGTATGGTTTTAAAAAAAGGGACAAAGAAGTAAGCGAAGACAGATAATTTAAAAAACAGCTTAGTTCTTAGTGTGTGTGTGTGTTTGTGTTTGTTTGTTTGTGTTAAGCTCTATGTTTGTGCATGTTTTGATGACTCATCATCAGCCCTGATATCAATATAGACCAATAAAAACCTGTTGCTGCTGCATCAAGGCAGGAATGAGACAACTGGAAACAACAGACTGAAAACAATCCAGGGAACCAGGGAGCAAAGAATTTTAGTAATGAGGAGGTGCAAGGACTTATTTTGAGGGGGTAAATCTCTGGAGGATACATGAAAGAGATTCAAATAAATTAATATGAACACACAAATACAGTATATGCATACATGCAACTTCATGCTCCCAGGACTATAACAGAAATACATTATAATTAGAAGTGAACCCATTGAAAGAAAGGGAAGTGGCATGGCTGGTCGTTGGCCTCTCTACTAACGTAAGCTTCTTAACCTGCTGTTCCTTTGGGTGATTCATTTTGAAGTATTTGACTTAGTTCGTTGTGCCGAACGTTTTCGTGGTGGAAGAGGTACGTTACTTTGTCCTTACTGGTGTTATAAATTGCGAGCTTTGTGTTGTCTGTTTTACTTGTGAGATGTTTGGGGCCTCGATAGCTCATGCTTGGTGTGTGCGTTGGGCGCATGCGTGCAACCAGCCTCAAGTGAAGCTGATCGGCCAATTGCAGATTTCTTCAAAGTAAGCCTCCTGTGCATCTTTAATAACAATACTTCACAAAGTTGTATACATCTTCTCTTTATACAATTCAGCTTCATTTATTTTCTTTATTTTCTTCATTTTATATCTTAGACACTCTAAATTTAGCATGAAATGACAAATTGTTTGGTCAAGCACATTTTTAAACAGTAAAGCTGAACCTTTAAGTAAAGCATGTTTTTGAAAAACCTTTTGTGTAATATTAAACTCTCTTTGTTTGTATCAAGTTACATATATATGTTTAGTAGGTCCTCACATGCTTTAATATGCTTAAAGAAAAACCTGCATATTGAATGGGAAGTTTTCAGTGACCACGTTAATTATAATGACCTCCCCTTTATTTATCACATGTTACACAGTACATGTAAATATATTGAAATGTATCGCTGCATTTAACCCGTCCCTGAGGGAACAGTGGGCAGACCCTGTGAAGCCCCCGGGGAGCTGGAGTTTCAGGGTTTTGCTCAATGACCCATGCCCTGCCCGTGTGTTGCGGGCTGGGCTCGAACCCTGGTCTCCAAACGGTCTTACTCCGCCACAGCAGCAGGGTAATCTGATTGGAATTAACTATTAACACATTTTTTAATCTGAAAATATAATATTCTGATTTGACAATGTGTAGGCCAGCACAGAAGGCCTTGCTGGCCCTGACAGCCCACCACACCCATTAGCTAGCTTTTATCTTAACAGTGCATCATATCTTTTAAGCGTGTAATGTTCTACATGTGTACCTCTTTACAAAAAGCCCACCCTTATTAAAGATTTGTACATTGTTTTTTAATTAACATATTAATTAAAACAACAAATTGATTATGGATCGACTGTTAAAAGCAGCTTACTATACCAATAAAAATAATCATTACAGGTTCACTTTTTGTCCAGCAAAGATTAACTAGTAGTCTTAAAGCTTATTTTACCAGTAAACGGTGAAACAGCTGTGGAATAAATATGAGGGAGTTAGAGGTTCACTATTTCCATCTGAAATGTTCCTGCGTACGATTACAAAATATAATACACTGAATAAAGCCCAAAAAAAGTTTTGCACATGTACATCAGAAATACAACACTTCAGCAAATGAACCCAACTCAATGGACTCTATAAAAAATCTTGTCTAGTCTGAATATACTGTATTTTCTACAGACGCACAGACTCTGTCACACTGCTTTGCATCCTGCTAAAATAAATCTGAGTATCTAGGGGTGAGTGTCTTTCTCTCCGCTTGCTCCACTTCATGCGCTGCACACTGGAAGGACTGAGTGTGACCTGTAGCCCAGACTGGTGTGTATTTAAAACTACCACTCTCCCCTGTCGATTGTGTGTACTTCTCCTAGACTTAGGGAAATGGATAGAAAATGAAACTGGGACTACGCAGTATCCTTTGTGTGGCAAATAAATATTGCAGTTCTGTTTATTTGTAGACACCAGGGGAATTTTTAATGTCAAAACTACTGCAAGACTGAAGTCTACGGGAATAAACTAAGTTGTGCTTCAGAGTGTATCTTCAGGAACAGAGAGGCTTTAAAAGTGTGTTTCTTTGTGAGACCGGATTGTTTGAAAATCTAATGTTTGATGAGCCAGTTTGGAAAGAATCTTTGAAAGCTCGGCAATGCAATGGCGAGACAGTTGACAGAATCCTCTTAATATGACGTGCACCCTCTCATAGCGTACATACAGTGTCAGGTGAAACAACGGCATGTATCATTCTGTAGAGACGTAAATAGAACTTAATGTGTGTGCGTGTGTGTGTCTCTGTGTGTGTGTGTGTATGTGAGTGACAGAGCAAGACAGAGAGAGAGTTATGACAAGGAGAGATTGACATGATTGAAACCGAGAGTACTGATGCATGTTTTTTCTTCTTCAGCTAGGGCACAAAAGTATATGCTTGAATTTGTGCTTGAGCATGCGTGTTTTGGTGTGCCGTGTATTATGTATTGTCTCATTCCTTGCTAGATGCCCTAGATGCCTGAGAGCGAGTAAGTAGAGTTGCTTGTACACACAATGTTCCTTTTCCGTATTCCTGCTTTGTCATAAAAATATGCATGATGTTGCAACTTTCCCATTGGAGCTCCAGACAGCCAGTTCGGTGGACAAGACCGGACAAATAATACACCTCACACATATTGTAGGTGCTCTGACTGAACTCCAGCGTGACTCCTCTGTGAATGAACTTGAGGCCGCTTATCTGGGCTTTTCTGCATTAATTGGTATTTTTCCACCATGTTTAAGTTGCAGGTTTGAAGCTGTTTGCCTGAAAATGAAACCTAGAAGTGTTAAAGTGCTAGCAGGGCTTTGGGCTACCATTAATGAAACAGGATGCGAGTGTTTTTGTGTATTTGGAAAAACCCCAATCACTCAACCTGCGTAAACTAAAGCCCTTTGTTTCCTTTCTGCAACCCGGTAGTGGCTGATTGTCTGTATTGTAATTCAAAGACAGATGATTACTGTGGGAGTGACTAATCAGATCAACTCTGTTGCTTGTCAATCATTTATGACCACAATAACTCACTCCCCCTGTCTCTGTTTTGTCTCCCACTTCTCTCTGTTTCTTTTACCTTCAATATACTCCACCTCTGTTCCCTCATGACTTCTCTGACCTCTGGTCTCTCAGAGATGGCGTTTCCCCCAATCTGCCTGCTGCTGCTGCTCACAATTTCTCATCACGCCACTGGTCAAGACTCTGAAGACTCTGAGGCTCTCCCAAGGGGCTGCGGCTGGGGCTTTGAGCGTCCTTACACTCTCCTCTGCGACCTGGACTCCATATGGGGTGTAGCTGTCGAGTCAGTGGCTGCCGGAGGGGTGCTGACTTCCGTCCTGCTAGCCCTAGTCCTGCTGTGCCGTTTACGCCACGTCAGTGAGGCTGAGAAGCGAAGTGCCGTGGGACCCCTCCTCCTGCTGCTACTCGGCATCCTCGGCTTGTTTGGCTTGAGCTTTGCTTACCTGATTGAGCAGGATGAGTCTTTATGTTTGCTCCGCAGAGCTCTATGGGGTCTCCTGTTTGCAGTCTGCTTCTCCTGTTTGCTCGTGCAGGGCGTCCGTCTGCGCAGGATTGGTCGTGAGCACAGGAGTCCTAGTGGATGCGCACTAACAGGCCTTGCACTGGGCTTGAGTGCTGTCCAGGGCATCATCGCCGCTGAGTGGCTGCTTCTGACCGTTCTGAGGGAGGGACGAGCTGCCTGTCAGTACCTGCCACTGGACTTCTCGCTGGCATGCAGCTATGTCCTAGCCCTCCTACTAGCTGCGCTGACTGCCTCCACACTGGCCCTGTGTGGGAAGACTAGCCAGTGGCGCTGCAATGCCATTTGGCTGGTGGTGACCTGCCTGCTGTCGCTGCTGCTGTGGGTAGCTTGGGTTGGCTTCTATCTATACGGCAATGCATGGCTCGGGAGGTCTCCGGACTGGAATGACCCAACACTGGCCATTGCTTTAGTGGCTCAGGGCTGGCTGCTGCTGATCTTCCATGCCATTCCTGAATCCCACATCTGCCTGAGAGCCCCTCCACAACCCACTGCTCCGGATTATTTTGACACCTCCCACAACTCGACACGCATGAGGGAGACCAGCTTTGACGAAGACATCCCTCTGTCACACAGACAGTTTGTGGAGAATCAAGGCTACGGATACAATGATGAGAACACTGCAGGTACAGTGCATTCCAGTGTTTTCACAGCTGACAGGTGTAGTTTGTAATGGCAGTCTTTAGGTGGAATGTAGGCCAAAGTGAGTAATAGAACACTGGGAAAAATTTGCTTCAGTGGTTAGAAATAAGTGCAAGAAATCTCTGTTGCCGATTACACAGCTAGTGTGTCTTCCTTCATGAAAGACGGTGATGTGGTGAGTCACAGTAAGTGATGGCCGTCTCTCTTTCTGTCTACCAGGTTTGAGGAGCGGTAGCGCTGCTGGGCAGCACAACAGTAACAGCGGCCCCAGACCCAGCGCTCCTTTTCGCAGCAACGTCTACCAGCCCACTGAGATGACCATGATCCTAAATGGGGGAGCGGTGAGTACACCCGCCCAATCACAGGTACATGCCGCTTACACGCCGCTCTCTCATTCGACCACGCCGACCGCATGCACATTTGTGCGTTTCTAACCACATGCCGTTGCACACGAACAAGGCAGAGGTGTGAGTGTGCCTGTGCATTATTAGTATGCGGGGGTATAATTACGTGCACATGTGGGCACATGCATGTATTCGTTTGACACAAGTTTTCACTCATCTGGCACTGACATGTGCATGGGTGAGTGTGAGGGAGCTTCCAGCGTGTAAATAAGCTGAAAAGCAATCTGTCCACTGAGCGATGCAACTGTCTACCAGCCTGTCACTCTGTTCATTATGCATGATGGATGGCTCGCACAGGTCAACACATTTCCAGCCACTCTGCCATGTGTATCTGCCAAAATACAACAGCAACAGCAAACACACCTTATCACACACCACTGAGGGCTAACGTGCTGAAACGTACAATCTCCTCCTACTGACAGATAATTTATAGTAACTATTCAAAGACATTCTGGAGGGGTGTGCTGATTTACTTCAGTGAGACAATCCCCTCGTTCCATCGGTTTGCACAAACAGTGTTTTGTATACCAATTTCAAAGACAAAAAGAGCTTATTTGTAGAAAGTAGCTCACAGGGCTTCAAACATAAATGATATGACATGATAAATTGTCGCACAGGAGGCTTCAGGTTGATTTGAATATAAAATATCAAAAGAAGTTATTAAGGAGAAGAGAGCATGGAATTCAAGTGTACCGTATAATGTTTTAAAGGTTTAATATTAAGAAGAGTGATTAGAAATAAGGGGTTAAAGGTCATGCACTGGTCAAAGTTCGCACCCAACACACACATGATTTCAATTTCACACTGGTTAAAAATGGGGTTTAAAATGTTAATTAATATGCTTTAGAGGTTCTGTATATTGGCTTTTGTCACCTTCCATACTAAGCTAGCGGTTTCCCTTTGTTTCCAGCCTTTGGGATAAGTTGAGCTTATTAAGTATTGGTGTGACATGACGGTGGCGTTTTGTTTGTTTTTCTCATCCAACTCTTGGTAAAATGACAGATGACCTGGGTTCCCAAACTATCGAATGATTGCATTAGAGAGAACAGGGCATTATGGGTTTTAACTAAAAGGTTAGATTTACGCCAGAAACATCAATCAGACAAATATTATAGCCACTGTCAGAAATCACATGATCATCTCATTCTTTCAGTGGTTGGAATATTCAGTGTAAGGTATCAACGGAATATTTTGTGCGGAAGTTTGGGTGTGGGAGGCAGGAAAAAAAGAGCAAGCGTAAAGATCAGAGTAACTTTCACAAGGGCTAGAGAGTGTTATGGCCAAACAACTGGCCATCATCCCCAGAGCCGCAGATCTTGGTAATTGTACCAGGTCTGCAGTGGTTAGTATTTAAGAAGGCAACAGCTGGTATGTTGCCCTCTTGGCCACGTGAACCTTGCGAACGAAATGCTTGATCTTAATGGGATATTTCCTGGTTATATAAAAGTGTAATAAAAAAAGGTTAAAGGAAAAAGCTAGAACTGATTAAGATAGAAATAAAGCACAGGGCATTGCAGAGATTATTTAAATGCTAAAAAAGGGGACATACACATTATTACCATGTGGTTAAAATGTTATGGCTGATATGGTATATTTTTCTGCTCTTCGGGCATAATAATTAAGTAAATCCTTCAAAATAGAGCTACCTGATAGGTAGCGAGGAGTTTTTTTTAAAGTCAACTACAGTCCGGGGTGTGTTTTGTCCAGAGGCTTGGTAAAAACTCTACATGGGCCTGATGCATCTATTGTATGTGTGTAGAGATGTACTTGTGAAAATACGATGCGACCAAGATTGTTTATCATTAACAGTCTTCAATTTTCTTCCTACAGGTCCCCTCTGCCCCTCCAACCTACACGGGGAGGCAGCTGTGGTGAGCGAGAAAATTGATAAGAAGATGAGGATGAAAATGAAGAGGATGGAGAGGGTGAAGAGGGAGGAGTCCAGGAAGCAGCACTCCCTGGGTTAAAGTGGAATCAAAACATGGATGCCATCCGGGCCCTTTGACTGTGTGTACAGACTTGAACACTGACTGTGTGCCAATCAACCATAGTATTAGTGTGTGTGAGACAGAGAGATAGTGGGGTATGGAGGACAGAGCTAAAGCTCCTCTAGCACACAAAAACCCTAAAACAGGGTTGAGATACCGGACCAGCAAGCATTAACAAAACACATGCTGTCTTCAATCTGAAAATTTCAATATGCAGTTTTCTTTTGCTTTATTTACTTCCTACAGCGCTGCAAGTATCCTTGAAAACTGTGAAACATAAATCGCCTTCTCCTGCTCCATCTCTCATTCCTGTCAGTCAGGATGTCTTTTTGCTGCTCCTCACAATGCTGGCGCTTACGTCCAATCATTAAGCTCTGTGCTCCATCCATCCACAGCGCAGGTGACAGACAGAGTACATGTGCTAGTATACAGCTTAACCGGTCGCGGTGTGTATCTAGAGTATATGAGAGGAAATAACGTGTGCGTGTGTGTATGTACGTGTTTTTCTAACTCTACCAACCCAATAAACCCTCCCTCCCCAGAACGCTGTTACTACTCAGCGTCATCCTTGTTGGACTCCACCATGCCCCCATCATGCCCCTCATCTCATTGCTGGTGTCTCTGCAGCATCTGTGAATATAACACACGCTGTAGCACTGCCCATCTTACCTCCTCCTCCCAACTGCATGGAAAACTTTGTAAAATGTGAGGCAAACTGTGAAGTCCGAGTGGCAGTCAGAATAGATTCCCAGTCACAGCAGCCTAGACGATCACACGCGCACACACAACGGAGTACTTGGATTCTGATTGGAAGAGGAAGGAGCATCAGTCAGTTGGTATGAATCTAGGTCAGGCTCCTGCGCTGCTCTTTCACATCTCCTGTGGCCACTGGCGGTTTGAGGCGACTAGGAGAAACTGTCACTTTACATCATCAGGAAGCGGAGCATGGAAATAAAATGGTCTCCTGCTCTTATTTCCTCGATCTGTGTTTACGTTTGCGTACATGAGTGCTATGGTTTTTATTATTGCCGAGAGATTCATTTAAAAGTAGGAGCATATTCTATCGTATGAGCCCCCAAAGATGCAGTGCTGGTGTGAGTCTTAGAAAGACGAGATAACAGCGCAAGGTAACAAGAGGGAGATCAAATGCAGGAATGGGGAGGAAGGAAGGAGCTAGTGAGAGGAAGTCCGAGTAGAATCTATGTGGCAGTGAAATCATTTTCCTTCATTTGGTTTGATCTTTGTGGGAAAATGTCTCTCTGGTCCGTGTGTGTGTGTGTGTGTGTGTGTGTGTGTGTGTGTGTGTGTGTGTGTGATGTGGGGGTGGTCTCTGCTTCTCTGTTTTATGTGGCTGTCTTCAGTGAAGTACGTCTCCTTTTCTGCTCCTCTTCGTCCTCCTCCTCCTCTCTCTGTGGTCGTCTATAGATCAAATCTCGGTGCCAAGAAGGACTCTTATTTCATGTCCTTTCCCTTCATCTTGACACCAGCTCTCCCGCTCCACCCGAGATGCTGTGTACATAGTTGTGCTGTAAAACTTTGCTTGCGTGTTAAATTTGTCGGCTGAGTTTAAACACCAGCGTCACGTGTCTGTCTCACGTACTGCAACGGGGCTTTTTTTAAGGTTGCTATTTTGTGCATATGTTTGCTTGTTGTTACAATATGCTTTTAATTTTCTCTTGCTGGTGTCTTGTGTTTTCTAAAATAGCATTTTGATTTTGCCAACACTAGATATGCTGTTATTTTTTTAAATTTTATTTTATTTAGCTTGATTCATGTTCCAGCTAATGATAAAGAATTATCGTTAATAGGAACTTACATTGGTTTCACCCTCTGTGCAGTATTCTCATTCACGGCAGTGGTCCACTCCATGCTACCTATACTGTAATATTTTAGGATTTACGAAGCTAATTGTTGAATTTTTTCTGTAAAATTACAATGGCTGTGAGAAACTTCTGGCACTTCAAAACTGTAAGTAAGTGTATAACACTGTAATAAATGTGTTATACACTAGTTATTATTAAAAACAGAGTAAGGAGAGCTGAAAAAATCCCATGCCCACCAACCCCTAGAGCTCTGTTCATACAAAGACCTTCACTAAGAAAAGAATAAGGGTCAACCCTTGACTGCTGCTCTATGTTAATGTCTTACCCACTGGTCATTCTAAAATAGGACTGGTAGCAGCAGGCCAGCTCCATGTACAAAGAGTGTGTCCTGCTCTGTCAGGCTCAGTTTGTGCTGATCGTGGTCGGAACAAGGCTTCAGATTAGTTTAATCACAGCTTGTTAAGAAGAACTCTAAGCCACAACACGGCACAGCTCACTCAGAGAAATGGGGTGAACTTTCTTTTTCTTGTGATGAATGAAATCAAAACAGACCATAATAACATTTGACTTTGTAGATTTTGCACTTGTTAACTACCTATCTGTGCATGCCTATCACCATTTCTACATGTACGATCTTTCTCAGACATACTTTATAATAATAATGTAATGGTTATGTGGCAACAATCATAATATCAATGTTTGTCAGATGACACACTTATTGTCTGTGCTTTCTTCTACACAAAAGAGAGCTGGCTCTTGAGAAGCAAAGAGATTAAATTAAGGGGGAGAGGTGGTCCAAAATAGTATGATTCTCCAGAAAGGAATGGAATGCCATCATCGGTCGACCTAATAATAACTTCCTCTACGATAGTCTGAAGCCTTTAGGAGAAAAAAATAGAATATTCTGACTGATATTGTCTCTGTGTTGAATATCAAATAGACTGTGGTGAATTTTGCACAAAACGTCTATATGTTACGTTGGTCAACCCTGGGCAACCTGAGCACTCATTCTCCCTGGGTTTGACATGTCCTTGCCTGTCCTCTACCAATTTGTCTTGCCTTCAGACTGGTTCAGTGGGGCGGCTGACAGGGTCGATATTGGTTTTCCCAGCTGTGACTGTACAGTGACGCAGCATGCCTATGTATCAAACTTAATTCTGCTGATTAGAAAAAACAATAACAACAACAAAAAACAGTTTTCTCCCTTGTTTCTGTAATGGAATCAGGAAAAAATGTTCAAATAAAGTGTCATGTTTGTAGGTAACCTCAAATTGTATCTTGTGTTTCCTTTTCGGCAGTCACAAAAACTACATAAATACACAAAATATATAACCAACCTTAAATTGTTAATCCTCTATGTATATAACACACTCAAATGAATGAACTGGAATGAACACGAATGAAAACTACAATAACTATTTCTTTCCATAGTGCTTATCAAACTCATAATCTTCAATATTAACCTCTTTGCAAACGATTCAACTGGTAATTACAATTATAAAAACAAAGATAATTCAACTCTTCAGTTTCAAGAACCCAAAACTGAATGCTTAAATTAATTAATTGTAGGAACTTAATTCTTTAAAAGAAAATGAGTAGTATTAGCACCCTGGTTTCTTTTATGTCCATAAAACTCATACGATTCGATTAATAAAAACTTCCTGCAAATTAAATAACCACTTCTTAAAATGTTAATTCAAAATGGGCATGAACCTTTCATTAAAAAAAATAGATGTAATATATTAAATGTGTGATTAAGCATTTTAAGATAAAATTTGTCTTTAAGACAACTGGAAATATTCAAATTGAGCATCAGAGTTACATTCAAAATTCTCCAATTTAAGACATTTGTGACTGTCTTATAACAAGTCTATATCTCACTGAAATGTTACTTAAGGGATTCTGTCTTATATGATATTTTGACCATAAATTAGACCAATACATCTGGTAAGACTTTGAGTTTTTGCAATGTTTACATTTAGTTTTCCTGTGTCTCACTAGACCACCAGATTTGGGTTCTGTACCCCTTTCCTCCAGACTTCCAGATAGTGTCCTGTCTCTGCTGGCCATTCCTATCATAAACAAGGAACAGAATATTTCCCCACCTTTTCCTTCCTTACTAACGAGGAAATGACAATGTGAAGCAAAGTTGAAAGTAATGCCTGTTCAATGACATTACTGTTTTGGTTCGCTCCATCTCTTCTCAATGACTCATTCAGTTGCAACAAACTCTTCCTATGCAACACCATACTCAAATCAACACATTTAGCAAATAGCTGGTGAGCAAGGTGGAGAATTACGCAGCTAAAGAACTAGATATATTTCTGACCAGTTGATTGACCAATAACAGAGCTAAAAGAGGATGTATACATTTCCAGGTGGTCAGAAACTCAGTAGATGATTTATGTCATTTAAATGGGGGAAAGATTGCTATGTAGTCGTAGGAGCTGATGATATAGCCTATAATGTTGAATCCAAACTTTTCTCCAATGCCCCCAAGTAGGCAAACAATCAGTTAAATGTTCATTGTGCAAAGATTCAGTGGCTTCAAGTGGTTGGCATCCAAGTGAAAGCCAGTGTAATGTGGGTACCCACAGTGGCATCCAGAATCCTGTCACGGGACACGGTCTCTTTATAGATAGGTATATATTTAGAAATGTCCCTTTGTTGTTTATTCTTTAAGACTATAGGTAAACATTAAGATGTAACATCACAACTCTTTTTTGGTGCACGTTGTAGTAGCGTCTCATTGCTAACAGTCGCTGGCCCTAAAAAAAAGCTAATAAAGCTAACGGCTTGTTTCTGTGAATCAAAAATATTAGTTACTTCTCCCTCCAGTCCAAAATGCTATGCAGCTGTTCTACATGGTAACATTTTTAGGCCAGGTCCTGAGCTCATATATCTCTGTTCTCTAAAAATAAAGCCATCTGCCTTAATTTAAACCAACACCTTTTAAGAGCTCAGGCGATATCTTGCATACTCAGAAGAACTTCGGCATATTAGTAGCTCACATAGAAATGCCTGCTCTACACTCAGGATCTCCGAGTATAAACAAAGTCGTATTCTACACCTCCAGCCTAGAATGGCAGCGAACAAGCGGTTGGTGTAGATCTTTACTCCTTCAGCCTGGTGCCTGCTCCCTCCTGCTGCTGCTCTGTGATCCAGTTTCAGTCCAGATCAGATGTCCCCAGGATGACATGGGCCGTACTATCACCTTGCTCAGTGGCAGCTGTCTCCGAGGCACACATAACCGCGCAGAGATATACGACCCTCCCCCTACTTCGCTGTGAAGTGGTGTGCATCATGGACTGGATGGTCAGGAGAGCCATCCATCACAGGAATGTTTTTCTCTGCAGACACTGGACGAGACGCTGGACGGGAGCATTCGCTCAGGTATGCAGGATTTAAGGAATGATGGAGACATGCCAGGAGGGCACATTATTTCCTCATTCAGTCAAGAGAAGACCGTTATAACCTTTAATCTTTTAAGATTAAAGGTTAAATGGCCAGATAGATCTGGCCATTAAATGGCCAGATAGAACATAAAGAATTTCAGAGTCTGATGAGCGGCAATGCAATCTTTTCAAAACGAATATTAATGCAAACTTCCCACGGCATTTAATGTCAGATTTGATGGCTATAAAAAAAAGACAGATGATGGAAATATTATATCAGCTGCTACATAGTCATCTCCTTCTTTGTCATTCGGCTCTTCTCTTTTGGGTTCGCCACAGTGGATCATCTCTTTCCATCCATAGTTACCACCAGTACCATGCTGGCTAACAGAACCAGTGACAGTATTTGTTAACCCGAGCTCCAAGCAGATCCGGTTTGGAAGTCAATTTTGTGTTTTGCATAATTAATTGTTAGATTGGATGGATTAAATAAAATGGATTAGATAGATAAAATATATAAATTAGTCGGTAAAGCAGCTCCAACAAAACAGACAATCTGAAGTTGACAAACTTGTAAGACATACTATGGAATAGGACTAAAAGACACCAATATGAATTCAAATAGTGCAGATCTTGCACTTGGAGGAAGCACACTTGATGGGTAGTCAGTGGATTGATTATCAGACACACATAATGTGTGTAGTGAGGTACATGAATGAATGTTTGGTTATAGAACACAATAAAATGTCAACAATGAAAATATTAAGATTAATTCCCAAACCTGATCCAATAATGAAAATGCATATTTATTGTCATGTTGATGGTTGATGAGATGGTGTTTTTATTCTGTATTCTCATTCATAAACCATCACTATGTTTTAATCTCGGTCTATTATTGGGCAGAGAGCGGTCTGCACAGTTTCTTTTTCCTCCATGACATTATGCAGAAAGACTCAAAGTTGTCAAACAGCCACAGGCGATCTCATTTTCTCTAACAAGGTAGTTTCCTTTTTTTAATAAACAGGACAGGAAGAGCAGCTCTGCACACTGACTAACCTTTTAATCTGGCCTCTTCCTGGCTTGAATGGAAATGCTGTAACCTCTGCTGTGGAGTGATATATATGGCGAAGCAAAAAGGAAATGACAAGGCAAAGAAATATGATTCTTCATATGGCCATCAGCCAGAGATGCTGAGACTAAATATTAAGTCTGCTAGATGAGGTAGTAAAATACGTGAACAGTGTTATAAACTGCCCATTGTTGGGTGAGACTTGAGAGGGAAGGTGATCCATCAAAAAGGAAACACATGCAGTCAACTAATTAGACATGGATCTGAAACCATAAATCCCAGCCTGGATATATCCACTTGGTTAGAGTTGTTTTAAATGGATTAGTCTATTGATCACTTTCAACATCAACATTGTCAGTTCAACATCAACCTAACAAGATTCAATAGCCTTAAAACACGGTAGAAAACCTTTTACAGGCGGCTAAGGAGTTCAGTTAGTAGTACCACCAGCCTAGCTCAGTTCCTAGTAGAAGTTTTTTTATCTCCCCCCTATCAAATGGTTCCAGTTGCATCTAAACACATGACCTACAATGCAATACATTTTAATACAAAATTATGAGTTTTCTTTACATTTGTTTAATGCAGACATCAATTTCCGTTCCATTTCCAATTTTCAATTACATATATGTGAAAAACTTTTAAGGAATTTGAAGGAAAAGACATCATACAAATATGAACAAAAATGCTGACGTTGTGAATATTAACTGAAGTCTGTCTCAAATATTTATGCCAAGGTCATTCCCGTTTGCAGTTAGAGGGAAAAATATAATGAAAATATGAATTAATCAAAATGAGAATGTTTTTTTGTTACTCCAGTACAGGGAAATTCCTGAACTTTATAATGAAGCATTAATCTCTCTCTTCCATTCCTCTAGCAATGAAGCATTCATTTGAAACCAAAGAAGGAGATAAAAACATTTTTATTGGGCACTGCTGTTGTCCTCAGCAGAGGTATGGTAACAAAACAGTATCACGGTGCAACATTTCACTGGAAACAGGACACAATAAAGCCGCAAACTTTAAACAGCCCTTTTATGTCAGACATGATTCCTTCATTCCCGGCCGGCAGAGATGCAGTAGACTTTGATCGTCACATGACGTCAAGACATCAGTGTCTGTTTTTTAACATTGTTCTTCACTTTCACACAACTCATTATATGCTTAGCATTTTCTACCTTGCCTCCAACATATCTTCCAATTCACGAAAGTCCTTGACAATAAAACAGGCTATGGAGATGTATCTTAGATCTTGCCTCACCAAGTTGTGGCTGGACATAACTGTGTCTTTCTCATATCTGCTCTTGCCTATGTTAGCTGTAGCTCTATTAGCATCCACAGATTCCTCATCGTCCACGCAGGTCTCAGCACACTGTTTTCTAACGCAGTCTCACCAGGTGAGCATTCAGCTTCGTCTCTCCAACGCTTGACATAATCACTCAGTGACAAAACTTACAAATGTCAAAACCTATCTCCAATTTACCCTCCTTCTCAAGGGACCAAATGCACACAAACTTAAGATGATAGAGTGTACAAAACTTTATGTACAAAAAAATCATATAGAAGACCAGACACATTTTTGTTTTTGCAAACAACACTATGTCTGGCCGGAGTGTTTTGCTGGGAAGTGAACTAAAGCACTTAGATAGGTGATGTTAGAATATATTTTTAATCTGGTTCTGTGAATCTAAACACCCCATGGAAGAAGACAGTGTTCTGTTAACATCCTAGACTCTGGGGGAACACAATCAATCAAACTGTTATTTTTAAAATGATAACAAATGAGGGGGGTTATATATATCAGTAGAAAATGAACCAATGAGTGTCTAGTTGGAGGGGGGTCCAAACGTCTTTCTGATATGTCGCTCCTGGGATAAACCAAGGATCTCAGTCACAGGGGTTGATTTGGAGCCATTATGTTCAGGCTGTGCAAGCTGGGACTCAGCCACTCACCAGCCTCAGGAGTCATCTGGGTGGTCGGGGTGTGGACCGCTGTACTCTGTGGGGTGGGGGAAACTACTTGGATGGACACATCGGAGTTTTCAGGCTGGGGGGATTCTGGAAGATCTGTCATGGCAGAGCTAACTGGAGAAAGAAGAAAAGACCTTCATCTTTAGTATGAACATGTTAACAATGTTCAAAGCAGACCATTCTGAAAGTTCATCTAGAAATGTGCAATCCAGTTTTTTTCAGATTTTGCTGCTTTGTTACATTCTGAAAAAAACAACAAATTGGTGTCTTTAAATATCAGACTTACTTCTCCTCTTTAAAAGTCAAAAGCTCATAGGATTATGAAACGGGACTAATACATGGTCACAAGGCTTTTTTAAAGCTTTTTGGACAACTCTTAGTTTTCAGAACTACACATTACTCAGCAAGTCAGTATCACCTTTCATCAGTGACGGCTGCAAGGCTATTGTGGTGGGCCTATGGCTAGATATGGCCACTTATGCCACAACAAGAGACATAAATGGATGGACAGTGATGGGAGGGAAATGTATTTTGCTGTGTTTATATTTTTAATGAAGGCAATTGGTTTCTAATTGCAAACCTACCAGAGGACTGCTTATGAAAATTAACTTTAAGTACAGTGTATCAAAGGGCAACATTTACATTTAATACTGTAAATGCTAACTCGCAAATAAAGGAATTTTAATGAAGTTTTTAAAATACCTCATTCTAGTTGATGTAGTCTATGAGGTTCATCAAAAGTATATGTGGCATCAACATCTGCAGCTCCTTAGTACCCTTTTATTATCCAAATATTACCTACAGTCTTCAGAACAGCATGACGGACTTCTTAAACTATGTGCCATCGTGATATTGACACCTTCTTGAATTAGTATTATTACGATACAGGTACTCTATTATAACACTTCACTTCACTTGAACTCATGGTAAACATGTCAGGCTGCAGTCAAGGACATCCGTGTGATTCATGAGCTGTTAAAAGCTGCACCAGTCCAATGAACAATGACCTTCTGGCCTTGGCGTGTCATCCTGTGTGCCAGGTCTGTGTTACTGCTCCATTTCAGACTGATTCGGACTTCAGATTGGGAAATGACAGAAGAGGTATCGCATCTTGGTCTCTTTGGGTCAAACGAGATGAGTGCAGCTGTTGGATCAACTTTAAGAGTATTTACATGGAGGGAGAGGGAATCCCTTAATAACTTCCTCTCCCTAGCTCACCCTCGCCAGAGTTGGAGAGCAGTGCTTGATTCAGTTCATCCAAAGCAACGATAGGCAAAACGGATAACAAACTGCAACTTCGGCAACAATCCCTTCCTCTCCGCATGCCTGCCTCCAGCTCACACATTATTGGCTCTCTCCCGGTCTCATTCATCATGTTCTGACCTCATTCAGGTCAGAATATGGCTGCTATTCAGGACAGTCTCAGCAGACGTTCTTGTTCACCGTCATGCTCCCCCCCAAACACACACACACACACACACACACCTGCTAGAATGACAGGTCAGCAGTAGTGGTGCAGTTGAAGCAGTTACCACCAGCAGCACAGTGCGACTGTGGAAGAATGTTCGCTGGGCGGCCACAGCTGCAGTGGGCACCTTTGTTGTGTGGAATGTGTCAGTGTGGAAGAAAAAATGTGTTTATGATGCTGTCTTTGTTTACACCATCCAAAACAGAGACCCCACAATGCCGGGTTTAGTATGGAAGTTGGAGCGTGTTTGCTGTCATCATTTATTGAAAGAGACGTGTTCAAACTTTTTGGGTGGATGGACTGACTTGACTTCTTGAATGTGAAAAAGGTCAATTGCGGTGGCAATTCATGACCCAGTAGTACCACTCAACTCTATAGGGTTTCAAGGTGTCTTTAGCTGTTTTTGTTTTGTGGCACACAACCTTGTTGTGGCTCTCAATGCACCCATTATACCGCTTTCGGTCACAGCTAAAAGAGAGTGAATACTGTAAATACCATGCGGAAATAGTCACTGAATTAATGCTAATCTAGCTCCTCGTCAGCACAAATAAGCTGTTTTCTTCTGTTTTCAGGCCATTCTGAATATTTATACACTATAAAAACCTATTACACCCATTCTTAATAGCATTACTCTTTTTTTTTGTTGCTTACATCAATCTTGCATGTTTTAACTCTTTAATGGTTTAATGTTATAGTTTCCAGGTTTCAATTTGCAGTTGAATATTCATTACTATCTATGACTATGGGCAGAGAGTACTCACATGAAAAGGTTTTAAAAAATTGAAAAAAAAATCCAAAATAATGAATACATGTAGATAGTCTTTTGCTTCTCTTGGGTTTAACAGCGGTGGACAACATAAGTTATATTACTGCTTTCTGCTGGCTTTAGTCAACGTAGATGTTTAGAGTTTTGTGTGGAGTCCTGTCACTTTTAAAAACCTAATTAAAACCTTTCCTCCCTTCACTTTCTTCCATTATTTTATATTACAATCTACCTATGTATTCCATTTATCACTTCCTTTTTGACAGCATTAACATAGACAGTCGTCTTGAAATACACTTTCTGGCGCTACCTTGACGAACAGTGTCCAATTTGTTTTTGGAGGGTCATCTGTGGTACTGTCCTTTTGGAGTTTGAAAAACAATCAAAGCCTCGGAATTCAACCTCAACTGGCTCAGTGCAGTCTCTCCAGCCATTGGTCATATAATATCTGACCAGAGTATTTGACCCTTTTGTACTCTGGATTCTTCAATTTGCCATTTTCCAAGAGGACAGTCAATTGTAGTAAGACCACTTGCTTTGTTGGCTCTGCTGTTAACACCACATCTGAACAGAAGAAATTCATCGGAATGTTCTTTGGAATCCTGAGCTGCCACCCAAATTCAACATGAAGGTGCCAGTCCTATGCAGTGGCAAGAATCCTATCGCAGGAGCTCAAACGGTGTAAGATATAAATACCGTATATAAACAATATCACAACAAATCTACAATCATTATCTGGAAGATAAGAACCAAACAAATGTCTCTGTTACCCTAAAGAAAGAAAGAAATTAAAGCATTTATTTCTCTTAAAGTCAAACTTAACATGTAATGACACGTGAACATGCACACTCACACACACCGTCACTCAAAATACTGGCTGGCCAGGCTTTAGGAGCACACCAGTTAGGTTTCCATCAAGACTAAAAGAGGAGAAAGATATAAGGCCTCAGGAGCAGGAGTAAATCAAATAGCGGGGACCAGACACTCTCTACAATAGTTGTTCTTCCTCTCAATGGATGAAACACACGTGTAATGCTCTCTGCTAGGTGCACATACATCGACTCAAGGAGCTCTGTCTTGTAATTTGAGAAGTTCAATCAGGGTGGTTGCCTGTACAACGCAGGGGTTTGGCCCTTTTCAGGGATTTAGCCTTGCTGTCAGGGTCAACAGTGTGGGCCTAGGTTTTGTTAATTGATGGAACATCTCAAAAGGTCTTCACAGAGTTCAATGGGATATGCTGACAGAAGGGAAAGACGCGATAGGATTTTAAATCAAACTCAAATAAAGGCTCAGATCAAAGACACTTAGGCTTCATGACAGAGATATCCTCTCTCCAAGTGTCCTCATTCTCATTTATCTGTAATTGATGAAATACGTTTCAATAGTGTTTCAGCACAGAGAAAACATTGTGAACCAGAGCAGACGTGAATCTCAGAGAACACGGTGATTATGGAGCTTTTCATGTTTGAAGGTAAATGTTATACCAATAACCTGGATACCTGGATAACTGGTGGACAGGTCAACCAGTTATCCAGGTTTTTAAGGACAATGTTTTGCTTCTTACTCTCTTTGAAATCTAATGCAAGACACACGTGGCATGGGTCTGCATTCCCAGCTGCCCTGCTCTGTCCTTCATGAGTGCACACAGTACACACAGTACACACCCACACACACAGTACACACACACACACACACACACACACACACACACACACACACACACACACACACACACAATAACACACACACAATACAAAATCATTGATTTTGAATATTCTACCGTGACTAACAACAGCTCTTGATAGGCTGGCAGGATGCCAGCACCCAATTACCCTCACATAAATAAACAAATAATGCATAGATGTCTAAGCTTACTCTACTACACACTAGTGTTCACGTTCACATATCAAGAGCTGCACATTACCATCTCAGGCCCACACAACAACACACATTAACTACAAAGGGCTATTATTCATCGCAACAAGGCATTCAAGTCAAAGCAATGAGACCAATGAGATAAGGATGCAGGGAGCAGGGAGCAGTGACACATTTGAGAAAAAATTAGGGCCAGAGACGGAGAAAGAGATTGGGCGAGTGAGTCAGGAGAAAGAGAGGCGACCGAAAGTGAAGAGGAGAAAGAAAATGTCTGCAGGGCTCAGGGTGCGTTCATGTGACGGAGAGATGGAGCACAGAGAATGAGGACATGTGAAGGGATACAGGGAGAACTTTAAAATGATAAAGCCAGTCTAGGCATGTGCGTTTGTACGTTTGGACACGTGCATGTGTGTGTGAGCGTGTGCATTTGTGCATGTGTTCTCACCTCGACTCTTTATTTTGGCCCAGAATTTTTCAAACGTTTTGGAAATATCACGTTTCTCCCTTGCGTCTTTCTGCCATTGTCGCAGCTCCTGCACATCTGGCCGTGCCCTGATCTATGACACACACACACACACGCAAAGTAAGCACATATTAACGAAGTTGGTGGATTATCTGCAGCAAATATTCTATTCATTCCATCTCGCTGAATGTTTGGTGGATAAAGAGAAAATGTCACTATGATTGCAGACGACACAACATCGAGCCCTCATACTCTTGTGTTACATCGTAAAATAAAGATTCTGATTTTATTACTTTTTGTCAGTGCATGTTCTTATTTCATTATTTTTATGCTTTCATTGTTTTATGTTTTATTCTCTTTAATTTATTTCCCCTGATTTTTACATAGTAGTAGTCCCCAAATATATCATTCAGATTTTACCCGGTGAAGCACTCTGTAACATTGTTTTAAAGGTTGCTGAATGAACAATCTTTATAGTTATTAGTCGCGTCTTATGAGAGGTAAGCCTTGAATTCCAGTTAAGATTCACATTTATTACATAGATAAAGTACACTATATTAGCACACAGCAGAGAATAACATCACTCTTGGGAGGATTGTGATGTGTGTGACTGTGTGACTGAACCTCTGTCCACATAAGTGAGTAAATGGGTCAAACTCAGCTGCAGACTGCTGTCAGTGAAGCGTCTGATTCTTTTCTCTGTGTTCAGAAGAGTTATGCTCTTGTAGGGAAACCTCTGCAGTTGGTGTTGTGTTTGTTTATTACAAAGGCTGCTGACTTTCCTGAGACATTGCTAAACAACATCAGTGTTTTCAATGAAGAGAAAATATCTCTCTCTCTCCCCTTCCTTTTACCTCCTGCTGCAATACTTCAACCCTCTCCCTCATCTCCTCTTTCCTTTAGAATCCAGGTGTGTCTCTCCCGCTCCTCACACCTACTTGTGGCTTGTTGGTGTCCCAACCATTTCCATAATTCCCTCTCATCTGTATTGTCTTCCACATTTCCTCTATCAAATCTTGTTTTCCTCCCTCTCTTCAATCTGTGTTGGACCCCTGCTGCTGGAGTTGTGACTGGGTGTCTTGTCATTAGCAGTGGGTATAAAAGTGAGCCTATTATATAACCTTGGCGATTGGTTGAGGAGCGGATAAGACTAGTGGGCTCCAATAGTTCATTTACCATGTGTCCCAGTGCTGCAGCCCCCCCACTGATGGGAGCGAACCATAACACATGGAAATGAAGGGTGAGGGTGGGGAGAGGTGGGGGATTTGGTCTGTGTTCTCTTTGCACACACCATAGCATTTGTGAGTCTGTGTGATCATTTCCAGGGTGAGAATCATACATACATACACCTCTAGTTCTTCCACTAGTTCTTGCCATCTGCTGCTTAATGTTTGAGTTAGTATTTGACAGCTGCTGGACTCCGGGGACGACGCTTAAATGTGTCAAACACACAAAGACAAAATCCAAGTCCCAGTTCTTGGAAAGCTGACTCTTTGAATACATGCAGGATGCTGACAGTGTGTGTGTGAATGCAGGAGGCAAAGAGCTGAGTTGAGTGTGCGCATCAGTGTTTTGAGGCCTGTCTGTGTGCATCAGCACAGCTGATTATTGGGGCTGTGCTATTGTTTTGACTGTGTGCATCACTGGCTGCATGTTTGTGTAACTCGCTGTGTGTGCCCACATACATATTTGTAGTTGGAAATTTAAATGTTTCTCTGTCTAATCCTCCTTAATCATTTATGAGACTATTTTTGCTAAATTTCTCACAGCATGTATGAACGTTGAAAGTTGGATGAGAGGAAAAAGGGAATATACATAAGATTTAACCAGGCATATCCGTTCACTCGTATCGTTTGACAAGCAAAAGTAAAGCCACAGCACAAACTAGAAGAGGGACTCCATCCTCTTCCATCTCTCTAAACTCTGACACAAGCACCCCCTACCCTCATCCACAAAAATGCACACAACCCCACACACAAACAAACACTGTGTCAATTTTCTCACACACACACTCCGATCAGCATTCCAAACTACCTTTCTTCTGGAGCAAAGATGGCTGTGAGACTGAGATATATCTAATTCATGTTCAGTGGCACAATGGCCACTGAAGAATTGTTTTGAGGAGCAGTCACATCACCAACCTCACTGACAGGCTGCATACAGACAGAGCCACCACAGCCGGGTCGATCTGTGCTCCACCAATCCATCACAGTTTTGTTAAGTGACGCTTCCTCGGAGTCTTAACCAGCTGACCAGCCTGTCATTTGATTCATGTTTTTGTTGGCAGTGAATGGCTTGCTTTGAAATGATTGTCCTGTGTGAGATCACTAAATTAGATCTATAATACTCTCTCTATTGCAGATGATGAAGACATTCATGAGTCGGTTGTTAATGCTATAATCATTCCCTATCATTCTGTGACAGAAGACCATTATAGGAATTTGCGGACAAAGCTGTGTCACAGGGTGTCCTGTGACATATCTTCTGCCTGAGTGTCATTGCATGTGGCACGTCACTGATTCAACACCTGACCTCAATTCAAACCATTCATCTACAGCTGCAGTTGAATCATCCAGCTGGAATCTCAGACCTAGTTCTGCTGTTGACTGCACAGCTCTTTGGGTATGACTGTGTGGGTCTCTTTCAAGCAGGGCTGTTACTGTAGATAACCTTTTTATGTCCTGCTAAACTGTTTGGTTGAACCAAATTTAATTCACTATTACTTATTGAAAAATGAGCGCCAGTTGACAGGGCCTGTATATAATATGACCCGGTGGCGCTACGTATATGCTTAAGATTAAGGAGCTGAGGACGGAGTCCAAGGGGACGCCACAGGTCAAAGGGGTCACCGCAGAGAAAGTATTAACCATGGCTATTGAGAAAGTCCTATTCAATATTAAAGCCTGTGAGAACTTGCTAAACAGAATTATGGAACTTTTTGACTTAACTAACGTAATAAAGGTCACATAGTTTTCCAAAAACATGCTTCACAAAAAATGTTGGGCTTATCTAATCAAATCTGCTATTTTTAGGAAGTTAGATATGTGAGATAGACAGGGAGCTGAGATTAAGAACAAAGCAGTGAATTAGAGATATACAAAATCATTAGCACAACCAAGTAGGTGAAGGGTTCATTTAATAATTTTATGCATTTGATTTATTTTCTTAAAAATGTTTGACCAAACACTATTAAGACTTCATATTATCTTAATAAATGCCGTAGTTTTGCAATGAAATATGCAAAGAAATATTTTTTTTTCCCCTGCAAGTTCATGAAAGGGTTGATGCTGAAACAGTTTTAATACAGGTATAACATGCGGGCACCCTTCTTTTATGTTTGTTTCTCAGTGGTTACATTCCATAACACAAGTTAATGGACGTCACACAACCAGACCCGGATCTATCAGCGGGCCCCAAGGGGCCAGGCCCGCCCATCCAGGAGTAAGGCCCGCCCATCCAGGAGTAAGGCTCGCCCAGGAGATAAATGTGATTTAATGTATTTTGTTTGAAAGTCAAAATAAAAGAGAGAATGGGTTCTGTGCAATGCATTCAGTATTTCCCACTAATTTCTCATTTATTCCATTCCTAAAAAGCGACTAGCAACAGCGATAAGGCTAAAGTGTGAACAACAAATCAATTCTAACATATATTTACGGTGGACATCTGCAGGAGAGCTCACTAACGTAGCTGTCAGCCGCTTATTACATTACTGCATGACGCGTTCACTATCGCGTTCAGTAACTTTAAATTTCGAGCGAGTAGAATTGTAACTTCATCAAGATGTGTTCAAAGTAATCTCGTAAAATTGCAATAGTAACTTGTAATAGTAACTTGTGTAAAAGTTTTTTGAATGAGCAATTTGCAGATGTTTTCATGGTTATATCAAATCGATAATAGAGAGGAATTTGTGAAAGATGTTTAAGCTAAAAAATGTTACCCTTCTGGCTGTCTCAACTGAAACGTTAGACAATTTATTTGTAGTGATAATTAACTTTAATTTACACTACTGTTTTAATAGAGAGGAGCAGCGGGGGGAGACAGGCTCCCTTTTTGTGTGGAGAAAAATACAACGTACAATAAAAATGTATAAATAATACATTGTTGCATTTAAAAGTCAGAAAAAAATGACTGAATGAATGAATGGACCCCCCGAAAAAATTCGGAAGACCTCCCGATTTACTTTCCTCTAGATCCGGGTCTTCACACAACCCTGCAGCATAGTGGCCTGATAAAGGAGTTGGGGTGAATTCAGCTGTAGTGTATGTGTTTCTGTGTTCCTCTATACATGCCTACATCTCTTGAAATAGACGATAGAAGAAGAGAGAGAGGAATAGAAGAATAAGTGACATAAGCTAGTCACCATATCTTTATAGTGTTCCGATCTGGAGCAATCACAAATCACACACAACACAACTAATCCATCCGTCTTATTTCTATAAACGCAGTTCGTAACATGGCGAACACAAAGAGGGACCAGCAGCCATTCACATTCAAACCCATGCACATTTTGGAGTCATCATTTAAACCTTGCTGCTTGCTTTTTGACTGTGACAGGAAGCTTGAGACCCAGAGGGAAGTCTTGCACAACTTTCCCTCTGTGAGGTGACATTGTTAACCACACACCAATGTGGCTCTTCGATAATAAGAAAATAAAGCAAAAGCAGTCAGAGGCTTTCAGTAGGGAGGGGTTCTTTGTTATGTTTTAGAGTCTATATACCTTTGTCTTAGAAAATGTTGCGTAGAGTATATTAGTATTTTGCGAAAGAAAATACTGAACGGACTGAATATTGTATGTTGGGTGGTCACATGGTAGTCCTTTGCTTTTGGCAGGAAATGGCCAACCACACAGTTTGCATGATTAATAAATCTGCGAATAGAGGACAGCGGTAATGTTTATGATGAAAGGTTGCTCCCCTATTGGACCACAACCCATGAATAGTGACAGCCTAATTGTACTTGCTTTTTATTACACAGCAGCCACATTACTCCAGCTCAGCTGACTAGTACTGAGAGCGCCAGAGGAGTCTAGTGATCAGTGACGTGTGCGTGTGGTTTTGTGCATGTGTACGTACAATATACTGGCATTACATTAGCAGGCAGGGATTAGAGTTTAGTCGAAAGAAGATTATGTAATATGATTAGATTTGTCAGCTCTTTATAGCTGTACCTGAAGGAAACAAGAGGCAATCGTATTGTCTGGATCAGTGAGTGTGTGTGTGTTTGTGTGTGTGTGTTTCCCTCTCCTCCATCTCTACTGCTGCTTTTCTTCTGTCCTTAATGTGTGTGAATAAAGGGATGCAGTAATACACCAATCTACAAAAACACCCTCCTTCGCCTTCAGGCCCTGGCGCTCTCTCTCTCTCACACACACACACACAAACACACACACACACTCTCTCTCTCTCTGCAGTCAGAGCTGCGTCAGCCGGGTTATATAACAGTTGAGGGGGTATGACTGAGGGAGGAAGAAGAGGTGTGGATGGGTACGAAGAAAACAGGGTATATTGATGAAAATAGAGAATTGCAGTTTGGATCTTATTTTTATCCGGACACTTATCAAAGCAATCTCTTCATATCTTTTGTTTTAGCGCTGTTCATAATCCACAGAACCCTAGGAAAAACATTCTGATCGAGTTAATTATTTTAGTTGTTCTCTGTGGTAGAGTCCTCAAACTCTCAATACCTCAAAAATATTCTTAGGTATTTAAAAAAAACTCATACCTCAGTTTTCATGGTGTATTATAGCTCATTATTGGCATTTCAATACTAAATATGTGAGGCATGATATCTTTCTAATGGGAGACAATCACTGATTACAGCACATAGATGTTCTCACACCTTTCTCACACACTAAACCTTTACAGTGAATTTGTCTTCATGGCAGACTTTATTTGTTTTAAAGTATCCGCTTTGCTGCCCACTGAGCTGTTAAATACTCTTTGAGCCAACGGAGACACATTCATGCCCTGACAGTGTCTGACAGGGCTTTGCCTCAGTGCCTACAACCAAAATATCTCCATCCTCTGTGTCTTTAATAAGTAAACATCCAGGGAGGCCAACCGTCAACTTCGGGTCCGGATTGTTCTGCATTTTCAGCCTGGTTCTGTCCACAACCCTCCCCAGAGCCAAGGTTGTCCTTCCCTCCACTGTATAACCTCATCTCAGTTCTTCCCTCCACTCTATAACCTCATCTCAGTTCTTCCCTCCACTCTATAACCTCATCTCAGTTCTTCCCTCCACTCTATAACTTCATCTCAGTCCTTCCCTCCATTTCCTCATTCATCTGAACATGTTCCCAACGTAGTGTCAGCTTTGCCCACCAAATCCCCCACTAGTGACGTTACCTCTCTTTCTAGCTGTCTCTCTCCTCCTCTAAATCCCTCGGGCTGCAGTGATGTCAGCGGCCCGAACCTCTCCGACTGTTAGGAGTGACATGCATCGGACTCAGTGCTGCCACCACATGTGAGAAAGGTCAATCCAATTGTTGGTGGTCATAAAAGAGAAAAAAAGTGATGTGTTGCCCCCTGCTGGTGCATTACCAACCCTGACCTGAATGCAAACACACTCATCCAACACATCTTTTAATGTACACACAGCCATAGATTCAACGACATGAAAAAACACCATTCCAGAATATTCCTATAGAGACTGATGCTGGATTCTTTCACAAGCAGAGAAGGAACTCAAAGTAAGGACAAAATCGTTGCCCCTGCTATGTGGTCGTGTGTGTTTATGTCACAGTAAGGAGGGATTCAGACCCCCACACCAACAAAGCAAAGAATTAAATCCCAGCATCAGTGATGACATAATCAAGACACTGAAAAAAACTGCAGTCCCAGTGGAAAGGGGCTGTCAAGCCGGACAGGATTATACAACAACATTGCACTGTGGACCAATTCACATGCGGGAGGGAGCTCATTGTACCCCAACAGATGCACATACCCAAGCAGAACGACTCACAGTAGTGTGTGGGGTCACTGCAGGGTTCCTTCACGCTTTCAAATTTAAAATCAGATTTTTTCAAAACTAAAGGACTTCAAATGAATATAAAAACAATATTGACCCTACCTCTAATTGGAGTTGGCCAGCACTAGATAACATTTTGTCTGAATAACTATTCAAATCATAAACATTGCGATGTAGTGTGTATCCTGGAATAAAGAATAGCTTTCAAAGGTTTGAATTTTTTCCTGATTTTCCTAAACATTAGATTTATATTTTTCACTTCTTTTTCTGTATTATGGACGCTTTTCCAAATGTATTTTGGGTCCCTAAAATGTCTTTGCTAACGCCTCTTTCTGTCGACACTCCTGGTACTTTAATATATGTTAGATAGAAAAGCCAGCAAATAATGTTTTGCTTCTGGTCATGTCAAGGGTACCTTGTATCCCTTCCAGGACGCCTGGATGATCAGAGCAGCCTCATCCTCACTCAGCTGCAGAAACAAAGGGAGGGGGGGCCTAGGACTGAGGATGCAGAGAGAAACAGGTGAGAAACGGTCTGAAGAGATTCATGGTAAGCCAGTAGCTTTAAAAGCACACCATTTAATTCTGAAAGTTAATTAAGACTTTCTGCCGCCGCAGATCTTTGATGTTAACAGGATGAACCAAAAACTATTTCATGGATCATTTTCATATTTTACACCCACATAGACTTTAGTGCGAGGAGGAACTGGTTTGATTTTCGGAAACACTGCCTGTATGTTTCCGACTTGGAAAGAAAATACAAGAGGAGGAGTTTCGATTCTTGACAATTAAAGACGATACAAATACAGCTGTTATATAAATGGTTACGCATGTCACAGATAAAGGAGACACTCACTGCAGGCTGAGCCAGGCCTTTACAAATGGTATGTCATGAAAGTTCACTTGCTCTTGTCCTTGTCTGCAAGGGTTGTTACTGAGACAAAAAGACAAGCAAGAGAGGTTGGTTATAAATTATACACACAGATACAAAATTATTTGCATACAATACTCAAAATATTGCATTTGTGAGAACTTATAAAGAGACTTAAGGTTGGAGAACTGTGTGTGTGTGTGTGTGTGTGTGTGTGTGTAATGTAAGGGAAGGGCTCTTACTTGTAGAGCCACATACTTAAGAAGTCACATGGGTTAAATGCTGTTACTTTGGTCTGCAACACAAAAGAAAGTATTCGACATCACACTGAAGAATTATTCAGAGCTTGCATTCATTATTGGTTATTGGTAAAAGGAACATTCTAGCGATATAAAAGTGACTCCTGGAATATAGAATGTCTGTTTTAAAAACTCACTTGAGTAAATGCACAGAAGAATTGTCTGTAAAATATAGTCAAAGTTTTAAAACTCAACAGATAACCTAGTAGTTATTGTGGCCCACGTTGTTGTTATACTATTGTAGATTTGTATTACTGGGTTAGGGTTAGGGTTAGCAGTATTATCTAATCATTACTTTTACTAATGAGAGTTGGGGGAAGATGTGTGATCCCCCATGTTTTTGTTTGTTTACTTTTCTGTGGCTTCCATAATCTGGAAAAACTGTCAACAGTTTCTGTTGTGGTGAAACTGAACCAGGGAAGATGCGATTGAATTCTAAAGCAGATACAGGAGCAGATAAGGATTCTTCAACAATCTCTTGAAAATCACGAGGTAGGGCACTTGGCCATATCCTTCTTTTACAATATACTCCTTACACTTAGGCTAATTGGAGATTATGTATAAATTCTAGAGATTATATTTAATTATTATTGTAATTGATTAAATTGAAGGGACATAAGATATTGTATAGGTGATCCAATGTTGCATATCACAAACACACGACAAAAATGACGAATCAAGACGAATGTTATAAAGCACCTAAGACGAAACAGGTAAGAAAATGGACCTCAAAGAAAAGGTGAGTCTTTCCTCAACATATGTACACTGATGTTGAACCCATTATTTGCCTGTGATTTGCACCAATAGAAGTTGAAATAAAACTTAAATTGTTATTATGACATGAGGTTCTTTTATCAATTAGAGATAGTAGACATGTCCTTCGAAGGTTGACTATTTACTTTATAGTCGAGTACATTTCAGAGTTTGTATACAAAAAAAGAAATGAATTGCTGGCTTTACTTAATCCAGATGTGCCAATAATTTCTACAAAACTGGGTTGCATTAGATATAATTTAATATTCTTATTAGGATGATAAATTATAGTGCAACCAACACGACTGTGGCAGCATTATCTATGAAAACGTGGATTATGAGGGTTCAGTAAACTAAATTAAATAACATAATTTTAACAGAAAGCTTCTTATTTCTGTTCTACATTCACTATTCTAAGGCAAACTTAATGTACTGTTCTTTTTCACCTTTACTTGAGTACAAAAGTTAAATAAATACTACTCTCATCAGTCATATTTTCACAAATAACTATACTTCTACTTGATTAAACAATATTTTTTCTTATGCACCTGCAATTGGTTATGAGAAGAAATTCAGACCTGAAAACATCCACGATTGAGGGTTTCTTTCAGCAAAGCCTCCAGTCCAGGCATCAATACTGGAAACACACTGCCCTCTAAATAACGCGTGGCAGGACCTGAAACAAACATGTTACTGCGGTCACAGCATGCTACAAATGTAAATATGAACATGGGTGGTAGCGATGTTAGAACAGCGTTGCACCATGGAGAGTAAAGATTATCTTCTTACTTTCAGGTACTCGTGTTTCGGTTGCAGCTGTTGACAGATGTTCAGGACTACAGAGCTGCCCAGCTTCAACCTCTACAAAATATATTTAACGAAATAACAGCTTTCGTGTCACGAAAATTGTGAATCACAAAGGCTAATCAAAAAGCAGCTCTATCGTCTTACCTTCACATACTTGTTCCCAAATGGATTGTTCAGCACCATTGATGTGTTCCATGATTCTGCTTGCTCTCTAAAGCGGTTACCAGGGACTCGTCGGTTACTAAGGAAGTGGTCACGAATAACTTCCGGTGTAAACGCAAACTAAAACAAAGATTACCTGGACTATTGAGATCTGTATATTTCTAGAATCAACATTTTGCAGTATAGTTTAATATTTTATGTTTCATTCAGTTCACTCAACCCAAATGGGAACATCCTGAAACTAAAGTGTAGAGACAGTAGTCTTCCCGTGACGTCACATCAAGGGCGAATGCGAGGCTAACCCAATCAGGTTGGCTAATCGAACAAGAGACAAAGAGCAGATCGGTAGTTACAGCCCCTCCAAGCGGTAAAGAAAAATAAAATAAAATAATTAAGTATCGCAATCGACGGTGATCGCACAGACATTATTTATAGCTGTTGGCGATCGATAAAGCACGCGCAGTGGTTGATCGTATTAGAAAATGTAAATAAGGACAATAAAAACATCAAACAATACCTGCAGCTCTGAAAAACTCTAACACAAATACTTAACATGTACTTATTTTGCACACTCGTATTATTGCGCTTTCTTTTAATTTGATGATCCGTCCAATATCGTGTTATTGTCTCTGAATAGAAAGCTGCTAGTACAAACCAAAACAGTTGTTCATTGTAAATAGACCATAAATTTGGCCTTAAGTGATTGAATTAAAAGGAAAAAAAACAATTCAGCAAAAACATTAGAGTTGTTCAAAATTAAAGTCTTTAT
The DNA here is from genome assembly GCA_037951165.1 of Lophius americanus. Taxonomy (NCBI): domain Eukaryota; kingdom Metazoa; phylum Chordata; class Actinopteri; order Lophiiformes; family Lophiidae; genus Lophius; species Lophius americanus. The sequence continues at coordinate 3,894,730 of JBBDHG010000037.1, forward strand.
TGGAATATATTCCAAAGCAAAGTCATCTCATGACTGAACAAAAATAGCCATTTATCATAAAAAAAAAAAAAAAAAGTCTCTAGATAGTTCCAAAATGCACTGGATAGCTTAAGAGGAAAAAAATATACATTGAAGTTACATGTATCTTACAATCACTAATTGACTCCTTAATAAATAAGATGTGAACAAAACAATTTTATACAAGACATTTTAGATACCCCCATATTAGCAACCAAAATTTATGACTACAAACATCTTAATTTCTTTTAAACCATCTGTGAAGACCCATCAAAAAATGTCTCCAACAAGTTGTTCCAGTGCATCCTCCGACAACAAAAAAAAAAGAAAACACGTAAAAAAAACTGGTAGTAATCCAATAATGATAGTGATAAAAAGATGATTTTTTTTATAAAGCAACACTGATAAAAGTAGATAAAAAGACAAACTATCAACAATTAAATATACAGATTACATTCCTTCAGGGTTCAGAATAGAGGAGCCCATGTGAGGAGGACGTTTGAAACTGAGTAAGAGGGACACAGAGACCCCTCTTGATAGAGAGTGATGGTAAAAATCCCACTCTTGCCTACAGGAGTAGTCACTTCTTAGATTTCAACTTTAATTGGTAATTTGAGATCCAAGCACAGCTCTCTATCTACCTATCCTCAGAGAAGACTAACTCCCATGCACATCCATGATGCATGTATCAGTCCCAGATGACCCAAATGCTAGAATTAATCATGGACTCCACCTATAATCTTATTTTGTCTAATGTACAAAGTGAAGCACCTCCTCTAAACATGTAGCTCAGCTGAGTGGTTTAGTAGTGTTGCTGATAAGTTAAAGGATGATAGCATTAAAGTGTCCAGCTGAGAATAATCCACAGCCTGTCCAGAAGCAGCACGTTCCAGTTCTAAAAGAAAAATAAAGTTATGGCTACGTTGTTATGTGCTTTCGAGCCTTGAACGGAGTGAACCACTAATCTCCAACACACAACTGCTGGGAGGGCGTTCAAGTCCTACAGGCAGCAGCAACAGCTTTGCTAAATTGTGGAGATGTGATAATAATTGACGGGAGTGACCTTTGTCACAAGCAAAGATGCAGCAGCGTGGAGACTAGAAATAGTTCAAAGAGCCTGGTCATACAGAAATATGTTGCCAGAGTCTCATTTTACTATGGTTGAGCACGCCTGTCATGTGGTCCTTTCATTGGACATGCATTATATTTGTCAGAAAATTATAGATGCAGATTAAAGTTATAATAATTTGTACTTCTCAATGGCATTGCCTTCTTTTTTTTATCAATTACTTTTCACTGGCTGGTTGCACATGCACCCAGCTCCACAGGCGCACCATGTTCCTCCTATTAGGCTTTCAAAATGAGTTATTGAAGTGGCTGCACCTGTAGAGAGGTGTCTCTGTGACTGGAGAGGAAACTAATAAGAAATCAGAGTTACATGCACAAAAAAAAACACAAAACAAATTTGCTAAAATGCAGTATGAAGAAGGGGGAGATTCAAGGCAGAAATAGCCCCATTTCAAACATTCACTTCCCTGTGGAAGTGTAAGGTGCCAAGCAGGGGGGGGGTGAAGGTGGCATTTGTCCGCTCACTGGAGCTGGCTGCACTGATGGGCCGATTCAGTGCAAGAAACCTTTTATGAAAAGGGAACTGGGAGCTTTAGCTTCTTCTGTGGTTCTATTCCTCTTCTGCGATCATTTACAGTTCCCATACAGACTTTCCTGTGATAATTTGTATTTTCACAAAACATATGTTCAGGCTTCAGTCTGAACATATGTTTTGTAAAAATACAAATGATCATTTAACACACACACATTCCTTTAACAACCCATTGCTTCTGCTTTCTTCATATCTTCCATTAAAAAATGTCCATGAACCACCGTTGGCTCACTACATTTTCAAACAGTTGGGGTGAGATATGCACATTTAGTGATATGTTATATTAATATTTCTGTTAGTGGGAGTTCACTGAGGCTGAGGCTCTCCATGGACTCTGAAGCGGTACATGCAGGTGTATTCTGGATGACCCCAGTTAGATAACACCCGCACTTCAATAATCTGGAAGGTCTTGTCATTCTGCTCCTGAAATAGAGGAAAACATTCAGAACACGTTGACGAGAAGTGATTTACTATTTATTTACATTCTCATACCATAACAGGAAAAGTTTGCAGAGACTCCCCATCTTCCTGGTATGTGTACTGCCCCAGCAACTTTCCTTCCTCCTGGTACTCATCGTCTAGACCCTGTACACAAACAAAAACTCATCACTCAAGTTTGCATTCTTTATAAAAAGTGTCTAGTTGAAAAGCCTTATATTTGTGTTTCTTACAAAAACAGTGAAGTTGCATGGGGCACTGGTGATGTTTCCTGTCGGAGAGAGCGACTTGGGGATGTGCTCCACACAGAAAGATGTGGGCAGGATCTTCATGGACAAGCGGATCACCAAGTAGCCTTGGGAGCCTTTGAACGCCCAGCAGTTACCTGGGAACACATCAGGCTGAGGAAAGGACAAATTGAAAACAAGTTGGTAAAAGATGTATTTACTGTGTCTGAGGTATTTACTGTGTCTGAGGTTCACCTGGATGACGACGCGTGGAGACTGGGAGAAGTACCAGAGTGGTAGGCCGAACAGACTCATGAGGGCTGTCTTGGTCTCGTATGTCTCAGAGCAGCGAGTGCTCAGGATACTGCCGCCTAAACACACAGTTTAAGGAAAAAAAATATTCTGAAGGTCCCAAGTTCCTAAAGACAGTTAGGGGGGTGATAATGTAAGAGATGTTTATTCCTCTTGGCTACTAAGCCATCTTAATGGCCACGCCTTCTTGATTGCCGCCATCTAGCTCAGTCACACACGACAATGTTAATACCATGCTGCCCTCAAACTGGGCTACTGCACACCCCTCGTTATGCAAGAAATGTGCATAAGGGCACAGGAAGAAGGAATATCTGTCTACTCTTCGCTGTTATACTCTTCGCTGTTATACCCTGTATAAAGGTCTAGGTCAGACAGGGGCTGATTCTAATGAAAGGCTTCCATCTTACCTCCAGATTCCAGGGCATAGTCCACCAGGCCTGTTCGATCCTGGGAGTAGATCCTCAAAGCATTTTGGACAATCAGCTTCACTTGCTGTGGTAGAGGCCAAAACACACGTGAAAAAGATTGAAACAGAACCTTGAACACGTTAACGTAGCCGAACATTTTTTAATCATAGGATTAAGACAGATTCTGATGTTGACAGCAGAAGTGTACATCCATCACCTCTTCTGTCAGTCCCTCATTGGCTGCTGTGTGCTGAACAGTCGTGGTTACCGTCTGAGCGACTGTCTTGGCTTGGTACTCTGCCTCACCAACGGTATGGGCACGGTTGAGCTCCAGCTGCATCGAGACATTTCTCAGGATGTTCATCTCCAGTGAGGCCAGTAATGCCTGCAGGTCAGGTGTGCTCACATAACGCTGGGAGAGCCAGTGGACCAGAGACTCAGGCAAATTTCCTGACCCGCTGCCAAAGAACAGAGCCTTCAACTCCTTATGCACCTGGGATGACACCTGGGATGACACCTGGGTTGATATCTGGGAAGGGAATTCACAGAAGTCAAATGAACGAACAGAAGATGATTTTAGCATTAAGGCCTTTTAGGAGTCAACGTTTATATGACTCACCGTCTCCTGCAACGTATCCAACTGCCCACACTTGCCCTTGCATCCCACAACACCTAGCAAGTCCTGTTTGACTTTGCTCAGTTCCGCCTCAAGTCTCTGAACCTCCACAAGCAGAGCATCATGGTCTTCCTGCTTCACCACCTCACTAAAGGAAACATAAATGTGTGAGTTGTGATAATCCTTTTGAAAATTCTTATGAAATGTGAATAGCACACTAAAAATCAGGAAGACAAATCAGTCAGCAAATGGAGGAGAATGTTTACTTATTTTTACCTGGCAGAGACTGTGTCTGCTGCTGAAGCGACTGTCTGTTTCTCCTTTTCTTGCCTCTCATGCTCATATTGCTGCTGCTTTTGTTGCAGCCCCTGTAACAAATATCACGTAGGACGTTTAGTGACAAAAACACACAACAGCAACACTGTTCCTAGGCTGCTTGAGAATGTCAGGATATTATTTTGTTCTAAAATTTTTCCTATCTGGGTGGTATGTGTGTCACCATCTGATTCCAATGTAACCATTTCAGTAAATAATTACACTCCAGGCTCGGCAAGGCTGAGTGTTGTGGGTTGCTTGTTAATATTAATATTTGACCCCACTTTTACATATATTGCTATGGACCATACTACTAGTCTTATGATTGCTTACTTTAATGATTAATATACTTGGGTGTGCTCCTATCTTTCTCGATACTTTCAAATGCAAACCTCTTACACGTTCTCTAAGACGTTTAGTGGGAATTTTTTTTTTTGCTATACACACTTCAGTTTTGGTAGCCATGGCATTGAGCAGCAACTCCAAATCAGCCAACCGTGATGCCTGACTCTCTTGTTGCTGTTTCTGCTGTTCTGCGCTCTGCATGGATAACAGATATAAAAAACAAAAGTGAGATTGATGTTGACCGTTGAAGCAAAAAAATCCCTCTTGTACATCTATACCATCTCTTTACCTCTGCTCTGTGTGTGCTCTCCCGCTGAATCTCTCCATGTAGCACACCAAGTCTCTGCTCCATCAAGGAGGACACCCAGAGCCCAAGGCTCTCCCGGTCAGTCTTAGTATGGAGCTGCTCCCTCAGGGTGCTGTAAAGACCCAAAACGTCCCTGTGATGCTGTTCCTGCTTCTGGTCATCCTGCTGTACTCGCTCCGACAGCAGGGTTAGTTGGCGCGCCATCTGCTCCAGTCGCTCCAAGTCCACACCAGAGAGCCCCACAGAGAGAGGCATTGGCTGAGAAGAATGCAGGAGTGAACAGAGAAAAAACAAATTACCAATTTGTGATGACCCCAATTAACTCTCTGTCTTGCATCAAACACAAAACTGTATTGTTTGTCTCCTAAATTCCCAATGTGCCTGCATTAGTCTATAGACAGAACAAAACTAAATTAATTATACAAACACACTAATAACAGTGGCTTCTTTGCTTTTCTATCTTACTGGTGCAAGTGAGGCCAGTGAGGCTGGAGTTGGTTCCACTGGAGGTTCAGGTGCAGGGGTATGGTCAGACACAGTGACAGGAGAAGAAGCTAGCACCAAGCTAGACAGGCGGTTGAAGGCAAAGGCCGGATACCACTCAGTTATGTTTGCAGCTGGAAGGTAAGCCAGCAGGGCCACAGTGGATGGACCCCACAGCCATAAAGCTGCATATAAACAAAAAATACGAAGTTTCAAGAACACTTGCCTGTTGGTTGGTCATACCACACTTGTGATAAATGGATAAAATTTGTTTCAAACGATCAGGAATGTGCTGCCGTCAAGATCATGGACACTAAGCAGGTTGAATTGAGAGTAAAGGTGTATTAATTCAGTTGACATTAAGAATATTTACATTTAACATAAAGCTAAATATTTCTTCCAATACAAACAGATAAAGCAGTTACACCCATGAGACTGACTGACAGACTGAATTTTCTCTCTATGTGTTCACTAAATGGGTTACACTTGTGAGTAAATTAGAACAGCAAAGTTCTTGTAAACTCACCGAGAAGGAGTAAAAAGGGTAAAAAGAACAGCAAGATCCTCCAGATTATGGTAAGGCATCTGAAAGACAGTCACAGTGATCAGATAAACACACACCTGTCCAGTATGAAAAATGCCTAAATTCCTCAATAAAACAGGCACAATTATGTAAGATAATATAAGGAGAATTCTATAGCTCTCAAAGTTTGGCTTTGATGAAGGTATAAAGAAAGAAAGAGCATTTTGTGTATTACATTATAACATTTATATAAAGTTATAATGTTGTTGTTATTTATATAAGTTATTTAAATGCGCAAATGATGATAATCCTTTTGTATAGTTTAAAAAGGCACAATGTCCAAATTGTAATGTCAAACATAAATTTGACATTAAAAAATATTCTCCCGACCAATTTTCTTACCCAGCTAAAGGAGAAGACACAGAGAACATCGACAGATCACTTAAACTTACTTTATAGTCACACACACATACATATATATATATACATATATATATATATACACATATATATATATATATACATATATACATACATACATATACATACATATACATATACAAACACACATACATACATATATATATATATATATATATTTATATATATTATTCTCTATAGGTTGATCATGCTGTTGCTTTCATTTAATGGTGTCATTTGATAAATGTTAACAAATCAAATTTAGTCAAAATATAACAGGAGGTATTTTTTACCGTGTCAGAAAGAAAACATTCAGGACAGTCATAAGAGACACCAGCTGGTACCATCCTGTTGCGAGAAACCACAGAAGTCCTCTGCCTGCGTTCACTTGGCAAATTGGATGAAAACAGAAAATGAATACAGAAAATAATAACAGAATCTGACAATCTTGCCCAAGACAGAAGCGGAGAAGACACATTTTTGGAACAGGAGAAAAAGGCAACGCCAACCTGGAGCTGCCAGGAGCATCCAGAACAGTGCGAGCAGCTTCTGGGCCAGTGTTCTAGCCCCGGATCCCATAGCTTTGCCTGCTCTCACTACACAGTAACCTGGCTTGAGGAGGCAGTAACCTGGAACACGGCGTTAAAGTGGGAAACATGTTTAGTAAGATTAAATCTTTGATTGAACTGATTACGAGCGGGGTATTCTATAACTGCAAAAGGTCACTTTAAACTAAACTTTTTAGCAATAAATGTACAGGCTATCAACATAAGAGGTGCTGGTTAACCTGTGTAAACTAGGACGCTCCACAGTGCCCCCATAAGGCGTTGATGCATGGAGGAATGTGTGAGGAGGACGGTGTGTGTCTCTGAATGCTGCTTTCCTTTACAGTCATCACCTGTGAACCAAAATGATGGCAGTGGGCAAATAGAGAACAAAAAAGAAAAAGAAGACATGAGTGAATGTCATTTAAATGACCTGAAAGCATTAAGCCAAGGTAAGTTTGGCAAAAACAATGCAACACAAATTTAAATTAAAAAAATAAATAAAAAGAATGAATTAGGAACAGTGTTGTTATAGTGTAATGTTAATGATTTGAAGAAGATTTGTGTACAGGGACACAGAAGATTGCAATACTGGAAAAACTCCAACCACGCTCATGTTTCAAGACCATACCTGCTTCCCAGGTGAATTTGAGCAAACCGACGTGCAAATCACATCAGTCTAAAGGTGCCATAAACTGTAAAAATGAGATGCAAACCTTTGTGGACCCAGCAAAGGATTTTTGAAATTTCCCTGAATTCCATACAGCCGTTTTTGAGGAGATGTGAATGGATAATTCCCAGTTATGTAGGGATGGACCTGCAAAGGTAACTTTGTATGGTGGCTTTGTCAGGGACATAAAACATATTTATGAATAAATATGCATTATACTTTTTTGACCTGTATGCATGTAATGACAACAGGCATGGAAATTCTTGCTGAACTACAAAACGGCCCTGCAGTGATTTTCCAACTGTTTAACCTCCAAAACAGATCCAAAAAAACAGTCTTGTAAAACTACATAATTTTTTGAGTCTCTCATTGCTTAGGATTTAAACAATATGTTTATCAATATCTATACATTTATGTCTTGACTGATTAGCACACATGGTGTTTTCCAGTCTTGAACTGGTTCTTTGAAACAGCTTAGGACGACTAACTTTTCTGATTGAGAATAATCTGTAGGTCACAGAGGTCAACAGTTAATGCAGTTCACGAAGCCTTTGCTCCGAGCTCCTCACAGGCCAAGCATATAATTAACCCAACCAATCACAGTAAAATGAGTGGATATAGAGAAAATTTGTGTGTGGTTTGTGAATGCTTACATAGGGAACCATTAAGATTGAGATGCGCTGCATCTTCATTAACCAGGTCTTTCACATTCATGCTTCCACAGAAACTTGAGTGGGCTGCAAAATATAGAGGACACCACATTTAATTGACATAGAATACATGGACACATCAGTGTGACAGCAGAGGAGATTCACATCCTGAGATAGGAAAACGAGAACAGTATGAAAACCGTTAAGACGATACACTGTGAGAATAAAGAGAGGTGGTGAAACTGAAGCTTCAGAGTTGATCAAATTCTTCTGTCACTCTGAAAAAAACTCAGTAAGGAGTACAATAGAAACAAAACTGAACTTGAAAAAATTACAGTTGTTATTTAACACTTAACTTATGTTAACCAAAACTCACATTTTGTTTACTGAATGAGAACCAAGTCTAAACTGGTCGTCATTGAGGTGAACGTCAGGTTGTCTGTTTAGTTGTGCTTCAATAAGTGTACATTTTTACAACCCATGAAGCAAAAGACTGACATTCAAAATGCCACTTGCCATTTCATAATTTTTTTCATTCAGGAGATAGAGTTGGGGCATGTGTACAATCTTCATTTTGTTTCAAATATACTTCCTCTTTCTCAATATTAAGTCGTGAGAGTGGAGATGGAGAGCAAAATAGAGTCTGTCCAACTACATTTGAAGCTTATTTTAAAAAAACACAACAACATTAGAGCACAGGAAGGAGAGAAATAGTGACATAATACAATAGAAAGTCAGCCAAGTCAGCCGAAGAGGTAAGGAGCAGTGACCCTTAACCTTCAGAGTTAGGGCTGGTACCTTGTCCTTCATAGCCATCATCCCTGTGGCCCATCATCCTGTGCAGAGTGGTTTGTTTCAAAAGCCACAGCTGGGATAAACTGGAGGACACTATTCGTTTCATTGAGTCCGAAAATGATGCAAGGACACCTGGTGACACACCCGCCCGATACCATCACTGTCAGTCAAAACTCACAGGAACATTATATACACTGAATGGATAGTTGGATGAGAGAGCGTGACGTGGAAGCTGCGAAAATCTCCTGACAAAAATGGCAGGACTCTATGGGAAGGTAATGAGGTCACATTTGAAAGAGAAATAGACCATGACTCAGCCAGAAACTTTAAGAAATAGGAAGGCACTCAACAGAGATCATGCCTTTGCCAAGGCCTAAATTTCTAGTTTAATCAACTTAAAACCCAATTTAAAGACATGCAAGCCATTAAATTAGCTGTCCCGAGAGTTCTCAGAAATATTAGAGGAAGTGAAAAATATAGCAGATCCAAAACTTTATCTGGAACTCATATACATTCTTTGTTGTTTCTTCCACCTCCACAACACATTCATCAAAATGTAATTTATGTGTAATAGATAGAAATTTTAATTAAAAAAAAAAAAACATCTAGCAAGAACGAAAAAAACAAATCCTGGATCCACCCATTTATCTTGGTGTCTGTCGAAATGTAATTGTTTCTTCCCTTCCACCTGCTCAACTCTCCCAATAAGTTGAAAGCCCCCCCCCAGGATACCAGTAAAAACATAATGCCCTTGGATTATGAGGATGAGGAGTCTGCTACAACAGAAACCAACAAAGAATGTAGATTTCAAATAAGCTGATAGGAAAGTCATCCATCTTTTCAAGTTCAGGATCCCCAAGAAAAATAGAAATTGCCAAGTGTTGGATGAAGTGTAAATAACATCTCCTCTACTTTACCTTTTCCTGTGCGGTTCTTGGCTCTTGAACCCAGCCACACCACATTGTGGAAGAGCAGGGTGACTAAGGATGTTATAGGGGCCAATGCTCGTTTACTGTAGTGGATGCACGAGTTAGACATGGACACCAGAAGACCTGGGACAAGATTGCAAAATCAATTACATTCTCACTATCACACAATGCTGTACTCGACACCTTCATGCTCCAGTAATAATACAATTTGGAAGGATACACATGGAGACAACAGCAGGATATACACAACCCAGAAGTCTCTCACCCGTTCTGCTTCTGTGACTCTTATCTCTGGAATATACGCTTGTGAACGGAGACGAGGAGGAGGAGGAGAGGGCATTTGCCGAAGAAGCCTCTGCTGCATGAGATGACGATGAATGTGTCATGTAAGAGTCCATCTTCTGAGAGTGTAAAGAGCAATCTTTGCAGATGTAGCCATTTGGGAGGGAGGCGTGGGATTTGGATGCACTGGTGTCACCGTTGACACCTGATGAACTGTGGTCAGCACAGAAGCTCCTCTCTGAGGGAGAGCAGTATAAAATAAGATGATCCCTTAAAAGCATAGCGCAATGACATTTCTAAATCTTAATCAAATTTTTTTTAAGAAGTACAAAACAATAACATAAAACTATTGATTCATAATGAAGCAAACAAAGTAGCTAAATAGTAATTAAAAATTAGAGTAGCCTTCAGTAAGCACCACAACTAACTTGTTTCACCACAACTGAACAAACCAGCCCTGTTGTCCACAACAGGCCTAAACTAGCAGAGGGCGCAGCACAAACACACCCACAGCGTAACTTTGGCAGAAAAGTTCCTTGTCACAATAAAAGCAGGTGACAAGACAAAACAAACGATTTCATGATGCAAATTCGGATGGTAAAAAGCACATAAACTGTAGAATAAAAAACTGTATAAAATTTCACAAACACATTTTGAATTATTAAAATATTGTCTAATAACCATTACAGACAAAACGTTGAGATACAATTTTTTTTGTCACTATCACACAACCTATTGTCAGGGTAACAACAACAATAGTTTTTCTACTAATCTTGACAGATGATTGGGTTATGGGCCAGGAAAGATCCCATTAAAATGGGGCTTTCTTTTTATATTTCTGGGGTATTTTGACATTTACTCTGATTGAGCAATAACCACTGAACCGATTTCCATGACTCTTCATGGAAGGGCGAGCCGTGGATACAGCAAACTCTGCAGTGACATGTGGGACTGCTTGGCCCTGTTGAAAGTATTTGCCTGGGTGTCATTCAAGTTTATGTATTTCTCTTGCTTGACAACTTGAAAAACTGAACATGATCTACACAAAGACTACTTAGGCTAAAACCTAAACTGATATTAATACCATTGTATTATTTTCTATTGTCACCATTTCTTCCTTACCTATTTTTCTAGCTTTTCATTTAAATCTCATATGAAAGCTAATATGCTCAAAAACCCTTTGTCCATGATTGTAAGTGCATATAGTTTCACCAACTGACCCCAATGTCCATCCACAGTAGTGGAAGTGGTGCTTGTGATGATGGAGCGATGTTTTAGGTGGGGCTGTTCCAGTATGGAGGAGAGAAGAGCAGCGTCAGACGCTGTGTTCGTTTCCTGAACAATACCGCTGCTGTTAACTGGGGTATTAACAGCTGAGAAGGAGAGGGCTTTCCTCGGTGTAGCCACTTGGCTCAGGGACAAAGACACACCGCCAGAAGCAGACTGCAGCTTTTTGCTCCGCAGACTCCTGGGAGAGCAGAGAGAGGAAAACAGTAAGTCGTGTGATATGCTTTTGTGCATATTTACAAGTAGCACAAAAGCATTTCAAAATCATGAGAGCTTCTGAGCAGGAGGGTCTTTCCCAATACCCACACTAGCATGAAGTCTTCTATGCACTGTAGACCCATGCATTCTCTCTCAATTAATTGCTTTATTGGTAATGCTACTCCTCCTAGCTCCTGAATATTCTTTATTTCTTCCCCAAAATCCTAATTTCAAAGTAATACTAATACTGACTTCATTGATCATGGAGTTAATAAAACCAACAAAACACCTGAGTTCAAACAAACATGAAATGTCCTAATTAATCCAGACTTTCCTAGCAGACTCGGATAAACCTCAACAGGCTTCTGATCTTGACAGACCTTGAACAACAGAAATACGTCACTGAAATCGGCACTTCAGTTCTTGCAAATGCCAAGAATTTGTGTACAGAACCAGCTATGCAAACTCAGCCCTCAGACATAGGATAAAAATATCTTTTTACTCTTTGATGAGCGGACATGTGAGGGCGATAGTATGGAGGGCTGGTCTCACCGTGACTCTCTCCTGGTGCTGATGTAGCTGCTGCTGTGGTTCATGGAGAAATCAGCCACACTCTCATTGACATAGTGACCTGCACCGGTCTGGAGACGAAGGCTCCGTCGTGACATTCTGGGTGACTCATACACAGCAGCAATCTGGTGCTCCCTCTCAAACTCTAATGCTGCTGTGGAATAGCTGGAGCTGAGAAATAGAAACAAGAGGAATAACATGATATAATTAAAAGAGAAAGTGAAAAAGTGACGGAGAAAGAAAACAGGAAAAAAAAAAAAGCTTGTTGAAAGAAGTTATTGAATGACCAGTGTAGGAAAATTATGTCTGCAGCAGAGAAATTCATTGGAGGTAATGAACAGTTATTTTCAACTGAAAATTTAACCTCAACAAGAATATCCTGTTCTAATCCTGGTCTGTTGATTATCCTCAGCAACTCAAAAAACTAACACAGTCTGTTTGGAGAGCTGCTGCTTCCTACAGTTGGCAGAGGGCCTGACAGGAAGTGACTCATGCAGAGAGGGAGAAAAGAGGAGGAGGCACAATATATCTCTCGAAGACAAATTGGAAAACAAGCTCGATAAACATTGCAAAGCAAGAAAGAAAACTGGAGAAAAATATTCTAGATCAGTCCTTGCCACCGAAGCCAACTTTGAGTGGAACCACACAAAAATGCTGTAAACTCCGCCTTTGCCATGGAGCTATGACTAAGAGGTCCACACCCACATGACAGGGCATCCATGCAGACTTGAAGGCAGCATTCAACCTCGACTAACAAGCAACAATGCAGCATTTGTGAAATCCACTGGACCATTATATAGCACAATAACAATTCTCTACAATGGGAAGACAGGTCAAATTTGTGAGGCAAGGTTTCCATAAAGCTTACAATACTAGTATTGAGTGATCGATTCCAGTAAGGCAAAATGATCTGAAATCTCCTCTTTTTACATTTCTTTACAGGCTCTGTAGAAATATCAGCAAATTCAGCACGCGGGCCAACTAGGTCAGGCAGCACACAGACTACAGAGAAGGGTGAATTAAGTGCAGGAGCAGTTGATCGGTCATTGGATTAAGACAACTAACGTGCTGCCCGACACCTTAAAAGGACCGTCCCTGCATAAACAAAAGTGGATTGGTTTCTAGTTCCTGTCACAGGGCCTTGTATATTCACAGGAGGGACTTACACATAGAACATATACTACAGACCAGTCCACGCATCTAAACATGCAGCGTGTATGTTACTGTATGGCCCTCCTCTGGCTCTAAACCCTGAGGATTAGACTCCTGCTGGGATCCAATTATGCACCTTAATCCCGCCTACTGCTCCACCTAGCCTTTCTCTGAGCAGATGATTAAGGCGGCGCCTCCCCCTCTAGTTCTGAAACTGTCCAGATAGCTTCTAGCGTTAAACATTTACCAAGACTGGAATGATTGCATAGCACATGTACTTCTTTAGTACCAGAGCCCTCATTTACATGTCTTTTAATGAGAAATATTTCCTTTTCACTCTACATCTGAAGAATGTTCATCTTATCCTTTTCGCATGACCATTCATTAATGTCTCACAAACAGAATACAAATAACTAGAATGGAATAATAAAGTCACAGATGCGGCCACACCAGCCTAAAAACCATTTACCCGAACAAAAATACCAAAACAATGAAACATATACCTGAAGTTTCTCTGTTGCCGGCCTATGTGTGAGCAGCCCCTCTGCTGATATCTTTTAGCCAACTGCTAGACTAGGAGTCACCCTCTGGAGAACCATGGCCCAACTTCAAACCGATAAGAGCTTTCTATGTTGAACACATAGCCGTTGTCATAACGGGAAACCATAGGCTTCTAATCTTTTGTCGAGGTGATTTTTAACAGGCACAATAAGGCTCACCCAGCAGAGGAGTCTGCTCTGGGATTTTAGGTCTGAGGATTGGCCGATAGCTTGAGTGTCACTATAGGCTGCTATGTCTTTACCAAAGCAGAAGGTAAGACAAACTATATAAAAAAATGCAACTGCAAATCTAATCACATTTTATGCTTTTTTAAATAAAATGTGAACTAAAGTGATTTATTTATTCGGGCAAATAGCATGAGCTTGTATTTGTAGATATCTAACAGTTTGGCTCTGGGAAGAGGAAGAAGGTTTCTTAATGCTAACTAGAGAATTTTTGTTGGATACCCCTGATCTTAACTGTGTAAAGACCAAGAAACACTCAGGTGGAATGCAACCAGCACAATACAATGTCAAAGACACAATCAAACTCAGAAAATCATATAGAAAGCTGATAGTTACTTCAATGTGAAAAAAAAAAGAATTTGCAGTGAAATTACATCTATATTATAATATAATATATTTCACTAACAGATAAATAAACCTTATGTTTAGTTCAATTATAAAAGCAAAAACAAACAATTTTCAAATACTACGGTATTTGTAGAATGGTGTGTGTGTGAAGAAGACAACAGACTTGACCGTATAGCCTTTAGTCACACACAATCATTAACATAACCTTATGTTCTACCTAGCAACTCACTTTAACAAAATCCCCTACGCAAATTGCAAGTGGCTTTTTCAAACTCATAAAAAGACAATCATTCCAGAATCTCTCAAGACAATAATGTTTATTTATTTTTCAAGCTATTTTCAATTCTTCTATTTATACTAATCTGTGTGCTGCGCTCTCCCAGGTGGCTCCCAAAGCCCACATCAGAGATAAAAATAGAAATGTAAAGAAGATGTAGATGGAGAAACAGACTTACAGTACTAAGAGAGAAGACACTTCTACTCAGACATTCAGTTAACTGGGATCTCTTCTTACGTAACACGAAGGCGTTGATTCTTTTCCCACACTCAGTAGGCATAGCTCAGCAACCATCTACGCAGAACGTCCTGTCAGACAGGATCTAACACTTTCATGGTTGATGTTTTTCTTTTCTATTTTCTATTAAGAACATATTAATGCAGCGAAACATGCGGGTCTGGGTTCAAGGTTTGTAGGAAATGTTGTGAAGCAAACATGAGATCGGTGTTGCACTTACAATTGAAACAAGCAATTTCAAATTGGGCATTGGTAAATTTGGTGGATTTTTTTATAAACACACATTTATTAATCAGTATAGTTCCACGAACTGTTATCAATTCCAATTTATGGCAAGCATTGGAAAATGATGTGTGCCTGTCTTTAGAAGAATCCACACTACTTCAAGGTTGGATCAGATCTCCCATATAGCCTCAGGAAGAGATGATTTTAAGTCAGCCATTCATCCAGGAGTAAAAAAAAAAAGACATTGTGAACACGATCACATCATGAAGAAAGTTGAAGCTTGTTCAGCTCATTGTCGCATTTCACCCACGAGAGAAAAGTAAATATTATTTTAAGCCACTCTGTGGTTTAGAACAGCTGCAATCATGACGGAAGCAAAATCAATTCTTTTTCATTTCGGTCAGATCTAATCAGAGAGCAGCGGGAGATAAATCCCTCCATGCCTGCTTGGGCATTGTAAATGCAAACCCATAACCAATATCACAAAGCGGAGAGAATGGGGACACCAGGTGTAAATGCAAAATGTATTCCTTTATCGTCGACACAGCTCATTAGTACAGATCAAAAATGACACTTGCAAACAAAGACACATTACTGGCTGCTAGAGTAAGTATATTACTACTACTATTACTTATTTCAAGAATGAATCAATGGGTTGTTTGGTTAATAAAAGTACTTTTTCTTGATTAGCTGATAAATCAATTATAAGAATAGTTTTGCCTATTATTTCAGTCAATTACGGTAGTGAGTTTAAGCCTTATCACAGACAACAGCTGCAAGTCCCAAGGATGTAGGTGATTATTTCAGATCAAGTTCTGATTAGATAACACACACTCACACTTAGAGGGGTTATAGAAAGTAATAGGATTGTAAATCAAACCGCAAGTGTGGCAAGAAAAGTTTGTCAGGAAGTCAACATCCTCTTTCACACACAGACAAAAAAAATTTTTAAAAGATGAGGGGGCGTGTTGCTCCCAATAAAACTCCTAAAGAGAGGCATACCTGCCTCAATGTAAGCCGTTAATGCGTGCTGCATGTCTTGGGGGAGAGAAGTAAGATTCTTGTCTTAATACAACAAAATGTGAGATTTGCTAATATGAAGTCAGACATCAGATCTTCAAAATCAGCAATGTCATCAAATTTGACATGTTCAACCAATAAGAGCCATATCACTAAATTTCTTTAATGGTCACTTTCATTCTATCTCAACTTGTAAAGTACCCAATGTATGTACCCAATGTATGTAAACCTTATGTTACATCACTGCTAATAATAAACTCTATATTTTTGGTGTGAACTGAGTATTTTGTCAATCACTCCCAACGATTTGACTGAACTCCAGCCGACAACAGTGATACCATACTGCGTTGACTAAAATAAACCACTTTCATGTTTTCCGGAAATCCAGCAGTGAATGCCTCTGGAAGTCTTTGGGGTATATGACCAAATCAGAGCCAGAACGCACACTCTGCTCTCCCGTTTACTAAAACTGATCTGAGCGAGAAAGGCCGTTATCCTAAAGTGCTTTAATTTCCTAGTCAACCATTTCTGGGTGGGTAAAATTTAGTTATTAGTGCAGTATGGGTCAGCCCAGCTCACCCTCATTTTCCCTCACACAGACGGCCCTTTTTCTGGCCTCCCTCTCTCTGGTGTTTTATTGTGCTATGGATATCACTTAAACCCCTTCACTGGCTCAAGAGTTTATAGTCAGTGACATATATGTATGATAGCCTAGAGTAGTGCATTTTTTTTATGATTATGTACTATGAGAAGATGACCATAAGATTAAAAATCGCTTTTCCATCAAAACCATGCAACCTGAAACCAGTTAAAGATCTCAAAAAGGTACACTTACTTATGATTAATATGTGAAATGTTTGTTGAATCCATCAAGTATAGATTGTGAAATATACACCAGACAGGATGACTCCCCTTCAGACTCAACTCAGAAGTCATAATTCCATGAAAACAACATAGTTTGAATTTTGTAGAACGTTTACTCTATCAAAAGGTGCAACTACTTATCGTGGTTAAAATGTATTGAGTTTGGTGAGTCTAGTGTGTATTCTTTGAGAGATATTCTTTGCTGAAAAAAGAAAAAGAAAAAAGTGTATAGACAGTTGGACACACTGATGAGTATGCAGTCATTTACTGAACACAATTTGCGTAACATTCTAAACTTTCTATGCAGATTGGCCTTTCACATGTCAACTGCCTTTTCAAGAGCTTGAACATGCATGCTTTTGTGACCAGTTTCCAAATTTTAATCTTACGAAAACACCACCATTACCGTTTTCAAGTAAACAAGCAAAACGCAATTTGTGTGAAAACGTTAAAACACCGCCAACATCTAAAAAAATTGTTGACTATTCAGTTTAGTTTGTACTGCAGACTTTATTAAAACTGCCCCACGGTCCACTTCATCTGTCATCTTTCCAGACTGTTAAGCGTGTGCATTTGCAATCATCTGTTTCTTTACTCACTGCTCTATGAGACAGCTAAAAGTTCAATTTGAGACAAATTGGAGTGCATGATGTCTTCTCTTTTAGAAAGTGGAACAGTAAAGTATTGAATCTTATATTGTTAACATCACCTGTAACTTCAGCTTTTTTGATATAAAGAGATCTGAAGCAGAAATAATGGGGTAACGCAATAATTAAAATTACAGTATTACGATCGTTTCCAGCACATCTCTCCAGCTTTTTGTAGTTAATTGAATTGTTTAATTTAAAACTGCTAACTTAATGAATATCAAGAATTGTATTTTTCACCTCGGAAAAGGCTGCGACATAAATGGAGAAAACCAATTTTAAATAATGGCAAAAAATGAATAAATGGTTCAGAAATAACAAAGGGGTATTTTGATTGGTTGAAACTGTTTAATTACAAAAAAATAAAGGATTATAAAAATATGTATGTGAAAAATATTGTATGATCCATAACATGGGAATAAAATGCACGATATGACTTAGATCAATCAAGGCCTTTTTTCCCTTGCAACATGTTGTTGGAAATGTTAGTCTATTGCGGAAAATACTGAATGACTCCAGTAAAGGGGAGCAAGAACTGCGCTGAAAGGGTGGGGTGTCAGAAATCTTCCCCTCTACTAATAAACACCTTATTGGGAGATAAAACCAAGTAAAACATCTTTAACTCTATTTTATTTACCGTATGACTTATATCAACACAGGGTTGGTCTGGTGGTATTTGTATGAGATGGAAACAGCCTCCATTCTTCTCCCGTTCCATTCAAGGCAACAAAACGTGTCACTGCTCCTTTGAGTTTTCACAGCAGATGGGCCAACGGTTTTTTGTCACCTGACCCCATTCGTCTCTGCACTGCTCTCTTGTCACTGGAGGTCATAGATACATACAGACCCTGTAATGTTTGTACACCATCAGCTCTTCCACTCTGATGGCATCATATGGTTTTTATACTTTAAACAAGGATCAAAGTTTGAATTTACTCTCTGCCTGTTCTGCTATTCATTTGCCTCAGACAATGTGGCTGCTTTCAGTTAGCTGATCAGAATTTTAACTAACTATTTTTAAGTTAATTAGCTGAGAATCATTTTTTTCTCATCTGCAGTAAAGAGAAGCTCCTAGCTGGCCAAGAATCATGAGGTATTAGTTTAATCCCAGGATCAGGGACCAGGGTCACATTTGACTGAAAGGTTCATTAATAGCTTCTCAGCTGACCACATTCAAAGGAACACGATTAGCTTGTTCTACACTTTCAGTCTACCTGGCAGGTTCCGGCCAGGAACCAACCAAGCTTTTGTTCAGTAGGACTCATGAGACCAGGACCGAACTTCACATAATCGTGAAGTACTATGTGTGTAATGAAGCACAATTCCGGAGTATTTGTTTGCGCATTGTTTTACAAGTTTGTGTCATGATACAATGCCAACATTAGGACTACAGGATCCTGGAAAAAACGTTCTGAAATTATTCTTTTGTGCGATATTACAATATCCAGGTATTCTTAGACTTAGATTCATAGACTTATACTAGACGATATATAATAAAAAAAATTCCAAAATTTTTAAGATTTCTTAGAAGTGAAGAAAAGCGGTGGTATGAGTTGTGTCTGATAAACAATAATAATAAAATAACTTCATCGAACCAGAGTTATTTAAATCAAAGTAAAATCATGTCTACCAAACAAATTCCTTGTGTAGGTCAGTTATGGAAAATGAGAACCAAAAATTTCCCTTTGGTCTTACAAAGCAAAACGTTTTAGCATGGCATGTCTTGCAGTATGAATAATGCACATGTAAATATTGCGTTGAGGATGCTGAAACAAAACATTGTGCAGCCTTACTCAGCAAACATGCTATCTTACCTCCTAAAAGGAAAACACCCATCAAACACATTTCTAATTCACATCAATGCGATTTAAGAACTATTAGAAAATGAGTGCTGCAGACATATTATCCATCTAATGCAAATGATACATAATGGGACACACAATTAAAGTGACTACAGCCTGAACTTTTTCTAATGGACGAGAAAGAACTCAACGTAGAATAGGCCCGAGAGGTCTTTGTTCAAAGACGATTGTTTTAAGACCGTGTCATACTTTTCACTTAAATGATTACAATATGAATTAAGCCTGCACCAAGGTGACAATATATCTCCTTTCTCTGCTCAGAAAGATACCAACAACAGTAAAAACATTCCACCACAGGCACGGACCTTCCTGGTGTAGTGCTAACCACACCTATTGGCATGATCCGTGGGACATCAGATCATACCCAAAACTATGCATGGAGGAGAAGCACAATTCTCGGTTTGTGTGACAGGAATGGTGTGTGTTGTGTATCCACAAATGATATGCTGCCTTTAACCGTCAAATGCTTTAGAGAGTTGGAGTTCACACTTCGATTGTACAAAATAATGAAGGTATATCATGATACAATGCCAACATTTTTTTGGGAATCTGCAAACCTTGCCAAGGATATAAACACAATGATTGAAACATGAAGCTGAGTCATCGTCATCAAAATCACAGGAGCTTTTAGAGATTTAGAGAGTAATAAACCCACCAAAGTCTAGAAACAGCAATGAAATCAAACGTTAATAAATTGAAACATCTTAAGCTTCGACTGTTTTCATATGTAATTTCCAATCTCACCAGAAAACCTGTCTTTCCGATGGAAGTAAGCCGGTGGAAGTAAACAACATTCAGCTCATTGACCGGTGGTGTTGAAACAAGTAAAAATAAACCAGTATAAAGTGGTGAATTAAAAAAAAAAACTTTGGGGAAAAAACAACAGTCTAGAAACCATAATTTATAATTACATATGTTAAACACATGAAATAGATAAATTGAAAACAGATATGAACAGTGCTCGATAGCATACTCTACTCAAAGAAAAACAACATGTCACAGTTTCGCTGGCGGGCACTACACATTCATAGCCTTTCAATTGATAAAAATGCAACAGCGGGGTCTCAAGGACAATTTTCATTTAGAGTCATTGTTTTGAGCTGCATGCAGATACAAATTACAGACACTGTGTTTGTGAAATTCCATAGGTCTGCTTACAGTTCAGTAGGAAAACCGCTGCACAGCATTTAAGTCTCACCTGAGAGAGTAGGTATAGCCAGTGTTCTCCGGAGCACACTGAGGCGGTGTGTATGTGTGCAGTTGGGAAAAATCCATGGTCATTCTTCTTTGTTCAGACTGCAAGAGTCAGGACAGTACTCTTTAGTCAAAGCTGACATGGAAAAAGGGGTATAAAAAGCACAAACTAACCTCCACACACACTCACAAAGTACACATGAATGGCTTTGTTCAGCCTGTTTCTTGCAGAAAAAAATTGCTTCTGCTAATGAGCTCAAACTCTGCCCCTGAGCAATTCCACACAGGCCTGCGAAAACCTCCTGTATCCAAATGAAGTCTAACGCTATTCACTGAACAGCTCTTTAGGAATACAAAACCACTGGTTACTGCCACACTGAACAACCACGTTAGAAAGCCCATGGCAGGCAAGTCTTAATGAGAGCTGGTGGACATTCTTTGACCCCCCCCCCCTCCAAGAACACAACAGCGCTACTATAGATCTAACAGAGGACGGGATTTGCCAGACCTCTTCCTGCATGTTGGCTGTGAGTGGGTCTTGACGGAGGCCAAACTCTCACTGGCGCTGTAATGAATGACTCGTCTCTTTTACACCAGTTGAACTGACAGCAACTAACACGAATGCTGATCCTTTCTCTTGTTGTTATGAGCAGACTTCGCACCAGGTTAGCTTCTCCCACCCTGACTTCTGAGTAAATCCACACACAGTATTAGGAAGGAAGTCAAACAGTAAGGGGTGGGGCTAATGAGTTTCAGTCAATGGGCGGGAAAACAGCTGGTCTGAGCTGCTCAATGTACATTATGTGAACTGGTTGTGCAAATACTGCTGTCATAATACAGTACACCGCAAGACACTTGGATAAACCTGCATTAAGGCTAGAGAGCTCACTTTTTGTTCAAACTGCTTTACAGAGGTAAAACATCTGACAGAAGTGTTACCTAGAAAAAAAAACAACTTGGCTAAACAATATAATTATGTCTTATGTCATGGATAAAACTGAAATACATCAAAAATACTAAGGTTGGATAGGTAAAAGTTTTTGCTGGATTGATGGGCATAGTTAAAGCAAAAACAAATAGTGGTGTTTCCTCGTTGATAAATCTAATCTAAATTAATTGTGATCAATAAATGAACTACATATAACAGCTGTCCTAATATATTGTGGTACACTATACCCGACTGGAGTAACTCCTGAAACAAGTGTAAGATCAAGTGGTAAGATACTAGTCCAGTAGGGTGCATACCTTCACGGTTCAGAATAAATATGACAGAGGCATAAAAGAGGAAAAGTCATTACTTTTCCACCTTTGAGTCAACAACAAAGTTGGCAATTACGCCGAATCAATCAATGTATGAAAAAACTGAGCAAGCTGACAGGAAAGATGCGTATATACGGTTGTGACGACTATTGATTGTGACCAACAACTAGGATAAATAAAAAGCCATTAGCTGTTACCAGCAAACTCTAAAAAGAAGGAATGTAACAGAGAAAGTAAATTATCGTTAACTATGTGCTGCCCAAATCATATGAAAACATCTCAACTGTGTTGAATATCATGGCAGGATTTGAGAATCGGAGTATTGCAATGTTGCTGTATATAAAGAACAACATGGAGAAGGTCATCTCTATTTAAACAAGTCTACTTTCAAATTTGTATGGACAATTTTATAACTGGTACAATTCTACACCTCAAATCCTTCAAAATGATCAATATTAATAGCAAAGATTGATAGAGCAAATAAAAAAGATGTTTTACTTTGTAGCACTTTGAGATTTGATCTGAAAATGCATTATAAATTAAATGTATAATGGTTATTATTAAATATCCACCAAATAATAAAATCACACCTAGCCTTAAAGAGATCTGTCAAGAGGTAAGATCTGCAGATTTCCATTTCGAATTTGACAGAATCTTGTCGAAATCTAATCATTGAGCTCGTGATAAAGGCGACAGGCTTAACAATAAAAGACCATTCATACCACAAACACACTTTCCCATCTCCTCTGGTTTGTGTTGCTGGTTCATTTACGTAAATCACCTGCGACACGCTGAGTTTGAATCAGTGCCCGTGTTCAGAGTGGTCGCGTTAAAACACTCACACACTCCTAGTTTAAAAAAAGCATATAGAAGATGATATACGCCGAGTTACACTCTCACATTGCCCACTGCTATATTTAAAGGGCACTTATGTGGACCAACCAAAGCTCCGACTCTAAGACCTATTATTCCAACGGACTATAAACGGGATCGTTTAATATGTTTAATGTCAAAATGTGCAATCACGAGTCAAATATGTATAACATGAGATGACGCAAAGACAATCAAAATAGGCCTGAGATTGTTTTCTTTGCGGGTAAAAAAACTCAGCAACGACAAGACCCTCTTTACCGAACCAAACCACACTCACTACACAGAACCGCAGCTACACGCAATATGAGGTGTTATTTTTAGTAGCATGTCAACCTGCCGCGTGTTTAGAGTCCATGTATGTTATTATTCCTTAAGAGCGCAATCCAAAAGGAAAAATATCCGGATACTGGCGTCACGGAAAACGGCAGCCGAGTGCCAGCATCCCGCCGCACGGAACTCAAAGGTGAACCAACTACGGAGCCAAAGATCCGTTTCGTTATGCTCTAAAAAAATAAAAGCACAAAAGTTTGTAAGTATCCTGTGGCTGATTTGCAAGTGCACAACAAACCGATTTTCAAAATGGCTTCCCGGTGTAACAAAGCCAGAAGGATCGCTGCTGAGCTGATCCTCCCACTCTCAAACGCTCCACTGTGGGCCGGGGCGCACATTTCAAATCTATTGGAGGAAAGCAGCGCCGCTGCAGCCGGAGCTCAGGACACAGACAGGGCTTATTTCTCAAGTCGACACTGAATTCCTCTACACCTCGACTGAAAACCAAGAGTTTTACATCAAACCTGACACACACGCAACCTTTAACACATTTCTGACAGCAGGGATGATCCAAAATATAGCAACCGTTATGATGAAGATATAAAGCATCAGGTAGTTTGTGTTATCATGTAAACATGTCAATGCTGTGTTAAAATATAATGTTCATCTATACTCGTTTGCAGTAAGATTAGAATTTCTCATCAATATTTTTGAAATAAAATTGCAGTATCAATTCATTTGATTAATTTCAAACATTGCTCTAATGCAATAAAATACTGATATAATGTCCTCGATACCTTCAGTTTTGATGAAATATAAAAATCTGTCAAAATGAAATGTCATTTGAGATGCACACTTGATCATCCAGTTTCCAAGTCATGGCTATCCATTTTCAGATGGATAAATGTAGCATCTCTGATGTATTGAAACTTGAGAACTATGGGGAAAAACAGAGATTTTCCAGAAAAGGGCTGGATGGCAACAGAGGAATATTGGCAAAGCGGGAAAGAGTTTTACCCCCATGAATAGACTGGTATGAGTACAGGAGCTAGCATCCCAAATTCACGGCACCAAGCAGGATACTCACCTGGACAAAAACTGTGGTGGCG
The DNA here is from genome assembly GCA_037951165.1 of Lophius americanus. Classification (NCBI taxonomy): domain Eukaryota; kingdom Metazoa; phylum Chordata; class Actinopteri; order Lophiiformes; family Lophiidae; genus Lophius; species Lophius americanus. The sequence continues at coordinate 3,918,850 of JBBDHG010000037.1, forward strand.
GTGGGGCAGCGACTGCAGGTTCAAGCGAATAACCAGGGGAAAAGGCAGAGCTGGGTTCAGTATGAAGCTGAGCAGGTCCAAGTGTGGACAAGAAGTGATTCACGTGCCATGAATTCCACCTCTCGACCTGCATCTACCCAAAAACCTCTTGCAGACCACCTCCAGTACCAATCCACAGGTGCCTTTTACAGTGTGGTATTGATACCTTAAAGCAGGGCTATTCAATTACAAATTGAGCCAGATTTTAAAACCCAGAAACTTAGCAGGGCCCAACCTTCTCAGCAGTTGCTAATCAGAAATTTTAATCAAACAAAAATTAATTTAATAAAAACCAAGCAATGTTTATTTATTGCTGCCATTGCACAGAACCAGTATCAATAAGAAAAGCACAAAGTGTATAAAAACAAAAACGTATTATGCACAGAACATGAAGTACAGTATAGTAGTAAGATAGATTTTACAGTATAGAGTAAAGATTTTTTTTCACTTTTGAAAGAACAAAATAAAGATTTTGGTAACATCACAAAGTGCATTAAAAACAAAAAAAGTATATCATTGCACAGAACCCCAATTACAGTACAGTAGTAACAGTAAGTTTTTTTTCCCTTAAAGAACAAAATTGAGATTTTGATCACATCTGACTCTGGCACATCATAAAGTGCATTAAACTAAATAAAAAAAATATTACTTCAAATACCTATAGCAAGTGATAATTAACACACATGCATTCATACGTATCCTACTTTACAGAGGGAATTAGTTAAATTAGTTTTAAATCACATGTGTGATAAGGAATGACTTTAGTGACACATCCCACATTATGTTGATATGTAGGCTGCAGTTATTCTGTTGAATTTGTTAGTTGGAGAAATTACATTTTTTGTTTTGAACGAGAGCAGTGACATTTGGCTCCTCAAACATCAATGCAATCCGAAGTCATTGGTGCAGAGTTCTGTCTGTTATGGAGCAACAAGAGCTGCTTTTTATTGAGTTAATGTGTGAAAAGCCTTATTCACATGTGAATATTGATCCAAACATACTGAACACCGTGATTGCTACTTTCTTATCATTTGGGAACTGGTGTATATTGACGTCACTCCAAAACTTCGCTGACCTGTTATTATCAAGCTCCTGTGCCATGGTTGTGGATGAATGCATCTCGACAGGTTCGAGAATGAATTTTTCCTCGTCGATGGAAGAGATCACTTCTTTTGCTTTTACAGAAAAGTTCCCTTCTCTTGCAACAGTAAACAAGTTCCTGGCAAAGCCTATCATCTCTCTAGGCAGAGTGAGTCCATCCAATATACCAGCAAAGTTGCCTTTCAGCCTGGCAATGAAATCTGTCATCACATCCGTTATTTTTGCTGACCTTGAGATGCAATTGTGGAGCGTAGAAAAATGCAGAATTCCGCCTGTAATCAAGTCAGTGGCGAAAAGATCCCAATCACAACAACGCGCTACATTGTGGGTTCACGATTTGTAGGAATTTCTGCAGGCCCTTATAACGTATTTTTCTCGATTTCTCTGCTTTTTTGGCTGGGCCACCAATTGGATAGGCTTGCCTTAAAATATGTAATGACTACTGGCAAAGACACTCTGTCAGAGTTGTCAAATCCAAAAAAATAAATAAAAACAGTATTCCATGCGTTGGCAGGTAGGCGACATAAGACAATTGCTTAAAATACATCTCCAACATGAAGCCTTGGTTTGCATGACAGTAAACCTTGTCATCAGATGAAGCAGCAACTGTTTGACAGCGATACTAAAAAATATTACCAAATAAATACTTTAAATATTATTATTACCTATATCCAAACTGAAGTCCAGGGAGTACCCAGAATCCCACCCAGTGTCAGCTGGGTTTGGCTCTAGCCTCCCTGCGACCCTTAACAGGGAAAGCGGTTTGAGATATTGCTTGTATGAATTAATTGATGATGGGAGCTGGTCAGGTCCTAAGTGAGGCACAATCTGCTGGACAGCAATCTGTAGTCTACACTTGATTTAGATGTGGCAATCCAATCTTACTCTGACCCACTCAAAGAAATCGGACTCTCCCTGTGCCACAGACTAATAATGGCACAATGCCTAATAACACCACGCCTCAGCCAACATAGGCGTGTACGAGTAAGAAAATACAAGAACATCAGAAAAATGGCCTCCTAATTATAAGTGAATTATTTCTATGGATCAATCTGTGAGAAACTAAAAAAAATTCTACTGCTGTAGCTGGTAAAATTAGGTTATTTATATAGTTAAATCCAGTGATGACGAATCAAGGCTCTCAAATAGGTAACAAGACAAAGTTGAAGTTCTGCAAAATGATTAAGTTATGCCACATAAATCTATCAAATGTTTTGGGGGCTCTCTTTTAGTAGCCAGAATGCTGTTATCTATAAATAAACATTTTCTCATTGAATTAACCCAACCCTATTAAAAGGCATAAAGGCAGGGGACAAAATGACTGCCTGCAGGACTGCCATGACTGGGGCGATATGATATATATATATTGTGCCACTGGCATGCTTCTAAACTTCTGGTTGATTGATCCTCCTCAGACTCAGCAGCAACTCAGGACAACTCTGGCCAGGGGGTTCTCAATTAGGATCACTAAATAAATGTGGTTTTAAATAATTTATTTAACTTAAGAAGTAGGATCATTTCTCAACTTATATTGACTAAATCTTTTAATTGCATACACATTAAAATATATACAGTTGGAACTACATTAAAACTAAGTAGTAACAACAGCTTTCAAACAAATATGGGAGTGTACAAAGTGAAATATTTCCCTCGGTAGTGGGGTACACTTATAGAGTAGCATGAAATAAAAATAAACCGGAAAACCGTGTTAAATTTGAACTACGTGAGTTGATGTACTTACTGCCTACCATTGGTAGTTCCCTCTCCTTCATACCGAAACTCAGTCTTTATCAGCGTTTGAGCAGGGGGAACATCTCAATCATTTTTTGCAACCAACTATGAAAAACCATTTTATTTTGAAAAACGTTCAGATGTGAAAAATATGACTGTGTCCCATTACAGTTAAGAGTAAAAGGAACGATCCTAGCTTACTGCTAATGCACTGCTCAGAAGTTGTTAGCCTCCAGACGTCTTTATGTGAAAGTGCATTATAATTAAAAAACTAAAATAAGACGGTGACATAAAGAAAGCAGACGTATTCGTGAAATGCAGAGCAAACTGATCATTTAATATCAGCCAAAACTAAAATTGGAAAAAGGCGGAATTCTCATGACAGCTCAGGAAAGCACATGTGAAGTTCGTTTACGAGATTTATATGCACATAGACTTTCAAGTGACTTACATGTTGGCTCTGAGACCCGGTAGTATATAAACCGCTTTATCTCTCTGTCTGTTACATCCACTTCGCTGAAGCCTCACAACAAATGATAGTTTCTGCAGTGGAAAGAGGATCTCGGTCTAACGTTCGCCTTTCCCGCACACAGGCATTTCTTCCGTTGTGCTGTCACGTCACGCGCCAATCCTTATATGGTGAAAATGACCATATATGGGTTCTGTCAAAAACAACCTGACCATGCTTTCTGTAAAACAGCACCGTGTAGTGGCCACTGACCTGAACTGATCTCCAACAGGTTCCTCACATTAGGTAGGTCAAAAAGGTGTCATAAAGCCTGTCAAGTGATGAGGTTCCTGTAGATACATATATTTAGAAATGTAAACTATAGGTCAAACATCACATGTAAGAAAAATTATTGTTATTTGTTTATTAATGTTAATAATAATAATAGTAATAATAATACATTTTATTTATAACGTGATTTAGCATTGTGGTATTGTTGTTGATGCGTTTGTCTGTTCCTCACTGGGGGGGCAGGGGGACAGGCAGTCTATGTGAGGTAACATTGGGGGTAAGGGGGTAAAAAAAAATATTATTTTGCATGATAAAAAACTGAACATGAACCTCGTAGTAAAAGAAAGTAGGCACGAACACCTGCACTACGAGCTCTTTTTCTAAGTTGACCAGATGCCACTCACGTTGCACCACTGCGGAGTAAACACTAAGCCTGTCTCAAAAATGTTGAGGTTCGTCCATTTCACCAAGGGAAATCAACTCAGTAGGCCACGGATGGCTGCTGGTTCTGGAGTGATAGTTCCTCCGACAACTGGGGTCCTAAACATGTGGGGAAAGTTGCCAGCCACCTTCCCTGTACGGCTGTCAGTCACCTGCTGAGTTGAATGCCCAAGCAGGATTGCTGAGCCCTCCATTAACATCTAAGACTTTAATGATTCTTCATGTTTGCTTTGACTGCAGGGGTTTTGTACTCAGTTGTTTTTTCTTGTTCTAAATAAATGGTATGATCCTCCAGTTGTCAAATGAAAAACAGTTTTTCAGCAACAACTTAAAAACATGAAATCCTTCCTTGTCCATAAACCAGACTGTACAAACGTAAAAGTGTAACATGGTGGCCATCACCAAGTCGGGAACTGCTCTCATTGAGCTATAACAGACGTTTTTCAAAGAACTAAAAATAAAGCTCATAGTGCACTAAAAAAACATAGTTATGAAAATGATATTCTACTTATTGAAAAAGATACCGCTACATTTTACACAATGTACCTTTAATACTATTATTGCTACTAATGACTACAATCAGATGAGTAAACATTACTACATCTACATGTAAACTCCACACAATAATGCCACAGGTCCAGATAGAATCGAATCCAGAGACAGATCAGGAATCAAAACTAGACCAGTTTTGGTTTGTAGAGAAATAAAAATCAAGGCAGCTGGGATAGGCTCCAGTCCCCGTGCAACTCTGAATAGGATAAACTGTTATAAATGAATGAATAATGAATGAATGAATGATTTGGAGAGTATAAATTACTTGAAGATGTGAAGGTGGGTATAAATGTTTTCTCTCTTTCTTAGTGTTTCAGCCCTGTTATTAAGTGAAAACCTGGTCAAGGTGTAACCCTCCATTTACCCATTGTCGTCAGTGGCTATAGGCCCCAGACACACCAACCTCTCTGTATAGCATAAGGGGTTACAGAAAATGGATTGATGCATGTGAAGTAGAAGAAAAAGATGTAAACTTGTCATTCCTATAAGACCTGGCAGAGGAAAACGTTTTGGGAAAATTAAAAAAGATGTACAAAGATACAAATATTGATTCTCCCAGATCGGCCAATATATTTATATAGGATATATATGAAGGAGCTATCCAAATAAATTAAGAATTAATTGATCAAACAAACACATATCGTAATAATCTATATTTCCAACTTTAAATCACTTCATTTGTTAAAAAACAGCTTCCTTTATAAGCATCTTTTCCTTTGTTTATTCAATTTGAGCTCCTATGGTTTAAAATGCTGCATCATAGGGCTTGCTTTGCTTTCCAAACTTTGAGACTCAAAGTAAAGCAACAATTGAGCCTGAGAATGTCGGCTTTAGGTATCAGAGGAAACCTGAAAAACTGGACACCTGTCATTGTGGAATGATAGTGATGTCATGTCGTTGTCCCACCGATCATGTGACCTTATATGTGAAAGGGGAGACGATTTCGTGTGGGCACAGTTGACGGCGCTGCCTTTACTTAACTTTCTATGTGCAGAGGTGTTTGGTCCACACTCACTAACTATGAAAATCATAATTCTTTACATGTGTATTTGTTTCCTTCTTCCTGTGCAGCCTGATGTTGCCGCTCGCTGTAAGTAAATGAAACACTACAATCTTTGTTTGTAGTCTGGAACTTCTTTGTTTATTAAGGATAGTGACTGTGGTTTGCTGACTGTTTTCATTTTAACAGATGCCAGTTGTTTGAGTTGCCTGGCAGCAGCTAAAGGTACAGTTGAAACAAGATGGTTTAAGATGACACCGAGTTATTGCCTACAAACTCTCTGTTCTCATTCATCACATGCTTGTAGTTTCTTTAACCTTTTAATGTCCTCACTAAGAAAAAAAACTATGGAAAATAATTTCTTTAGTTATTTTATTTCTTTTGGACACTTTTTACTTTATAATCTTAGACACTCTAAATATCCAATTAATTGAAAACTTGTTGGTCCATCATTTTATTTTTTTATAGCAAAAGATATCTGACCTATAAAATTATTTCCTGATGAAATTTCGTATTCCATGAAAAATAGCATAGAAAACTATTAGACCCTTACAAGACTTTTGTAGTTGTATCAAGTTTCATAATTCTGTTTTATAAGCCCTTAAATACTTAAATATGCCAACCAAAAAATGTTTTTGAATATAACTTTCTCAAATGCCGTGGTTAATCTCCTCCTCTGTGGCCCCTTTGGACTGTGCTGTCCCCCACGGCTCCACCCTTAGCCCCTTACTGTTTACATTATTCAACAAGAAATAGTGGTACAAACTGTGTTCAACCTAACAGTTAACAACAACATTAAAGGTTAAGACAAGTCCTTAATAATGTTGTATCCTTTAATGCCCCCCCCCCCAGAGATTGAGAGGGTTTTGAAGGAAACCCCAGCTGAGAGCAGAGAGGCAGCAGTTGATAGCCTCATCAGTGGGAGTGTGTGTAAGAACCTGCTGGCCAACGAACATTTTCGTGTCTCCAAGAACAAAATGGAATCCTCCTGCAGGCATTTGTTCGGTAGGATCACGTTGAATTTGATGTATTTCCATGTTTATACAGGTATAATAAATAACTTTTTTCTAATTTCCAGAGACTCATTATGACCAGTTCCAGGATGTTTTGGTGAAAAAAGAACCAAAGCTTCTGACCATAGCCCTGTGTTATGAGATTTCAACCACCTGTGTGGGGGTAAAACTTCAATCTTTTGAGGTAGGCTATTTGTGAAACACTAATATCTATGTGATTAGATATTTTACACATGAACACTAACTTCATTTATTTTTTTACGACAGGATTCCACAAAAAACACCTTCTCAGAAGCTCATCTTGAAGCTCTACTTCGGGAGAACAAGGAAAATGTGCGCATTGCTCAACCAACATATTCAGAATCACCTCTGAACACAAGAGATGAGTTATGATCTCCTGTTACTAGATGGGAGATGGCCTGTTGTCTTGATACCTTGTTTTAATAAAGTGATATCTCCATGGTGAAATTTACTCCTTTTTCACGTGGTCTTCACTTTCAGAGATGGAAAATATTATAAGACCCATGATGATTTATTTTCTGAAGCATATTTCATTTTTCTTGAATAAAGTAAATATCAAGGCAGTAGTGTGTCAACAGGAAAGATTTTATGTGATTCTTCAAATTGAGAAAATGAGAAATTCATGACACGAGAGCAACAGACTAAATTCTATACTGCGCTCTTGCACTCAGCAGATGTCTGGACACATGCTTTATAAGTTGTATTTTTTGGTTGACACTGCATTGTTGAGAAAAAAGGTAGCTATTTCCCATTAATATTAATATAACTGAATCCAACATCAAACAAAGGTGCCGGTTAATAACCAAATATCAGTATTCAAGTAATATGGCAGTCATAATCCAAATTTAAGACCAATATTTCATCTAATGAAATATGGAACGAATTCCTTGTCTAATAGAAGCAAAACTGAAGTCATGTAAAAATGAAAAATAAGAATAGTCGATTGTTTACATAGAATAAGAAAATGGGTTAATTTTTCCTCAGGGCTCCCTGAAGTGTAGCCCTGTCGCAAATGACGTCATCACAAATCGAAGCGGTAAAACAGGAGAGCTGTTCGGCAAAAGTTTAGTTCCATTTATCTCTGTTTCATCCTTTACATTCACCCAATTTCTTTACTGCTTGATAAATGGCAACTTACCGGTCACAAGTCGCACCGAATACAAAATATCATATTCTAAAAGGTATGAAACATTCTGGGAAGCAATTGTCGTCGCGTAATCGCAGAAGTTATCCAGTAAAGTAATGGTATACAAGTCCCATGGAGAGAATGGGAACGTGGCCTGCATGTTGTTGCTAGGAGGCGCTGTTTGAGACCGGAAGAGTTAAACATGATAGGCAAACCGAGATTGAGGAGAGAAACATTAGGTTCATTATGTAGCCGAGTAATTTATTGTTCCCACCGACATCTGTTTGTGTGTGTGTAAAAAAAACCCACAGGCGGGAGGAAAGAAAGGAGATAACGTCATTTCGCTACCGTGAAGGTAAGTATAGCTTAACGAACAGTAGGTGCCGGGTGTGCGGAACGTTCAACTGTCATTCTGGGATGGCACATATGTACTAAAACGCCAATATGGCTTCAAAATATACCAAAAAAATCAAGCTTTCTTATATCATGCTTTCTAATTAAATGTATGAATATCTTGTCAGCATGTATAGCATGTCAACAAAAGAGAAATCCAACCGCAACTCTACTGTGCTGTGTCTGTAATTTATAGATTGGAGGTGACTACTGTAAGAGCACGAGGTTACTTGCAGCATCATGAGGACGAGGTTGAATTAAAAAAATCTATATAGTTTTAATGAAAACCACTGTAGTACGGATTGTAATTCGCTCAGGTTAACGCCCTGTGTTACACTACTTGTCAGAGAATGGAGTCCGTTTGCTGCTGACTGACATTTCAGAAATAGATTCTGTATCGATTAGACACACGACTCCATGAACGCAAAAAGGCTGGACTAGTTTCCTTGCAAGAGCCAGGGAAATGGAGGTCAGCCATCGGTATATGATAACGAGAGGAATTACAGGAATTTGATGAGTCTGATAAAACCACTGAGGGTACATAGATCCTCTTTTGTTGTTGCAGATGTGCTCCTGCTCATATTTATCTCTGGTGACCTACACACACACACACACACACACACACGCACACGCACACGCACACACACACACACACACACACACGTTAGTCTAGCCCAGGCTGTATCATTAACATCTGGTCGTCCATCTAATTTTACCATCTTCATTTGATTTAACAGCTGCAGCTGAAGAGGATACATGGTGTGTGATTCATATTTTGAGTGTGGATGTCCAGAGATGGAAAGCTATGAGGAGTTCTGTCTGCGGAGTTTGACCCTACTGCAGGAGAGAGGGGGATTCAAGAAGATGACATGTGAGCCACTTTGGTCGCTGAAGGCTTGCTCCTTCATCTGCTTCAATGGAAGAGCCGTGCTTTCGCCTCTGGTAAGGAGGACACAAACAGACACGTGAATATGTAGCTAAACCAATTCAATTCTATGTTGTATCTATGGGTGCCTTTTAAGACACTAATGGATGACTTGTGGAACATGCATTCAAAAAAAACATTTAGAACAGAAAATCCTCAGTGAGATTTGATCCAAATGAATAATGCGTTATAAATAAAATGTGTTATTATTATTATTATTATAATTATTGTTATTATTATATAACAGCATATAAAAATAATCGGTGGAAATAGATGGGAAAAAAAACGAACTGAAAAAAGGGGTAACCGTGTTGTGGACAGTTGGAAAGGTAGGTTCTGATGCAGATTTTAAAGGTATAAAGAGAGTTAACATTACGGATGACTTGTGGCAGGGAAGCATTGATGAAGGCTCTGAACATCATGGTGGTCAGAGGGGCAGAAGGAACAATGCGAATGATAGAGGCAGAGGATTTGATGATGACAGCTCAGGAAAGCACATGTGAAGTTCGTTTACAAGATTTATATGCACATAGACGTTTATGTGACTCACATGTTGGCTCAGAGACCTGGTAGTATATAAACCGCTTTATCTCTCTGTCTGTTACATCCACTTCGCTGAAGCCTCAAAAGGACGATTTAGCTGATTAATTTGCTAAATCGTCCTTTAGTAGAGCTGGAAATAAGCAGCTAAAGTGATGTTGTTGATATGTGCTTCTAATTGCACGGCACTGACAACGAAGACAACCAGACTCTTAACCTGAGAGGATAGGAGAACAGTGGAATTGTCTAAATAATGAAACATTGTGGAGTTTTTCAAGATTCTTCATCAGAGGGACAATGAAGGCCTAGCCTATTGGTGCTTTAAGAGGTCTGCATATGGCATGATATCCCGAGCAAGGAATTTGATGCAATATATTTGGCTCCTTTTTTAAATTAATTTATTTAAGGATGTTGAAAAAGTCTGTAGATCCACAATGACTGCTGTGGCCGTATGTTTGCATCACTGTGCTGCATAGTGACAGTCAGCATTGCTCACAAATCCATCTCAAATGACACAATTAGCAATGCTGTTCCTGCGGCCACTGGGTGGCATTCTGAGTAATAAGGTAGATATTCGGGGCAGATTGGATAGTGAAGTTAAAGCAACTTCCTGTTTAATGGGAAAAACATTCAATTTTGACCTTTGAATCTTGTTTTGTCCTGCTTCCCACACAGACAAATACATAAATACTGATGATCACCTCAACTTAATTACCTGTCATTGGCAAAGTTATTGAGAAAGATGTTATTTTGTGCATAAAACAGATGTACATATACTCACAACCATATGTTTGAAATAAATTATATGTAACGTTAAGGAAAAAAACATTACGTTTTAGACCTACTCTACAAATTATATCTGAAACGTGAGTTGCCTAAAGATATTTGATCAGCAGTTAGCAGGAGAAAGAGAAATGGGGTAAATGATTCTGAAGAACACCAAGGCTGTTTGATGTCAGTCAGGAGAATCCAGATGCTAGTCTGCTGGTAAAACATGATTTTAGGAATAGCCACAAGATGAAGAGGTCAGTACACGGTTTAGGGGTTTCCCTCTAATCAAACAAAGAACACACAGATGTGAAGAGGAAAAAGAGTGCTTGTGTTATCAGCCATTACTGTCACAATCATGTCCAATAAAATACATCCTCATTAACATACCTCTCTGTTTATAAATAATTATTATTATTATTCAGATTTGATTCAGAAACAATTTGCACTTACAATCATAAATTAATCTGTAACAAAACAAAGAGGACAACAAAACAATATTTCTTCTATGGACGTGCACAACCACTGGATTATGTCATTTTATGGGGGGGAGTCCCACTTAGTTTAGGGGCTCATCGCTTGCTTGTTCAGAGCTCCCAATCAGTTTCCTGCATGCTGATACTCCTTTTCATGTTGCCACAGCTATGGCATTTATGCAGATGCCATTTCCTCCCCAATCTTTGTGCATTTTTCATATTGGTGGGTTAGTTTAATAAGGGGGTAGTCATTTTGGATTTGTCGGTTAAAGGTATTCTGGCTGAAAGAGGACATGCAGTTGGTTGTTGAATAGAAAAAGATGAGGAGTACAGGGAAAGATGGAAACAGATGATTAATTGTGGTGACCCTTAAAGGGAACAGGTGACAGAAGAAGAAGAAGAAGAAGGCTAAAAGGCATTACGGCTATTTCTGTCATAATTGTGTCAAGAAAATAAAAAACTATTCACAAAAGTCTGTCATGCATGACCAAACCTTTTATGTTGAAAATGGTCACAAATTTCCTAATTGTATGTTGTCAATTTTGAAACTTATCACAGCAATTTCACGACTAGTCTTTTCTCATGTGGAACTGCTTGTGATGTTTCAAGTTGAAAACGAATGGCATGTAGCCTAAGATATACAAGTAACATTTTGCGTGTATTTTCTTTTTGTAGCTGAGTGCAGAACAGCGCCTTGAGATGTGTGAGCTCAGGCAGAAGACAGTCCAACTGGAGGTGAACAGGGAGAACCAGCAGAGGAACAAGCTTTTGGCCCGGGTTCAGGACATACTGGGTCAAGCTCAGGTCAGTTGCTCACTATGGTCCTTGCCTCACACTGGGAATGGAATCTGAAAATGCCCATAATGTTTTCTTAAAGAAATGTGATACTGTGGAGTTGTAGTGTGCATGGAATAGGCATGACAACAACAAATCAGAAAATTAGAAATGATCATGAAACTTACACAATATAAATGTTTTCCTGTTTTTGTGAGAAAAAATATTTGTATCTTTCAATAAATGCAAAAAAAAGGGGTGGGGAGGAGATGCAGGCAGGGTGGAGTGGGTGGAGAAGGGTGTCAGAAGTTATCTGTGACAGTAGAGTAGGAGGAAGAGAGAACACAGCAAGATGGAAACGGATTTTCCGCTGTGGCGACATCTACTGTAAAGGGAACACCCGAAAGAAGAAGAGGATCTTTTCATAACTGTATATCATCTGAAATGTTCAAATATGACCACATGTCTGAAATGTTTGTGAGTCAGTTCCAGATATAGCACAACAATTGAATAACAGTTTGTCCCAGAATCTCTTGTAAAATGTCCAGACTTGAACACCAGTTATTTTTAGCTGATGGAAGTTTTTTTTTTGTTGACTCAGCATCCAAAGCAACATTTTCCTTTTGCATATAAGCGCTGGTTGTGATATATCTCTTCACCAAACAAACATGATTGACCAGCTATCTTCTGTTGATACTTGTGAAGGATTTATTGATGTACATATATTGAAGAGAACATAATCAATATTGACTTTTCTTTATTTAGAGCTCTTGATAAATAGCACTCGTGAAAGAATTCCAGGTGATAATGTGTTCAAATAACACATAAGCCATCAGTATCTGTATTTATCTTCTAACTATACTTTTTAAATGTTGGAAGTGAATATCGAAGGGGATAGGATGGGTTTAGGTTCCAAATTTGGGCTATAACTCCGATCCCACTACCTAATATTGTTTTCCTTTTAGATAATTTTAAAGCCCCTTGTCATGAAAATCTTTTTTAACAAAAACCTCCACTACAGTTTTGGATTTCACCACTGGTAATTCAAGTCTCTGATTAAAATCCTTAAAACTTTCCCAATACTCATTAGGAAAAAATACTGCACGTAAACACAAAATATGACTTAAATCCTAATGTAGCAAAATCTCATCAAATTTTCATTGGCATTAAAGTCGGTGCTGCATCTGCTAGACCATCTTGTATGCAAAATAAGCACATTTGAGAAATTTGTAAGTTTTTTTTTCTTTCATAAGATTTATGAGCGTTCATTATTTCTTATCTCTGCACAGGCAAATAATGCACCAAGTGAAGAAGTTGAAAAGAGGCCAGTTTCTAAATCTGGATGTAGTAGCTACACCCTGGTTACAGACTCTGCTGGACCTCCCAGAGACCCCGCATTTGGGCTTCAGGCAAATTATCAGCCTGGTACTCCATCCTCTGAGACCCCCATCCTCAATGGTTACAAGGCAGTCGAGGACGTGAAGGTGGAAGGTGAGGAGAAGAGCGAGGAGGAGGACGACATTAGTTTGGACAGCCTTCTTAAGAGACCAAGCGAATATATGAAGAAAGAGCATGTTCAACTGAGGTCTAAAGCTGTCCACGCGGTCAGGAAGACCTCCCAGCCAGAGACTGCCTCTGACAAGGGGAATAGGAGTGGCAGCCCCATGAGAGACACAGGAGTTGAATTTGGATTCAGTCTGCATCATAGCCCCATTGGCCCACCTCAAACCCATATCCAGGGTCATACTCTGTACGATCCCCGTCCCCAACAGTCTGGCGGCCTCTCACCTAGTCTGCCTGAACGGTTTGCTCGTCTTCCGAGTCCAGAGTTCAGCATTCACTCCTGTCCACAGAGACGCAGACCACGGCCATTTTCTACTGGGAATATTCATATTTCCTTTCCCATTGGCCCCGAAGACCTTATTCCACAAAGCCATGGAAGGTCAAGGGAAGGTGATGGTATGGTAGAAAAAGGTGAAGCTCTTTCAGGGGTCAAAAGGTTGTCTGATTGCTGGAGCCCAGTGGGGAGTGAAGTTGATTCCAGGGGTGGCAAGTTTCAATCTAGCACTTATGGTATCAGTCCAATGCAGGAGGCCTTTAGCCCAGTAAATGCCTCAGGATGTAGCCCGAAGGGACAACATGACCATTTGGCTGCAGGATTTCGCCGTCGCTGCCACACCCTGGACGACCAGCTTCACAGCTACCACTCTGAAGTGGAAAACATAGACCGCAGCCAGGAAAGGGTCCCTCGCTTGATGTCAGGAGGTACATGGATGACTCCGAGTCGACGCCACCCTGCAGCCCTTTTAAACCAGTCGTTTGAGCTAGACAATCCCTCACCATCTCTGCGGAGGCCTCGCATAACTTCTGACGTGGATCAGGTCACACTCCGGATGGAGCCGGAAAATCCTCATACGACAAACAATGGAAGGGTCTCATCCGCTATCTTTAGAAGTGGAGCCGAAGCAAAGGCCAGCCAGATGGGTGAGTCTTTGATAATAATGCACACTGTTTTCACTTATCCTTTAGTCCTACTGATAGAGAGACAGTGAAAAAGACAAATCATTGTATTGTATCTGAATTTGTTTGTGCACATCTACAGAGGAGAGCCAGAGGCGAACGCAGACACTGGAGGACATGCAGAGGTGTCTGAAGGAGGAGCATGCAAAACAGATGTCTCAACTCTTAGCCGAGCAGGAGAAAGAACAAAGACACTTGTGTCTGGTCAGTACATGTCGTGACACAATATCCTTTCTAAAGGGAATTATGGTTAAAAGATGTATAGTTAATTCAGTTCATTTATTTTCAAACTGCTAAGAAAAGCAGTTGTTTGCTTGAAGTGTGTTTCTATGTGTGTGTGCCGCACATATAGGAGCTAGAGGAGATGGAGAGGATACTGAAGGAGCAGGGATTTGTACAACCTTTGAGTGGCGATGCTTGTGGATGGACTGTGAGTGACAGCCGTCCTGCTCTAAGCCCCTCCTACCCGGGACTAAGCCTGGCTCACCAACAATCTGACCGATCCCCCGGACAAAGTAAAGTGTCTTGGACTTAATGCAACAGAAAGAAACAGACCGCATGCTCACAGATGAAGCAATTCTGTAGGTTCTGAAAACCCATAACCCTGATTTCCTAAAGCCCTTGCTAAAGATTCCTGTGGGGTTTTATATCAGTCCGTCCATAACAATAGAAAGTCTGTCCAAATCTCCTGACAAACTCATGGACAGAATTTAAATTTTATTTCTTTTTTCAGGTTTTCCCAGTCCTGTAAGTTCCGGCGTGTCTCCTTCCTCCATCCAGCCCCCTAACCATCTTCTGGGGGCCAGATGGGTTGTTAGCAAACCACGAGTAAGGCTAAGTATGGTGTGTATGCCCAAGACCAGATGAAGCTGCACATGACTAAACGTGTAATAGAATAGATATACCTTTGTCAAAGTCACCCTATGTTCATATTTCGACATGACAGTCTTCTTGTGTTGTCTGGATCTGTGTTCTCCAGGTTCTGACAGCAGAGCAGCAAAAAGCATTCTATCGAATTGGCGCCATCGTTCGCGGGTTCCTCACACGCAGATTGCTCAAAACAGAGAAGGTCCGACACCTGCGCCAGAATGTCATGGTGAGATTTTAGTCTCACATACACACTGAAAACATACACCAGACTTATATATCCAGTTGAAAATGCTGATATGAGTTTAATAAATATCTTACTTATTATATACTATATTATATTATACTATATTAAAGTCCCACACTTCGGGTATAAACCCATATGTTTATTCTAATACATATCCATGTGTGCTTAGGATACACAGGAGTTCATCTGTTCTTTCCAGACTGAAGCGACAGATAAAAGAGGCTCCCTCTCAGCACAGGATCGCTCCTTACAGGAGAGAGTCAGAGCCCAGGTATAAATGTGCAGTAACTTTCTGTAGACAGCAGAGGTCCACCTTTCCTTCTGTTAAAGAGAGCGATGTTCTGTCTCCCAGCTACGTTCAGCCCTTTTTGATATCCACAACATCTTCTTTGAAATGCCTCTGGGGGATCGATTATCATTGCTGCAGCAGGAAAGGGAGCTTCAAGCAGACAGGAAGCTACGAGACATGGTAAAATGAGAACACAGGCCATTCTGCAAACATATAATCACATTTCAGGTGAAATATATTTTTTGTCTGCAGGAAGAATGGACTTCAAATGTGAACTGAGGCAAATTTATGTTTTTGAAATTGCCACTCTGGCAGACATACTGGACAATTTGTGTGATGTTTACTGAGGTTTAGTTTAGTGCTGTGAATGTCAGTACTTCTATGATATTCTACTTACTGTGTCAAATCTTCAGGAGAAAGCCAAATGCCCCAAGGAGAGAGTGGTTCTCTCTGCTGCCACACAGAGGTCTCTGGACAGGAAAAAGATGTAAGATGGGAAAGATGCACATGGAATCAGTAGTTTTAGATGTTAAAGATAATGATTGTTAGATCCAGTGATATTTGGTATTTGTTCAGGGTCAGCGATTGTCCAGCTCAGGCTCAGAAGATGCAGCAGAAGCCAAAGAGCCCAACCACCAACAGGTGTCTAACATTATTTTGTGCTCTATAATGTCATGTTTCATACATTCATATTGCCTTTCTTTTCTCATAAAGTCACACTAAAAACTCTGTTTGCCTCTCTTAGAGTCATTAAGCAAAACCCAGTCCAGAATCCTCCCTTGCTGAACCGGCAGGGGTGAGTTCATACCTGTACTTATTTCACAATTCTTAACATTTAGCCCTTTATCTCCTTAAATGCTCTTAATTGCCATGTGCAATATAGTTAGAATGATGTTCCTTGTACCACTACTCAGAAGATGTCTTCTGATTTGCTGGATTCATCCTCTGCACGAGATACATTTAACATTTATGTTTCTTCAGCTTCATTAATCACAAACTGGGATGTATGTAATTGAGCTCTAACCAGGGTTTCCCCTCAGGAGTTGGTACAGAAGAACCCCAGAGGAGAGAGTGAGGCGCTCAGACAGCCTGAAGAAGCAGCACTCTCTTGGTTAACAGTAATTCAAAGCAATTATTGAATACAAACCTCGCTGCAGTTAAAGTCCAGTCAGTGCTGCTAATAATAAAACCACCCATCTGAAGTTCAGATGATTGTATTTGCTACCAACCCTCAGCTCACTGATAAGCTCCATCACAACATCACTGTTATTGACTGTTGTAGCTCCATAAAGTAGTTTTTAGTAGCAACAACTGATTGTTAGCCACATAACTTACATGTTGCTCCATGTGACATGTACCGACTGTGTAGTTACAGTTGAAAGAGTACCTCTCTATTGTACTTAAATGCCAATAAAAAGGTCGGATTGAGTGAAAGTTACTCAACAGGGTTTCTCTGATATTGATACCAGTGAGGGAAACTACTGCAAATGTAGCCAGTATCCAACTCACCGAATAAGTCCAGTAGTCAGTGTCTTGTCTAATATTAAGCAAACCTATAACCTCAAGAAGGATTAGTAGTATACAGCTTTTAAATGATAATAGTTCATACATGTTTTTGGATGTGCAGGTATCGAATCATATTGGCTAATACACAAAGTACAGGGAATGGGAAATATGGCATTAGAGCAGGTTGCTGTGCCTAAGAATGCTTTTGCTATATTTAGTATTTTAGCATGCGTACATTTTCCGTTTGTGCTTATACTCTTGTTGTGAGTGTATTTACAGACTCCTGTTATATACCCGGTCACCAAATGCAGCCCCCATAACAATACACATAGTGTGTATCATGAAGTCAAAGTGGTTTGTTTAAGGGCTTCGAGTACTTGTGGGCGGCTTGTGCTTTATTCTAATATTTGAATTTTACTAAATTTACACCACAATGATGCATTTCAGTGTATTTCAGCCTTTGGCTTGAAATTCTGACCCGTTTACTGACCACTACAATGCACTGGTGCACACAGCAGACTGTGTGGACGATTCACTGGAAAAAATTACCTCTAAAACTTATCTTGTGTTCACAGTGATGCCATGATGGCTTTTTACTTCTGTGGTGATATTTGCTGATGTTGCTATGCTTAGTTTTAAAAATGTTTTGTTTTTTTTAATTTAAAATGCCATATTTTCACATTTTGTATAACTTGAATAAATTATTTAAATTTTCTGGACTCTTATTCATGAAAAATGAAAAGACAAAGTATACAACCTTTTTTTATGCGTACGTAAGTGAGTCTCGTGTCTTATCTCTATATAATACCAGGAAGATTATCTTTAACGTCTTTTCCTGGCATTCATGGGGAAACGAGGCATTCATTGTGAATGACCATGATGTAGAACACAAGTAGGGAACAAAGATTTGACAAATATTAGACTGACATCATGGAATAGTATCCTGCATTTCTGTTTTGTCCTGTTACATGTTTTACGACTGTTGTCTTGTTCTTTCTGTCCTGCTTGATATGCACCAGTGGGCTAACAAAGGGGTCATCTTAGGTAGGTGTTATTTCCCCTCCCATTTAGCTTGAAACTAGTCTTGACACAGGGAAAGCACACAAACATGCAGAATAAAATGACCAAAGTCATAACACTGCCTTTTTCCTTCACTCCTTCGCTCTCGTTCTCTGTTTTTTCTTGCTGTGAACACCAGAGAGCAGCACAACTCAATCTTTTTAAGCAATTCTGACTTCAGCACACATTTCATATACACATGATGAAGCTTTACAGGTACGTGATAATGTTGAGAGTTTAAAGGGCCATTGATCACTGTAGGGATTTTGAGTGATTCTGATTGATATAAAACAAGCATTTTCAAATATGACACTAAAGTTTATGTAGTTGAATTTGTTTTCTGTTGGTAAAAACGGCGGATATTTATCAAAAGAACTGGTATTAAGTGAGCCGACTGGAAGGACCAGGAAAGCTCAGTGCTACCAGAAATGATCACATGCGGTTGTTTTTGTATTTTCACAGGCAAAACTCAAAGTAAATATTTCATTAACATCGACAGAAATAAATCTGTGAATGATTAAACGCGATCATGATACTTTCCTAATTGCCCCCCCTCCCCCCAGCCTGTTCAATTGAAAAACAGCAAAATATAACATGTAAAGTTACATTTCGTTAGCATTATTGATTTTTTTGAAAGGTCAACAAAAAGATTGGGAAAGTGATAGAATGTTCAGAAACATCTGATTGGACCACTGCCCAGGTAAAGAGGATGATTGGTGTGGGGTGTGAGTGATGTCGCCAAGTATGGAGGCTTCCACAGAAGACTGAGTCGTTCTCAAATATTGGAAAAGGGTTAAAAATCTGCAGGCCAGTTAGTCCAACAGTTTGCCACATGCAATGACTTTTAGGATTCAAACATCCACAGTCCATAATATTATCACATGTTTGACAGAATCTGGAGAAATCGCTACATGCAAGGAACGAGGAGGAAAACCAACTCACATATTCATTTTTCTTAACTTCTAACCAGCGAAAATGATAAAAAATGAATCATTTTTACCCAAATAGTGTGGCCTATAAACCATACAAAAATGGCACCTATTCATCTTAATTCATCATATAACAAATTATTGTTTAATGGACGATTTGCCCTTTTCTGCTAATGGTATTTAGCAATCGCACATTTGTCTTTACATTTGGAAGCTCGGCAGAGATTTACACAAAATTTCAGGTGATTGATTCATTTTTCTAGAGTGATCTGTTTCACTGCGACCCTACGCTGCCAGACACGAGGCGAACAAAGTCAGCTACCAACTGGCAAATATCGGGGAATATTTTTTCAGCTACAGGACCAAAGGTTATAACCAGGATTTACTGGAGAACAAAACAAAACTTCAAAGGAGTAGCATTCCACAGGAGACAAGAAATGTGACTCCAAATTAGTTCTGAGTTGCTCTGTGTGGTGTGAAAAAAAGTGTGTGTGCTTAAAGCTTGTTCACCCTTTACTAGATGTTTTTTGATGCTGCTATTGCCAGAGTCTCCTCGGCATGTTGTTTACAGAAACATTTTTGCCACACTTGGCTCAGAAATGTTTCTCAAATATTTTGCTCACCACGAAAGTAGTGGCAGGCAAAAATATTCAGAATATCAGCATTTGAAGCCCCAACAATAACCAAAATCAATGCATATGGAAAAAATAGATTTGTGTCCAGGGTATTGTTGAATTGCAGCATATGTAGCCAACTGCACCACCAAACATTGCAGCACCCAATACATTCCCATGGGTGACTCTGCAAATGAGTGTGCCTGGTCACCTGTTTGTCAAACACGTGTGTTCTCCATGACCCGACCCAGGGTGCTGGACCGGCTTCTGCACCTTGTCTCTACTGAACACCCTATACTAGAACCGGCCTAACAATGCTTACTTCAAGTCTCCAACACAGAGAGTCAGAATGGTTCTTTACCAAACACCTGACTCACAGCCCGCCACCCATGTGCATCCTGCTCACGCTAGAACAACGACCCTTCTGTTCAGCGCTTGTTTACCTCACTTTACCTCATTTCCCCAGTCAATATTTATAGTCCTACTTACCAGTTTGGGATTTTCCTCTTGAGAGGGGAATTTTGTCACATCGGGGAATTCAGAAAAGCAAACTAGTGGTCATTAGATCCCTTTTTGATAATTAAACCATAAGGTAAATAGAATAAAGAGCAAAGACATGTCTACCTGTAAACTTGAACCAAAGTCATTATGACCTCTTCCCCTGGCAAAGAAGTGTCATTTTCTGATCATTGAAGGAGGCACTTTAAGCAGTAAGAAAATAAAACTGTCTCTAAAGTTGATTTTATCCAGTTTAAAATTGTAATATCATTGTCAACTAATGCAGTATGTGCGTATTCATCAACTTCTGTTCTTGCAGACAAATAAACATCACACCGTAATTAGTCCTCCTACACTGATCATCGTCACCACCTGTATTATGATATAATAATATAATATAATGAAAACAAGCATAAGTACAAGTTAATCTAAGTATTGTCGGTGTTGCCTTTGAAATGTCGTCAACACTGCTTAGAATCCTGCAGGTGCCCCGTGTGCAGAGGCAGAGCCGATGTGGCCCTGTGTCTTATCACTAAGGGACGAAGCACCCCAAACCCCTAACAAAAAGAATAAATAAGGGTAGAGTTAGGTAATAAACATCATCATCATTTAGGAAATCAAAATCTGATAAGCAGCTGTGTGTGTTATATCATAAGCCTCTGCTTTGTTCTTTCTCCCATGAAACCCTGCCCCTCTCTGTCCTTGCTGCCCAACATATCTCCCCTGTTCCTGTGTTTGTGTGTGTGTGTCCTGCCTGTGTGTGTGTGTGTGTGTGTGTGTGTGTGTGTGTGTGTGTGTGTGTGTGCAGGCGCATGGAGTTTGTCAGTGTTTTAGTAGTGGGTAAACACTGCCTCTTGCCAAGACAAGCTGTGGTGGTTGTGATGTTGTGCATGTTAATTGGAGGGAAGACAGACCTCTGCCCGATGTAAAGAGGCCGGATTAACTGTGTGTGTATAAATCCAATGAGCCAAACAGACTGGCACCGTCCCAGGGGGCCCGGAATCTCTTCTAAAGAATCACCGTGGAGGACACTACAGAGGGAGAGAGGCATGAATGGAATGATGCTTCCACAAAGTGAGGGGATCAGTCTGATTTGGCAGGTTGACAGAGATCTGAATTGGGGGTTTCAAAACATTTCCTCCTCTTGCCACAAGTTGTTAATTGTAACCTCTCTCTCTCTTTCTCTCTCTCTCTTTTTCTTTCTTTCTTTCATTCTCTCTCAGACACCCCCTATTTCAAGCCATAAAAAGGCAAGGATGTTGTGTGATGGATGGCGGCAGAGCCTCCAACTGAACATGGGGGGGGGGGGGTAGTGGCACTCTACAGACTTCCTGCAGTTTCTCCATTCAGCTCCATTAATAGCTGACAACACGGGGAACCACCTCTCCTACTGAGCGAAAACATCACATCCTGCCCGCCGGCCCTCCTCCACACTCCCCACCCTCTTCCTCAGATCCAGACCTAGTAACCCTGCAGTATTTCTATAGAGTTCAACAAACTGCTCCTTAACAACCAGACCAAAGGGACCAGGAAGCCCATGTCCCGGTAACTGGATCAAAATAAGCCCCAGTCTTCATGATAGAGATAAAGCTATTTGATGATATGTATTGTTTTTCTTTCAAAACTGCTAGACTTTTTTTACCTGGTGAAATAATGTGCATAATAAGTTTTCACCTCAAGGAAACAGAATGAAAATCTCAAACATGTGTGTAAATACAATCACAAAAACTTTATTTATTACATGTATTTACACAATAAAGAATATTTAAATAAAAGTCAAGTTATGAATTACGAAACAATTTAGTATAGGACCAAAAGCTTATTTGTTTCAAGGCCGTTTAGAAAATCAGATTTAAAATCCACAAATAGAACAAATAGAAAGTCTTGCCCAGAGTGTATGACTTAATACAACCAGGTTTGATGTATGGACTTCATGTTGTGTAGCAAATTATACATTCTGCAGAAATAAAACATGCATTCATGTATAATCAGACAAAACATTATATCATCACTGACCGGGGAAGTCAAAATAACATTGATCATCTCGATGCAATAACGCCTGTCACTGGGTGTAATCGATTAGGCAGCAAGTTGAAGGCTTTTTCCACAAAGTTAATCTGAAGATGCTCTGTCAGCTGGGTCAGGGCATCTCCAGACCTGCAGGTCTTTGCTGGATGTTCCTGGTCTGCAGTGGTTTCTTCCTACCAAAAGTGGTCTAAGGAAGCACAGCTGGTAAACTGGCTCATTGGTGCATTTGGGGAGCGTAGAGTAACCCCACGGTGGAGCTACTGTGGCATTAATTACTGAAAAAAGTTGATGCCGGTTCTGATAGAAAGGTGTTCCTTATGATGCCATGTTACACAGAACATGCAACATGTGGCAAAGCGGGAGCTTTGGAGTTTGGACTATGGCTTCCAACCCGAGAATATCTTAAGGTTTTTTTCATACCTGCTGCTTTCAGTTTGTCTGTCAAGTTTGTACTGTGAGCCCTTATCACGTTAATAAAACAAAATGCCTCCACTGCTGAAGGGATCACCAGAATGGATTAAGCCTGGATTACTTTGATAACAAAGTTGAATTACATACCCACTGTGTTTGGCAGGAGATCAGCTCTCCTCCACATTCTATCACATGCTTGGGATTATCTTGCCTATACTCCTTGACTCCAACATAAGGAGGCTCACGGAGGAGATTTCGATTCGGTGGCTCAATATTCACCTGACATCAGTACAACCAAACCATAGCTGTAGCCGAATGTCTCCCTCATACACTCCTTTCATCTCCACCTTCAAGACAGGATGGAAAAAACATTTTGTATCTATTTGGTTTGGGTTTTGGAGTTTCCTTAATTTAATGAGGAGGAATCTTTATCTGTATTTGTACTTAATACAGTGTGACAAGGAGCAAGGAAGGACAAATATTTATAGTGGGCTAGTGACTGATCAGGTCAAACATGGAAATGGACATGATTGGCTGAGCCATGTTTATTTATCAAGTTTAATTCGTATTACTTTTTAATGTTCCATTAGTATAATTTTTATTCTCAGATTTTCCACATGCCGAATTAAGTGCATCACCTGTTTCATTGGCTCTGATAACCTGCTCCTCCACTGCAAATGGATTCTATGTAAGTTAAAGGAGAATACAGGCGGCTGTGGAGGTTAGAGCTTCACTGTCAAAAATACACCGGCAAAGTTCAAGACATATGCTTTAATAATGACCATAAATTTCACGGTTCAGTACCTGAATTTGCTGCAAAACTTAATAGAGTAAGTCTTGGTACAACTCTACTAAAAAAGGGATGAAATTCTGCTGCTAACTTCTCGAGAAAATCTTGCGCATGAACAACACGAATGATGAAATAACCCCTTTTAACTTTGAGGTATCTGGATACTACTACTACTAATATTTTATTTGTGACATTGTTATACACAGTACATACATACCGGAGAACTTTGTGAAATTAAGTGGGTTTTCTGACTCTTGCTCAAGGACCCCACGGCCTGTAGCGTCAGGGGCTACGATTGAACCCAAACTACCAATTGTGAAGATCACCAAGGTTTATGGGCTTCATTCTCTTTGCACTCAATCATATAATAAGCAAAATGTTTGAAATGATTAGTCAATTAATAATATGCTTGTACACTAATATTATGTTCAAAACTATAAAGTATATCTTGAAACTCGAAACTCCCTCAGTCCTCTGCGTTGTACAAGCAATCACCCTGATTGAAATGAAATGTGACTCATTAATAATCTCAAACAGTCCATATTGATTAAAAGTAACTATTTATATGAAGTCAGCAATATCGAGGATGAGGTGCCACAGTGACTCAATGAAGGTTAAATCCGTTATGTTTTCTGAGCTCAGTAATGAAACAAGATTTCCATGTGTCTGTTCCTTGTCAGCTAGATTAAGACACAATCAGACATATGGTTGAGAAAAGACAGTCCAATTATGACAAATACTAATTAGATCTCCTTGAGGTACACATTAGGTAATTTCTGACTGAATCAGAAAAATGGTTAAAAACACTGCATTTTGCTCCCCTAATGAGTAGAATATGAACTATTAGAGTAAAAAAACATTGTTTGATAAAGCTCCTTGAGTCCATTCATATTTGTCAAATTCGGACCTAACCTGACCAATGGTTTTAAATTATGGACTTTTGGAGCCAAAGCTTCCCTTGGAGGCAGAAATATGCCACTGACCTTTCCCAAAATTAATCCGGTTCTTTCTAGCACTAAGGTCTATGTGGGTATAATAATTGAAAATGATCCGTCAAATAGTTTTAGGGATATCACGTTATCATGAAGGATCTGCGTCATCCGCCTTGTCCTTGCTCCTGACTTTTCAGGGATATAATAAATCTGCTAAATGTTTCAGCTCTAGTAATAGGACATGATAGAGAAAATTTAAACTAAGGCTGTCACCATGCTCTGTGGTTCCTGGTCCCCACCATGCAACTCATCCACCAGGCCCTCCTCCTGTCCTCATGACAGTTTTACCTAATTTGTAAAGCTTCTAAGTCACTCCTCATGAGAAATGTTTTTTATAAAAGCTATAAGGGAAAGTGGACAAAAAGGAAAATTAGTGGTAAAAGAGAAGGAGGGAGCGAATTACTATTTTACTCATGAACAAGTGACACATTATTAAAAGAGGGAAAATCTACTTAAGCCTTCTGATGAGCTAACAAGAGAACACATTTCAATATTAGCAGTATAGCCAAGGAAAGTGTTTAAGGATCCCCTTCATTGCAGTCCTTTTCTCCTGCATCTCTGTAATTTATTTTCTTCGGTAGAAATTAAATACAAAACTACTCATAGGCATGTGGAACCTAGTTGCTCAGTGGAGCTCCCAGGTGCCTGTGTGTTCTCAGAGATTTCACTGATTAATAGGTATGACTGTTCTTGTCTACATTTGGATCCATTTACAACTTTCCAATTCCTCTGGTGAATGTTTTAAGAAATATTTTCGTGAATTTCCCTCACTAATAATGGTAGGTGTCTTGCAAAAGCCAGGAAGAGCCATCCTTAATGATAATTCTCTGCTTCTGAGGAAACACGGAGAGAAAAACATGTATATATTTTACACGTATGTATTTGCAACCAATCACAGGCAACATCGTTGGGGATTTTTCCCACTGGTGCTTTAAAATCTGGTACAATATGAGCAAAAGTTACATGATGTGTGTGTGTCTGCACATCATGTTGAATCACATCATAATCTGTAATCATAATCTGATTGTGGGGGTATAACGGGACGTTCATTCAGTACAGAAATGGACAGAAAGTGACTCATACTCTGTCCATTTCAGTCCAGAAATGGAAAGAAAGTGATTTTCAGGATGAAAACAGAATCTGAAAATATTCAACAATTACACATTTATGACCTACAGATGGCGCCAAAACACCAGTCATGAAGTCATGTCCCTGGTTAAACTCCTGTGATTCCTGAGTGGGTGTTTATCCATGCCTGTAAGAGGAAGTGTGCTGCTCTTATTACACTGTCAGTGAAGGAAGTTGTCTCACAGGGGAAAACATTGACTCTGTTTCTCTTACTATCTAATAGCACATGGATGTCAAGTTCAGAAACACAGTATTTTATTGCGGGAATGCAAATCAAACCAAGTTTTAGTCAATAGATCGATGACTTGAAAAGTGGATAATTTCATCTTCGAGCTGATTATGGATTAACCCATTAAGTCATTTTATCAAACGAATGCCACAGAGCTATTAATAGCTTCATTTTTATCAAGTACTTGCTAACCTCTAATTAATCATTTAATATCCTGCAAAATGTTGAGTCCCTATTTCTTATTTTTAGAATGTGTGCCACTTGACTGAACCTGTTTACAACATGACCAGTGGCAGTGTGAGTATGCCAAAGAGTAAGGGGCTAAGGATTGAGCCCTGGGGGCACCACAGTTCAAAGTGGCATTAATCAGGCATATTGAGAAAGTCCTGCGCGATATATGAGATTTTTTTTGGCATTTTAAAGCAAGTGCGGACTGACTAAACAAAATTATAGTTTGTAACTTGATACAATCAAACCAAAGTCTGATAAGGGTCAAATAGTTTTCTGAATACATGCTTTACCAAGTGGTTGAGCAAATCCAATTAAATTTGACTATTTGCCATGAAATTCAAAACATCATCATAATATAATGTTAATAAGTGTGACTTATTGAAAACTGTCTAAATCTGTCTGTACAGTACAGGTGTTTTTCATTTATAGTAAACGAAGAGTATTGAATATATGAAATCAGAAAATGCCCCAAACTTCTTAAATATGCAAAGAAATCATTTTTTCTATGTTTTTTTCTTGGCCAGGTTATTAAAGGGTTATTACAACTGGTTGAAAGTTGAAGTATTTCTGATTTTCTCAATCATAGGTTGGACATTCACTCTAGGTTCTTGGAAATGGCTCAATGGTTTGATAAATAAAATAATCAGGATACTTGAAAGTATATATATATATATATATATATATATATAAATACATTTAAATTACCTTTAGTTGCTGCAACTCTAAAATGGCATTGAACAGAAAACTGAAGAGCGTGGCACACTGTTCTTTCCCCCCCCCCCTTGAATATGATTAAATCTTTTTGTACAGAAGACTAGATCTCTCTATATTTTGTGCATACAGCTTTTGGTAAAGACCAGATGATTTTTATCTATCCTGTGTAAACAAAAAATGCTATATCTGACTGTGGGAGCTCCTCCTCTGACTTCGTGACTGTAGGGCAGCACTGTTTGTGGAGACCTTACTGGCTTCTCTGGGATCCTCCACAAACAGAGGGAAAATTCAAGGAAGAGATGCTGATTGATTCATTTTCCATGCATCCCTTTGCTGGATGAAGTCAGGGGAAGACGGGAGGTACACAGGGAGCTTATTGGAAAACTAAACATGACAGCACAAGAGGAAGGTGTGGCACACAGGATAGGGAATTGAATGTTGAAGAACTTGGTGTGCAGTGGTCTCTTCGATAGATGTACGCAGTCCCTCACCCTTCTCACTCGCTGTTCATTGCTGTGAAAATACACCAGAACACAGTTCACCACCAAAGTGTGCTTGTATACGCCTCCCTACTGTTGTTTTGAGGATGAGCTGCCTCCCTGTCTCCGCCTGGTCCCCGTGTCTCTGAACCTTGAGAGATATTGTTTAACATGTCATGGGTAAACAGTGAGATGACGTAGGGAGGCAGAGAAATACAGACCAATGTAATCCTGACTTTTTGGCAAGGTCACATACTGACATTTTTCTCCCCTTTTGTACTGAAGGCTTCCATATGTATTGTAATAGAAAACTGCATTCTTACACATACTGTTAGGATCACCAGTTAAGGTCATTAAAACATGGTTTTAGATCTATAAATTACTTATTTTGGCCCTGTTGGAGCAAAATTATTTTGTAATATGTTATCACCGTGAATTTCCAAGAGGTCCTTTAATTTCTGTCTTTGCTTTAATATCCTATCCTGCTCACCAGTTTAGTTGAACACATATTGAGTCTCTATTTCTTCTTGAAAAATTTGACTGAATCTGTATATGCAAAAGAGTAAGGGGCCAAGGATTGAGCTCTGGGCGACACCACAGGTGAAAGGGGCCACTGAGGAGGCATTAACCATGGCTATTGAGAACGTCCTATTCAAAACGTAGGATTGTTCTGGCATCTCCAAACATAATTTACCAAAACGGTTGAGTTACTATCATTAAATTTTAATATTTCTTATGAAATTCAAAATTTCTTCATGAGTTAATTATTTAATCCTTATTTTGCTGTTTATAATAAACATTACAATAAAGAGTATAATCTACACACATACCACATAGATTGAGTTCTCGAATGGAAAGAGGTTATATTTCTATTCATTAAAAAGGGGAGAAAAATGACAATGTGGATGAGTAGAGTCCTAATATTCCTTAAGTGTGCCTGTTGGACAGCTATGAGCTGAATGGAACTATAAAACTGTCTTTCTAGCTCAGCTGCAGGGAAGGGAAGATGCCAACAAGGGATATGCCCAGTTTTGAGAAGGTACTATTCAATACATAGGATTGTTATGGTATAGTCAAGGATGTGAGAACAGAATTGAGTAACTTGATAAAACCGAAAAATGTCTAATACGAGTCAGTTATCTAAAAGCATGCCTTACCAAAACGGTTGAGCTAATCTAATGAAATTTGTTTATTTTCCATGTCTCTCTGAGACAGATGACAGAAAACATTTGGCATAAAAGAACTGACCTGCAAGAGAGGTAAAATCAACCCAAGCCGAATTTGGGAACGTTCAGATCTGTTCTTGTCATCATATAAAGACAAAAATTGTCAACATGTGTCCCATACATGGGGCTCTGGTCAGGTAGGTGGGATACACCTGAGTCATTAAGCTTTTCTCTTTAACTGCATTCCTTCATCTGACAGCCCATTAGATCTACTTGCTAATCCAACTGCGCTACCCAAGGGATTAGAAATGGCAGAACTGAATGAGGCAATTGTAGATGAAAGAGGAAGGTTGATTCAACATATGGGGAAAACATCAAAGTATGTTTTCTATACACTCTTCCAGCTGCCATCACTGGGGCGACTGTAGCTCTGTTGAGCGGTTGTCCCCTAATTGGAGGATTCAGTCCCAGTGTGAGACCCTGAACACCAATTCGCTCCCCAGGCGCTTCACAAGATCTTCCCAATGCTCCTCAGGAATCGGTGAAATACCGAGAAATACTTTCAGTATGTTGATCTTTGTAATAAATGTATCTATCACATAGATTCAGTTCTCATACGGCAAGAGGTTATATTTCTATTGATTAATTATTATAATTAAATTGATTAAAAAGTGGGGAAAGAAAAAACAATGTGGAAGAGTGGAGTCCTAGTGTACCTTAAGTGTGTCTGCTGGACAGATATGAGCTGAATGGAACAATAAAACTGTCTTTCCAGCTCTGCTGCAGGGAAGGCAAGGTGCCAACAACAGATATGCCCAGTGACTACATGACCAAATTCCAAGCCTATTGAAATTTCTTCAGGCTCTCATTCAACCGTGCCAGCAAATATTTATTTGAGGAAAAAAAGGGGGAAAGACAGAACAGCGTGGGCTTGCGAGTGGAGATTCACCATCCGCTCAGAGCCAGTAAAAGTAAGAAAATCAAAATTCCTCAATACTGGACGGTTCCCAGAAGAATAATGCAGCCAGATCTGTTTCTTCATGGAGTTTATTACGCAAGAGTCTGAAGTTGTCTTTTGTTGTTTTACGCTCTCTGTATGACATTTGTCAAGGTTCAAAAAGGTAATTTAAGTGAAGAACAAACAAAGATACAGTTAAAGTCGACATAATTGAAAAAAAAAATGAATATGCAGGAGCAATGCTTGCTGCATGCTTGCTGCATGCTTGCTGCTAGTATTACAGAGTAAAGGCCACATTGCAGAGACAGCCTCTAGCGCAGCAATAGCTCCGTTTACTTTTCTCTCTGACTGTTGGTGTCCTCCTCTGTGCCTCGTCTTTCATGTCAGAATGTCACTGGCGTCCTGCAGGGTCATGAGTTGGGTCACGTCACTGCGGTGCCAAATGTCCTGGTGTCTCCGTTGCTGTAAAGCCACACGGACACACTCACGGAATTTACACTCCTAAACAGGCAGGCACATAGACATTCGACGGTGGTACACACGCATGTCTGTGACATGCACACTGCATATGCATGCACAAATGTATGCATGCTTGCACATATTGTAGACTCTACCATGACTGTAGTCTCTTTGCCACCTGATCAATCATCCCAACTGCCATTAGATCTACAGGAGAGACATTCCTTCCTAACAACTGGAAAAGGGAAGTGTGTGTGTTTGCGTGTGAGTGTTTGTGTGTGTGAGCTTGTGTGTGCATGTGTCTGTACGAGTGTGCAAGGGGGTTGGGGGATAAAGATGTCATGTCTTAATTCAAGTAAGTCTGGACAGGAATATCTTTCTATTTCAAGAAGATATGCTAAGTCAGTATCATCACAATGATGACACTTGGTTCTATCTGTTTGTTTCCTGCAAGAATGCATAAGATTTTCTTTCTCTTCTTTTTTGTTAACAGATTTCTAATTCCGCCTCCTATCTTGATTCTGAAACAAAGCTGGCAGATATAAGGAGGAAATAATGTGTAAAAGTAGTAGAAGAGGTTTGATGAGGAAAGCCTCTGTGTTTAAGGTACTTCATCTCCCCGGCTGCCTCTACTTCTCACCCTGTCCTCCTTCTCTTTGCCTCTTTGCTCTTTGATTTTCCTCTTTCTTCTTTTTTGTCGAAAAGGCTGACTGTGCTGCTCTGTGTGAGAGCTCCAAGTGAGGTGCTAGGTGTATATTGTTCCGCTTTACCACTATATGATGAGAAAAGCTTTAAATAACAACTTGAGACCACTCTGTTCTCCGCTTCTTCTCTTCTTTCTCTCTGTTCTCGTTCTCCAGATGAGACTGATGCTCTCTCTAGTGGGTCTATTGACTCCCTCTGGGACAAAATGTGCACGAACCTCCGTGCACAAATGCATAAACACAATTGTGGAAATGAAATAGAAGATTGTCAAATCAAGCATGAGCCATGTTTTACAGCATCTCAGTGCTCAGTGCACCTGAAAGCACCATTGCTTACCATCAGGTGGCTAAACAAACAACGATCCATAAAAACAAAAAACACACACAGGTGGAGAGACTTGCACACAACTCTGACCTCTGTGCTTTAAGGAGAAGACAAACATATGCACACCAAATTGCTATGTGAACAGGATTATCACAGGATCTGACCCGCTGACCTTGAAGAGGTCATGTGTGAGATGCAGACTGCAGCCATTTTCCCGCCCCCAACACCAGAAGGTCTGATGTCTCAGAAATCTGTGCAGTAGCCTGACCACAATACACAACGCAGAGGTCGGGCCGTCCATAATGTGTAAAAAGGCCATAATAAGCAGCAACAGAAAGTGTGACAATATTGCACTCTCTTCGCTCAAATTCCAACAAAATGCCTTCGAAGATGGTCACGACTAAACCCTCGTAAATATATCAACCTGCAGCATTATTTGGAACTTTTACATATTGTTAACTCTACGAAGTAAGATATCGAAAACTTAAGCGAGGTCGCTGGAATTGGAGCGGTCACACAAAGCAGGCTGGGTAGCAGGAACCACATGTACATGATTGATTGCAAGAGAAATAGAAATCTCCCAACAAGCAACCTCGGCAGCCATACCACACTGAGATATTTAGATCCTTCGAAGAACAGCTCTACAAGGGCCTCTCCGTATGTTCTCTCATGTTCCACATAATTCGGGTGTAAGTGTAATGTGTGTAGCACATGTGTGCAATACCTAGCAGCCTTATGGGAGATATGATATGCAGCTCAGTGGAAGGAGGAAATCCTAACTCTCACATCAAGCCCACACTTTATCTGAGTCCCTGATTGCCTGGCTTGAATATTGTATGTGAATAAGGTTGTTGTCTTTTTCTTGTTAGGGTTTGCTAAGAGCGATTCCAATCTTTGTCTCGTGATGACATCATCAGTAACCCATCACATCAATTTGTGTTGCAAACAGATTCCACAGGTGGCAACGCTCAGATCCTAAATGAGCTTGAGCTCAGGAAAAAATAGAAGAGGATAGGAGACTGACTCGAGACCGACTCGTGAGTCAGTGATTATATTGTCAGGTGACCTCATCAGACGACTGGCTGCAATTAAAAACTATACATGGCTCACCCTTGTTGGCTGTCTCTCCTCCTGATAACGTATGGCTTGTTATCCATCCAGCGCTTTACCAGCTACACCACAAAAATCTTTACTCGCTCTGTGTGTGTGGTTGCATTTATAAGTGTGTGTTGTTATGTGTGTGTCTAAGCACGTACTTACGAGTATATGGTTTTATAGGGCTCGCACCAGCCACAATCATTTTTGATGGATATCTACTATGGCTGTGGAGAACGGTACGTTTTCCAGTGGGTGACTCATAGGTTTTCTGATGGATGTCTGTACCAATTTACAGCTACTGGCCCTGCTGCTGCTCTTGTTCCCCACCCCAAGTGTGTGTGTGAGTGAGTGAGTGTAAGTGTGTGTGTGTGAGTCTATGAATAAGTGTCCTGTGCATTGGCTGGTTGTGGTTGCAGTTTTCAAATTTCTGCTGTATGGACTTTC
Organism: Lophius americanus; assembly: GCA_037951165.1. NCBI lineage: Eukaryota > Metazoa > Chordata > Actinopteri > Lophiiformes > Lophiidae > Lophius > Lophius americanus. Next base: position 3,951,174 of record JBBDHG010000037.1, read on the forward strand.
CACTCTTCTCCTGAAAAGCCGAGGTAGAGTGCAGAGTTCGTAAATGACAGTGTACACACACACACACACACGCACACACACACACACACACACACACACACACACACACACACACACACACACACACACACACACACACACACACACACACACACACACACACAAACACACACACACACACACACACACACCCAAATACACTGAAATACTTAAAAAAATCAGGTTTTCAAGGTTACTCACTTCCAACTTCTCCTTTTTTCAGAGATGATGATCACTTAAATGATTAATCTGATTAACATAAGTGTGCTCTCAGCCGCATGTTCTCTTGTTACACACCCTGTAGTACATTCTGTCTGCCTTTTTTCCCCTCAAGATTACATAACTCACTGTTAGTCTGAAAGGAACAATGCAGAGATTGCAGAGCCCTGGAGTGATGGATTCTTTGCCTGAATCGCCTTACCCGGAAAAGCTTACTTGGATCACTTGACTCATTTATTAGCTTCACAAACTGAGCCCTTCACTACCTATTTCAACTATTTGATATCCTTATCCAACACTTTGAAGTATCACATATTAACCATAAATCCTTGTTATATACGCACTAATTTTGTACACAGTTTGAGATAACCACTCCTCTATCTTAAAATCAGTTGTAGACCCATATGTGGGGCATCCCACATGAAGACATCCAGATATTTCGCCAGTCTACAAGGAGGAGGATTACTACTGTAATCAAGGCTGATAGGGGACAGACTAACTAGAGCTATTTTTCTGTTGTCCTTGTCAACAATGGTATATCCAAGAAAAGGCCCCTGTCCCCAGCATAGTAGAAGCAATCCCCCTGATTTAACTCTTGAATCCTTGAAACTCATCAATAATCTAAGACAGGTTGATATATACGCAATATGACTATTTCTATGAAGTCAACAATATGCGCTAAGATAGGATGTGACTGAATATTAAAGAAAAATACAGTTAACTTTCTTTCTAAGCTCAGTAATAAAAGATGATAGATTCCCTCGTGTCGATTGATATGAGCTAAAATTCAAACACACTTGGAATCATGGTTGAGAAGTTTCCCACAAAAAGCTCTCCCCACTGAGTAAAATATAAACTATTATATAGAAATAATATATATAAAAGATAAAGGTACTTGTATACATTCATACAAACCAATTGTGACATAATTGGACAAAATGATAGGAAGTGACGCTCAAAACAATTCTTTGACAGAAAAGCCCCCCCGAGTCAGTGAAATATGAACATTTCCAGTAAAGTATGAAAATACAAGTTACATCTCTTTGAGGCAGTTCATATGAGGTTAATTTGGAATTTGAAATGCGGTATTTTCGAATAAAGCTCCCCGTTGTGAGGGAAATATTAACCTTTAGAGTAAAATTATATATATACAAGACAACCTCATTGTTTCATTTATATGCACCAGCTTTGGACTAAATTGGTCCAACCGTTCAGAAATTATGGCCTGAAAACTTTTGGAGATAAAGCTACCAATAGTGGCAAAATATAGAACCCATCTTTCCCAAAATCAATCCAGTACTTCCTCGCACTAAGGTTTTTGTGTGTTATAATAATAATCATATCCCCAACTTTTCTGCACTACTAAAAAATGAAAAAAATAAAAGTATCTCATCTAATCAAAGTCAAAACTGGACAAGCAGGATTCATCTGTAAAAAAATTGCAGCTGTATGTGTGATTGAATGCGTGATTGGAAAGGTATGTCCTCGGTGATGGTGAATCCCATCCAGGAATAAACGTTCATGGGTAAAGATTGAGAAGTTCAAGAAAGAAATAACTTTTTGATCAAAAAAATATGTCCGCATACTCCAGTGTCTGGAACAGCTGGTGACTGTGTTATGATTAAGAGGGCATAACCACTCAGCAAGCATGTTGAGAAGTCTAGATAGACATAGAATTGGATTAAAAGATGAGAATATGTAGTTATATAATTGGTAAAAGTAATAGCTAAAATCATCAAATGTAATAAATACGATTAAAAGACAGCTGATTGATCAAACTTGAGAGATAAATCATTACAATAGATAGCTAAAATGAAGAGTAAAAATGTGGAAATAGTTGGGAGTAGATACATTCATCAAATAACCCAAAGTAAGGGATAAATGTTGGAAAAGGTTGGTTCAAAGTAGGGGATTGATGGTGATAATTCTGGAACAAAGGTGGATACATGTTTTAAATTACTCAAAGTCATTTGTGCTAAACTTAAGCGAACCCTAAGAGGAGGGGCTTTACTCCAGAGCAATAACTTATGACCACTGCTGACACACACACACACACACACACACACACACAGACAGAAGACACTACTGAAGGGGAAACTCCCTTCACTGCAGGTGAAACAGTATTTCTTTACAACTACGGGGAACTATAACGCTCCAAAGGCCTGACATACCTTGGAGCTGATGTGGTTTCTTTGGCTAAGGGACTTATTTCAGATTTAATTTGGTAGGACCCAGTCTAATTTAATCCAATTCAGTCTGGCTGAGGAAAGGGTAAACAACTTCAAGTAAAAGAGATAAAGTTCAAAGGATGGCATGGCTGCAATGCATCAGCCATATTTAAGAAGTGCTTGACTAATCACCACTTCAAGCAATCAGAAACTCTGGCTCAAGCCTGTGAAGATATCCCACCTGGGAATCATTCCGAGATCATGGGAATAGAGCTCATCTCTTTAAACACAGCATTTTTTACATCTCCCTTTACATCTGTCATCTGCTATTAAAAGGCAGAGAGAGATTGAGTAAAATCTTTTGGACAAGCGACGTGACCACCCAGTCAGCTTCCAGGTTTCCCAGTCCATCCCCTGCAGGAGAGGGATGCCAAACGCCAGTTGGCTGTTATCTGCTGACCCAGACGTGAAACCTTTTATCGAGGATCAACCAGGGATGGAAGGATTTACGTCTATTCACTCTGTTTTCATCCTCATCCGTAAGCACAGGAGCCTAACACACCACTGTCACTCCTGTCTTCATCGCAGGCTATTCTGAGCTGAGGTTAGCCAGGAGACCATGTGGCTTCACCCAAATTTAACTGGCCACAGTATGCCTGAGTTAAATCATCTGTGTGTTATGCAAATAATAAATATTCATTAATGGTTCTTCCACAGTTCCCCGGATTCTTCCTCATTATTTTGTGTCCGCTCTGTAATCTCCAAAAGAACTTTTGGACTTCCAGAAATAATCCTAAACTAATATTGACATGTGCTAAAGAAGTGCGCCTGCGGTGGTAGATTTGAACCAGAGGTCTGTTAGGAGGGTCGTGGAGCCACAGCCACACCGCAGAGCTATATAGGCAAGACAGGAGAGAGTGGCCAATGGAACAACGGTGCATCAAAGACACCAAGTTAAACCACCTGCCTTGTTTCCGTTCTGCTCCCCCTTTCACACTCATAGCCTATTTTCGGAAGCACCAACATGAAGTCAAACAGCGAAGCCCCCATTATTGGTGTTATCTTTTCCAAACAGTAATTTTCCAGGCAAAACTAATTGAAGGACTCTGATGTGTATAGATGGACTTGCACAGACACAAGTGTATATTTTTGTCCAGCAGCACACATCTTCTCACAGATCTCGATGAGTTCACCTATGTTGGTTTAGTTAACAGAGAGTCATACAGCAGTCTGTGGATCCAGAGCCCCCTGTCTGCTCAGCCCAGTATTCTGGCTCAGCTTACGATGTACTTGGCTGGACAAGGCTACACTGGGCGCTGGTCCCATCCCCACATTGATGTGATGAAGAAGGACTCTGTCCCCACACCCCCACTCATGGCCACAGAGGTGAGGAGGAACCCAGAAGACACGCTGGCTGGCTTCAAGACTTCAAGATCTTGGCTTTATAGGCTCTCAAAGTTCTGGTGCCAGTCTGTCTTGCCATCTGCTGCCCACAGCTACTTTGCTAACCTGTTAAGTGCTCCACAACCACTACAATATAGCAAGGTCAGCATTTCCTATCTTCATGTGTGCATGTTAGGACTGAGGCCTCTGTAACTGTAGGTCCTACTTTGCTGCGTTGCTGTAGGGAAGTGTTCAGATGTGATGCCAATGCAAAAAGGCCTCCCTCTTGCAACCTGATGATGTTTTTATTATTTGGTTCGCTCTGAAATCTCTCTCATTCAGCACTTTGCTCATTTGTGTTGAGAGGGAGGACATCTCTATTCGGTATACCATTCTCTTATACTCATTCTCGCCACTCAACCTCAATCCAGTCATCTGGCTGGGGTCATGCATTTGTTTTGATAACACAGCAGAAAGGTTTGGCTGTGCCAGCCTGCCCAGGTGGTGGTGAATAGGGAGCAGCCACAATAGGCCATCAGCTGGATGGAGCATCAAAGCCATAGCTGATGATTTGACGATGATTGAAAGTCTGTGCATGAGGGTAGGGCCTCCTGCTTCAGAGAGCTGTTTGTGAATGGAGAGCACCATCATACAGGTTCACCCTGCCTTTGATTTGAGTCTTTAGTGGTGCCGATGTCAGCTGCATCTTACTTATCACTGGGCAGCAGGGACAAAGGGATGAGTTGTCCCGATTTTAATGGGAAACAGGCAAGTGCTGACTGGGGCTTTCTTTCTTACTTAAGAACGAAAGAGCTGTGGATAAAAACCGAAAGCTGGCCAAGTGGGGCATTGAGTAAATGACTAGCGTTAGTTACTACGGGTCTTTTTGAGCATTTTTTTTGCTAATCCGAGGTGAAGGCGGACAACAATGAATAAAAGAAATGAGTGACAATGGAAAAGTATTCAGCCTGAGCACACTGGTTGCATACCGAGGCTTGACTCACTGACAAGCTGATGGAAGTGAGCCAGGTTGCCTCACACAGAAGGACAGGAGGAGATATGAAAGAGGACAGAAGAAGATTGAGTAACAGGGTTAGCGAGTATAAGAGGGGGGTTGGTAGTGGGCGAGGACATTAAGGAGATATTCTCTTTAATCAGGAACCTGCAGGATGCTGATGGACAAAGGACAGTGAGTGATGAAGGGGGCGGCGAGAGGGAAGGCAGGAGTGACAAAGATAAAGGGGAGAAGCTTGAGCAGTGCTACAGCTGGAGTACCTCAACATCCTCCACCCCTTACTCCAAGTAACCCCAGCATGCCTTCTGTTTGCCCTCACATCCCTCACCCCAGAAAGAAATGTCAGCGTCTCCCTGCTAAAACCCCAAAATGTACTGGTAGAAAGAAAAAGATGAATGCTGCAGTTCAGGGGGGATTCAATGAATTGTTGACCTTGGCTGTACACTGACAGAGAGGCTTTGAGCGAGGACAGCAGCCAAGTAAGGCTGGGCAAGAATGATTGGTTCCGAAGATGCAATGAGACAGTCATGCCACAAGTGGTTTGTCATGCTGTCTCTACAGTTTCTCTCAGGGCTCCCGCCATATCTTTATGCCACACACACACACACACACACACACACATCACGGTTCAGACACCAGGCTCCCAGACTACCAGCTCTTAGACGGCGCATGTGTCGAGAACAAGCGAGCCCCTTTGTTCAGTGACACCACGATCCTTCAGTCCAGAGGGAACTCACTGACAGACTGCTCAGTCACCAGAAGAGAGATGGATGAAGATACTTTGTACCTTGAAAAGAGAGGGAGGGGAAATGGAGTGATATGACCAAGAGATAGCTGATTGGGGAAGATATGTTCTTATCAGGAAGGGGGGTAAACGAGATAAGGGACAACATCAGAGGAGACAGAAGAGAAGAGAGTAGATAAATCCCAACATAAATTTACATTTTTTAAATTCAAGCCGGAGCAATTGGAGCCGCATCCCTCTGAGACACAGTGGCATCACAGGCCAGATTACAGTCTCCTATGTTTCTCAGCTGGACGTCTCTGACAACCAATCCCCATGCAGGAGGCTTTGTAACTCAGGCCATGAGGGGGTAGGGAAGGGTCAGGGGTTGGGAGTTATAGAGCTGACAGACAGGAGAGATTGATGCACATTGACAAAACTTGAGAACTTCTCCATCTCAGCAGCAGCCCTGCCTGCTCCCCAGAAGCCAAGCAGGATCAGAGACACACATACAATCCCAATCCCCTTTTCATCCCCAGAGACACATACTTCGACAACCCCCAACTTGCACCCACCTAAATGCTATCAGACTTTCCTGTCCCGTCTTGCTTGATCATGTCCTCAACTGTAAGAGGAAGCAGTAGCAAAAGGAAAGCATTGGCATATATTTGTTTCATTCAGCTATGAATTCCTGCTGGGGTGCAGGCAGCATGTATGCGCGTCCATCAGCAAGCTGTTGCTGGAAGAGGGGGAGATTGGATGAGTCTAGTGAATGGAGGTACTGTTGTGGTAATGTGTCACGACCTGTCATAGAGATAGAGTTTCATGCCGGACCAAAATTGTCATTATTAAACCCACAAATGACCTTTCCACAGATGATACACAGACTGCTGGCTCAACGAGGGAAATGGAAGAAGGAAAAACAAAGAGGTGCACAGTAAATGCGCGATTGTTTGATATCTCATTAGATCGCCGTTGCACCCCATGTTGAAAAGAGGAACACACGCACATGTAGAGGAGAACATGTTACACGGAGCCCAACAGGGCGAGCCGGTCATAAACTCGCTCCTTCTCTGTCTTCTCTGGTTACAATAAGTAATTCAAGTGGAACATGAGATTGCTCTATGTGTCCCCACTACTTAGTGAGAGTTGCTGCATATATACTGTTTGCAAAGTCAGATAGAAAGTTGTATAGTTTAATCTTCAGAATTTAAAAAGACAAATAGCGCTCATTGTTCTTTCCCACAAGTGTTTCTGTGGTGGCCAGGATTTGTGTCAAAGCCTTCGAAGAGCCTTCACGTCATGTCTATGAAGTGAAAGTTATCTTTCAGTATGTAAAACAAAACTTCCATTTATACAAAGTATTATTATTTATTTTTGTCCAATCAATGAATGAATCAGTGTCATGAAGTCATGAACAAATTCTGTCACTGACCATTTTTTAAATCGTAGTACATTATTCCATACCTGTTCATGGATCACATATTTAGCAATTGCAACTATCATTGCAATCGATTTTTGTTAACAGAAGGAATACAAAACAAACAACAACTCTGCCTATGCTGTTGTCTCCGACAGCAGGGGGATATCCCCGAAAAGCCCCCAATCCCCCTCAACTTACAAGCAATCCCCCTGATTCAACCCTCAAATGAAATGTGAAGTTATTTCGAAACTACGTTTATTGAAAAAGCTCCCAAAAGTGAGAAAATATGAATTGTTAGATAAAAATATGGTTAAATTATAAACCGGATAGATCTCTTCAAGTCTATTCATATCCACCTGATTTGGTGCATAATGTTTGAAAATGATCCTAGAAATAGTTTTGGGAGTTTGGTTTGGAAACTTTGTTTTTCATTAAACCCAAAAGAAGCCCCCCCCCCCCCCCCCCCCCCCCCCCCCCCCCCCCCCTAGTGAGTAAAATATTAAATATTAGAGTAAAGTATGATATATGCAAGATAGATCTCCTTGAGTCGATTCATGTGCACCGAATTTGGACTAAATTCAACAAACAGTTAGGAAGTTATGTTCGTAAAAACATTATTTTTGCTAAAAAAAAGTTCCCCCTAGTGAGTATAATATGAAGGATTCAAGTAAAACACAATGTAAGCGAGATCGATTTAATCAGTTCAATAAATAATCACCAAATTGGGACTAAGTCAGACCAATGGTTGACAAATTATTCAACCTTTTGGAGATAAATCTCCCACTAGTGTTTGAAATATAAAACTGGCCTTTCTGAGAATGGCCTCAGTTCTTCCTCACACTACGGTCTATACCGGTTTTAATTTTGAAAATGATCCATGTAATAGTTTTTGAGTTATCGAGGTAACACCAAGGCAGTGAGGATTCCATTAATATCCCTGACTTTTCGGAGATATATTTGTTGAGTTGAAACAAAGAGCAAACTTTAAATATCTAAAGCATGAATTGATTAAATCTTTCTCACTATCAATCAGATTATTTCTTTCATCAGCCATGTTACTATGTCTATGATGTCATAGAAGGCGCGTGGTGTACTAAATAATCGCTTCAGTTTTTCTCAAGATATTGTACAGATTTAAGGAAGGTTCCACAACACAAAGATTCTTTTTTCACATTCACACGCAATCACATAATTTTATAGTGTATATGATCTTATACTATTTTATATTGTTTGATAAATATATATCATAATAAGATGTAATACAAATTCTATCAATGAAATTGTTTAATACAACTCAATGTAAACTATACTTAATTTCTATAGAAAGAAATAAACTAATATTTAAAAAAAATATTTATTTTATAGGTTAAAAAAGGAATGTATAGAAACCGAGACTGAAAGTCAAGTCATTTGTTTTCTTCACGATCATGATTAAGATTGCATTCTATGTCACATGATTGCATGGTCGCATTTGCCAATGGCCAAAAATATTCGCCGCCGCTGAGTCCCCAAACACAGATCATTTGTGTTAATGCAAAAACTATTTCATGGATCATTTTCACAATTTTATAGCAGCATAGACCTTAGTGTGAGGAAAAACTGGAGAGATTTTGGGAGTGGGCCGTTGTATATTTCCAGCACTAGGGGGAGCTTTATCTCCAAAAGTTATTGGAGGTCATAATTTCATAGAGACGATTTGGTCAAAATGTAGGTGAATATGAATCGCCTTTGGGAGATTTATCTTGTTTAAATGTTTTTGTAATAGTTCATAACTTACTCACTTTTTTTCTTTCTTTCTGTGAATATAACTTCACATTTAATGTGAGAGGTTTGTTCAGGGGGATTGCTTGTACAACGAAGGATATTGGGCACTTTTCTAAAACTAGGTTTACAGTTAAAACAAAGAATTTAATGTTTCTGTCAGTTTGTTTGTTTGTCCGACAGGTTTCCTCAAAATTTTATCAATGGATTTTGATTATCTTTTTTTTTTTATTTTAGGGCCCAAGGGAACAACACATCACATTTTTGTGATGATACAGATCATCATCGGGATTCTATAACAGTATTCGAGAAGGTAACTACAAGATTTTTGCTTTTAACTTTATGTATGTTTTCATTGTGTTCATTAAAGAGTCTTTTATTTCGGCCCACATTATTTGTATTGGATGCAATAACATAATTGTGAAAATGGGCTGATTTGGTTAAGGTCTCTATTCTTTGAGTGTAGGTTTTATGGTCTGGTCAAATTTAAAAACTGATATCTCATACAACAAAGAATTCCGAAATAAAAGGTGAACATCTATCCCCAATTATGCAAATATTTTGACATTCTTAAATGAAATGTTGAAGACACGTTTTGCATCATGTTATGTTTGGACTGGTTGACCTCCTTCCATTTCTGGCTGAGTTTACTCCATCAGAAGAATGAGGTGAGGATAAGGTGTAAACAGAAAATCACCAGTCGTTTGAAGCCAACCAGGAGGTCATGTTCATGGTCCCGGTCACTTCCACCCTGTTTCCTACATTGACTGGGAATGTTTATCACATTAGGGAGAGGTCAAGGAGGGAGTCAAGTCAGAAAGGGGCTCGTGGGCCCCCACCCAGAATTCTAGGTTATGATACTGTCCAGAGCCCGACCACAAACACGAGAACCTGTTGAGCAGGATTTAGAAGATTAATCAGTTAACGAAAGATCATATCTGTGAAGAATTCAGGGTGAAAAGGTTCAGAATCAGGTTAGGAAAAGGAAAAAGGAGCCTCTTACATTTTCATTGCAGAGTGATTCCAGATTTTCAGCCCGGCTGGCTGACCACCATTATTATACAGATGTTCAAATCCTCCTTTCTAAGTGTTCACCGTCAGCCTTGTCTCAGATCTGCAGGACACTCACATCAACCTCTCATGGTTGATCAGAAGTCCTTTCCCAGTGACTTGGCCTTGTCTTGGCTTATCCTAGGGGACAAAGATCCCTCTTATGAATGACAGAGATGGGACCCAGTCGGCCTCCCCCAATTGACCCCCTTGTTGTCCTAATTGTGTTTAATGCCAGAGCTGTGCCCCGCCCCACCCCAGCGGTCCCCCGGGTCGTTGTAGCGAGGCACACCGGCTGCAGTGGCCAATTATTTCTTTATTGTTGACACAGACAACCTGACAGTCTTCCTCCCACATAACTCCTGTCCTCCCATGTACTCCTGTGTCTCTCCGTCTTCCTCTTTTCCCATCTTTTTCTGGACCACCTAGGTATTCGCAAGGACTAATGTACACAAGGCTGACTTTTTTCCTGCTGTGATGGCAGGACTCTCTCTGTTCTGCTCACGCTCCCTGCATACCAGCGGAGAGAGCCATTAACAATGCTGCCTCTAGGCATGACCGTGACTGCAGGGTGTGAGGGGGTTAAAGGTCATCTGCTGTGGAAGCAGACTCATTTGTCTACATTTTGACTCAGAAGGGATTCACAGAAAACTTCCTATAATCATTGTTGTTATTGTGGATTATTCTTGCCAGTGAAATTTAATCGCTAATCTTTCTGGGTTTTCTTCACATGCTGGTTGAAGAAGCTCCGGGACATTAACTCACATGCAAAGATTTGAAAAATATATGGAATTTTTCTAATCATCGTATCCTCAACAGGTCAGGGATAGGTCCTTCAGGTCCTTGGTGTAACGAGATAACAAAAACCTCTCATCTACATCTTCAAATCACACCCACATAAACCTTAATGTGAGGAACAACTGGATTGATTGAGGGAAAGGTCGATCGTATTTTCAGAACCTCTCTAAAGGCTTTCGGGACATCATTTCTCAACCATTGGTCTGATTTAGAACAAATTTGTTGCATATGAATTGACGCGAGGAGATCTATCTTGTATGTATATTATATTTTACTTTAATATTTTACTCACCAAGGGGAGCTTTTTTTCTTTCATTTTTTCAAAGAAAAAAAGGGCTTCATATTTAAATTGAGGAGATCAATCAGGAGGGAGTGCTTGTACAATGCGTGGTATTGTAGTATTGTGGTATTGAGGGTTTAAACCCTTGGTGTCGGTGACGGCAGCGTAGGCTTAGTCATACATATAGAATATTTATTGTGTTTAAAAGCATTCTAATTGCAGCTACAGTCCAAAATTTTACCTCCTTGCATTTTGCTTGCTTGGTAGCTACTTACCAGTATGTCTGTCAAAAATTAGGGCTATAACTTTTTATTGACGGTAAGGATTCACACCATCTCCAATTCTAAACACCATATCCCATCATGAGCCTGATAAAAGGCCCCAGTGTCTAATACTAATCAATCCAAATGACTTTTAGGGTCAAGCTATTTTTAAAAAACAAAGGAAAGAAGAAAAAAAAACAAGGATATTTCCTAGGCTACATTATAGTAGCAAAATATGCATGCAAAGCTCTGTGAATAGATAAAAACATGTACCTGCTGCTTAAGGTCCAAACTATTCAGTTTAAGGTTATGGTCCTACATTGGTCCTCTCCCCTCCTGGCTGTCTTCTCCCTCCTGTAAGGGTTTGTGGTTGAGCTGGATGGCATTCGGAACGCAGTGCATCTTAACAAAGCTGCCTTTATGAGGACCCACTCACTGTGGTTTTGACCTCCAACTACTTCTGATGTCAAACCAAGTAGGAGTGTGTTTGTGTGTGTGTATTTGTGTGTGTGTGTTTTTGTGTCAGTGTGAGTTTGTGGGTGTGTGTGTTTTTGTGTCTGTGTGAGTTTGTGTGTGTGTGTGTGTGTGTGTGGGTGTTTGTGTGTATGAGTTTATGTGTGTGTGTGTTTTCGTGTATGTGTGATTGTGTGTGCGCGAGTGTGTGCATTTTGTGTGTTTATGTGTGTGTCAGTTTGTGTGTGTGCGTTCGTGCATGTGTTAGTGTGCGCGAGTGTGTGCATGTGTGATTTTGTGTGTTTATGTGTGTGTGAGTTTGTGTGTGTTTGGCATATTGTGTGGTATATCTGATTTGAACCCTCGGATCCAGCCTAAAATGTTCTCTCCACCTCTCTGTGCCCATGTAGTATTAAGTATGTGACAGTTATTGTTCTATGGGGATACGAGTCACACCAGGTGTGTATGATGTGTGTGACAGACTGATGATTTAGGACTGCAGTTCGGTGCCTTTTAACGAGTTAGAGGAGCCTTCACAGACGGATGGATAAATTGGACCCATGGGAGCCATTCAGGCTCCTATAGAGAGGTCTCCGGGCCTCCTGACTCCACCCCACAGAGACAGTACAGCGACCGGGTGTTGATCTGGGCTGTTGTGGGCAGGGGCCGGTCTGTGGTGTGACGAATGGGACACCTGAGCCAAACTGTAACATCGCCTGCTTGATGGGTCCCCCTAATCATATGGCTACCCAACTTCCAGCATAGGGTTTCAAATTCCAAGGGGTGTGGTGGTGGAGCTCCGGCCCTCTGGGGCTGAGGTGTCTGGTTTGCTTTAACAACAAACATTTACAGACGACTCCTGCACATACCACTCCCTACAATACTCGTATACAAATCCGAAAAACAGACAGATGCACAAAGGAACACATGCTTTCACAGATACAAACATGCACACATCGCACACTCCTCACACCAGTGTCTCCTGTGTCTTGTAACTGTAATCTTGATGAAGTTACAGGGCCAATCCTGGACAACTAGGGCCTCAGACTGGATCAGGATCCCAGGGTTTACACAACTCTCAGCCAGCAGATGGTAGACAACTGGAATTTTGTGAAATATGATCACTTATATGCTTCTAAAAGAGTGGAATATATGGAAAGAATATAACAGCTGCTCCCCAACATTAAAATCTCTGGCTCAAACACTTTAAAGTCCCGCTCCAATAATACGTTTTAGGAAGTAGTATTATTAGTATTCTACATACAAAGCATTGTCTTGATCAAATAAACCTTGGCAGAAAATGAAATGGTCATTGAATAAATATTTCTTTCATTTAAAGTTGGCCTACTTTGCGGTTTGAGGGGGGGTTTCGGATACAGAGGGGCAGAGCTTGATGCTTGGTGATACAGTACTCTGTTGACATGGCAAACTATCAGTTTACCATGTTAATTGAACATCTAATAGCTTGTACAGAGCAGTTGGCCCAAGGTGAATTATTTCCTCCTGCCCCCTCTGCTTGGATTTTATTTCTGGATCAGCTGGAGGAGTTGGGGTGAGAAGGGGCAGTGGACAGTCTCTCTGTCCAGCACTAAAGACTCCCTGTTTGAGCCATGAGACCCGCTCCACCCCTCATCTTTGCTGACATCCACCTCATCCAAATATAGGTGAAGGGAAAACTATGCAGGGAGATATTTCAGTAAACTGTGTGTAAATAGTGATATGAGCCAAACCAAACTCCATTTGCACTTGTTTCTCTCCTTAATCGCTCATCTAAACAAGCTTGATGGTTGGTGGGAAAGGAGGAAGAAGCGTAACAGGGCGGGAGGTGGAAAGGTGAGGAGGCAAGAAAGGGAGGCAAGAGTGGACGGGGGCTTGCCAAAATAAATGCATGAATGCTGTCTTTGACTGACTGGCATCTTTGAAGTGAGCTATAATTGCAGGCCTCTTGTCCAGCAGTGGAGCCTGTGGCAAACGAGGCCGTGGCCGAGTTGAGATGTCTGGCTGCAGCAGTGAGGAAACGTCATGGCTGAACAATAAACAAAGTCAAGAGGCCTCAATTCAGCATGATACAGCGTCATGCTTTGGTGTCAGCTGAGTTAAACCACATAAAGGGGCGGGGGGCTTTATTAATTCGCTGAAGTCGAAGAAATGTAACTGTGTAGAATCTTCTACTGCAAAGCCATTACAGTGATAGGAAACCGGCATTGTTCCACACTGGGTGCACCGTCTAGAAGTCTCCCCTGACTGGGAGATGACGACATGCGTAACAACTTAAGCACCATGCGGGCTAAAGAGGATCCTCACAAAGCTCCTTTCACAGCAGCCATTAGGTAACACTTCAGTGCTCAGCCCTTTCAGAACAGCAATACCTGTGTCTACTGTACTCCACCGCTCTCCCAGAATGCTCGAGACGTATAAGCATGTATTTATGGGCTCATGCATGTACGTACACATATGTATATGTGCATTAGGGGGGCGATCCTGAGACATGAGAGCCGGACACGGTGGGATAAAACTCTTTCTGACCGCAGAGATGTTTTTCCACTGGGGGAAGTGCAAACGGGTTACATAGGTGATTAATACATGGCCCCTTGATGTCTTATTTACAAAATAAACCCAACCCACCCCATGATTATTAGACCAAACTCCCTGAAGTATACCTTACACAATGCACCTTTCAGCTTCCCTTTTTCTAATTTTTTTTTCTTTTTTGCCAAGGGTTTGTTCTCTGTTTTCTTTTAATGTCCCACTGTATAACTTGTGAAAAGGGGAAAACCCCGCTTGGTTTTTCCTTACATTACCCCTAAGTGTACGTAAGATTGTTCCACTTTTTTAAAACTGGAAAATTAGATGAAGAAGGAGCCTGTTGAGTTAAAAAAAGAAAAAAAATAACTTTTTGGGCTGGGACTTAAAATAGCTTCCAGTTCTTCAAGTTCTTTGTTTCGATTAATAATGATGACGCTCCTTAACAGTTCAGCCTCTGTGATGAGAAGGTTGAGAAGCAGGTCACCTTGAAGTACTTATTTGATGTTTTTTCTTACAGCGGGCATTGTGCCAAAAACACATTCCAGGTCCTGCAGGCACAGTGTCCCTTGTTAACTTGCATGTCTTCTAAATTAAAGTTCCTATTAATCCTGATTTAATGATTATCAGTGTCTGATCTATAAATCTGATCTATTCTGCAGCATGCACCCTCTCTCTGCTGTCAACCGCTGGCATATTATCTCCTTGGATGCAAACCCCGCTGTTGACGAGAGGAATCCAAGCTCAGGTGTGGGTTTAGCGGGTGAACTTGGCAGCCTTCCAAAGGCTTAACACCCCCCACCCCCTCCAACACCACCAGCACCAGTCACAAACACAGCCCCTCTCCTCAAAGTACACACACCTGTGCCTGGGTCTGTAGCTCTCTCGGCTGCCAGTCTGAACCCCAGGAACCTCAGAGCTGCTCTGCTGTTTGATCCAACAAATCTCTAACATTCAGGTGCAGCACGAAACACGCACCTGCACTAATGGTTTAACACAAACGCACACACAGTCATGGATATACAGTACATTCCGAAGTGAACCCACTCACATCACAGATGGTGTCTGTTTTCTGTGAGCTCTTCTTAAATTACCTAAATACAAACTGGACTTTTGATTTTGTAGCTTACAAAATGGGAGTCTTTATTATATGAGATTCACTCATTCTGTTCCATTCAACAGATTAAAAAAGAAGCAGTATCTAAATGATCAGAATCACAATTGATTTTCAGGACGCTACACCTTGATGTGTTCATGTGAAACATCTTTTTGCTTCTCTTGAGATCTGTTATTCAGATCACTTTTCTTTTTTTTATTGATTGACTGTCTGCAAGATGTTTATCCTTTAAACAAAAGTATGTGTTAAGATTTTCCAAATTATGTTGAAGCTGATAAAAATGGCACTCAAAGCAAGATCAGGGCCATCAAGCAAGAATAGAGGAATAAACAATAATTCACCCTTCCGATTTTCCAGAAATGTTCAATCAGCTCTTCCCCACCTGCTCATAATTATTTGAGAAAGAGTTCAACATCGTTATGTTTGTATTTGTCAACAAAGACTCAGAGCCATGGAGCCATAACACTGAACAAGGGACAATATGATGGATGTAATGGGTAATAATAATGGATACTAATGGCCAAGAACAATAAACCAGCTATGTGGAAAACTAATTCTTGACATATATTAGAATTTGCATGTACTGTAAAACATACACTCACAAATATGAACGCAGGTGCTGCATAAAAGAATGCAACATGGAGCCATACATGAGGATAAGTACACACAGTACCCTTTTTATGCTTTTCTCAGGCCAAATCACATTTTTTAGGGTTGGATATAAAGGATTAGGGAGGTGGTCTGTGAGCAGAACAAAAGATTAATGCCCCTTCTCACCCCTCTCCTTCCCCTTATCATATAAAACCAGGCTCACCTTCCCACCTCCTCTGCCCCACTCAAATGTAACGGCTGAAATTTCAGCAGTTCAGACTCCAAATCTCCCTCCATTCTCCACACATGCCAGACGGAGAGGAGGGAAGAATAACAGGCTTTACCACCTTTAGTCTGCCTTTCTCTCTGCCCGGGTCTATATGGCTCAGCCCTACCAGCAGATAATCGTGACAGCCCATAAAGACATGGAGGAAAGGGAGAGGGAGGAGAACAAAGAGAGGAGGTAGAGAGTGAGAGAAGTGATACTGCATTGAGCTGAATGTGCGAGGACAGAAGCAAGGAACAGAAGGGGTAGTGTAAAAATCAAAAAGAGGTTGAAGGTTTAGGGGAAAATCAGGAGAAACTGCTGCATTATTAAACTGTGATAGTTTTGGAAGTCCATTTCAGAGAAAATAATGCAGCAGTTGGAAAAAGAAGGAATGAAAAATAGAAAGAAAGGGACCATAAACCTTTATTGGTCCCTCTGTGGGAGGCAGCGGTGGGGATATTCATAGAAATACTGGCTCACCAAATATGAAAAACAGAACAAAAGAGGCACATGATGAGAGAAGACAGACCTGGATCGCATCCAACTCAAAATGAAAAACACACACTTAACCTTCATGCTGATAACACACACCTAGTGTGTTTCTCTGGGCCTCTTTCATCTGCAGCTCTGAAGAAACAGCCAGCACACATGAAAACTGCTCAGGTAATATAAGTGCAGAGGGGTAGTTCCCCGAGTCATCCTCGGCCTGCAGACAACGTGCAGACAGATATAGAGCCTGCGAAGATGTCATATCGGAGTGGAAAGCGAGTGTAGACAGGATGAGGAGAAAATAAAAAAAGTGAATCAAAGAACCCATGACGGCAGAACATTTTGGGTTTGGAAAGCCCATTTTATTCAAGATCAATGAGCATATAAATCTTTCCAGGTACAGAGGAAAACAAGTGGTTTAAATTTGTGGGAGACTTGACGAGGCACTGTACATGAGGGCACGTTGAAAGTTTCTGTATATGCCTTGTACTTGGAGACATAACACACACTTTTTCACACTAACATACAGCCATAAAAATCCTGGAGATGCAGAATATAACTCATAATGTTGCATTTTTACCTTTTAACCACAATCGCTCTCAAATGCAGACATTCTCAGACATGTCTTTATTCTAAAGTTTTACAACTAAAGACTGGTGTGTCAGTGCATCTGTGATTCTTAAACTGATTCAAATGTCTGCCTAAGTACTCAGATTCTTCCTTTAAGTGGAATACTTATACCATGCAGAAGTTGTCTGACAAGCAGGAAAAAATTCTCGAGTGATTTCCGCAACATTATTGTCGCGGAATGTTTTGTGTGTTGCATTTACGATAATAACTGTACTGCTGTATTTGGTTGAAGTAGGACTCATTCCGGCTTTTTTATCAACTCTGGTGTGATTTAATTTAAACCTTAACAATATTCCCCTGTGTTTGTGTCACACAGGGAATCTTAACTGTAAATAGCAGAGCATCATGGGATGGTGAAAGAAAACATGAAACACACCTGTTGCAAACAACTCAACTTTTCAACAGATATCTAGACCAGCTGTTATGAGGCAACATTCACTGAATAACATGAGGTCAGACGCAGCAAGACAAAATACATGTGTATGAATGAAAGGCAGGCAGGTAGAATGGTGAGAATGCAAGAAGTAGAGGTGGAGACGGTGCAGGAGTTTAGGAAAAGCAACAGAAAGAGTGAAGGGAAAGGTTTTCAAGATGTTAGTGGGAGCTTTTCTACTGTATGGTTTGGAGACGGCGGCTCTGACCAAAGGACAGGCGTTAGAGCTGGAGGTGGCAGAGTTGATGTTAAGATTTTCTTTGGGAATGACGAGGATGGACTGGATTAGAAATGAGCATATCAGAGCGAGAGCCCGGGTTAGACATTTTGGAGACAAAGCAAGAGAGACCATATTGAGATGGTTTGGAGAGGTGAAAAGGAGGGATAGTGGATCTATGGGTAGAAGGAGGGTGGAGAAAGGAGAAAGACCAAAGAGGAAGTTTTTTGGATGCGTCGAGAAAAGGTATGCAGTTGGTTGGTGTGACAAAGGAAGACAGACGATCTGCTGTGGCAAACCCTAAAGGGTCAAACCGAAAGAAGAGGAGTCCACTGAGGTTCCATCCTTCTGTCCCTATGTCCAAATAAGGGGGTTTGTCAGTGACACGTTGCTTCTATGATTTGTAGAGGCCCTAAGGGTTTGCATCTCATTGGTTTTCTTTGCTTGGCTTATTTTTACATTTTTGCTCACACCGAACACCGTTTTATGTGATGTTGCTATTATTCTGTGAAGATAGAGGTAATGGTATAGCCACATCGGAACAAACTGAGTTATTCCGGTGGTAAGGGCATCGATGTCCTTGGACACAAATTTACAAGTGGTCCCACAGTTATCCACATCAGAGTATATTTTCATATTGGAATTACTTATTATTGTTATAAGCATTTTTTCCTCGTTGTTGATTTTTATTATTATTATTAGTGGTCATAGTAGTTTTGTAGGAGCTGTGGCCCAGGAGGTTGAGCCGTCATCCATTTATTTGAATGTTGTAATGCTCCGGTCTACAAGTTCTATCACTGTGTGGGTGGTTCGTTCCTTGTGAGCGGGTGGCGCCTTGCCGTGCATGGTAGCCTCTGTGAGCGAATGGTTGAATGCTGGCTGCTGTTGTTGAGAGCTTTGAGTGGTCAGTCAGGCTAGAGAGGCACTATAAAAAGATCATTTACCATCTAAGTATGAGAGCATATTTGATCATCGTTAAATGCAGAATACGTACTGTTGACAATTCACATACGGTAAATATACCGTGGACTACTGGCAAAATGTTGACCTTTATTGTTTTGTAAATTTACAAGGATGTACGGTTTCTTTCCAAGCTGAAGCTGAGGTTGAAGATCCGCTCAAATCCCTGTCTGCATAAACATGGCAGGATCTAACAGAATGATCAGCCCTGATTTCATCTGCAACCTTTTGAACTGGCTCACTATTTCTGACCTAAATTTGTGTCAAACCTTGCCAACCTTTGACCCCACAAAATCAACCCAGCATCTGAATCAATAAAAGAGAAAACAACAGGTGCAGTGAGGTGGAAGTCTAGAATAACAACTTTTTCATCATCATCCCCTATGCAGCAATCACAAAACAACATCAGTCCCGTTTTGATGCCCCGCGCTCTGCCTGCATCAATGCACAAAAGGCTAACGTCATATCTGCTGCAGCACATTTGCACTTGTGATGACAGAAAGTGAGGGGAGAGACAGTAACCATGAGAGGAGAGGTGGCTCAAGGTTGTAGCGTGAGTCCAGAGAAGTGTTTTGCTGATGTTATCAGGACAGCTGTAAACAATTCTTGTGGAGAACAGACTGAAGGAGACACAGGGACTTGTTGATTGTAAACTACAAACCAAAATCCTTAACATAATCTAGCAAACACACATGCCTTCAATACCGATCCTTTTTGCCTACTTCTTTTAAGATTGTGCCACTTTTTCTCAATCCTATCTGCCCTCGGTCTGTCTCACTTTCTTCTCCCGTTTCTGAGTTTGTTGAACCTTTATGGATCTCTTCTCCACTCTGTGCATTATCGACCCTATCACATTCCCTCCACATCTCTTTTCTTTTTTCTTTGTCAGCTCGTCTTTCTGTGATTGTCAGGACTCAGTGCTACTCCCTCAAACGCACTCCCACCATGCCTCTGTACCAGCCATCCTTCTGGGAGGAACAAGAGCATTTTTTGCCCCATCTCATTCCAAAATGTTAACAAGAAGCTGAATAGAAACTTATGTTTATTTTGCCTTCCAGAGTATCTGCCAAAACACATATGTGTTTCCTTTATGCACATGTTAATGGATTTCCGGACTGGTAGATGCATTAGAAACTGTCTGATCCTTGTCGAGACTCATGCGTGACTGACTACATCCAAGAGTTGATGGAGACAGGTCCTCGAAGCCTATACATCCAAATAGATGATAAGTTTCTCAGTTGTTTTGTTTGTGTGTGTGTGTGACTTTTTTCATCATGTTTCTTCAGACAAACATTCATTCATTTATTTTCTTACGCGTATCCGGGGTCGGGCCGTGGTGGCAACTCTCTTGACAGACAGAAAAGGGAAAATATTTTACCAGAAGCTCCTTGCATGCAATGTGCAATTTCCACATCTGTTAACAGAGGGCTTACCCTCCAATGTGTCTGCACATGTTTCCATTTGAATTCATTCAGTAATTCAGACACAATTAACAGTTTCTTCCGAACACTTCCAATGCGTAATTTATGGAAAATGTCGACTTCAGCACTTTGTGTTTGTTTGTGTATGAGGGCTCCTCTGTGCAGTAATTGTTCATGTTCAGTTTATCTGTGTTGGAGCCAGTTAACATAAGTTAGTAAGCTTCTGCAAAGTAATGATCTGACCTAAGATATTCCAGCTAACAGCGAGCAAGATTCTTGAAGATTCTTTATTTTTCTTTTTAGATGAAAAATAAGACTCTGAACTTGTTTTCCAAGAAACATAGCTTTTTTTCTTTCTTGATATTCCCTTATTGCAGTGTAAATGAAACCCAAATGGCACAATATGAAAGACCATGCTGCATGGCTCAAGAACATCCATCTATTTTATGTAACTGCTTAATTCTTCACTGGAATTGGAGCCTATCCTACCTGGGTGAGACCTGGGGTACACCCAGGACAATCCCAGAGCTGACACATAGAGACAATCATTACACACCTACATTCATACCTATCAGAGTCACCAACTCACTGTGTACGTGCTTTTGGACTGTTCTAGGAAGCTAGAAGTGCCCAGAGGGAATTCAGGCAAACATAGGGAGAACACACAAACTCCACATAATCCCCACTATTTGAACCCAAAACCTGGCTGTGAGGCTATAGAGTAAACACCTATGCCAACATGCTGCTCCTGGTTCACAAACACAGGACTTTATATTGTTAATGATACCCCCGAAAAGTCTGTGATATTAGGGAATCGTCGCTGCGGCGGCTGCGGCATTTCCTTCATTTAACGAGATAAATCAAAAACTGTATGACAGATCATTTTATATATTTTATTTTAATTTTATACCCACATACACCTTAGTGTTAAGAAAAACAGGACCGATTTAGAGAAAGATAGGTCGTATATTTCTGACACTAGGGGGGGCTTTATCGCCAAAAATATTTAGGCGGTAATTTCCCAACCATTGATTTGATTTAGTCCAAATTTGGTGCATATGAATCATGTTGAGGAGATCAATCTTTTATGCATTGTGATTTCCTCTAATAGTTCATATTCTATTCACCAGGTTTTTTTTAATGAAAAACACAGTGTTTTGGGTTGATTGAGATTTTTGGGTTGAATTTATAACTTCCTCACCATTTATTTTACTCATTAGGGGGATTTTTTTTGCGAAAGTTACCGTGAACATTAATATCAAGAGTTCAATTGGAAGATTCCTTTGCAACACATGGGTTTGGATCTTTTTGGTGATGTACCCAAAAAACACTTTCTGCTAAAAACTTTCCCTTTTAGCCAAACCTATGACTTTTAATTAGCATTGATGCTTTTTGATTTGATTTTGATTGAGATTTGATCCAAATGTAAAGTGCGTTACAAATAAAATGTATTACTATTATTTTGTACCCTCTCTTTCGGGGAAGACGACGTAGGCTTAGTTTTTATTATCCTGTTTGATGAAATGGGCAACACAGTGGAGTAATTGTTAGCATTCTTGCCCCACAGCAAAAAGGTTGTCGGTAAACGGAAAAAAAAGCCTTGCTTCTGGGAAATGATTGTATTTATTGGGGTTTTTTTTTTTCATTCATTGTCAGAGAGTTTGCTGCTTCACATTTCACATTACTGCTGTTCATTCAAGAGACGCCTTTCTGGTCTACAACCCACACAGCTAAATATGAATCATTGTGCTATGATGCAGAGGTTTTCTTGTTTTAATAAACGACTATCATGACAATAATAATAATGACATTATGCTGGTTGCAAAAAAAGGGCCGGGCTTAAAAAAAAATATCACACCAAGGGACTTGACCCAGTGTCAGCTGGCATACGCGGCAAAGTGTGATAGTAAGTTGAACCATCATGGCAACAGAACAGTAATTATTTTTAAAGGTTTTGTAATCAAAACCTTTAAAAATAATAAAATATTTAGAACGGTATGAGGGAGAGAATGAGCGAGTGCAGGAGGAAGAGAAGCTCATATAATAGGACTGTTAAAGCGATAAAAGACGGCGTGTGGGAGGAAGCAGTGCCATGAGAAGTGAAGGAAAGGTAATGTTATTGCTCCTCTGTGTTTTGACACTTGCTGATTACCGGAATACTTTCATACCAACAAAAAGCCAGATTATTATGAAGCTTTTCTCTCTCTTGATATAAATAAAAGGTGCAGAGATACATTTCCCATCAGGATACCGTAACTTTGAGCCTTTAATTTAGATTTTTACCACAAATAAAGTTCAGGCACGATTGAAATTTTCAGGAGTATTATTAAAGCAGCAACCTAGTTTGAGTTTGGCGTCTAGGGTGCGACCTCATCACTCCCCACAGATTTATTTTTTGAAATGGAGATCGTTTGGAGGAGTGATGAGTAAACTACTGAGCCCCGTCGCCGTAGCCTGTGGGTGGGTGCTGGGGTGGTGGTGGGCCTGACAGTAAAGAAAGTAATTCAGGTTCAGGGCAGCAGCATAAAGGCAGGCAGATGGAGACATTAGAAGTTGTTAAGCTCAAATAGACCAGCAATCAAGAGGGCTGGTGTTTGATAGCCGATCAGGAGGATGTTGTCGAGTCGTCTGCCTGAGCTAGCTGACTAAACATATGTCATTGCCTGGTTTCACTCGGGTGACCTCTCTTGAAGATAATAAAAGAATAAAAAGTCACAGCTCATCTTCAGTGTGTGGTCCAAATAAAAACTGGCAGGTGAACCCAAAGTAGTTTGTCAGAAGAAATGCTGTCTGCACAATCTGAGCTGGAGGGTTAAAAGATGTGAATGAGAAAACCATGTCCAACAGTCCATTTCCTGTGAGTATAGCCCTGAGTGACCTAGAGAGAGACTCGTGTATCTGTGAATGTCTGTATTTTCGGGGACAGACAATGGTGATTTTTAATTAATTCATAAGGACTGGTTATGATTTGGTATGTGAGACACAAAAATGACTTAGGTTATGTCAGTGACTGATCAGTATTATAAAACAATTTGATAGAGAAATATCTTGGTCATAGTTTAAAGTACAGTTGGTCTCAGGTTTGGGTCCCATGAGTTTAGATTCAAGTGACATTGCCCTATGTAATGTGTACAGTACACCACTAGTCTGCCTCTTATTCGCTCTGATCGTAATTATATACAAGGTGAAATGCAAGGCCAGGTCACGTTGGGTGACAAAAATCATGTGAATGATGTTAATAAAGCAATTTATTCCAGTGCAATCATTCTTGCAGGTTGAAAATTTTCAATTTTGGTAAGAAACTTGCACGACGATGTGGCTAACATTCCTCCTAACCTTACCCACTAAAGACACACTAGCTGTCTCAAACTAGCTAAGCACATTGGATGGCGTGCTACATCTGCCAGAGGAGCCGAATCTTGACTGGGAGAGGCTTCCATCCATTAACTTTTAAAATCAAAGGGATTTGCAAAATTGTACACCATAGGTGCCTGGGTCTGTGTTCATGGAAGGCAAAATATCAAACATGCTTTATGGCAAGGAATGATACCTGGTGAACTTGCATAATGGTTCCGTTTGTGGACTCTCATCCAGACAGCCTGATTTGAAATCTCAGCAAATGTTATTTGTGTTTTAAGGTCAGGGATGAACGCTTTTTCTTCTTTCTTTTTTTTTAACATCCACATAGTTTATACCAAAGGGCAAATATGGTCAACTGCATGTATTTTTATTACATACCGAATACATTTATTATATTCTAATGAACTACGAGTCTTGCTGGACGGGCCTCAGAGGGAGAGGAAGATTGACTTACTGGACCTTTTGGTATTTTAGCTGAGTACTTCTGTTATAAGGGGTATTCATGTGTAGTCACAGTAAGTGGAAGTCACTGCTATTAAATCTTACTCAGCAACAACAGTATTGTTCAACATGTAGACAGAGAAAACATAAAATACTCATCTAATATGGGAAAGAGCTGCTGTGCAACTGAATATATGAATAGATTCAGCCAAAAATCTGAGCTGTCTTTCGTGAGCCTGCTGAAGGCTAGAGAGAAGAGAGGCAGATGGATCAATGCAATCCAAACACACAGATTTGTTGTGATCTATTTCACCCTTTCATTACCTCTCGTCAGTGTTCTGTGTTTTCACCTCTATAGACCTCCTGTCCTGGTTTAGTCTTTTTGTGTCTTACTTGTTTTCCCTCTCTGTGTCTTTCTCTAGATTCTGGGTGTCACACAGCTGTCCTCCCTCCTCTGATTGTCTACATGCTTCACCTGCTTCTCCTTGAGCTCATTACTTCATCTACATATCTTTGTCTAGTCTCTCTCTCCCTCTCTCTCTCTCTTTGTCTCATTTGCTCTCTCACTTTGTCTCTCTCTTCCTTATT
This sequence comes from Lophius americanus, assembly GCA_037951165.1. Taxonomy (NCBI): domain Eukaryota; kingdom Metazoa; phylum Chordata; class Actinopteri; order Lophiiformes; family Lophiidae; genus Lophius; species Lophius americanus. The sequence goes on from JBBDHG010000037.1 coordinate 3,975,788, forward strand.
TCCTTATTTAAGTCAGTGTGTCTCTCTCTTCAGTTGACAGTTTGAAATGTTCTTTGGTGACTCAAGTTTCAGTTATTTTTCCTTGTGCTTTTCCTTATGTTCTGTTTCTGTTTGGACTTAGGATTCTGCTATTACCCTCAGTTATTGGGAGAATTGTTGACTTCCCCTGTACTGAACAATTTTCCCTTATACTGTATTCGCCTCTGCTGTTCGGTTTTGTATTTCTTAGCCTCTTTGGACTGCTTCATGCTTTTGGCCACTGCTTGAATTTCAGTTTTAGATTTAGATTAAAGTCCCTGAATAATACTTCTTGAGAATTTACTCTGTGTCACTATATGGGTCCTCTATCCCTGAACTAGTCAGATTTAACAGTTCCGATTCACATCAAATTCTTATCTTTCCTAGGTTGTGCTGTCTGCAATGAATGTTGGATGCCGTAATTATGCAGGACGAGTGGGCCGACTGTTGGGGCGGCCCAACTGTCAGATGCTCAGTTGGTTTTCACACCGTTGAAGCAGAGCCAAGACTCAGATGCTTGATATCTGAGCTATTTTTTATCACTGCCTGTGCAAAGTGGCTACTGAGCATCTGAGTAACCATGGCGACACAGTATGTCATGTGGAAAATAATAAGGACTAGTCATGAAGTATGAAGCACGGTTTGTGGCTGGTATTAACTCTAGAGCAAGGAAGAAAAAGAAAGGTTCTTAGAGCGGCGCCCGTTATCAAGTTAACACTATTCAGTCCAATGTAGCTTACCTCTAATTCTCTCTACCTGAATCATGCGTACTGTCCATGCCGTCAGCTACATACGAGTCCAGATACGCCGGAACCTATTCTTTTAAAGAGGTTTAGGCACACAGGTTGGCAAAATGATCAAGGCAGCTCAATTCTGTCTTGTTAGCATGTTGTGAGCAAAGAAACATCTTCTTGCCTCAGAGCTATCAAACAAATCTTTCACGATTGTTGGGAGCGACAACGGGCTGTAGGGGACGACGAACCGTACAGTTAGCACTTAAATCGGACTGTGTGCTGTGAGCACACCAATCCCGAGTTTCCGCAGATGTCTCATCCGTAAAGTGTGAGTGAGAATCGCACAACAACAAATCCAAAAAAACAAACAGTGTATGTTAAGCTTAAGATGACCGGTTAAGTTGTGTGACAGACTTTTTTTCCCCCCCCTCATCCAAGCTTTAACTGTATTGTATAGAATTTGCAACAATTTCTATCATTTCCGATAAAAAAACATATCTTTTCCAATTATGCATAAGAATTAAAAATGGTTAAGGAATTGTCTTTCATTCTCACTTTTGTTGGTTTTCATAACATCATCATACCAATCTCCCCCACTTTGTGGCAGACAAAGACACCTTTTGTGCTGGTCTTCAAATGAGCTGTGACACCTTAACGCTATCCTCAAGCCAGGTGGCTACAATCTTGCTGTCAAGTATGATATCATTCATCTAAAGCCGATAATGTTTTGAGTCCAGTGAAATCTCTCAGATAGCTCTGGTTGCTGTGGTTATTGCCCGACGACATCTCTGTTGTGGCCATGCTTAGACGATAAATCAGGTGCTATCTTGTTTGTGTAGTCTTTGGGAAAGGTGCTAGAGTGTGACTTTATGGTTGAGTTAGCTTGTTATTTTTGGGTCACATTACAGCTCACTCAGACTTTTAAGCTGATACTGTCGGAACTAAGTCACTTCTACCTGAGTAAAATTTCAACCAACTAAGATGTTTATTTTATTCAGGTCCCAATCCTACTAACATAGTCTTGGCTTCTTTTCCCGGGCTCCACTTAAACACCAGAATAGAGAGGTCTGTCCTCAGACTCACTTCTCAATTAACCTCAAACATCTTTTTCCCCCTTCTTTCTGTCTGACCTTCTCAACCCCCTTCTCTGATTTCGTGTCCCTGCCCCCCTCCTCCAAACACGAGAAATTTGTTCTGGAAAAATCCAGCTTGTTTATCACTCTACTTTAAAGTGAAAGTATTGAAAAGTGAAATAAATACTGGATAGAAACAGTTGCATTGGAAAACTAGAAAGCACTCATGACAGCGCAAACTTCCGCCAAGGCATAAGAGCACCCATATCAGACATTATTATGAGTAGGGCCGATTACATGGCTTTATTTAGGAAAATTTAATGCAGATTCATCCATTAATTTATGAGTTATTGACAATCTCTAAAGTTACCAGGAAATTCCAACAATTTCCTGGAAATTCCAATTGTCTGATGCAATTTTTTGCATCGAACTCCGGCGTCCTTCACAGTCAAACCCATCCATGCTGACTGAATGATTTGTAAGTTTAGACACTGTGTATCCTCATATCCAGCCTACAAGTGGGGCACAGACAGATGATCAGAGAGCACATGCAGGATAATAACAATGTTTTACCTATGATCCTTATAACAAGTGGTGCGTTGTGGGATACATGTTGTAAAATTTCGGAGATGATTACACAAAAGTCTGGATCACTCCTTTAATCACACATTTGCCCGTCCTATCTTGTACTCTTCAAAGAGGTGGAAAATCTCACACCGAGACATGCTGTCATACAAGCTCCTCTCATTTTGTTTCAACACATACGTCGACACACAAAGACTTTTTAAGTGGCTCACATTAACGGCATGAATACCCTTCAAAGGGGTAAAATGATATCAGTCAAAACCCTCAGCCGGGCAAGTGCCGAGATGAAAGTGACAGTTTCCCTAACAAGTCCTAAGGGCTTTGTTTTGGAGAGATCCTCACTGGAGATTTATCCGGTGGAATTTGTGGGGAAATCACAGCCTGCATATTAAGCAGCCCAGCAAGGGCAAAATACAATACAGAAGATAAATATGTGTCGGTGGGGGGTGTTAAGCGGTCCTTTAAAGTCGCTCTGGGGACAGGCGAGGGTGTGTTCCACAACCGTGTCCGCATGTTGACAGCTTTACGTCTGTGGTCCTGTACTTTAAGTACTGGCTTGGATAAACCCAAAAGCCATCAACTCTCACCACTTTCTGTTTAAGCGGAGAGAAAATCTGACCCAGACCGAAGCACAGGAGAACTAAAGCCGAGTAGAGACCACCACTTTTGTTTGAATAATGGTAATAAATGTCAATGTGTCCCCGCCCTAAACAGGTGCTGTGTCTAAAATTCAAACAACGACCTCAGAGAGCAGACTTCAATGGTCACGCTGGCTGAATTCCTCAACCTCTGAACTTCCCTCATAACCCCTTTTAAAAAGCACACAGCTTGGCTTTGCCCACCGCTCAGGTCTCAGTCACAGTAGAGGAAACGCTGTTGGTTTGGGGTTCACTGAAAAGTGTCTCATGCTGTTTATAAGGTTAAAGAGTCAATTCACCCACACACATAATCAAGGTCTCAATCATGTTACTGTCTGCTCAGGTTTTTTCACACTGGTCCTTCAGGATATTTATTGCAAACACTCTCTGTCAAAAGAAATAACGTATTATTTATTATTATTATTATAATATTCCTAAAAATTTGATGTAATTATGGAATCGTCATTGCCGCTGCGTCCACTGCAGATCCTTCGTGTTAACGCGATAACTCAAACTATTTCATGGAGTATGTTCAAATGTTATATCTACATAGACTTTAGTGGGAGGAAGAACTGGATTGATTTTGGGAAAGGTTGGTTGTATCCATCACTTGGGGGAAATTTATATCCAAAGATTTTCAGGACAAATTTGGTTCTGATTCAGTCCAAATTTGGATCGACTTAAGATTTGTCTTATATATATATCATATTTTATTTTAAAAGTTTAAAATCTACTTATTAAATGGAGCTCTTTGACGAAAACACTGTTTTTAACTTTAACTTTGTAACCGTTAATTCGATTAAGTCCGAATTCGGTGTATATAAATGAAGACCTTTTTTTTTTTTTTTACAAAAACCAATGTCCTTCAGACATGACGTCTTATTGAGGAGTTCAATCTGGGGGATTACTTGTAAAACGCAGGTGATGGGAGGCTTTTCTGGGATATACCCTTACTGTCAGGGATGATAGCGTGGGCCTAGTTATTTGATTTTTCTCATAAATTCAGCAATTCGTATACACCAAGTATCCATTTGGGCCAAAAATGTATGTGTCTCTACCGTGTTCCGTTATTTCTTTCCTTTAAGTTATTTCTCGGTTTATTCTGTTTTGATTCTCTGAATCTATTTTTGAAGAATTATTGTCAACACTCTGATCTGTGTTCCTGTTATACTTCGAAGGCATGTTTATCCATCTTGTTAAGTTAGCTGCAAACTAGCTAGTCCGCTGATTCTTTTCTACTCACGTGTGATTGTCAATCATGTCCCCCTCTAATCTCCAACTGTGTCTCCACTTGATCACTAATTGGACTCTGCCTTTTGGATTGTTTATATGATAGGACTGCTCACATTGTTTGACCCCTGCATGCTTGCTCGACTTCAGTTTGGGATGTAGGATTTTAGGATTATGGAATCTAAAAATTTGACTATGTGTCTGTTAAAACTCTGCTCTTGCCCAATGTTCTGAACAGTACATTTTTATTATAACATTAAGAGGGGAGGAGAAAACTGATTGCAATCGTCCACTCAAGTCCGCTGAGTTCCTAAATTCTCATTAGTGTTATTTCGTGAGAACTACAATGAAATGAAGGAAATTCGGTGCAGGGGGCATTTGACATGTGACATTCCTGCTTCAGTTCCACATAAAGACCACTGTTGGAGATAAGACAAAAATTGCAGAAGTATACAGTATATAATAGTTTCCTTCAGGATCTCTGTGTTTTACTTTATGCTCCGTCATGCCAGTAATATAGGAGGGTAATTTATTATTTTGTAAATGCATTGTGGGTTCACATTCACATGAGGTTGACCATCAGAAAATGTTTTCTTACAGGGGCTTTTTAGGGGAAGTATTTCCCAACATGTGCTGGTCTTTCTGGTCCATACAGTCCTCAGTCAACCTCTCCAAGCCACAACCACTGTACATTACCAAATCCCAACCTGCTTACACAGCATCACAGCGACAGGATCCAAATCCTGAAGCAGCTTTGATGACAGTATCAAGTGATTCTATGTGTAGCTCCGGTACATGTAGCATCATGTTTGCTTTGATCATGTTGATTTATAGCAATGGTTTGGGCCTTCCATGCCCTACCAGTGTTCATTTTATAAATATAAAGTAGTGGCTGACCTAATCATGGTCACCAGAAATATATTGAAAAGCAAGCATGCACAAACCAAAGACAAATATACAAGAGTACGTATGTTTTTCTAATGGCCAGATGATGAACTAATACTCCCTGGTTGTAAAAGAAAAAGCTACTTTTAGGCTGAAGAGAATAACATCCTCTTTGTCCTTCTACAAGTTATACATTGAGTGGACTTCCAATGGTATAGTATATTTTTAATGGGACTAAAATGGGCCTGAAATAACTGAAACCAGTGCAATGCAGTGCTAACCCTAACCCTAATATGGACTAAACAGAACCAATGGACAGGAGGTAACATAAAATAAATGGGTTTTTTTTAAATAAAAAGTTCATACTGAGCAAAATATTAATTATTAGTGAAAACCACATTGTATTTAAGATAGACCGTCTTGAGTTGAATCATAGTCACCAAGTTTGGACTAAATCTGACCAATTTTGCAGATAAAGCTCACCCTAAAGTCAAAACTGTACAACCGAACCGTACCAAAAACTCACTCCAGTTCTTCCTCACGCTAAGGTCTATGTGGGTCTAAAATTTGAAAAGGATCCATGATATAGGTTTTGAGTTATTGCGTTATTGCCGCCGCTGCAGAGGATCTCAAACATACTGATGATTCCATAATATCCTGACTTTTCGGTAATATGAAGTAAGATTTGAACAAGCCAATAACTTGAAGGTGTTACGCTATAACCTGATTGTTTAAAATCATAATAAAAATATTAGGAATCTTTATCTGAATACATCTTAATTATGCTTTTTGTGCTCATAAAGCAATGTGAACAGATCTTTCAGCTTCCACAGGGGTCCAGTAATGCTGGAATGCGACATGACTGTTCTTCTTTATTTTATTTTTACAAAGAACAACGGTCTGGATTCATCCGTTTCGGGTATCAATGCATTGCTCAGACATTTGTGTATTGATAGCATGAACAGAGGAGTTCTGCCAGACAGGAATGTCCTCCTCAAGGGCATCTGATGGACGATGCCCAGCGTGTCATGATGGGTGTTCAACTTTGCCGGAGAGCACTCAAAATCAGGAGCACTCAAAAGAGACAGAGTAAGTTATTGATACTGCTTGTTTCTCCATCCTGCCAAAAAAAGACAAAGGAAAAAAAATATGAATGCTGTCTCAGTATCTGTTACTAGCAATAGAATATTTGACTGGCTTGAGGGAAGCGGTGGCTTGAGGGAAGGAGGTAAAAGAGGACAGAGGACCGATGGGGAACATCGGTGCTTAGAATGCACTGAAAATGATTATCTATAACTGTAAGCAACAAAGCACTTCTCACTTCCCTTTTTTTTCCCCAAAATCTTCTTTCTCTGCTTTACTGAGCTTCTTATTTTTCTTGTGTAAACAGAAAAGTTTGCCTTTACATGAAGAAACAGCAAGGCATCTGGAAGCTATTGTAGTAGCCATCACCTGGATGGCTTTTTTTTAACATAAAAACACATCGCTCAGGAATGGAATCATAATAAATGTCCTTATAAAACAACACACCAGTAGAGCTTTCAACTGCTCCTTCTCAAACAGGAGTTCTGCCACAGCACAGCAGAGCTTATTGCGACGAGGCAGTTATGGTAGGTATTGGAGTGATTGTCTAAATGTGCAAGCTGCGTGTCCATGCAGCCACAGCAGCATTGTTGCCTTGTTTGTAACAACAGGAGCTGCTGTCAGTCGCAGAGCGACCAAACTACTTTACTGGGATCAGAGGTGAGAGGTCAATGAGGTGACACTGGGATTGTAAGGAGACACAGAGTGAGCCGGCTCGGCTCCATCACAGGCCTGACACCAAAACAAAAGACTGTGACCTCATCCCCTGAGAAGATTCTAGATCCAAGTAAAGTTGCCGATTTGGACTCTGAATCAATAGCAGGAAAATACTTGAGCTATAACTCATTAAGCTCCTGGGGAACTGAAACACTGCAGACTTGTGGTCATTGTGTTACCTAGGTGAGAAGTAGAGGGACAAATGAACAGAATGCAGAGTCATCGGTGCATTCCAGTGTAAGGGGATATGAGTCACAATGCTGACAGAGTGGATACACCCTGTGCGTCTTATCGTTTAGAACTAGGAAGTTCATGCACATATTTTGGTATATTTTTGATTTTGAGTTATCAAAAACACCAGAGAGGGTTACAGCAGGAGGATGATGCTGGTGGTTTGATTTGAAAGCAGCAGTAAATTCTCTGACTTTCTCACTTTTAGTTTTGCTTAATATGGTGGTTCGGGCAAGCGCCATGCGCTGAACAATGACACCTCTGTGACTCAAGTAAGGGATTTGAGTTTGAACTCTGATCACACGAAAACACACGTGCAATGACGCCGGTACAGAAATGTGAAAAACCTTACATGGTACTTGATCTTGTTGTCAGCAGCTGTTTTATTTGGGGAAAACTTCAACATCAATGAATGTACGTCTTGAAGTTGTGGACTTCAAAGAAAATAGCACATGGACACATGAATACTGATGACCAGTATATTGATGACCAGAATACTGGAGACTAGAAACTTCATGAAGATGGAGATAAAGAGAAAAAAGATCTCTGTTCTCCCATGCTATTAGTGAAAGAACGGGTCAGAGAGGCCATACCTAACAAAGCAGCGTTCAACAGTGCTTTGACCTGCAAAATAAACAGGTGCTCATCGACATTATCTGTCTCGCTGTCTGTCTCTGCCCTCAAAATTGTTGACCTTCTGTCCTCAAGTCTTCCATCTGTTACCTCCTGCTGGCTCATTCCACCACGGCGGTGGGTGCACATGAATTTTCATGAAACAAGAGCCCAGATGTCTAAAGACTCACTGATTAACATGAAGATGATATTTGATAACATTGATTTTAATAATCTTTCCTTTATTTATCACATGTTACACAGTAAATACATACCGTACAACGTCATGAAATTTATCTCTTTGAGGGAGCAGTGGGCGGTCCCTGTGAAGCACCCAGTGAGCTGAGGTTTCAGGGTCTCGCTCAAGGACCCACGGCCTGTTGCGTCAGGGCTGGGCTCGAACTCTGGTCTCCCTGTTGATGGACGACCGCTCTATCCACTGAGCTAAAGTCGCACATTTAGACAATGCAACATTTATGATTTTGATTAATGATAATCAGAATTCTCAGCGACCCCTCAGTGACGAAACCTCTGCAGACTTACTGACATCTTCAGTGCATCGGACCACCCAATGCCACCTGCTGGTGGCGACCACAGTGTAACACAGCTGTTAGGAATGAGCGTGCCACCCATACTTAAGCCTGGTACCCACAACCAGATGTTTGTACTTCCCCTGAGCCTGATGAGACCATTTGTTCAGCCTGGGAACAAGAGATGATAAGAAACAGAGGACAGAAAGAAAGAATTGAATGTTGCGACGGCTGCAAATAAGTCAGGGATTTGGTATCACATCTTTGTGTGTTATCGCAGGATGCAGATCCACATAGAGAGGCGGGAGAGGAAAAAACAGTACAGAGAGAAATGAGAGAGAGCAGTGTGGACATGCCTGCTGTTTGCTAGTCTATCTCTCCTGTCCATCAGCTCCGCAGCAATTCACCCAATGACAGGAGGACGGCTTTCCTCTGAACCGACGACTTCAAACACACACCTCAGTGACGTGAACGTCTCACAGCCGAGAGCAGGCTCAGATTCCCTCCAAATGTTTTCTTTAACTCAAAGGTCTTATAAAAGCATCTTTATTCTGCTTTTACAAGCTTCCTGGCTCCTGAGTGATCTGATTACTTAAAGATGACATGACTATAACATTTCATACTTGAAATACAATGGATTCCATTGGCCTACATGTTTACACTGAATATTATAGTCCAGCTCAACCTTTTGCAAATGAGAATCAAAATTCACCGTTTATCTCACTTACATCATGCTGCTCTGCTCATCTCTTGTGTATCTTTGAATATTTATATGTGAGCCAGTCAGTGAGAAGAAAGAAGCCATTGTCAACATTTCTTGATGTGTCATGACTAGGTGTCATCAAATTATTAAATTCATTAACATTTTCTTGCTCTGGTATTGGTTTTCCTTCTTTTTCTGGAAATGTACTGCCTTCGAATTTTTCTGACTCCGACCTAGCAGCCATAACATTAATACCACCTGTCTACCTATCCTACGCTATCGTCCCCGACAGCAAGGGTGTGTCCCTGAAAAGCCCCCAATTTTCCCCTGCGTTGGTCAACCTGATTGAACCCCTTAAATTAAATGCAAAGTTTCGTCAGTTTTTCGTTAAAAGCAAAAAACCAAAAAGAAGTCCCCCAATGATAAAGGCAAGATAGATCTCCTGAAGTTGATTGATGTGTACAAAATCTGAACTAAACTTGACTCAACGGTTGGGAATTCATGCCAGAAAAAACAGTGTTTTTCGTTTAAACAAAAGCTCCCTTGAATTAGTCAAATAAAAACTATTAGAGTACATTTATAATATATGTGAGATAGATCTCCTTGAGTCTATGGATGTATACCGAATTTACACTATATCGGACCAATGGTTAGGAAGTTATGTCAGAAACACTGTGTTTCTTGTACAAAAAAACATCTCACTCTAGTGATTAGAATATGAGCTGTTAGAGTTAAATATGATATGTACAATATAGAACTTTTCCAGTCTATGTGGGTATACTTAAAGAAATAGATCCAGGAAATGGTTTTGAGATAGCCTAAGCATTAACATGGAGTATTGCCAGCAGTGAATAAGACGCTGGACGCAATGGAGATAAAGATTCCATAATATCCTCAGGGATATGATAATATGCAGGACCTTTTTCTACTGCCAAAACAGACACTATGTGCTAGCCTCCACTCTCCAAGGGGCATCACTGAGCCTTGGGCATCCATAATACCGTTGCTAGTTCACCAGTTGTCCGTCCTTTAACCATGTTGGTAGGTAAAAACCTCTGCTAACAGATCATTCAATAAGACCTGCAGCTCTGGAGATGCTCTGACCAGGATGTCTAGCCATCACAGTTGACTACTGTCAAAGTCAATAAGGTCCTTACCCATTTCCCCTGGTTCCAACACTTTGACTTCAAGGAAAATGTTAGTGGTTGTAATGTTATGGCCGATTCGGTGTATAAACAAGCCTTTCAAAGGGGTGTGTGAACTTAGAGATGAAACACACAGTCCCTGGCATAAAAGCAACAGAGAACTACACAGGAGCTGTTGTCCTGGGACAGTAAGGTAGTTCAGTGCCACAGTGGGAACATAAAGCAGTTGATAGATGAAGACTATCTTTATATCTTCTGCCCCAGAAGTCATTTGAAACACAGCCACTGGATGTCTGAGAGACACACACGCAGGCTTTGTAGCACTGACAACATTGACAGAATCAGGCCAGCTGTCTGATTCGGTTGTGTGATGTGTTGACAATGACAGTTGGCCAGCAGAGTTTTAAAAGGGGATAGAAAATATTTTTGCCCCACCTTTGAACGATGTTTCAGGACAGAATAAGTTGGGTATTTTCCTGTGAGTTAACAGTTGCATCCAGCCATCCAGTTTCTGTACCCTCGTATCCTGTTCAGGGTCATGGAGGGGCCGGACTCATAGAGACAGACAACCATTCACACCTATGGGCAATTTAGAGTCACCACCTATCTTACATATTTTTAGACTGTAGGAGGAAGCCGGAGCCCAGAGGGAACCCACATAAACACAGGGAAAACATGCAAACTCCACACAGAAGGGTCTGGCATCCTGGCGGGCGTGCTGCCCATTTTCAGTCACTGTATAAGATTATTTCAATCAGGAGAGATGATTGAATGAAGCGAGGATAAATGTTTGTAACAGCAGATTATTGTGATAAATAGGGCTTAGATTCTAAACCAGTGAGAGTTCATTCACTGGTTTATGAGGATAACTATTGAAGTCATTGCAATTACAAATGAAAGACACACTCAGCGATCACCAACACAAACCTAAATTGTGAAATTGTAGTGTTATTCTTTGTTTAATCAAAACGCCACATATATAAAGAGGTCCCTTGTTAGACCTGTTTGAGCTTGAGGGAATTAAGCTATCATCTACTCCAAACTCTGTTTATTTTACTCCAGCTTCCTGTTTTCCTATCACACATCATCTAAATGCTTTTTCTCACTTCCTGCCCGCGGGACTGCAGGTAAACCAAAACATTACGTCAGTGACTAACGTCTCGCCACTTTGGGCCCCGGAGGGCTTTATTGAAGATAAACACAATGGCTGGCAGCGGGAGAGAGAGTTAATTACCAAAGCTGATTCACTCCTTAATGACTGTTTCACTTTTGTGGGCTGTTTTTAATGGGATTCAGGAGTCAGACTTAGCAACAGCACAATCTGTTTTTAATGGGACTTTGAATGGTTAGAGTTAACGCTGTAGCGTGGAGAGTGACCTCATTAGAGGTTTGGTCGTAAAAAAAAGTGGAATGATTAGATCAGGAGGAAAAACAACTGAACGAAATTATCAACCGTCTCTCACTTTACAGAACACACCACAAAGCAATTTCCCCCCCCCCCACAATCACACTTTATCCCTTCTGCTGTGCTGTTATAACATCAACTTTCACTGCAACTATGATACAGTTTCTTGTCAGTGACTACACCGTCGTCACTAACAAGAGTATATCCTCGAAAAGCCCCCAACCCCCTTCTTTGTACAAACAATCCCCCTGATTCGAAATTGTGTTTGCTGTGTTTTTTAATTTAAAAAACTGCCCCTAGTTGGTAAAATATGATACATTCAAATTAGAGCTCCTGGAGTCCAATCACGTGCACCAAACTTTGACTAAATCATTAAAAAACAAAGACAGTGTTTTCCGTAAGAAAATCTCCTCTTTGTGGCATAAATATGAACTAGTTGTGAAATATGATAAACTTAAGATAGATCTCCTCGGGTTGACTCATATGCACCAAATTTGGACAGAATCGGACTCACTGGTAGGACAGTTTGTCTAAAAAATTTTGTTTTTGTGAAAAAGCTCCCCCTAGTTCATCAAATAGGATTTATTAGAGCAAATTATGGAATATGCAAGATAGAGCTCTCGATTAAACTCATATGCAACACATTTGGACTATATCAGACTAATGGTTAGGAAGTTATGTCCAAAAATCGGTTACGTAGATATAAAACTGACCTTCCTCAAAATCAGTCCAGTTCTTCCTGCTTAAGTCTATGTGGGTAGAAAATAAGAAGCATTTGTTAATCCAAGTGGGCTTTATCTGAGGATTAGGGTCAGGGATAGGGGTACAGGATTTTTGGTTTGATATAGTTTGCAAATTATATCCTTGTTGTCCAGGTTTTAATGACAATTGAGAGGATAGTTATGCACTCTCTCAGTACTCTCTAGTTCTGTAGTACATATCCATATTTGCGTATATTTTTCATTGGTGTATCGTAAGAAAAAACAAAAAACTTTTCCAAAGATGCCTGTAGTACATGTCTAACACTGGCAAAGATGTCCCACTCCCTGGCCTTGCATTAAGCTAACCTGCTGACCAGGCCATCCACTGAAGGAAAAGCGTCAATACGGATTCAACTTCCTGAAATAACTATTACGTAAATAATGAAATTCCCATTACGACTCGTGATTCATTCCTGTCCCATGATGTTCCCTCTATTTAAATGAATCCTTCTGACAACAATGCGTCTAAAATATTGAGTGCGTTTCAGGCCTTAGAAAGGAGGCGCTTTAGAGGAAAAGCAAGTTGATGATTTGCAGTGTAAGAACAGAGAAAGATGACAAAGCACTAAGTGCTGCCCCCCCTGCCTCCCCCCACGTGTGTCTCCGGGTCTCCCGTGAGATTATGGCAGAGAAAAGGAAGCTCCGGTGTCAGGGATCTCACTCTGGAGTTATCACCTCAGCCCCCTGCTGCACAAGCAGGGATTACTGAGATCTTTATAGAGACCACTTTCCTCCGTGGTCCTCGAGAACCTTCCCACCCCCACCGCTCAACACTTGCACAAAGCATCACACAGTGTAAATTCTCTGTGAGGAGGTCAAACGACATATTCTTCATATACTTCTCATGTACCTCCTTCTGTCCGTCAACTAATACTGAAGTTAAGGTAATATTTATAGGGTTTTCTTTTCTAAAGAACTAACTAAAGAGCTTATTAGAATACTGCTTCAAACCAGATAATGCTTTAATGTGTGGTAAATCTTACAAAAAAAGCACTAATCCCCAATGTATTAATGTATTAATATATATATATGGTTCTGTTACAATTGGTTTTATATTATTTATTTTATTTTAAATTGTGTGACACACAGAACTTTACAAAACTTTGACAATCTGTAGGATGTGCAACAACCTGCATCTGGGCAGAATTTCATGCAAATCTGTATATCGTTTTTTCCGTAATATTGCTAACTAGTGTTATTATGGCATCACATTTTGAGGTCATAACATAACATCAACTAAATGTATTCGTCTCTGGGATATGCCTAAACCTGCATATGGGTAGAATTTCATGCATATCTGTCTGTTAGTTTTTCCATCCTTGCTAACTAACAAAAAAACATTTCCTCCTTGGCGGAGGTGACACAGTTGTCATTCCGAACAGCCTTGGCTGTGCATTGTGTTAAGTTCTTATAAGCAAATGATGCAGATGAAAAAATGATCTGCCAGTCATCAGAATGATGACTTTAGCATTTAACTCAAACCAATTCTGTGCTCATGTCCAGTCCATTTAGAGCTGCGAGCATGGCTGTAGGCATCTCACAACAGGATCTCAGGGTTTCCTTGCAGCCCCAGGGCAGGAACCCTCAGCAGCCCTCAGCAGACTCTGGGTAATTGACAGGCTGTAATAAGTATTGAGTGTCTGCTGTTGCTAACAGCTTGAATATGGAGGAGGGAGTGAAAGATGAATTCCTGGACGCTGAACGCATGTTCTGTTTTGCCCTCCTTTCTCTGTTAGATGTCAGTCATTTGTGTTTGAGTGTACGCGCAGGCCTCCGTTGTGCAGTGGTCGGTGATGATTTATACCTCCAGCTCTGCACAACGATGAGTATGTCATTTGAAATAGCAGGTGTTCACATGCTACTTAGCTCATGGAAAGCGAGTTAAAGAGAGAGACAGTGGGACAGAGGGGGTGTGTCCGAGGGAAAAGAGCAGGGGTATGACTGAACGTGAATTAAACTCATAAATGGTTCAGTCAGCCTGGCATGCAGGTCAGTGAGTTTCCCGTACACTGCTGTGCCTGTTTCTCATCCCGTGACAATAACTTTGCCAGGCAGCTTCCAGCAGCACTGGTAGCAGTTATCCTGTTGCTGTTATTAGCTTTGGTAAAAGTCATGTCAGAGATATTCAGGTCAGTTTAAAACCGCTGAATATAAAGCTTTGGGGTTAGTGGGAAACTGTGTATGCACATGTGCCTGCGTGTGTGTGTGTGTGAGTGTGAGTGTGTGTGTGTGTGTGTGTGTGTGTGTGTGTGTGTGTGTGTGTGTGTGTGTGTGTGTGTGTGTGTGTGTGTGTGTGTGTGTGTGTGTGTGTGTGTGTGTGTGTGTGTGTGTGTGTGTGTGTGTCTGACTCTCACTGCACACTCTGAAATGACATCATCTTACTGAGCAAAGATAAATATGAAAAACTGTTTGAAGAGCTAAAAACAGCCACAGAGAAGATTTCAAAATCCCACAAAAGTAGTTTTTTGGCTTTTATTTTCCGTTCAAGATGGAAAAAAAAGCCAAGGAGGGCGAATCCTCAAACAAGAGTTTGGAGATGAAATGTAAGACAAGGTCAACATGAAGTTAGAAAATTGCGTACAGAGAGAAACATTTATGTTGTGGAAAAGGGAAGATAAGCGGAAACAAGAAGACCTGAGAGGGATTTGGGAGATTTGTGCTTTAACAAAGACAAACAACTTAGAATAGGTTGTCAGAGATTTCCTCACATTCCTCCATCCACCCCGGCATCCCTTCATCTCTCACTCCCTCCGTCACCAGGATGGTGACCTTACCATAGTAGCCACTCTATCAAACCGGCTTCCACACTGACTCCTGCATCTCAGCCCCACTTCACATCAAAGATGGTCGTATGGGGGGTTCCTCAGAAAGTACAACCACAGAATTTTTTAATGGTTGAAACAGGAAGTCTGCTGCCATTAGTTCAAGAAAGTTTTTCACACTTAAGTGCAGATGCCGAGGGTTCAGATGCAGAACCTAAGGAGCCTCCCTGAAGCATCAAGATTCTCCTCAACAAGATTTTTACATTTACAAAGCATCCTTGTCAGCCACAACTAGCTTTTAATACCCAACAACACACCTTGTGCAAATTTACTTTTTTTTAATGCTGACAAAGCAAATTTAATGTTGCTCTAGTCAAACTCTGTCCGGGGCTCTGAGAACAGTATCTGTATCAGTATCTTTACGCATCTCTCTCATTTAAGCCTCACATTCAGCAACACCTGAGAAAAGGGAAATAAAAATTGGAAATTAATATCAGAAGCTAATGACTGCGGCACGGTGGCGCAGTGGCATGCAGGTCAGTGAGTTTCCCGTAAACTCTTTGGGAACTCTGGCTTCCTCCCACAGTCCAAAAACATATGATAGAGGTGAATTGGTGACACTAAATTGCCCATAGGTGTGGTTGTATGTCTCTATGTGTCGGCCCAAATGGCCAGGGTGTACTCCGCCTCTCGCCCAATGTTAGATGGGCTAGGCACCAGCCCCCCCCCCTCGTGACCCTTAACAGGACAAGTGGTAGATAATGAATGAATGAATATCAGAAGCCCATATTGCCTTTTTCATCTGAGGCAAAACCAATTGCTAACAGCTCCATGTCAGTGCTGGACCATTGCGATGTTCTCAGCAGTACAGTACACAAATACATCTTAACAACACCGACACACTCTGGACACCATGTCTAACATGAGCGCCGGGGTTTATCAAACATTTTAAAGCCATTACTCACCGTTAGACTGTAAAAAATAAAGGAATTAAAATAAGTAAAGCCTTGTTTCTAGGAAACAGTATGTCTAGTTTGACTACAATACTCAATTTAAGTTAGTCTATTTTGTACCGAGTCTCTTTCATAACTGAGTTTTCATTGCTTACATTCAAAAAGAATGTTTGTGTGTTTTTATTCAAGGCCCATTACTGTTTTTCATTGGCTGGACATTAAACTAGTTTCAAAAGTTCTACCCAAGTAAAATTGGCCGACACCACTGTCAGATTTCTTCTGCTCAATACAAGACAAATTGATTAAATTTAATAATATTTGGCAACTTTCTAATGCAGCTGTTTTCAATCAGCTTCTCAAGGCCATTGTGGAAGTTTTGCCGTGGGCTTAATCGCTGATATGTGTTTTATTTATAAGGCTATTTTTAGTCTTGCTCCATCTCATCTCATTATCCACATCCTTCAAAGAAGCCTAGTAGGTTATTTTCTTTCACAACAGTTTCTTCCTTCACAACATGGTCTATTGTCTGTCCCAAAATTTCATCCTGAAATCAGAGAAATGGAATTTAGGTTTTCTGATCTCTCTATTTTAGCTGACTAGGATACAAATGCATCTGGTTGTAGGTGTTTTGATTGTCTCATACAACTCCTACTAGATCCCTGAGGATATTTTACTATCATATTGGGTTTTCTTTTTGTAATTAATTCACATTATAAATATGTTTTGTATGTTTGTATGCCCTGTCTGTGGTGGCCAAGATGCTCCTGTGATAAAGATCTTTGATCTCATTGAGACTTTCACCTGGTTAACTCACCTGTGTTTGTGTGTGCGTGTGTGTGTGTGTATGTGTGTGGGTGAGAGAGAGAGTTCAACCATTAAACAGGCGTACCTTGATGTGTCTGCCACCTGCCAGCTGCGTGAGCAGTGTGAGGTCCAAACTGTGATGTTCTCTTCATACCCCTATCAGACAGATAGGTGTGTGGCTGTTTTTTAACTCCCACCCAGACACACACACACACACGCACACACACGCACGCACACAATTTCTTGCTACCTCACAAGTGTTATAACCAGGTTGTAAAACAAGGTGGTCTTATCGCCCTGTTGAATAATGGGATGTAGGGGAATCTCTGTGTTTCACTCACTTCAAAGAAAGTTCAGCTGCTCTAATCCATACCATCAGGGGCCGTGATTGTCTGTGGTAGACCCACACACTCATTTTTTAGCCAGCATGTAAAAAAGAAGCCTCCTTATAGCATCCCAGTCTGTCTTGTGTTGAAAATAATGAGGTAAAGGACATTGTAAGGCTCTTCATCAGCCCTCCATAAAGTCAAGACTCGCCGAGGGGAAAAAATGAAAGAGGCAGGGTTAGGTTGAGTCCATTACTCCTCGGATGGTGGTTGAATCAAAGTAAACACTGATAATGGTTCCACCACAGTTAATAACACTGCTGCCCAAGAATGTTGGCTGGGCCAGCTACTCCCAACCCCACACATTTAATTGAACGCACACACACATGCACACGCTCCTCATTCCTCAATCGCAGTGACACATTCCAAGCTTTCTTCTTCTCTTTCCACAAACCAAACCCTGCATGCTGCTTCTCTCTAATTGTAGACTTTTGATTTATTTGATGTGCACAGGGAAATCAAATTCTCCAGCTGCACTCCCATAGGAAAGCATGCATTCTCACACACTGCACACACAGACAGTAGAGGCAGCGACTCCACTCAAATCCCTTTGTAATTACAACACATATAAACCTTCATCTCCCATTAGATCCAGTTTTAACTTCCTCCACAGACCTCTACACTCCCACTAGTACCTTTGCCACACCCTCCACTCACTCCCAGCTTCCTGTGCTTCTTCCCTCCATCCATTTGCAAAAGCAGGGAAAGGTGGAACTACCTTACTAAAGTACAAAGCAGAAAATAAATTAAATGTAGTCAAGCATGTGAGTCCTGTAAACACATGTTTATTTTGTCTTAATAATATAGTCCAGCTAATACTGAGCTAAATTTAACCAGGAACAAGGTAAAAATATGGTTTGCATAATATCCCCTTATTCTAGATACATGAGCACATGTACAACAACTCGATTCAACACTTTAATGTCCTCGGCAAAAACTTTGGAATAAAAATTTCTTTGCATATTTAATTTCTCCGGAATATTCATTAATTTAATATCTTAGACACTTTAAATTTACCCTAAATTGAAAAATCGTTTGGTCAAGCATTTTTTTAAACAGCAAAAAAACATCAGTCTCCAATTTATTCATGATAAAATTTTGTATTTTATGGACAATAGTCTTTTGGGCGAGCATGTTTTTAGAAAACCCTTTGGCTCTTATTGGCTTTTTGGGGGGGGGGGGGTTGTATTAAGATATATGATGATGTTCCGAAAGTCCTCACATGCTTTAATATTCCAAAAATCCTACTTATGAAAAGAATTTTCTCCATAGCCATGGTTAATGCCTCCTCATCAATGCCCTCTTTGTCCTGTAGTGTCCCTCCAGGCCCCATCCTTGGCCCCTTACTTTTTAGCATACACATCCTGCCACTGGGTCATTTTATAAATATGTTCAGTCAAGTGGCACTGATTTTTCAATAAGAAATAGAAATTCAAAATGTACTCACCCAAACAGTTTAGCAGGACGTTACACTGTCACCGAGTTTGTTCATCTCTATTCATTCATCACTATTGAGAGCTGCTGCTTCACATTTCTCATGTTACAGAGTTTTTCTTGTTGTTGCAGTCAAACAAAGCGGCACTCCTGTAAACAAACACACCAGAAGCTCTCCTCATTCAATAAGCACACTCCCAATTCTGCGGACTATTTAAGCTGCAATAACATCCGACCTCACCATCTGCCTGTCAGTGTAGTATCTTCAACCGAACCATTCCTTGAGCATCCACCTGTAAGCTCTGGTTCAGTAAGTTTGCTCATCTCATACTATGTGTTGCTTTCAAAATACAAAACTTTTGCTCGTCACAGGTCGGCTTCACCCTTCACTGTGACCCATGGCGACAGGTGATGGGATGGGATAGAGCATTTTAACGAACATCATCTCACTGTTGTCATGGGCCCTATTTGGGACAGCCTGTAAGTTTTAATATACCAGTAAGGATGTAAAGGTTGTAAATTGAACCCAGAAAGGTTGAAAACAACCGTCCCAAGATTTTTAAATAGATATCAGAAAGAGGGAGGATTGATGAACACCCATGTGCTCTATCGTCTGTCCTGTGTTGCTGATACCTGTGTGAGCGGGATGTATGTGTTTCTGAAGGACTATCATCCAGGGGTGAAACCAGAGACCACAACTCAGAAGCACTGGCGACCCTGCTTACCTACCTCTGTGCCAAATCCCACCACCACCTCCACCACCCCTCTCCTCAATCAACCCTCGCTGCCCTAATCCAGTGTTTACATAAAACGCTGGGCCGTAATGATAGCCATGAGACCATGGACCACCCCACATCCCTGCACAACCTCGTCTCCACAACTGCCCCACCACCTTCCACCACTAACCTAAAGCTGTTTTCACAGGAGCCAAATACCTTAAATACATAATTAGTGGGGGTCATTTGTGCGATGGGGGCCCCTGCGAGGGCATGAGTGTGACTGTGAGTTTGTGGGGGGCGGAGGGAGGAGGAGTGTATCAGGGGCAGGATATGAAGACGTGAGAGAAAGGCGGACAAAGACATGCATTCATGCCTGTGGCCCCGGACAAACTTTGCTGTCGCCATCTTCAAAGGCCACCTCTGCCTTTCCTCAAAACCCAGAAGCCACAGATTGGGGCAGAGAGGAGAAACATAACAAGGCAACATGAGGGGGAGAGAGGAAAGGGGGGGAGGGGGGTGTTATGAAGCAAAGGTTACAAGATCTGTTATCTGGGAAGGAAATAGTCAAGGCTGACTCTGAGGAGGTCGAGGAGGTAAACTAACAATTAGTTATAAAACTTAATGAAGGTATCCCATTCAAAATTGGAGTTCATTTACAGTAAACAGGGAAATGGACGTATCCCAAAATTCCTTCTTGAGTAAAAGTTAAATCATCTTCAGCTGATTCGGTCCTTTTTGTTGAAATGGCACAGGTTTTATCCTGAACATTATTTCTGCATGCAAACTCTTCTTTTTTTTAAATCTTTTTATCTTTCTGGGCTTTTTTTTTTATGTTATTGTCTCTGTCTGTTCTTATGGATTTGAACTTTCTATTGTTAAACAACTTTTTCCTGTCTGCATAGTCTGCCAAGGCCCTTTGCAAACATTTTCTTTTAAAGGTGTTAAATAAATAAAAGGGCATTTATTTATTTATTTGTTTATTTATAGTTATTTATATATATTAATTTAGTGATTTATTTGTACAATTAGGGATTTATTTATTTCATATTGTTGTTTTTTAGTCAAGAGTATAGCACTAAGGTATACTAAATGTATTTAAAATTAAGTTTGTGTCTTTATACATCATTATTCCAATTAGGAATTCCAATTATTAAAAATGTAAAAATGCTCCCCCTCAGCTCTGACTCAGCAGTCTTTCTGCAAAGCAAAGTTATTGTATGAAATAGACGTAGTGAAAGTGCAATATATGTCTGAAAAATGGGAGTGGAGATAAATATTCATCAGAACAGAGCTTGAGTAAATTTACCGTCATTCCATCAGTGTTAAGTACCACCAAACAACACCCCCGAATTCTGAACTCTGACCCTGATCATTGTGGGTAGTCAAATCACAGTTGTCTCTCCAGAGCCTAAAATTCCAGTGGTCCATGTTTCACACTGGGAGACCGTCTTTGTATTGTTCCAAGGCACACACACACACACACAGAACACACACACATGCATACACACCAATTCAGCTGTCCTCTTCACACCTTGACTGCTCCCTCGTCTCCCTCTGGCATTGTTTATGAAAGCATGTCCACTTAGTCTGCCCCCTCTTGCTGTGATGCCGATTAGCCACATCCTGAGACCATTTCGGTCCGTCCTTTCTTCATTATTTTCCCTCGCCACAACTCCCCTTGCACTCTCACCCCTCAGGGAGTTCTAACCCTTCTCTTTCCTTCTCCCGCCCTCTTTCCCGTCGTGGCATATTGCTGTCTTTTTCTTGCATGGAGGATAAACTGCACACATTATGCTGACTCTTAAATTCTCATTTCAGCCCTTCCGTCTGTCGTCATGAATGAAGCTGTGCCTGTCAGACAAAAACAATAAAATCAATCAAGCCTCTGCAATTCCTTTTATCTTTACTCCATACACATTATCCTCTGTTCTACTGGCTTCCAGAACTTCTGTTTCTCTGATCCCCTCACTCTTTCATGTTTTTCCTCTTTTTATCTGCCACCACCTAAGGTAATAAGCCGGGTGTAGTGCCGAGAATGAAGAGTTGAGACTTTCATGTCCCTCAGCTCTGGGATTAGGGTGAGCTGCTGCCGGAAAAAGTAATAAGGCCCCCAGCACCTACGTCGGCTGCTGGTGGATCCTGGAGTAAAGCTCAGCCACTGCTCAGCCTGCAAAAGCTCACATTTCCTGGATCAACCGCCGCCCTCACATCAAGCTTCTGCCCCGCTTTCTTCACAACACCAACAGATGTGGAATCCACTCCTCTGAGCTCACATAATCTATAAATCCTCGACATATTTGTGAATTTTACAGTAATTCAGATAAAAAACCTACCGACCTACTGTTTCCAAGGAGGACCATGCTAAGGTTTTTCTAAAACAGCGTGGCCTCACTGACCCCTTGGAATTATTTCCCTCTTTTTATTGCTGCTTTATTTCACCTTCCACAGCTTGATTTTGTGCACATTAACCTGTTTTTCTCTTTAGTGCAGGATGACATTTTGCTCTATACATCATAAAATCCCATCCCTCAGACACATATCAAGCAAATAATGGCACCGTAGTCAAGAGTTTCATAAGCAGAAATATATTTATTGTCCAAAAAACATAAATATATAAATTATGATTATTGCTGTCTTTATCCAATGGAGGCCCAAAAGAAACATAATAAGGCTTAGTGATGGCATAAAGGCATTTTATTTAATCAAATAGCTCTAAGTGTGGTCCCTGGTTCAGTGAAAACACTTACTTACTTGATGTAAACGTGAATAGTGATGAAATTTCAGCTTTAAAAAAATATAACACCAGTCAACTGATGGTTAGTTCATTCACAGGTGGGCCGTGTGTAATCTTATGTCAACAACCCAGCAGTAGTCGGAACAGCCTTGTTTCAATCAAATTTTGCCTCATTTGACTTTCACTTGACTCCCTTCACAGTGCAGTGACTCACTCATTCACCCAGAAAAGTCCGATAACCCTCCCCGTTTGAACACAGAATGACTGTTTTACAGTGTGGTGCCCTGGTTACACATTCATCACTGCTGCGGGAACAGTGAGGAAGTAGTTATTAAAGTTCAAGCCACCTCACAGAGCTCATGATACTCTGTCCTGATGGTATGTCACTGTGTAATGTGTGAGCGCTTTCGCAGATTGGAGCCATCAGAGATTTGTACGCCTGTCAACAGATGAGTAAGGCCTTGCTAAACAAGAAACCCATTCATGCACTTGTCGATCCGTTTTGCTCGCTCATTCACTCTTTAAACTGGACTTTGCTCTTTGCAGGCGCAGCGTATGTTTGTGAAGCAAAGCAAACGGGCGAGCAGGTGGGCATCCTCCTTATCACAGCTGGAGGGATCGGGTAAAATAAAATTGCCTCGCATTTGTTTGAAATTGTGTGTGAATGCCCACAAACACCCTGTCAATCCCACCTCATGCAGGTTTACATGTGGAGTAGAGCTCCAACATTGGTGTGCTTGGTGTGAACGCACAAATGTGCTGTTTTTAAGTTTGTGTGAAATCTGACTCGTTGCCTTGAGGGTTGGGCCGTTCTTATCATGGCTGTAGAATACGCTGCACTATGGACGCTCATCATGAAGCCGTCATGTTTCACCCACTGTATCGCCCTCATCACAGCTCGTATTCACTGGTACACATGGGCTAACTTGTGACCTCTTCTTCTTCGTCTGTCCCAGCCGCTGCCCACTTTATCTGCATGCTTTCCAATGGATTAAATACAGGCATTCAACCACAACATAAGAAATAAACATAGTTCCTGCTTTGATATTTGTAAGCTTAATATATTTCATAACAAAAATAAAGCATCTCCCTGTACTGACTCTCACATATTCTCCTTGCACACATATATCCAAACCAGATACAAAACTTGACATCACTCAAATATACTGTAATATAATAAGGAAGATGGATGACAAGAATTGCATTAACAACAAAAAAAAATGACACTGAGATTGTGATACCGATGGTTATGAAAACCACACATTGCATTTCTCCAAAATCATGGAAACACATTTTGTTCGCTCTCCTTTCCTCTGAAAGAGAGAAAGCAAACGTCCACACGTATAAATAGTTTGTAACTAGCGGCGTGTCTACCTTCTCAAAATGATCTGTACATAGGGGCGTTTCAGAAGATTTCCTCCTTAATCAGAGCAAATTTCCCAGAGTCTTTAAAGAAAACATCTTCAAATGTCTCTTTTTCTGTATTATTTTTCCTATATATCACTTTCCTCCTTCTTTTATATGCAAGAGTCATTTAAACAGGGCAGGTCACTTTTATGTTACCCAGAAGGAGGTCATCCGCCGTTTGCCGGGGAGTATGAGCACCAGATTCCCAGGAGAACTCGATTCAACCCTTTCATAGCCATTTGATGTGTAAAAAGTTAATCTCATATCCTCCACGGCATCGTTCTCTTTTCTTCTTGACCGGTCGCTTCAGTAGGGTCAGAGGTCTAGGCAGGTTGCGTACCACAGAGGAAGTAATCATCAATGGTTACTGTTTATAAGAAAAAGCACCTTTGGCATCCTATTTATTTTTGTCTGCTGTCTTCTGTGTATTGCGTCAGTCACTCGTCTTTACAGAAACGTTTTTTTTTACAAAGGTTGCATGCCAGTGGGGAAGAGGCAGGAGTACATCTCCTGTTTGTGGCGTTTAGATCCCTCCCACGTTGAAGTCCCTTGTTCTGATTGGTCTCACCTCACATCCACTGTAGGAAACAGAGGGACAAAGATTAGCGTCGTGATTTTACACAATGAATGAGCGGTGAAAAAAAAATAGTGTTTTGCATTTGTGCACAAGTGGATTCAATTTGTTCATGCTTTCAAACAAGCCTACAAAAGCACACACAAAACCCACAATGTCCTAAATCAGGTTTTTCCAAGTATTATTGTGTCAAGTCAGAATAGGTCATTTTGTGTATGCCCACAATAAAAAACACAAGGGTGGTGAATAGAAAAAAAAAGGAACAATATGGTGATGACAAAATAATCAGAGAAGACGAGCAGAGTGTCATTAAAGTTTTACAGGAAGTAAAAAACACAACAAATGCACATGACCACAAACAAACACAGCACTGTGACACAAACAACATGGATGTAGTGTTCATGCTCAGCAGACCACAAAATCAGTCATGGTCCTCCTCAGTTGACCCTCCCTCCTCTCAAACTGATCAGCTGTCGTGTGATTGGTGACAGTGATTGACAGGCCCTCTTTGCTCCCTAATTGAGCAGATGCAGTGCCAAACAGGTGAGAGGATGCTTTTGTTGCTAAAGTCCTACCTGTTCCCTTCACAGCTCTCCATTGGACTTTGCGTAATCAGTGCAACTTTATTATGTTGCCAATAAGTCCTTGCTGGGTCTTAGCTTTTTAGGTTTCCTTTTTTTACCTTTAGCCCTACGATGGCCTGAAAACACAAAGGTGGGATAGGAAGGAGGGTTAAAAGCGAGAAGCAAGGTTTATGAGACAGAAAGAGGCGCAACAGCCCAGGGACAGAAGCAGAGAGAGAACAGATATGACTATACCCTATAAATACTTCAGATGCCTTATCAGCACACATCACAGCACTTATCTACTCGCAGGGAGAGAAAGGCTTCAGATAGATCAAGGCACTGAAGGATTTACCTGCTCTTATGCCACGTAGCCTTTGGACACCCTCCCTTAATACACAGACTTTCATACACTTTCACACACACACACACACAAACGCTCTTGCCTAATAAGGCACAAACACTCAAGCTATAGAGTTTTGCAATAGCAGGCGAACTTGCAGGTGTGTCTGTCTGTTAAGGAGCAATCACAGAAAAGGTCATCCAGTGCAAGGCCAAAGAGCCAGACGGAGAGAGACCATTAGACAAGAGGGATTATGGCAGGAAAGCAGGATGATGCATGATGACGTATGAATGAGGGTTTGATTCAGAAATGAAATTCGGCTTCTGCGTGACTTTTCCACACAATGTGCTATGATCTAACAATGATACATTGTAGCTTTGGGATTCATATTTACCTGTTTCTGCATCGGAGTGCTCCACCACATGATGTTGTGACGTACATATACACTCCAGGTGGTCTTCTAACCGCACAAAGACTTCTCTCAGCTTGGGTCTCCTCCTCACATACTCTACCTTTGCTACCTGAGGGAAGGGAGAGATAAAAGATTAACTTTTCTTGCGACACCTTTACTCTGCTGTGTGTTTGTCATCACTGAAGGCACAGATTCTTTGCCCATCTGCTAGCATCAAGAGGCATAGCACTGTGACTGATTACTCTTTCATAAACCAATTTATCCAAGAGGCCAGTCGCTGCTTTGCCTTGCTGTGCTTGAAGTGTGATGGCAGCATTCCAAAGAGGCTGATGCACTGAGTTGTGCTCACAGTGTGCTCTGTGCGTTGTTGATCAGGTGTGTCAATGCTGAATAGAGTGTATGACACTGTCAAAGCAAGCTCAAACAATGGAAGAGGATGTATGGAGAGTAGGGGACGTGATATACACCCCCTAAGGCCCAGGGAAAGTTTACTCTGGCAGGAGAAGAGAGGCTGGGAGATCCCCTCTTCTGCAGGCCCTGAGCATCCACATCCAGACAGACGCACGCCTTTGCCTTGTTCCAACACGTAGGCTGGTTTTAAACGACATTAATTTTTCTTCATGGCTTATGGAAAGTTTTGCTGAACATGTATATGCAAGAAACACAGAATACTCTTAGCAAGAGAACCCCAGAGAATGGTCCAACAAACCAGCGAAGCATGTCCTGCCCTTCAGTCGAGCTAACACCCTATCCGTTTAACACAACGGGGCTGACCTCTGTTTCCCACCCAACAGCGTGAAATGAAAAGGAGCAATCCTCAGAGGCCTTGGAGTAGGTTATGTTGATTGAAGCTTAGATGAAAGCTGAATAGACCAGGTTGCATGGAGGTTATGATGATCTTGTTTTGTAACACAAGGGAGGTGGCTACATGCTTTTTTCCCTTCTCTGATCTAAGTGCCAAGGGCGGGTAACCTTCCTCTCCACCACTGAGAGCCTGGGGGCCACATGGAAACAATATCCCCTATTTCATCAATCGTCCTGGTAACTGCACGAGAGAGGATATTGGCTGACAATCTCCCAGCACTCTCTGGTGTTATGAACAGCATGGTTTGTGCAGTCAGCATGAGGCTGACACACGCACAGACCGAGGGTGAAAAGTGGCGAGAGGCTTTGTGCCTCCGTTCTGTGATGGCATACCAGTGGCAAATTAGTCACGCCAACAAACGAAATTGTCAATCCCTGTCCGATAGAAATTTAATGTTGACATTCACACAGCTAGAGATGCTTGGCATCCATGCTGTAACAATGGTTGGAGGGTCGTCTGGTGGGACGAGGAATGAATGAATGCAGGGACCAGTGGCTTCAACACCGCTCCTTTGCAACAGTTTCTTTGAATGGAAGAATAAGAGAGTGGAAGAAGAGAAGGAGTAAAAAGAGGCTAAGCAAGCAGAGGAGGTATGCAGTAAGCAAACATAGGACAATGGTGTCTGGGTTAGCGGTGTGTTAGGTGTTATCTGCTCTGAAAGAGTGGATGAGAGGGACAGAGCAGGGAAAAGCATCACTCTCATTAGTGTGTCGGTCCGTGTGTGTGTGGGTGTTTGTGCGTGCGTTCGTGCGTGTGTGTGTGTGTGTGTGGTTGCAAGGAATGGAGGAGGGACTGACCATGATCATGGCTAGCTTGAGATGACATTCATGTGTTACCTATTAACATTTGGTTTCTTGGTATTGGTGAAATTCATCACACTAAAACTGCCAGGAATCGACAGAGAGGCTTTAATGTTGCAAATCTAAAGCGCAGCCAGTATCACAGAATACCATGCATTACCCAGAGAATGCTTTTTGAGGCCTTTTGAAGTTGCTGATATTGGTTCTGAAGTGCCAGTGTGAAGCCAGTTACTGAGGCTGATACTAATGTCTAACACACACACACAGACACACACTCAAACCCTTTGAACAAACAGCACTGGACAGAAGTATAAATCGATGGGTTTCCTTGATGTGAAGCCGGTTGGTAGATGTGTTTCTTTTCACCTCACACAGCAGGGTTAAAGACACTCCCTGCAGGAGCTTCTATAAACCCAGCAGCACATACACCCTCACACTTTCATATTTTGTCTATATAATATCTCCCAATCAGCCTCTGCCTTGCCCTCTTTGTCAATACTCCCTTTCTTTCTTGTTTCCTGTTTCTTGTATTATACATAGCAGGGAGCGGAGGCCTCCAATCCTACAATTGTAACTGCAGATTTAACTCTCCAATCATATTGTTTTATCACTTCTGTATGAGGTACAGCGGTTCTGCTCCGGCACAGAGTCAATGATTTCTCACATAAAACATACATCAGAGTGAGACCCCATGCTACGATGAGGGGCCCCGCACTCTTTGTATAAATCAAACTGTTCTAAACTCCCTGGAAAACCAGGGCCCTGAGAAAGAGTCCCTTGAGTGGCTGTGGAATGATATCCATTCAAGAGGGTTGGGGTGAAGTAGGGGGTTCTGGGAAGTGAACCCCCTTGGCTTGTCCTTCGTGTCTTTGCAGCTCTCTATGTGAAGCCGATTGTCTCGGCCGGGCTAATTGGGAATTCCCTAAGCACGAAGCAGTGATGAAAGCATGGTGGAGAGGAAAGTTTTACTCCAACCTTCCAAGGAAAACACAACAGGGATGTGGATGTGCACCGCGGGCCATCATGAGCTGGATCAGTGACAAAACTGAGCAAAAATAAACAAGAATGTATTTGTGTGTTTGGAGAATGGCGGGGCAGCAAGAGGCAGAGCAGGCCAGTAATTCATTTATCAGGAGGGAAATTAAGCATAAGGAGACGCTCCAAGCTTTTTCCCCACAAAGCTGCAGCTGAGATGTTATGTAGGAAAGGAGGAGATAGTTCTGAAGAACTGTTCCATATCTCCAATTGTGTCACAGAATATCAGATGAAATCTGCAGAGAAAGCGTGCTTCTGCCTTCTGCTTCAACCCACTCCCACCGACACAAAGCACAGCCACTCCGTCAGGACATCAGACGGTGTGTGAAGAAGAGGAGAAGCAAGGAGAACATTTATCGTGTCACTCATGGGCCTCATAGTGCCAACCAGGAACTTTATGGCTGACTTCTCTCTCCCCTACCTCTGTCACTCTCTCTCGTCACACATACACACACACCAACACCCACACAAACACGTCTGGCTCTGAACATACTGTATATTGTGTTTCTCTTACCCTGACAACGATGATGCATAATCAAACGTCAAAGCATCTATACCCTTGTGATCTTCATTTCTTCTCTCCAATCTGAGTCTTTTCAGAGCACAGAGATACAGACGAGGCATATATGACAGAGGCCTTACGAGGTAAATCAGACTTTAATGACAGAGAACAAACACAGTCAGCATAAACGGCAGAGAATGAGCCTAAAATTAAAGAGTGGGAGACGGTTTTGTTTCAGGGAGCAAGACAGAGAGTGAGGAAGGAGTGAACAAATATTTCCCATGACAGACAATCAGACTCCAACATTGGGGGGCACTGAGCGCAGGGGAAGGGCGGAGGGGGAGGATAAAGTCAGATGGAGGGCAGGGCAAGAGGAGTGAAGGTAAATACAGAAATGAAGTCAAATGTGATTAAAATACGACTGCTACTTTTCCTGCTTATGCTGATACATTCCATCTGGTGCGGCAGTAGCTAAACTCTCTGGCTTCTGGCTCAGTCAGGACGCTCCCATGGTCTCTGACCTCTACCGCAACTCCCGCCGCGCACACCGCACACACATTTATACACACACACACACACTCCCTGCTTCATCTAGTAGGAGAGCTGAGTGAATCAAAGGGAAAATAATTCACAGCTGCACGGGACTTCAAACAGGGAGGCCTCTCATTCCCATCTGCCCCCCCCCTTCACATAATCCACAGGACCCCTCAGACGATCATAAATCATGCTCACTGTATCACCGTCACACCGTCTTTTATTTATGAAACACCCCGCAAGTAGGGGTCCCACAAAACCAAGGGGCTACAGCTACTGCTTCCCCCAAAACCAATGTCGCTGAGGTAGCTGTTAGTCTGCCTATGTGTGCACGCGCTCGTGTGATCGGGTCGGGGCCAGTGCAGGGAGATGTGTGGACCCCCACACTCAGCACTGTAACTACATCCGCCTGGCCTCTGTCAGCCTCCACTTTGATCGGGCACGCATCAACACTTCATTTCTCAGTGGTTTGTCTTCCTCTTGCTGTCGCTTCACACAAATGGCCTTTCCCCAGAGCTCCCATGGCGGGAAAGTTTACACAGCAATGCATAACGCGCTCACACTAAACCACTTCTCCTCTATCCTTCTCTACCACCAAAACACTTGCATATGTTTTGGATCAGTGACAAAACTGAGCAAAAATAAACAGGAATGTATGTGTGTGTTTGGATAATGGCGGGGCAGCAAGAGGCAGAGGTAAACACAGAAGCCCACCTTATTTTTGCTGCATCAATGAAAGAAATGTACATAAAAAAAAGTCGATTAGGGGAATATAACCGTTTCAGACCTAACAGACCACAGAAGTTTTAAGAGTGAATGAGGGAGAGGATGAGTGGCAGCTCCTCTATCTGCCCGTGTCACGAGCTGTTTAATCAGCACCATAGGACGAACAAACAGAGAGGCATTTAAGCTCACATTGGGACTCACACACCTTCATAAACACAAAGACTAATCTACAAAAGAAAAGTCTGAATGATTGTTTAGCCGCTTTTGAGCCAAACATGTCAGAAATACTGGACCTAGCCGCATCCTTCAGCAGACGGAAAGAACGATGTAAGAACCAATGCAAGCAATGTTTGAGATAATATGTCTTAGGCTGTCAAAGTGCAAATAATATATGAAGTCTGGCATTTATTTTCATGCAAATCCAGGTCATATCCTTGACACACAAACACTGACGATATTTCCTGCCATCAGAGAAATGAAACACGGAGAATCAGTTGGAAGGTGGACTGAATATGACCAGAATTATTTAACTTGGTAGAACCCAAAAACATCTGATTAGCGTCAAAACGTTTTCTAAAAACATTCTTTACCAAAAGGTTGTGCTATCTTTTTTTGTATTGTTTAAAAACATGCTTCTCCAAAAGGTTTGTCATTTTATGGCAAATTTAGAGTTTCCAAGATATTAAATCAATAAATGCCCCCAAAGAAAAAAAATATGCATTGAAATATCTTTTACATATTTTTCTTTTGGTGAGGACATTAAATGGTTTTAAAAAAAAAAAAATGCTGGGATGATAAAGTCTGAATACAAAAAACTGATAAAGAATTAATCTTTGTTCGTTTGCACAACTTTCTCCCTCTCTTTCTGTTTTGCTTCCTCTCTCTCTCTCTCTCTCTCTCTCTCTCTCTCTCTCTCTCTCTCTCTCTCTCTCTCTCTCTCTCTCTCTCTCTCTCTCTCTCTCTCTCTCTCTCTCTCTCTCTCTCTTTCTCTCTCTCTCTCTCTCTTTCTCTCTCTCTATGTCTCACACACAACACATTTGAACAGTTTCAAAGATTGAAGAATAATGGAACAAAGTGCAAAGGTTAAAAAGAAATGAAAGAGAATGAAAGGATCATAACAAGGACACCATGAAAAAAACCCAGAGACTTTGAAATCTGCCCCTTCTCCCTCAGGCTAATCCTATTTAAAGTTGCCTTTTTTATTACCCCTGCCAATGAACAGGACAGACATGTACAGTACAGGGCTTGCATAGACCTGTTCCCTTTTTTTGGGGGTCCATGGCATTAAAAAGTAAAGAGCGAGAGAAACAGAAGAAGGGGAATAAATAAATAAAGGTGCTTTTGGACAAATGCATAGTGGCATGAAATGGAAAGAAACACAGAGAGTGTGTTATTTTCCCATCCTCGGCCTTCAGAAAGAAAACAAGTAAGGCCCATGGTAGAAAGGCAACATTTTTAGCTTTCTAATAAATGGAGGGAGAGGACAAACTGAACCCCTATTCAGACAAACTGCTTAGTGGAGACGGACAGAAAAAAAATCTTGGCATTGGACAATGTTTCTCACACACAATGCGGTGAATGTGTCCTGACCAGAGCGAGCCCTGATGGATGACCTTTCCAGGGATACAACTCCTCTCAGCCTCCTGCAAAAGAAGCTGGAACCACAAGGAAAGACCCCCCCCTCCAGTGAAACACGACCCACAACCTTCTCCGATCTGTGTGCTCATGTTGTCCTCAATGTCAAGAGGGGGACGCAGTCAGAGTCACATGGGTTATGACATTCCAGGAATAGCTGAATCAAGAGGCCTTATAATGTCTTTTCCGCCATCCTCAGTGTCTCCCCATCCATCCTCATCACAGCAATCGCAGACAGAGCTCCTATTGAGGATGTTAGACACCGACTGTCTGGCAGACGGAGAGACAGACAAGCTTGCCTGCAGACAGACAGACAAACTGTATTGCAGACCTCGACTCTCTTACCGCACTATGAGTAAGCATTTCTGACCATAAACCATGTGCCCTGGATGCAGCGCCCTCTGCCCTACAATGGCCGTCTTGTCAGCGCAGCCTTACCAACCTGAACCCATGTCTAAAAGAGGAGGTAAGAAAGAATTTCCCCCTATCGAGACTGTAATCTCCAATTTGTGCCAGTGTGGAGGCAGGAGGGGGTTTGTATTTGTTTCATTACTGAGCTGGACTACTGAGGCGGCATCTTTAAACCCCTGCATGAGGAACAGGAGGGAATGCAATGTTCCACAGTGCCCATGGCTGGATCACAATGATTAAAGAGAAGAGACACCAGAGAGCAGAGATACACCCAAACCAAACAAAGACCCAGTCAGAGTGTTCCAGGCTGTCCTGTTTATCCCAGGTTGTCTCTTACTCTTACAAACAGGGGACATAAGTCCTGTACCTCTGAACGGAAGCGTGCACAGGGTAAGAGTCTATAGAGTAAATACAGCAGAAATACGACTCGGCTCTGATCCTGACCAGTGCCTGTGCATGATTTCATGCCGTTGATGCCAACAAGCCTCTGAGAGCAGTGCAACTTCCTCCAATCCCCTTCTGACAAACAGCAGAGCAGAGAGTCATGGTTGTGCAGCAGCCAATGACACTCACACATTCTCAAGCTTCAGGAGATTTCCCCCCTCTCTTACTGTCTTATATCTTGCAGAAGCATCCGTCTCTGGTTGACCTTTCAAAGGATGTCCTAGTTAAAGAAGCCAACAATCTTCCCTCTCTGTCCCTCCCACTTCCCTGGTGCAGCCAACCTGGCCTTTTGCCAAACATGGAATGGAGTGATGAGGGGAGAGGGTGGTGATTGGCTGTAATTGAAGGAGAGAGGGGAGGGGTAGCAGAGGTAGGGTGGCCACTATCTGGGTACAGGCCAAAATGGCCCAGATGAAAGGAGAGGTGTAGAATAATATAAGAATGAGTTACAGAGGAAAGATGGACTGAGACTGGAAAGAAGCAGGAAGTTTTTCCAGTTAACTTGCTTCACATGTGATTTACCTACCTCGTTAGCAGGAACAGGGGTAGATAGATTGTGTGTGAAATAGGTGTGCATAAGGAATAAATGAGATGCGTATGATAGATATTGCCTTCGTTAGAGCAATGCAGTGACGATCAGGGCCGATGCTGCAGGAGTGAGTGTATCTCACCTTAACGGTGCGGTGGTGCTTGCGGGAAGGGTGGCAGCGCATGTTGCTTGTGTTGCAGCAGCCTGTGCAGCGCCTCACCTCTACACAAGGCGGCCATATCAGGAAGTTGGCAGACGTAGGATCCACTTGGCTCCTAGGGATCTCGTAGATCACCGTCCGCGTCTTACACACCGCCGGGACTGCCTCCTCTACTGGAGGGAAGACAAGGAGGAGGTGGAGTCTAGTTAGTGGTTTGTGCAAGTGTTTGGTGACATATTTCCCAAAGCAAGCAGTTGCCGATGTATTGCTGTAATCCATTCTATCTGCAACCTCCACTGCTCATTATTTGATGACTCACTTGATGCGGAAACTGTTCATCTTACCTCAGGTCAGACCCAACCTCCTTTAATGCTGCTAAGAAGACAAGTTATCCAAATAGCTGATCTCATATCAGTTAAGGAGCTTTGGGATCAAGTTGGTACGACAAAAAGAGTCTGTTCCTTTGTTCACTAGGGTTAATGCAACGTGACTAGACCAGAAAACCTTTTTCTGACGGCCGCTGGGAAATCTAATGATGGCCTCTGACCCTGCTGGCCGTAGTTAAAAGATGAAGACGGAACACAATCATTTCAGAGGTGATACTGTCAAAATAAAAGATGAGACAGAGAGAGTAGGGTAAGATATCTTTATGTAGTAAAGATGGTGTAAGGAGGCACGTCAGCACTTCCGTTGGCAGCTGCCAAAATATGATATACTAATCACACTGTGATTTAAGACCAGCTGCTGTATAATGCATTTCTTTAAATCCTGCATTGGTGAGAGAGATGTGAAGCACAATGACCAGCCTTTATTCCCTACGCCTTCATCAGATTTTGTACCGCATGCCGTTTTATGAAGAAATCTTTCAGAGAGCCCAGACGAGCTACAACTTGAACCGTGAATGCCTGGAATTTCCACGCTGAGGGATATATTTCTCTACTGACGCGTGTGTCTTAGATCTGCCAGCCTCTGGCCAATTAAAAGCCTTCATGTTAGACATCCTCGTCAACTTCATACACCAGTCTCGATTTTCATGATTCCTTGATTGCCATAATCACCAGGTATATGTCTTCATTAGGGTTCCCTTCATCCCTTCATAAAACAGTATAAAAGCCACTAAGTATTAGTTTAGTTAGAAATTAGTGTGGAGTGCCTGGTTTCATCTCCTGGGAGCTCATATCTGACACAGAGGTTAGGTTTTACGACATCTTGCTGTACCGAGCTGGGATGTATGTAAATAGCACCAAGTGTCATCATGATGCAACCTCCACCTTGTGACACATATAGCACTCATTCGGACTTACCGATGCTCCTCTTGCGTCGGCTGTGGAGTTGGGAGCTCTTCAGGTCATTGTAGTAACCAGGATGACGGGAGAAGTTCTTATGGTGGTTGTGGTTCTTGTGGTGCTTCGGCTCCTCAATAACATCGTTTCCCGTACCTCGTCAAAACAGAAGCCAGCCACATTAATGATATAGCACAGACAAAAGTACGAAAAAAAAAAAATTCCCACTGATTGTCCAAGAGATGATTGTTTGTGATCCACTTTGATCTTTTACACAAGCTTCCCGCAACAAACAGACAAATCTTAAGTTAGTCATGAGACCACGGTGGTCACTTCTTGCTAGTTTATGTGCTGTGCATGATTCCCTGAAGGGATGAGAGTTCCCTTCAACCTGCTGGTTAGCAGGCAGACTGCTGATGATGACACAAATTGTGGTTAACAGTCCTGAGTACATAGGGTACAGGCAGGAGACATGGTTATACACAGATCTGTGTGTGTCAGCACACTTACTCACTTGGCTGAACTTTCCCAGCACAAATAAAGTATCTAGGTTCAGGTGAGTCAGCAAGCTCCCTCAAAAACACCCAGCCTTCACAGAAACACTGGACTTTAGTGATCATATGACAGGTTGTACACTGTCGCTATGATCCTTGTACAAAATTAGTAGTTTTGTGTCTCTCATTTAAAATGAGATGTTTGCTTTTTCAATCTTGGGCTGGAAAAGTACATGTTTTTATGCTGCATTGGTAAATTCTTAAAGCTCTCTAACTCCAGTCTAATATGGCCAGCTCAGCGTATTCACCGCCATGGTCATCTGATAAAACAGGCTTGTTTTGGTCTCCACCCAGAATACAAGGTGGATTACAGGAGAGTGCCAGAGCAGCAATAAAACGATAAAGCTTGTTCGTGAACTGCCCTCTCCAAAAGAGCAGAGTCTGACAGTGTTTGCTCAGTGGGTGGGTGTACCTGTCTGTAAGTAAAGTACACTCACCCATCTGGCTAATACAAACTCACACCTATGCACTTAACATAAACACACGACTCCCAACTACACAACCTCCTCTCATTATCCATCATAACAAGCCAAAACCCAGTGTACACCAGCACAACAAAGCTTATTCACAGGAAAACACATTCCACTCATCCAGCGCCTTTGTGCTCTGACCAGAGTCATCTGAAGGGATTTCCTCCACCTATGCTAGGTCCACCTCTGGGGTTGGTTTTATTTGCATTTGTATGCCTTTGTATCGCAGGCCTTCTCCTCAGTGAGAGTGGCTGGCCTTTCTTTTCCCCAGTCAGACCGCCTGTGATCAAGAACCAGGTCCCTGGAAAGGAAGTGTTAGCTGCAGCTGAAGCCTGGAGTTAAGCTATCAGTCTGCAAGCCACATACTGATAAACACGTGACAGGTAGCATAGGTGTGAACCCACACCTACACCGTCTGCACGGTCAAGGGCAACAGCCAGCTGATGTCCCTGCCCACACTGTCAGACACTGACAGAATACTCAGTCAGTCCTTTCACTCTACCATACTAATCCTTCTCCTCATCTTGCCATGGAGGAGGATGGGGTGTGGGAGGGCGTCACACCAGTGGCTACTTAGAGGCAGTTTATAGGAGAACATAGAAAAGTCCCTTCCAGACCACTGAATGTTTTTTGAGCACAATAATTAATGCTTTTTAATAATACATTGAAATGACGCACAAGAATCAAGTGGATCTGGTAGGTAGATGCAAAAAACAAGCGGTATTAGCAGCTGGTATATTAGGGGACACTAGAGGTCAGGAAAGGAAGAGTTGAAAAAACAAAGGTGGATGTTGTAGAAACGAGAGTGGGGGGTCAGCAGGTGACTGAAGCAATAACACACCAGAGCTTCAAGCTGAGAGAAAAGAGGACAGGAGACAGTCTCTCTCCATGAATCAGCCTTTCATGAGTCACAAATTACTCCCTCACTTAGCTAAGGGCTTCAACTCACTCTCATTACTCCTTCTCCTCCCTTTCTTCCTCCCTTACTTGTACAAATGGCCAAGAAGCAGCCGACTTGATGTAACAGGTGCCTCGATAATGATCTCTCTCTGTTTCATCGCACTGTTTCTTGATTCTCTGCTCAGTTGACAGTGTTACTTTAGGTCATATGGTCAAATGGTTCTCCCCGCTGGTATGAGGACAGGTAGGAAGAACAATAGCTATGTTTTTGAGAGACTGCCGTTTCATAGGAAGTTACGTTAATTCAACCGGAGGTAAACAGCTTGTCGGAAATGGAACAGATTGCACAACAACAACTTGCAGCCTTTCGGAGGGAAGGGTAGCAGGAACACTACCTCCAGAATCTTCCTACTCCCTCCTCTACCTCTGCCCCACGCTAAGAGTCAGGTTCCCTTCTCTGTCAAAGTCCTTCACTGAAAAAGATAAGAGCAGGCAGACTGGGGGGCCGCCTACGGAGGGGGACAAGGATAGAGAAGAGGAAAAGCGAGCACCTCAGGGTCCAGACAACTATCTGCAGACTTCAGCGGGGTCATCTCATCTGTCACTCAGCAAAAGACACCCAGGGCGTTCGCACATAGACACACAAAAGCAAACACAAACCCACACTGAGCAAAACAGCTCCAATTGAAACACATAGGCTCTAGATAAGACATTCACAGCAATTATGAGCCATATGTGCTTTCAGGTTCAATTACATAAACACATTGCTCCAGTACCAGAGATCTCAGAAATAAGCTCTGTCCAAAGCTCTGCCAGTCCATTCGTATGCACCATATTTGGACGAAAGAAGACCGGCCCGAAAACCTTGGGTGATATAGCTCCGCCTAGTTTCTGAAATATAGAACCAACATTTCCCCAAATCAACCCAGTTCTTCCTCGCGCTAAGATCTGTGTGGGTATTCATTTTGAAAATGGTCCATGATGTTCGCACAAAAGATCTGCAGACGCTGAAGATTCCATAGTTTTCCATAATTTTCTGGAACACAATAATTGAAGACTTCTGGATCACCAGATCTTCCAGGCGCCACCTTGCACAGGTTTTAAACACACTTCTGGGTGAAACTGTACAGTTCAGCCTATACTGGTATCTTTGCTGGGCCATCTGCAACAAAAGCTCTGAAAATATCCCTCTGACTGGCGTCAAAAGTCTTTTAATGGGCTGACCAGGACCACCAAGCTGACCCTCAGACAGATTTATGTCCTCGTAATAATAATCAGCCTACTACTGTTACCGTGCCTAACTTTCCTCTGTTTGAAGGAAGACAAGTTAATTCAAATATTAACACCTCTTTTCATGCTATAGGCAGTGTATACGATATATTCAATATTACAAGATTAAACATTCCAGTAATGTGAGGCTATTAGTCCTAACTGATACATCCGTCAGAAAAGCAATCGTGTGATTATGAGACAAATATACGGGCCCTGGGAGAAAGACCAGCCTTTACGCTTTGGTTCACAAAAGTTTTGAGGTTACTAATGAGTTATGACCAATGAGGTAAATAACATCATTTGGGACTATTGAAGTAAACTTAGTAATTACCCCTTTCTATCAACAAATCTTTAAGATAGAGCTCTGAAATGGATATATGAGCAAAGCCTGTGTAAATAGAGGCTCATGTGAAGGCAAACAGCTTCTTCCAGCATACCCCTGTAACTTAATCTAAGGCAGTCTGAGAAGGAAGTGTCCCCTGCCACAGAGGGAGCAGCACCTCCAAGAACCTGAAGCTGGAGAAACCCACCTGACCTGCAAGCTGCCGTCTCTGTTTACAGGGCCAAATATTCTGGTTGCTTTAAAGCAGGTTTAATGCACAGGGTGAAAGAATATTCACAAATAAATGTCTGCCAGTGAAAGTCCTTCTTTGTCACGTGTGCATGATAGACCCACCGGGACACAGGGACTGCGTTAACATGCCAGCCAGTGGTTGAGTTGGCGGCAGACCCGGGTACACAGATACTTCAGGATACTGATTTCAGTCACCACAACTTTACTGATTCTCTCTCACTAGACCTACTACCATCCTTGCATCAATATTTTTTTTACATATTCATTTATCCTTTGCAGGGTTGCAAGAGGCTGGAGCATATCCCAACTGGAACAGCGCCAACACTTGGACGACCAACACTCGTACTGTGGGACTAGTGTGCTAACCACTATTTCACCATTGCTCCCTCACTAAATCCTCTGCACCAGAATCTTATCTACACATAAAGCAGCAGCTTGTCCTATGACAGGTGTTGGGCACATCTGGATCCACTAATGATGACTGAGTGTTATCAGTGGTTTCCATTCAGCCAGGACCACATGGACTCAAATCTTAACAGTCATGGTTATTTTCGGTGTGACCCAGTAATGATATCAAGTTATTTGCCTTGATCTTTCAACCACCCTTTGATGACCCTCTTAGGCAAAGAGGCCAACTGCCAAACAATAGGTGACTAGGTGATATTTGAAGCATCATTTTACAGCTAATAATTGCATCATACGTTAGTACTGGTAGTGTGAAAGTATGACATGTGTCTAATGAAAGAAGCATCAAGAGGCAGAATTTACCGACGGAGTCAATGTCCAGTAGCCGCTGGAGGTCGCTGATGCTGTGGATTTCACTGTGGGACAGTCTGTCTATCAGCTCCTGGGGAAACTCCACTTCCTTACGTCGCGGGGGAGGGGAAGAAATCAAATAAGAGATGCACGTCAGAGATTAGTCAGTGGCAAAAGGTTTTGTCTAATTATTTGTCTGCATTAACAAACGTGTTTAGTTGAATCAGCCACCGGGAACATCACTACTTTGAAACTATGCAGCCAGTCAACCTGCTCCTTTGGCATACGTTCCCTCACACGTGAAGGGAACGTATGCTCCTGCAGAAACTACTCAATTGTAGCGCAATTTAAGTCGGCTTTGCAATGGAGTAATGTTACATGTTTTGAAGATATGAAACATTCAAATAAGTATCTAACTTATAGTTCGGCATCGAATACACATTATTTTCTTGTAGAATACCTTAGAAAAAACCCATATTTACATGATCCGTATAACAATTGTCGTGGATTTATCAGTAAAACTTATGGTGAGTTAATATTAATACAGCTAAAACTACCACTGGATAGTAAATGACTTAAGTAAATAAGGAGGGACCAAACTCTTGTTCCTTTACTAATCATTTCCTCTATTAAACCGCCTGTTTTCCAGATGGAATTTGACACACTCTCGCGTCTTACACTGACTGTGGGAGACGTGTGTCCGTGTGAACTGCATCTGGCCTCTCAGTGCACTTGTTGCGGTCTTGCAGGCACATCGGGTTGAACAAACCTCGCAACCTTACGGGAACAGAGGCTATTTATGTTCCCATGAAGGCACTTAGCCCAACCAAAACCTTTTCCCAGTTGGCTCAGGCTACAAACAGATTTGGCACAAAAGCCAAAAATAACTGTGATATGCGCCCTAGAGCGGACACGATGCTGGAAGTCTCCGTCCTTCACGGCATGTTTGCTCATTCTCGAGAATTAACTCGCAATTCTGCAATGCCCTTAAAATAGCCCACGGTGTAGAATAACAGTTTGGATCATCTCAAACATATGAAATGCTGATTCAAAAAACTTTCAGATTCTGACTAACTTTTTCTAAGCATCAAGTTCTGCTGCATGTATATGCTGCTGAAATGAGCGCACTGCATGAACTTTGCACCCTCTCAGGAATAAAATCCCGCACCACTGTGCGTGACATGGAGCCAGAGGGCCACAGTCTATCCAGCCCCGGAGCACTCTGGTAGATTTACCTCAGAGGTGGCCAGCAGCAGGTACGTCGTCCACAGCAGGAAACAAAGTGCGGCTCTCATCTCCCTTTAATTTAGATTGAAGCCCGTGCAAGAAAAATGTGCTATTATGTAGGAGCCGCAGAATCGCTCCTGGCTCCTCAGGATTCACAACCATCCCCTCTCGGGGGGAGAAAGCTGTGTGTCAGAGCTGCTAGCGGACTTCGAACAATGAGGAAAGGAGGAAAAGAGGATTCTTGATTCTTGGTTTTCTCTCAGAAGTGCGTCCTCGTGAACAGACTGTGCGGCAGCTATAGGCACAGCTCCTCAGGCACTAGTGGGACAATCCCAAGAGACATATCTGAGACGCATTGCTCTTGTCCTTCAGCCTCTAACAAACAGCCTTCAAACTTCACCCCACTTCACCGCTATCGGTGTGAGAGCGAGGCAGACGAGAGGCGCGCGGCCGTGACTGACTGTATGATAGGAGTTATAGTCCTAGAATAAAATAATCCAAAGGAGAAGATCCTCTCAGAAAATCACGGGGGAGTAAAGCTGTCCGTGTTGTGCCGTCCAGAGTCGGTCTTGCAGCAGTGAGCGCAGGTCCCTGGCTGGGGGCGACTCCGGAGTGAATGCGGGCTGAGCGCGTCTGAGCCGCTGGATATAGAGCACCGACAGCTCCGTGCCAGTTGCGCCTCCCCTCGCGTTTAGGTGATGAGCGAGGCAAGCTGGTTGGCTGCTTGCATGACTTAAGACTCAAAAGCATGTTCCTATCGTCCTCTCCGCCCCGCGTGCGAAGGCGTGTGACAGAGAGAGCAGAGATTCAGGCTGTAATTGATATTATCTGAATGGAGCCGAACGTATAACCTACTGATCACTAGGGACGCAAAAGGATGAAGAGGCATTAGAACGCTTAATGGCACAGGTGTCCCAACCCTCAACCTTATTGTAACCTTATTGCAGGAAATGATTGCAGTTATTATTATTATTTTTTTGGTAAGTACAGTACAATACTGTAAGTGTTGAAGACCATAATATTAGCAGCAAGATACGCCCATTTCCCATCTGAGGGGAATCTTGTTTTACAGTATTCCTACTGTAAGCCAAAACAACAGTTTATCACTGTAGCGTATTAAAGTACAGGAAAATAATAGTTCGCCAATTTTAAAGGTATTTACCTGAACTTTGCACTAAATGAGAGATGGAATTGAGTGCCTAAAATTGTATTTCTGTAGTGTTATATTTTTACAGTAATTCACTTTTTTTTAAAAATTTTTTTACACTTGGCAGGCTATAATGTAAGATCAAAGTATCATGCTGGCCTCTTAATTGTATTTTACTGTAATTTTATGGGGAGATTTCTTACGGTGTTCTGTTCGTTATTTGATGTTAAGCCTCACCTGATGTAAATGCCCAACATAAACGTAAAATAGCTCCACAACTATCAGGTGAATTTACATAACCTTGGTGTCTATGGACGGGCAAGACCTGAAGTAATTCATTTTCAGTATCAGTAACATCACAACTGGTATGTGTGAGTAATCTGCGATTTAACACATTGTATAATATTGATATTTATATGCCTGTTTAAATTTTAATGAAAAAAAAGGCATTTTATCATTATATGACTGTAAAATTAACAATCAATGACTTTGTTCAGAAACTCTGATAACCACTGCATCAAGATGTTACAGAAAAAACCACAACGTTCATGTTATTCAACATCGTTTTTGTGGGATAGGACCAGAAGCATTCTCCATTTGGCACCTATGCCACACTAAGAATCTTTTAGTTCTTTAAGCGGTTGTTTTATATTCATAGATTTGACTTTGATTACATAATTGCCATCAGTTTTTGAAATGTCCTGTATTTTACTGTCAATTTTGTCATTTCAACGTCCAATCCTACAGCATGATGTGTAATTAATCCGATGTGTAAACAAAAATATGTTCCTTTAAGACTGTTAAAGACAAAAATGTCCCCTATTGAAAGTCATTAAGATTGCAATGTTCTGTCTTTAGTTTTAAATTTTCTTTTTCAATTTTCTCCCCATATTTTAAATTTTCTTCTCATATGAGTATGCGGTAATAAACGCTATCCTAAATCCTACACCAGAATGTCGGAAATGTGTTACTACTTGATAGTATCAAGTCAGGAGGGCTGTAAACAAAATGTAGTAAGTCAGTAAAAGTTAAAAAATTTATAAATATATCATATTTTGTACAGTCTCCAGGAGGGGACATTTATGTCCTCTGTGAGGCAATGGCAGGAATTTAAATAATATATATTCAGAAATATGAAAATGCATTTAAATCAACAGTGTTGGTAAATAAATGGAAAAAAAACATTTTTATAGTTTTGTCCAGAAAAAAAAAAACGGTGGCATTTAAAGGGTTAACGTCTTGACAATCATATCCCCAGGCCAGCCCGTTCCTAAACGAGACTACACGCGTGTTTAGGGCATCGTGGTCGAGGAGGGCACCATCAGTCGCGGGCTGTGGGTGGTGGTCAACAAAACTTGGACCGCAGGCGCGCAGCGCGCTCACAAGACAGGTAGCGCGCCTCTGGTCTGCTCCGACAGAGAGGCAGAGAGCGTGCGCCTGAGGAAGAGCACGAGCTAGAAAGAAATACAGAGCCTCACCTGCATAAAAGTCTAAAAGTCAAATTATTTACATGATTTATCTCAAGTTCGTTTTAACACTAGATAGAGAGAGGAGGAGAATCGGTGCCTCGACTTTTTCTGGACATTCATTCCTTTCTGTAACTGTTCATACTGCACATTCATTGAAGCTGATTTTCCACAGACAGTCTTTATTGTCATTCTTGGATGTCTTTTAACATGTTTTTATTCACTCTGCGTTCATATGTGATGAACACAGGAGCAGCAAACTGACCGGTCTGGTGGCCAGAAGTTGGAATTGATGGTCAAAAATCAATCTATATATGCCTATGATTGGGTCTTTTTATTTGAATATCAGTTGATAGGTTGAATTCATAACTGACAGAAGGTGTAGAACACATTACAATTTCAGAGAATTTATGACAGGGAATTCCACTCAAACAATAAAAATAATAATCATGTTATTTTGCATATTATTATTTTATTGTTATAAACAATAAACAAAAAAAACAGATAATTATTATAAGTGAACAAACAAAAAAAAAAAGCTGTTTTATCTATATTTTTATATTTATGTATTTTATTGGTTTAATTGAGTTATTCTGATTATTTTTATGTAATTGCTGTTAATGAGTACAATATATTCATTTGAGGTTGAAGTAACTTAAATTGAAGTAAGTCATTTATGTTGAAGGACTGGCTATTATTATTATTATTATTTTTATAATAATATTTATTTATGTATTTATTTTAAATTTCAGGTTTAAGTATTTATTTTTTTATTTCTTTATTTATGAATTTGGTCATCTAAGACTTATTATATCTTTCTGTGAAATTACGTACACATATGTATGGGCATGGGGGGGGGGGGGGGGGGGGGGGGTGGCATACTTTTCATCTAAGGAGGAAATGGAACTGGGTTCTTATGGGTTGATAACAAATCCGGGGTATAGCATCCACAGCTATTTTATGAATTATATATATATTAAAATTCTGATTAGCACGGGTATTGTGGCTTTGACTCATGATGTCTCATGATGAGGAGAAGGTCACACAGGCTATCTTTGTGCATCAGATTTGAGCACAGAAGGAATCATTTATAGATTGATGTCTGGAGATCTTTGTCTTTGCACAAGGATGTGTGCTCAGTAAATGTCGGTAAATTGATCAAAAAGCAAACCAAATGGATGATGACGTAGATGATGACCATTCACCATGCATGCGTGTGGATGTGACGCGGGGAACAGGAAGCAACTACTTTACGGCAGGTTAATAAGAGACCGGTGCTAACTTGTCTGGAAGCTGGAGGCTGTTCTGCGCTGGGAGGTCTGGGAGAAGGGCCTTAGGGCCTGATAAACAAGACATACCTACAGGGGCAGAGGCAGAAAGCGTGCACAACCATTATCAGCCAGAGGTGACAATCATCCGGGGACCATAGGTCAGCCAGCCAGGTGGTCTGCCCTCCACCTTGTCCATTCAACAGGCTGACGTATCAAAGGTTGGGCCTGGGGCTGTTGTGGCTGGAGCACTGCATGGAGAAAGCACTGCAGCAGCTGGCGGAGTATTTAATCTATCTATTTTAATGAGTACATAAAGTTTAGGACAGTACCAGTGAAAATGTGTAATAGTTGTATTATGAATGACCCTCTGTTAGAGCAATTTGTGTGATATATTTCTTCGAGGAAAATCCCAGAAAGAACTCGTAAGACACATCAGCCAACGGCGTTGTTACAAAGACTTGATCATGTGGAAAATAATTTCCCAGCAATGCCGACAGAAAATGCTCTAACATTTTGTATCAGTGTGTAAATGTTGCGTCACTGTGGCTGCAGCTCTGCTCAGATCTGCCTCATGTCTAACTGAATGATAGCGCCTAATTCCTTGAATCTGAAAACCGCCTTGAAGCATCTCTGTTTAACAGAAGAGGTTTATGTGTTATTGATCCGGATCTGGATTCAGATATGGATCCAGTGGCACACAGTGGTGTCACATAATGAGATTTCATGCATAGGTCTTTACTTTATTTTTATTGGCTTATTATCATCTTTCATAATGATGATAAAAATGTTTCATAAATGCTCTCACATTGTTGGGGATGGAGTAAAATTGATCCAGAATCCAGATTTTGAAACTTGGGGATTCCAGATTTGGATTCTGGATCAAATAAGAACAAATCTCT
The DNA here is from genome assembly GCA_037951165.1 of Lophius americanus. NCBI lineage: Eukaryota > Metazoa > Chordata > Actinopteri > Lophiiformes > Lophiidae > Lophius > Lophius americanus. The sequence goes on from JBBDHG010000037.1 coordinate 4,020,689, forward strand.
TTCCCTTGCCCACGACACAAACTTTCAACTTTAGAGATATCCTGTGGACAAACAAAGTGAAAGGCTTATAGGAAATGACATTCTGCACAGCTATGACGCCAAATGACACATGACAAATGAGTGACTGGTGAGGTAGGTGCATCATCAACAGATGCACGGAATACACCTTCCTTGCCGTCATGGTTACATCACAGGCGATCCTCCCTGCCTGGCTGTAGTTTCACTGAGATGCATGAGTCATGTTTTTTGTTGGTGCCCATTTTCCGTCATGGCAGGGAAATGCAAGTCAGCGGAGGGGGTCAAAGAGCAGGCCCAACAGCGAAAGAGACTTTTCACAGTGGGTGAGGAAGTGGGTCAAAGAAAAAGTAGCAGGTGAAGATGACGCATTGTTGTTGCTCTCTTTCACTGTCTATTTTCACTTAAATCTATCTTTCATGTATCAATGTTTGTATTCATATAACTCTTAAACCTGAGTTAAAGGCACAACAGCAAGACGGAGAGAATTATTAAAAGATAGAGGGCAGAATGACCTGAGCAAAAGCTTCATCTGGGAAAAAGAGGAAGAAGAAATTAAGACAACAAAATGAGGGATCTTTCTCTCTCCACCACCTTCCTATCTGTATTAGATATCAGGTAACATGTTTACTGGCAACTGAGGTTTGTGTACTTAACAACATTAACACCATTTAATGGTTTTATGGATGCTGGTGCACAGTAAATCTAGCTATAAAAAGAAGGAGGACATTTTGATGGCCTCACTCCAATACCTTCCGCCTGGACCAAGCCACACATACTGTGATATGATTTCTTTTTTGCAGTTTGTTCATTTGATTTTGGGGGGGGGGGGGTTTCAACTTTAGTGTTTTTATTACCCATATTATAATGCAGACCTGACACATATCGAAGTGAATGACCTTGTAACTTTGATGTTTTAGTTTGGAACTGTGTGTTATTTGTCACAAGTCTTGTAATAAGCCCATTAGAAACTATTGTAAAATTTATGCTTCGCTAACTCATGCAAACACACACAGACACACACCCACACACACACATAGGTAAGTGATTCAGGTGAAATTTCCCAGGAGCAAAGGTACATTCCAGAGGCTGGTAGCAATATAGATTGGACTTGGATATTATCCAGAGCTGAGTGCATATCCAGGGCAACCTCTTCACACATAAGCTAACAGCTGCACTTAACACAGAACACTAAGAAAGACTCTAAGGGCTTGTTCCCCTGAATATTAAGCAGTGGAGGGAGGCCACGAACAGCAGCCATACGTACAAGGTGCAAATACTCAAACACAGCTGCTCTTTTATAGAGACTATTACAAGCAGACATTTACAGCCCTTCATCTCTCTAACGTGCATAGCGACCTGAAAGAAGTTCTCTGTTGGCCCTCCCTGCACCCCCCCGAGACCCCCTTTCCCTTAAGGAACTATAGGTGTGCAGGTATTCACCACAGGCTCTTTCATATGTCTCCACTGTGTAGTCAAGAGCTCCTCAGGAATCAAAAATGACGCCACATGTGCACATAAATGCACATAGTTGGTGGTACAAGGTATGCAAGGGAGACTTCCAGCTGCAACTCATTATGCATTACAGTGGTATACTTCAGTAGTTAAGGGACCACGGTATCCTCTCCGTGTGATCTCCAGATCTGTCAAACTGTGGTCTGCTCTTGTCCTAACTTTGCCATGACTGTACGCCCTCGTGAAAGCCATTCATAGAAACGAGGAAAACTGGGAATTTTCCCACAGGGAATTCTTTTTTTTTTTGTCTGACTTCAGTTAGACCTGCTAATGATTTTTTCTTACTCGACATGGCAAGTCCAAATACATCTCCTCCTGTTTCCTCTCGGTCCTTTTTGTATACATGATGATCAAGCAGCAATGTTATAAGTGCCATAAGATATTAACTATTGAAACATTGACCATTAGTTGATCATCATTGATCATTAATAGTGAAGGATACTCATTATTACATTAATAAATGAGTCAGCCTACGTCATCAGCATCACTACCTGGTTATAACCCTATCAATGTAAATAAAAACATCAATCACAGGAAAAAAGAGTTTGAAAAAAAAGGTGAAAGGACTTATAATACTCTAACAATATTTTGTATTTTGTGTGAATGCGTTTTTTTCTAAACTCAAGCAAAAAAACTTGGCTTGATTGTGAATCAGAATTTAGAGTTTTAGCCATAACCTATGAATAACTTGAGTGAGATAATTCAGGTGTAAAACGACTGACAAATTAAAATAAAAACAGGGATTGCACAGGAATGTAGTGTGTGATCTTACATTGAGAGTGAATTCCATACATGTTGATGATGATGACATAATCATACTGCTATTATTCGTAGAGAGCACCAGTTACTGCTGCTGCTCAGTCATGTTAATGTGAAAAAGCATACATTATGTAGGCATGTAAGGTATTTGGCCATATTTATGTTGCCTATCATGATTATCTTGTTGTATCAGAACTGTCACCGCTGACCTCTCTAATGTTTAAGTAGTGTCTCACAGTAGGATACAAACCAAACTGAACATTCAAAAAATCTGAAGATATGTCAAATAAAATAGATTTAATTTGCATAGCACCATCACACAGTGAAAAAACAAGCAGGTCTAGACTATACGCTTTAGTCTTTATTCTACAGAGACCCAATAAATCCCCCATGAGCAAGCACTTGGCAACAGTGGAGTCTTGGACTGACCTATGAACCTCAAGCAGGACTAAATATAAATCGGACTAATGGTTAGGAAGCTTTGTCTAAAAAAAGTGCTTCTCGTAAGTTAGATCTCTGTATTGAGTAAAATATGATAGATACAAGATAGATCTCCTCGAGTCGGTTCATATACATCCAATATGGACGAGATGAACAGTTGAGAAACGATGGCCCGAAAACTTTTGGGATAAAGCTCCCCCTAGTGTCGGAAATATACTACAGATCTTTCCATTCAAATCAATCCAGTTCTTCCTCACACTAAGGTCTACATGGGTATAACATTTCTAAATGATCCATGAAATAGTTATATAAATTGTTATTCTGGCAATACGAATGATCTAGAATAAGGGAAGGAGTCCAGGGAAGAAGTCAAGTTAGTAACATGCATCCATGGGAGAGAAGGAGAGAGCGCGAGGAAGAGGCAGAAGCGCAGTGCATCATGGGAAATCTCCTAGCTCTCTAAACCTATAGCAGTGTAGCTAAGAGCTGGCTTAGGCCAGCTTAAATTATAAGCTTTATCAAAAAGGAGGGTTTTAAGCCTACTCTTAAGTGTATAGAAGGTTTACAGATGTGATAATTACTTTGTTAGAAAGTCTTTGGTTCTTAGAATCTTCGGGAAGATTGTGACCCAACGGTACTAAAGACCATGTGAGCAAAAAGATAAATCCTCTAGTGGAGTCCAGACAGTGTTATTGTTGGTGGCGGTGGTGGCTGTTGACTTTGCCTGGACTGGTGAGGTTTGAGATACTGATTGAAGTGAAGTAGTTAGTGAATCTGCAGGGATAGGACAGTGATGGGGAGGAAGAGAGTGTGAATAACAACAAAAGAAGTAGAGGTATAGAGAGACACCAGCAAAGTGTAACTATGAAGGTAAGTCATAAGGCTATTAAACAAAGAACAGATAATATCACAACTGACACCACAGACAATGAAATCAAGATGTGTTAGACGTGTGAATGGGAGGATCTGATGAAATATAAACTATGATCTGAAAGTCCAAAGAAATAGTCTTTCTGACTGAACAGGATCCACCTGCTTCATTGTATTTCTCCTTACGTCATTGTATCGGATTGAGACAGGTCGCTGGGATAGCCTTAGAGAAAAAAGACAGGGAAGATAAAGAAGATCTACTTAAGTAGACTTAAGCAATCTAAAGGTGCTTGAGCACCTCAACTTTTCCACTTCACTTTCCGAAAAGATTTCTTGTGTCAGAATGCCAGAGCTTGGGTCCTGATTTTGAAACTAATATTTGGATGTGCACCAAAAAAGTGAAAAAATAATTGTGTGGGTGAATTTATTTCAGCCTCATCCTTTATTTTCTGCTGGTTCCAATATTTGATCCCGTTATTCCTTCCTACCAAAGCATTACACAGGAGGAATCAAGCAGCAGGCATCAGCTACAGGTATTGAAAGGAAACACCGTCTTTGTGGCTCAAAAATAAAGACACACACACACACCTTCTCGTATGCTCAAACACAGAGAGTAAATGTATCAAGTTACACTGAATATACACACTCCTGCTCCTACAGCCATACATCAGCACTCATACATGTACATTCTTCAATCTCAAAAAATGGACAGACACAGAGACATAAAGCAACTCGGGCACAAGCCCTTGCATGTAGCGCCGTTCCCCCTGTGCCGGCTCCTTTTCCCTGTAAAACACTGCTTCTTTATTCTTTAAGAACAAAAAAACTCTCTCTTTCTAAACAAACACACACTCACACAGAAAACGGGGGACTTCCAGCCACTGAGAAATAGCAGAATAATTGGCGGTGCTCTGTTGTCTATCAAGACCTGACCTTTCCAACATGTGTGTGTCGTGTCGGGAGCAGTGGGAAAAGGCAAGGAGGAAGACAGGGGTCTCCCTGGCTCTGTGGTGGTCTGACCCAACCTCCCCCTCTTTTCTCCTCCTCCACACCTCCCCCTAAAACTCTGGGAACTAACATGACATCCCCATGTTCTGTGGGTTCGAAGGCTAAGAGGGGAGGACATGGCTAACCCAAAGATCTTGGCAGAGGGACATCAAACACAGAGCTTGAAGAGGTGGAAAGCGCAGGGGGAAACAGAACTGCCCTGTTTCGGTTTAGTCCCCAGGGGATGTAAGAAAATTTGAGGACTATGTGTAGAGTCCAGACATTATAGTGGCACGAATTTAAGCTTTCTGATGGTGCCAATGGGAAAATACTGACTAGTATTACCTTACATGAATCTGGGCCTCAAATAAGACGTGAAAAATGAAACATACTCATAATAAACATATGAGAGTGTATAGAATGATGCATTATTGACTAGTGGAACGAAATGACATTGACTGGTTGAGAAAAATCATCCAAAAAAATAGCAAAACACGAATATCAAGATCAGGGAGCCTTATACGAACACATTAAAAATGTAAAAGTAAAATGGATCAATCACAGGCCGATGACTAGTAGTTTCTATCTTGACAGAGAAGCTCAGTTCTCAGAGGAGGAACACAAAGCTGTCCTCAGAAATGTATTAGGAGCCTGTAAGCCCATAATTACGCCAATTGGCATGTCAGAAGGGGGCTTTCACTTTGTTATTTATTCTTTCTTCTCCTCTTGTCTTTCACTAGCCATAGGTTTCCCCGCTAATGGTGCAGGAACCACGGGATGGGGGAACTGGTGGTGGTTGTGATGATGGCGTTGGTGATGTGCGGGCAGGAGGGGGCAGGGTTCTGTATCCGTAGGATTAAGGCAAGATTTCTTTGCTTGACTTGAGCGACATTAGTTGTTCGCAGAAGACATGAAGAGACGGATGCAAGAGGGAGACTGTGGTGAGACGAGCAAAGGCTGTAGTGGTTTCAAGGAAAACCCCTTGGATTAAAAGGAGATTAGGAACGGTTAGAGAGCCCACTTTGATGCACCTGGTTACTACCTGCTTTATTCCGCACCATCGGAACCTGGGCCTGATAAGGGGAGATGTAATTTCAAGGCCCTTAATTATGTCAGATTTTCCTCAACACAACACCATCCCTATAGCAACCACACTTTTCTGATTTACGAAAGTTCTTCACCCCCAGGAGCAAAGCCCTACACCGGTTTATGGGCTGCCGTGTGATGCGTGCATCATGGTAACGATTAACAGTGGTTAATTTGAACCCCCTGCCACAGCAAGCTCCAAGTTAGCTCCTCTGGAACCAGCATTAGAGCTGCTTTTAAAACATAGAATTACAGCAGGTTTATTGTTGTTGTGATTATTGGAGGTCATAAAAGCAGTACCAGTCCCAGCATTGAAGTATTTACGAATATAAGCAAGGGAGAAAGAGAAGGGAAAAAAAAGATAGAAGACCCAGTGGAATAAGCAGGTCTTGCTAATCCTTTTTAATTGGCAGGCTTCTGTTTTTTTGATAGTCAAGGGTAGAAAATAACAGGGAAAGAGGCTGAAAGAGCGATCCCCATACGGATTCAATGTCAAATAATGTTTGTCAATATTACAGTCCAACAATGAATTGCATATTTGGGCACAGACTGTTTGCAAGAACGTGGGCAGGCAAATACGCATACACAGGAAGTTCTGGTCGGAATCAAATCAGAAGAACAACTTTTGATGGTCCACATCCTTTGATGCTGGCTCACACGGTCATCATGGTGCACAAAGCAGAGCCATAACACCTCCACCAGCTCCTCTCAAGGACTCAAGTTAAAGTGTCAAAATCCAAAGGCAGAGGAATATCACAACAAAGTGATTACCAACAGGAAGTGGATCCATTATAGGCTTTAAGATAGCAGAGAGAACTCTCTGGTTACAGCACTCACTTAAATCCACACATTCCTGCTGGGTTTAGGGATAGCCCGGTCACCCCTGAGGACTCTGCTGCCCAGCCGTTGCTTCAGCCCAGGGGCATTGCTTAGGGTACAGCTGGGATGTTGAAGGGATTCGGTGGTCCTGGAGGGTTAGGGATATCTGGGGTGGCCTAATAATCAGGAGACAGTTGACAGGTCCTTCCTTGTGACTTCACACCTCTGATCTGGGGGATGAGATGAATCCTCCAGGATGTGAGTGTGGACGCATGTCTAATAGTCCCGAACAGCATGTCCATTCCTGGGGAGGTTGCCAGAAACCCCTCTATGTAATGAAGAATGTTAATACACAGAGTCCAGTTTGGACCATCATATCTCCAAAGCTGACAGATTAATTAGAAGTGAGATGTTTCAATTACACAAATCCTAGTAGTCAGGACCAACTCATCTATCTAGAGTGTTTCAAAGCCAAATATCTATTTAACATTATTTGAGTGGGTTCAACATGGATTTTTCACCCACTTCCTTTTACTTCCTAAATTAGTTGAAACAAAGCTTTCATGATCTACAACCAAAACCCCAACGACTCCTCAGAGAGAAGGAGGAACTGAAAAATGGAGACAATTGCTGAACTGCCTCCCTTGGGACTTAAGTCAGAGTCAAAGTGAAATGATGGATGTGCTGCGTTGGAATCAATGTGGGCAGGAGATTGCAGAGTCATGTGCATGATGGGAACATCTCACTCAGAAAAATGCTACTGACATATTTTTTCCTTGCACATGCAGACCGTTCCAGACTTTTGTTTGTTGTTTCTACACGTAGTGTGGAGGCCAGTCACCAGGGCTCCGTTGCCTGGGAATTGCTTTGAAACTGAGGCCAAAAGTGCGACGAGTCAGGGAGGCCTGATCCCAGTGTTGGTAAATGTATACATATGAATTATTTACTCGTCATACAGCAGGAAATGAGCAATAATAACAAGCTTGGGAATGAAAAGCATAAAAACAAACAGATGGTATGTCATCCCCCCTCGTTCATTTTCACATTCGCTTATTCACCTTTCTTTCTCAGAAGCAGTCTAGGACAAAAGTTAAAGGACATAGGCAGACAGAGGACAACATTTCAAGATAGAAAATTTGAATTACATAGAGTTTGCCTTGTTACAAGGAATCTGTTGATTTTACAAGCCCAGTCTGTTTCAGTGGTGGCAGGTACTACCGTGAAGACAGTTCTGAAGAACCTTTTGGGGCCTCAGAGGTAGGTGCATTAAAATATGATAACTTTCATAAAGGGATGTCATTGCAAGTTAGAAAGTGGGAAAGATCTGCGGTTGTAGAAGAAATTGAGCTGTCCACGCAGCTGTTGTCTCATCTTGGCTTGAGGATACAATCGCTTATGGATGCACGACACAACTGATTTTCGCACTGAACTATCTTTGGTCAAGGTGCATTATTGGTAATGTAAGCACAAAGTTTTGTGGAAAGGATGAAAAACAAGCTTTGAGGAGCTTTGACAAGATCTTTGGTTCCGCAGCCAAACTTTTGATCCTTTCTGGCAACCATTTGTTGAAATCTGACTATGTTCTCTGGGTGCAAAGCTAGTTTGAAACTCTTTGGAAACCTTTTTTTTCTGCTCTAAATGAACAGCAAGTTAAGCGGTTATCACTATGTGAACGATACTGCTGTTCAACTGAGCTGGACCTTGTGATGATCTCCTGACCCAATTTTTGACTCTCTCCGCCTGACCTCAACTCGACACCCCCTCTCATCCCTCACCTTTCAATCCCATCAGCCTCTCTATTGCTCAATCACCTGTGACCATGCCAGGGTAATGGCCTTTGACCTGAGAAGGTCACGTTAGTGCTGAGCAGCAGAGGAGGAGACCAGGCAGAAATGAGATGGGCCGAGAGCTTCGGCCCAGCTTGGCTGAAGACTAGAGTCAGGTCGACAAACCAAATAGATCTAACAAGAAAAGAGCTGCTTATCAAAGGCTCTGGTCATTAACGCAGGCGGTTGGGGGTTGATTTTTTTTTCTTCTAATGTGTGCGGATCATGGGGCATGGAGAAGGCAGGGAGAATGTGTTGGCAGGCATTTTAATTAGCCAGGATCACCCTAGACAAGGGGATGGAGGGAAACAGAGATGGCAGCTATGGGAACACAGGAGAGGAGGACAGGAAACAAAAGGGAGAGAAACGGCAAGAAGTGGGGGTTTGCCCAAGGGCTACATTTAGTGTGCCAGATCTAAATATACAGCACCAAATAAAACATCTTCTCATGAGACCATGGGTGGCTGTGTCTGGTTATAGGATGTTACAAATACACATGTAGACCCACACATACCAAATCACTTCCAGCCATCTAATCTTGTAAATTTTTGGCAATTGTTCTATTAAAAAAAAGAAGCAATTTTTGAAGCAGCCAACCCATGAATGAGGGGTAAGGGGGCATTCCCATGCTGGGATAAATTCTTTTTAAATTATCTTTATCGCTCCAAGTGATCTTCATGCTACTACTATTACTACATTTAAAAACTGCATTCACTTTCTATGCTCTTTCCTATGCTCTTTCCTGCATGTTCAGCACTTTCTCCACCTCCCACGTTATCTGTTTCTTCCGATTCTGGCGCCTTGTTTGGACTACAAGAACCACAGGAGTCTTACACCACGCACACTGCATCGTGGGAATAGATGGGAGTTGTAGTAGAGCCACGCTGCAGCAGCAAAGAGGGGATGGAGGGAGCTGAGGGGATCCCTCCTCCTGCTGCTTTTTATTTCTCATTAACCTCTTCTTTTTTCAGTGAGAGGCACAGTGATAAAACATTTAGTAACTGATCAAACGGGTACTCATATAGCACAGCAGGTCTGAATCATTTCATTATTTACAAGTGATAAATAATGTGAAAGAACGTCTTTAGATGCTAAGACTCTTCAGGTAGATTGTGATCGAAAGATTTCTACCCTAAGAAGTGGCCAAATATGTATACCTTTGGAGCCCAGACCCTGGTGGTGGTGGCTCATTGATCTGATGGGGCAGATAAATGATGAAGTTGATGAACCATGGGAAGATTGGGTCATGATGAGGAGGTTGAATATATAATAATATCAGAAGGAAGGACAAAAGCCAGCACCAGGACCAGTATCTGCTCCGTTATTTGAGGAGGAACAGGAGGAGCACTGACAAAGCCCTGCAAAATCACCTCCAGCAGCTACTGGTGTGATGTTTCTGACCAAACTGTCAGAAACAAACTCCATTAAGGGGGCAGTAGGGCTCAACATCCTCTACTGGGACCTGTGCTCACAGACCATGCAGCTCAATAGTTGTTCACCGCAGAACATTAGAATTGGCAGGTTCTCCATTGATGCCCCGTTCTCCTCACAGATGAAAGCAGGTTCACACTTGTCCTGTGACAGACGTTACAGAGCCTGAAGTCGCCGTGGTAAATGTTATGTACTGAAACATCAGCATCCAGCAGGACCGATATGAGGGTGGGTCAATGATAATCACAATAATAATAATAATAATACATTTAATTTATAACGCACTTTACATTTGGATCAAATCTCAAAGTGCTACAAAGTGAAAGAAGATAAAAGCATCAATAAAAAGTAAAATAATAACTATATAAAAACATGACCAAAAAGCAGCAACATACTGAAGTTTTTGAAGACTTTTATCATGGATCCCGATGAGAAGTGCGTTACAGTAATCCAGTCTGGAGGAGACGAACGCGTGGACCAGCTTTTCAGCATCACTTAAGGTGAGTGAAGAACGGAGTTTCGAAATATTTCTAAGATGGTGAAAGGACATCTTGCAGATGTGTTTGATGTGGGATTCAAAAGTGAGTTGAGGGTCGAATCTTACACCGAGGTTGGTGACTGATGAAGAGAGGGGAATGTCGTGACCAGAGAAGGTAATACTGGTTATGGAGGAAGACTGGGTCTGATGTGGGGTGCCAATTAAAATAGCTTCGGTTTTGGAGCTGTTCAACTGGAGAAATTTGTTTTTCATCCACACCTTTATCTCCTCAAGACAAACACGGAGAGTTGACAGGGGAGATGATGATGACGATGAGGATGGAGAAGCTGCGGAGGAACATGTGTCAGTTTTTATGTACATTTGTACGCTGATGTACATTTGCGTGTCATCAGCGTAGCAATAGAATGAGATTCCATATCGACTGATGACACAGCATCAAGGGGGAGCATGTACAGTATGAAGAGAATTCAGATGTTCTCAGGAGTCCCTTTGGCACGTGAAGGTAAAACACACTACTGAGACACATTATAAATTGTTGTAATGATCTTCACTCGAGTTGGATCAGAACCTCTGATTTCAGTTTTTCTCTTTGATATTAGGAGTGATTTAGAACCCATTCCTAAGTGGGTTAATGGTTTTCGTATCCATTTACAGGGTTTACATCATCTTGTTTTAAACATACAACAGCATGTATATGAAAAAAAGATTTTCAACTTTAATATTTCTTCACTTAATTTGTTTGAGCAGTGTATTTAAAGAGACAGCAGCAAAGCCTCTGGCTATTGGATAGTTTTTGACTTGTTGATGACTTAAGATGTTCAGCTGACCATGACAGTGGGAAATTAAGACTTAGCATGTGTGAGAGGTGTGATAGACAGGGTTGTATCACACCTCTCACACTACAGTACAGCTGTGCAGAGGAATAGTGTTGCTGACTGAGTTAACAAGCTGTCTGAAAATGAACTTGTAACACAATCAGGAAAGAGTTACACCTAACAATGTGTCACCTTCAAGGCTTTCCAGTAATTAATACTACTGCATGTGAATCCAGTAATACAAAGTGGTTTGACTGGTCTCGTTAAAAGATCCGCAATATTTTACATTCAACACTGGATGTTGTAACATTTTTTAATGTTTTTATAATTACCTGCTGCTGAATATTACTGTTGATGCCTGAGATTCATCATACTTCCTTCAGTATGACTGACCCGCTGTTAGCTTAGCTGGAGAGATGTTCTGGTCTGAGTGTTACAGGCAGAGTGGGGCCGCAGGAGCTGTATTATGGATTATGAATGCATAAAGGACCAAAACACACAAGTGAGTGACCTAAATTAAAGGTTGGTGCAAGAAAGTGTGTGTGTGTGCTCGCAATCTAGTACTGGCACGGTGCCATGGTATCAAGGACTCATCTTACTGCACATGCAACAGTGCCAAGTTTTGTCCTCAACTGGCCCACCCAGGATTGCCCAGTAATGGCCCTGCCTAATCAGGTGCTCAGGGCACACAAACACACATACAAACACACACACACTCTCACAAACATGAAAACCCAGGTCAAATCAGGTTGAGTTTTCAATCTGGTGTTACCTACAAGTCTTTCTTTGGAAGAGACACACATGATGGTTGTTTGACAAAATGAACATAAATTCAACTTACAAGGTTCCATTGACATTACAACCCTGCATGGGTCTGGTTACTTCCTCCAGCCCCCCAATTGAACTCTACAAATTAAATGTGAAGTTATGTCTACAAAACAGTGTTTTTTGTAAAACGTTATTCCCCTTAGTGAGTAAATTCTGAACTATTGGACTAAAATGTGATTTATACAAGATACATATACTCCTGTGGATTAATGTGCAACAAAGGCCGAAAACATTTGGAGATAACCCCAGTGTCAGATATATACAAGTGACCTATCAATCCCGTTCTTCCTTGTCCAAAGGTTTACGGGATATTAAAATTGAAAATGAGTCATGAAATAGTGTTTGAGTTATTGCATTAACAGGAAGGATCTGCACTGGCGGCGGATGTGGACAGAGCAACTTTTCGGGGGTATAATAATCCAATCTTTCATTTTAAAAGTAGTGCTTGTTTTGTCCAACCATTGCAATTTGAGAGTCCACCCAAGCTAAGACCATCCATTCCCAAGAGATTTAGATTGAGTCCTGCGGGATCGCAATCCTAGTGCAGTCTTCTGTCTGAAACTTTCAGTTATATGACATCATATAATATTTTTTTATTTTAGTGAATCTTGCCTCATCCCTCAACTATTTCTCAAGTTGTGTGTTTGGGATTATGTGCCAATTAAACATGGCACACATAACTAGTAACAAAAAAGGTTATTGTGATGTGCAAACAACTGAAGAGGGACAATGTACCACTAAACACGGTCGAAAGGAGGTAATTGTCAAATGGGAGCACTCTTGTTTCTTAAGGGTTAATTGGCATGAAAAGAGTTTTCATGCAGGACCTCAATCCTCAAGGACTTGGAGATGGAAGAACAATATAGAGTGGAGGAGTTATAAACCTCAATGTTGTGCTGTCTGTTGTAGTTGTTGTGTTATTCTGTGTGCATGTGTGGGAAGGTGCAACTAAACTCAATGTTGGCATGTTGGGAGCACATTCTTCAGTTGATTTAGTGGGCATTAAGATGAAGAGGCATGTGTGAAAGCCATTTAGGCTTTGCTCCACTGCATTGTAAATGTTTTTGGGAGGAGCATTCTGACAGCTCAGAGTGACAGATGACACTTGGCTTAAATTGAGAGGGGACGGAGAGCTGAGTAGAGTAGAGGCCCAAACGAAGAGGAAGGAGGAGGGATAGTGTAAAGAGTGATTGAAGAGGACAGTCTGTCCTTTAGAGAAATTAATGGGAGATTCATAGAGATAAAACGTCTGGGGGAGGTAGGGAGCGGGCATGAGATGAGATAGAGGGGAAGAGAGAAGTCAGGAGAGGGTGCCAGAAGTTGGGATAAACGAAGGGGAAAAATGTGAAAATGAGTCTAATTCTCACACACAGGGAGGGTCTGATGGAGAAAATCACCTTTCCAGTCAGGAGGATTTCAGAAGCTTATCTTTATTTAGTCAAGATAATTGAGAGAGACATAGAGCTAGAAAGAGAGAAACAGAGAGAGAGAGAGAGAGAGAGAGAGAGAGAGAGAATATAGAAACCTTATTTTTAAGGTCCCATTTCATACAACATCAGTTACTGAGTCAGTTTTTGAACTTTGACAGATTACAGTAGAACAAATAAAAGCAAAACAAGTATATATATGAACTTCCTTCTCTTGTATATTTATTTATTAACATAGAAGTCATGTCTTAAAAAGAGCTAAAGCAAACCTCTGTATTGAACAGTACAAACTCTTAAAAGATGCAAAAGCTTCCATCCAGCGATTTAACTTGGGACACAATCAGGTTTAAAAAGCGTCACGTAAGGCTTGTGTGTGTCCGTGTGTGTTGAAGATTCCCATAGTCCTGAGACAATCCAAGTATATATAGTAGGAGGGTTGTGTGTTTCAGGTCAGTGTGTTTCAGACTCAGGGAGGATGCGATAACTGAACACCTGTAACTCTGAAGGATTCGGGGGAAAACCTAAGGATTAGGAGAGCATCCGATGAGGTTGACATGCATATGTGCCGACTGGACTGATAACACTACTGCGCCTATGGGAGACTACAAATCACGGATCAGACTCAATCGCTTCAGGGAATATTGGTATAAAGAGGATTTGTTTCTTTCTTGAAGAAAAAAAAAGTACTGGTTCTTTTATTTGACTAGAACACACCACATAAAATAAGAACTCAATATATTACTGCCAAAATCAATCTCCTAGCTGACAGTAGCATAAAAGCACATAAAAAAGGAAAGCATTCAAATGAATGAAGCATTCAAAACTTTATTTCTCTTCCAAACTCTAAATCTGTCTGTGAAACAGCGGTGTGCGTGTTGTGCATGTCTAATCAAAGCTAGAAATGACACCACCCTGAAGATACAAAGAGGAAAACCGCATCCAGCGAGCAAAGGAATGCGCACTCGCTTCCTCTCGTTGTCTTTAAACATGACTTTATTTCCTTCTTGTTTCCTGAATTCATCTGTACCCTATGAGACTTCATGAAAGTGCTAACAAGTGTTGTCTGTCTACAAGCATGCATCATATACAGCTGACACTCATTTACAGTTGGATGATATGGCGGTCCTCGATCGGATTTCTACACTCCTTCATATGGGCATCAAGCTACGTGACAGGTCAAGTTTAGGAAAAAGAAAAGTCAGGAAATGTGTTCCCTGTCATTGTGGATGGAAAACCCGTGTCCTTTACCCAACATTCTCACCTCTCTCGCCACAGACTAAAATAGTGATGGGGGGGGGGGGGGGGCTGATGCTGCTGCCCACCCCTGCTGGTGGGGCCCAGAGGGGCTGAACTGTTACACAGTGAGGGAGATGAAGCTGTTGTATCTCTGGATGTTCCTCTTGAGGATCTCTGAGCATGGACCCAGCACACGCTCAAAGCGAGGCCGGTCCAGTTTTACACACTTGAGTGGCCCGCGAGCAACCACGGTGGCTGCCCTGGGACGGTTTAACAGCAAGGCGATTTCACCTGAGGGAGGGAAAAGAGGAGGAAGATGGGACAATCAGCTTAGCTGCCATTAAGTATTCCATATCTGCTTTGTCTTGAAAATCTGTATAAAAAGCATTTGAAATAAACTTCAGAAGGAGTGACAGCTCATTCGTGAATAAATAATTCTGTTTCATTCTAATTCTAACTGATTGTTTTTAGGTGCATAGTGATTTTCTCTTTCTTGTTCCTCCATCTTGGGGATCAGTTTTTGGGACACGGCTGGTGAGCCTGTATTTTCCGCTTTTGGAGCTGTTTCTGAGACTACAAAGAACGTGCGGTCTCCAGCCAATTACAGGGCTCAGGGTTTGAGGGCAGGTTCCATAAAAATCATACCACCAGGTGTCATAGGGTAAGCAGGCACCCAAGAAAAAGCCAGGAATTGAGGTAAAGCAGTCAAACTGCAGAGAATATTAAAGTTTTCAGTCGACAATACTAAGATTAGTTGAGTGCTTCCTCGCTGGGAGCGCAGCATTTGCTGATGAGGGAATATCTGACAAACTGACTAAAGTACTGAATGACAACGAGAAAATTACGAACTATGCGAAGGCCATCAAGGCAAAAATGATTTTGCACAGTGTTTGAGGTCAAAGTTGATATGAAACGTTTGTCATTAGTCACCCTTTTCATTTCTCTGACAAGCATCCTCTGCCTGCAGAGACTCACGAGGAAGGTATATTTAGGGTATATTTTTACTCGCCTGAATAAACAGAACCTCAGACTGCAGGGCTGCTCAGCTACGATATTCAATATGTGGCACAAAACCAAGGCCATGATTAAAAAGCCTAAACTCTGCTCTGACCGTTTCAATAAGAACAACAGTCAAGTGTTCACGGCGATCCATGTCTCGTGTGACAATCACCATGAAAAACACAACAGAGAAAACTGGATTGTTTATCCCTCTCCTCTCGCCAAGTCATGTGACCTATCTCCTTCAGAGTGAGAGAACCTCATTGAGATATCAACAAAATATCTCAAGCCACGAAAAGTTCAAGAGTCCAATCTTCAAATGCTTCCAGGTTGCTGGATTGCTTTGGGTGCAGAGCATCTGAACTGGCAAATGGATTTGATTGATCTTACGATGTGTTACTGGGGTCTCAGGCCTCAGGAGCATAAGGTTAGTTGTTAGGGAGCAGACTATGTGTATAAAACTATGCCAGACTAAAAATGTTTCCAAAAGAATCCAACATTGCATCCCTATGTGACAGCATTCAGGCACATCCCTCTCATTAATCTGTGGTGAGGTCAGGCATCATATGACCTGTGGCCCATCTTCAGCTGCTCGTCATTGTGTATGAAAGCCTAAAGTAGCTAGTTTCCTTTTATTTATTTTTTTATGGCCTGATGTCCTACTTTTATCTTCATTGTCTTTGCACATACAATTGGACTGTGAGAAATGTATTTTCAAATATGTTGTAGTTATGGCACATATTCTGCAACTGACCATAAAGTTGACTCTGACTTCTTGACTTTGATGTTTATTTTTTGTTTATGCTGCAAAATATGGAGATGTCCGTGGGGCTGGGGTAAATTAGGAGGATGAAGACTCTCTCATGGGCTCCATTACTGTTAAAAGCATGAGAACCATTGCTTTAGTAGACACAGTACATGACGGCATGCCAAACCTCTTCAAAAAACACAACCTAGTTTCTTTTTCTATTATCATTTTTTAACAAAAGTATAATTGATGTGCCAATGATGATTTTTATTATTTTATAGATAGTCCTATATTGATGGTGTGTTTTCTGTTTTGGAAAGGGCCTATCATTACTGTGTTAGAGCTTTTACAGTTACTAAAACAGTTTTGAGATTCACAGATAACCATAGCTCTGAAGAAATTTTGTATTCTGTTAAGACACAATTCCCATGTGTTAAAAAAACAAAAAGTATTTAATTTTCTGATGAAAAGAGATACTCATTTAAGATTTTCAACTTCAAGTTTGAGTTCAGCAGGCATGAAAGAGGACTTTTCTATAATGAGGTTTTAAAGGAGTTCTTAAATATGTCTCATTTATGTGGTTTGTGGCGTTTTTTATTGATGTATTTTTATGACGTATAATGTTGCTCTTTCTGCTCTTTCTAGAAAGAGCAACATTAAGAAAGTACGTTTTTAAAGCATGCCACATCAAACAGGTACATTTTGGGTAAAGGCCTCTTCAGAACAAAATACCATCCATCAGTTGCTCCTCTCCACTTTGTGGAGCAAATACAGTGTCACCAATGTCCCTGAACGGACACTCTGTTAAGCTCTCTGCCAGTCAGGCAGGATTGACCTGTAACCACATAAATAACTCATCCTTGTGTTTATTGTCTTTGTGATTTTTTTTCTACTATAAACCTACCCTCACAATGTGTTTAGGGTTTGGGTTGTGGCCTTGATGAAGGAGACAAGTTGTTCTAGCAATAAATCTGATCTCTTTACTGTAAGTATACTACAGTTCTGACCTTTTAAAGTTGTTTCTCTTTCTCCGTGCACCTTTGAAGTAGGTCAGCTTGTGCCAGAAACCTTGCTCAGCAATGGCTACGTAACAAGTCAGAGTTTCTATTTTTGTGTTTCTCCTTGGAAGATTTATGTTGCAAATGCTGAATGATAGACCTAATCTGAATCCAATAAAAGTTTAACCAATAGCTTTATGCATGTGGTGCCAAACTGGGAAGGAAAAAAGGCCTCCTTAGCCAGAAACCACTCACCAAAGTAGTCCGAAGGTCCAAGGCGTCCAACCTCCACATACTCCTCATTGTCAGACCTGCGCTGCAGAACAGATGCAATTCCCTGGAGACAGGGATAAAAAGGAGAGGGGGCGGAAAGAGGGAACGATGGAGACAAGAG
This sequence comes from Lophius americanus, assembly GCA_037951165.1. Taxonomy (NCBI): domain Eukaryota; kingdom Metazoa; phylum Chordata; class Actinopteri; order Lophiiformes; family Lophiidae; genus Lophius; species Lophius americanus. The sequence goes on from JBBDHG010000037.1 coordinate 4,038,382, forward strand.
AAAGAGCAGGATGACAGGGAGAGAAAGAAAAGGAGGCGGGGTGTTGGTGAAGAAGGGAAAGGGAGAGAAAGGGAGGAGTTATTTAGCGAGCGGCTGAAAACCATCGGGAAGATTAAGCTGAGTAGAAATTCCTTTGCTTCATAAGAACACAGGTGCACAGGATTCAGCCCTCGTCTCTGTGGGGCGGACACCTGTTCAGTGGGACACGTAAGGACAGGAACTAAAAAACAACCCATAAAACACTCAGATTATCCATTTGGGTATGTGGTACGACTTCTGCTTTATTTCCACAAGAGAGCAATTAATAAAATCATCTAAGCCCGTCAGAAGCGGAACTAATTTCAGTGTCTCCATCCCATAATCCCCTTTATTAGCGTTCACTCAAAAAATGGAAACAACTGTAGCATCAGAGACGTTGGCTCCAATATAGTGTCCAAGAATGATCCCAAAAGCATAAACAAACTTTCATGTACAACCCACATTAGCGAAGCACAGCCAGACAACAAGGAACTGGCACAGAAACGTAGAAAATTCCACACAGGCGGTGAGAAACACAACAGCTGATGCTGCTGGAAAGAGACTGTACCCAAAAGTGTGTTTGTGTGGGTGTGTGAGCCATCAGAAAATTATAAAGGAGGAAATCCGATTTCCATTCACCACCCAACAGATAATGCCAGCTCTATGCTGTGCGTTGCAGCTGTTGACTAACTGTGTGAGTTTGAATTGTCATCTTCAAATAGAAACCACTAAATTACTCAAAAGCTTGGCAATTTCGGTGTAATGAAACATAAATTTGGAATGCACACATTTATACACAGGTTGGATGTGTGCATTCATTTCTCAACATGTACATGCTTCCAGCTTTACTTTACTTGGTAGCAAAAACAAAAAAAGGAACGCTCTTGGATCAATAGTCCAGGCTCTTCCTGGTCTGTGTCTGTGAAAAAGACTTGACTTAAACTCTCACTGTCTCTAATCCGTCTTTTTCCTCTCTGCTCATTCTGCTAACCAAGCTATTAAAACTGAATATTAATACAATGAGCTCAACGAGAACCCCAATAGTGCCAGCCCTTCAATGAATACTTACGTATTTGTGACTTTATTCTGATTAAAGGTATACACATGTGACTTAGCAGAGTGAGGGGGCAGAACCGTGGGAGAAAAGACCTCCAAGTATTACTTCACCCAGGTTTTTTGATATTCCATGACCATGAGCGATACAGTAATAAGCTGTAATAAGCTGCCAAGTGTGGCTCCTGTCAGCACCTAAAGAGAAGGCAGTGATGCTATAGCTGGTAATCGGTGAAGATTGACATGCACACATTGTGTCAATCTGCAGGTGCAGAATTTCTGAATTACTCCAAAAATTTGCTGAGGGTAGAAGGCACCCAAACCTTTTTCTTGAGCGAGCAACTTCTGAACCACTGTATACATTATAATTGTTGCTGTGACTTCAAATCTTAACCTGTGGGAGGGTTGATCTGTGGGTAAAATCTCTATCGTAGGGCTAAGTTTTATAATGAAAATGATTTTTTTGCATAGTGTTAGAGTTATTTATCGGTCAGTGGGTGGTTTTATCACAAATAACCATCACTTCTCTATAAAAATGTATCCAATTGATCCTGCTGCCAGCGCCCATCCATCAGTCCAACCATTGATCCATCAGTCCGACCATCAATCTATCCATTTTCGTTCACTTATCTGGGTTTGGGTCATGGTTGCAGCAGGCTAAGAAGGGCTAAGAAGGGCATTCCAGACGTCAAGACTTCAAGTTGCAGTCTGGACTCTGAAGGGTAGAGGACGCTGGTGCTGGCTGTTTGCCACTTTTCGGTCAGAGTTCTACAGTCTGCAATACTATAAACAGACAAGTATACCTTTATTGTTGGTCATCGACAAACCTTTTGGATTCATATCTGTATTTGTATTTGTTATTCTGTATTTTTCGGAATTCGAGCGAGTCTGGTGACGGTCCGCCTACCTGTTGCTGCAGGTGTACCATCACCCGGAGACTTCTGTATCTGTTTGTTTCATTCTTTTATGTCCATTTCTGTTTGTTCATCGTTAATGTCAGTTTCTGTTTGTTCATCGTTGATGTCAGTTTGTGTATCCGTCTTGTTCATCACTGCCCTCGTGACACTTTCACCAAAAACCGCTGTTGATCACTTTCTGTGTTTGATAGCTTTTTTCTCGGCATTATTTCCATAGAAATAACGGCTACTTACGTCCTCCTTGTGTAACGGGCTAGTCTCCACGACTGGCATGATGATGAATTATTCCGTCACCCAACTGATGAAATTCAACAACTACAACACTCCGTTGTGTATATCGGTTATTAAACAACTTGGACTCCTTCGCCGGCCCCGTTACATTCACAGAAGTTGCCGTTCTAAGTTTGTTTACTCCCGCTCCCGCTCAGATAACTCCATTCCGTCCTTTTGCTCTGACGTGCGCACTATAGCGTCTCAGACGCGTCATCAGAATGCTGCAGCTTTTCCCATTAGTGTCAATGGACTTTCCTTGTTAAAATCATCCACTGTGCGGGTTAGAAAACGTGGAGTGGATTTCAGTCTTCTTCGGCCAATACAGAGAGTCACTGCTCCAGCTAGTCTTAAAATTTAACTCTTTAATACACAATCTCTCACACACAAATCAGGACTCATACATGACCACATCCTGGAGAAATGTCTGGACGTGATGTGCCTTGAAGAAACCTGGCAACAACCAGATGTTTTTTCTGTCCTGAATGAAACCTGTCCCGCTGGCTACTGTTAGCTCCATAAAGTCCACAGCACTGGTTGTGTTGATGGTCTGTCTGTCATCTACCACAGTGATTTGGACTTGTCTCCACTGCCCTTGCCTGAGATTTCTTCTTTTGAATGCTTGGCATTTAATTGTAAACCCCCTTTCTCCATGACCACACTTCTAATCTACCGACCACCCAAACCAAACCCGGCCGTCATCTCTGAGATGTACAACCTTTTTTCGACATTTTGCACAACCTCTGCCAATATTATAGTAATTGGAGATATGAACATTCATCTAAACTCCCCTGCATGTTGTTTGTATTACGGAATTCTCCAATTACTGGATTGTTTTAAACTCAGGCAACTTGTCGTTGTCATCACTGACTCTGCTCCTCTCAGCAATTTTATTGTCTACGATCAGGGTGTGTCCGACCGATAGGCCGTCTCCATGGAATTGTCGCTTGTGTCCCTCTGTGTGTTTCAGGAATTTGAAAAACATCAACCCAGAAACCATGAGAGTCGACCTCCAGCATCTTCTTTCTGCCAACTTTGTATCAGCCAATGACTCAGTAGATTTCTATAATAAATCCCTGAGTAGCATCCTGGATTGTCACGCCCCTGTAAAAACTAGAACAGTCACCTTCTCCCGCTCAGCCCCCTGGTTCACCAGCGAGCTACGGAAAATGAAGGCAGCTGGGCGTGTCCTTGAGCAGCGTTACAAGGCTTCAGGTCTCACTGTCCACAAGCACAGAAACAGCTCTGCTTAGAGTAACAAATGACCTACGGATGGCAGCAGATGCTGGTTCACCTTCCCTCCTGATTCTCCTTGATTTGTCTGCTGCCTTCGACACAGTTGACCATGGAATACTCCTACACCAACTACATCACACCACTGGACTCACTGCCACCGCCCTAAATTGGTTTCAATCCTACCTCACTGACAGAACAGAATGCGTTTGCCTTGGAAGTTCAAGGTCCCGGACAAACATCGTCACCTGTGGGGTCCCCCAGGGATCAGTCCTTGGCCCCATTCTCTTCATACTATACATGCTCCCCCTTGGCCGTGTCATCAGTCGATATGGACTCTCATTCCATTGTTACGCTGATGACACGCAAATCTACATAAAAACTGACACATGTTCCTCCGCAGCCTCTCCATCCTCATCGTCATCATCATCTCCCCTGTCAACTCTCCGCACTTGTCTGGAGGAGATAAAGGTGTGGATGAAAAACAACTTTCTCCAGTTGAACAGCTCCAAAACCGAAGCTATTTTAATTGGCACCCCACATCAGAACCAGTCTTCCTCCATAACCAGTATTACCTTCTCTGGTCACGACATTCCCCTCTCTTCATCAGTCACCAACCTCGGTGTAAGATTTGACCCTCAACTCACTTTTGAATCCCACATCAAACACATCTGCAAGATCTCCTTTCACCATCTCCGGAATATTTCCAAACTCCGTTCGTCACTCACCTTGAGTGATGCTTAAAAGCTGGTCCACGCGTTCGTCTCCTCCCGACTGGATTACTGTAACGCACTTCTCATCAGGATCCCTGATAAAAGTCTTCAAAGACTACAATATGTTCAAAACAGTGCTGCAAGGATCCTGATGAGAGTGCGTGAACACAAACCCATCACCCCTGTTCTTCATTCCCTTCATTGGCTTCCAATATCCAAAAGGATTGATTATAAGATCTCTGTCCTCACTCACCAGTGCATCCATGGTAACGCACCCCCCTACCTGAAAAAACTACTCGCCCCACTGACCTCAACACGATCCCTCCGTTCTACCCACTCATACCGCCTCCTCCTCCCCCGGACTAAGTTCAGCACCATGGGTGATCACACCTTCTCTTCTGCTGCCCCTCGTCTGTGGAATGCCCTCCCTGACCATCTGAGGGCTCCACAGACGACTGACACATTTAAAAAAGGACTTAAAACTTTCCTTTTTAGCAGAACCTATAACCTTAATTAACATTGCTGCTTTTTGGTCATATTTTTATGTAATTATTATTATATTTTTTATTGATGCTTTTATCTGCTTTTACCTTGTAGCACTTTGAGATTTGATCCAAATGTAAAGTGCTTTATAAATTAAATGTATTATTATATTATTATTATTGTCCCTCTCAGATGCCCGAACCACCTCAACTGGCTCCTTTCGACGTGAAGCAGCAGAGCCTCCACTCCGAGCTCCCACCAGATGTCTGAGCCAGCCCATGTAGCTAAAACATCACCAAGAACATTTATCGGAGTGGCCCTGAGCATGAGGCTGAGGGCTGGAGGCCTGCAGGTAACTTCTTGTGTCTGAAACTCTGGGTTCTAATGCTGCACCAGACTGCTAACAAACTGCTTATTAGCAAGCAGCACTTGCAGAGTAAAGGCTAGTAATTCACAGTTTGCTTTTGTGGTTGATTTAAATGCTGCTGTGCCGACCAGTGAGGCTTTTCATTGCATAAAGTATGGAATTTAAGCCACAATGTGAACACAGCATGAAGAGGATTACTAAACTGTGGCGAGTACAGTCTACATCACATGGATAAAGGGGAAACAAAGAGTGTTTATCCCCATCAAACAAATTCAAAGACATGGGATGTATTAGACTTGATCTCTATCTCTGTCATTCTAAATTATAATCTTCTTCGGGCATCTTGAAGGCAAGGGTTAAAAGGGTTTTTGCGACCTCACCAGTTTGCATCCTCTGTTACATGTTATACTTCATCTCTGTCTGCCCTCATTACCTGTTATCACCCTGCTATCAGCTACCTAACAAGGTAAGGCATTTATGTTTTATTAGTCCATTCAAATTTAAATAAAATATCCAGGAAATTGGAGAAGGAAACATTAAATAAATATTCTCTTCCTTCCATTATCATCACATAAATATAAGGAGATGAAAGTGATAAAGACATTTTACAATTGAAAGATATGACATTTCCTCTGCTTCTATTTTTTGCTTCTCCTCTGAAGCTGAAGCTTGTCTGATTTAGAAGTCACATTCTTCATTTGTCAGTCATAATTTATTCAGTAAGTGTTTTTTCCATGTGGCTTTTAAGATTGTCTGTATCACTGCATCAACTTTACTTTGGTAAAATTTCAGTACTTTATTTTTAACATCTAGCATGTTTAATCTCAGGTGCCAACGGTGCAGCGACCACTTTGATTGAACTTCACTATACCACACCAAACGAGTGGTTGAGTGCACAAGCAGTATAAAAACAGAAAGAAATGTGGAAGGGTAGTGAATTACGGGGATGTGGCATTGAAGCTCTTGTGTTTACAACCAGTTGATTCCTCTCTTTTCAATTCATGTCCAAACAAAGAAAGTGAGAGAGTGCAGCACCTTCAAGTAAAGTAGTTCATTCGTGAACAGGCCACATCAAGGTGGTCCAGATAACCATCACATACAGTACCACTCCAGGGGCAGCACTGTGCTCCACAGATATTTCTTTTATAAACACTGAAGACCCTTCTGGCCATACTGCCCAACATTGGTTGAGACAGATGGATGACAGAAATACGGACAGAAAGCATGAATATGATGGAACAATTAAAAAGCAGCTTGGGAACGAGTTAGAAAAAAAGAGCTATCAGAAGTAAAAAATCCTCACTAAGTGGATTTTTCCTCTTACATACCTTGACCACACTCATATTTAAACACACATACATATCACACAAAGTTAGTGGAGGCATGTCATAATATAGTGTCTCGCTTGTGGGGAATTACAGTGAGAGACAGGCCGTTGGAGGAAGAAAAGTGATATCTTTACTAGCCTGTTCACGAGGTCACGCAGCACCCACAGTGTCTGCACCTTTTCACTTACACGGCAATACACACACACACAAACACAGACACAGGCACACAAAAAGACTGCACCCTTGAGAACATGCAGTAGCCAAAGTGCAACCTTTGAATGGGAAAATTAGTCAAAAAGCGGTTCTTCTAAATTAAGAGTTCTCCTCTGTGTGACCCACTGGGACCCTTCACATCCCCTCAGTGTGATTACTTTAGTGTGGGCTCAGAGGAAGGATGAGATGAGATTGAATGTATTGGCACTGAGAAACAAATTCACCTAATGAATGAAAGAATGAATGAATTCCCTTCTCATTGTGTATTTCATGTTGTTTGTCTTTCTTCATAACATTTCATAACTCTCACTGACATCTGCCACTCTGAGGTTTTCCTCAACCCTCCATGTCCGTTTTAGGATGCATCTTTTAGGTGGCAGTGGTGAGACCACAGATGACAGGGTGCTGAGGTCAAGCGTACGAGGCATGACGGAGAAAGTGTGCATACAGAGTGAGCTGGGACATAAGCCCTGAAAAGAGTAGGAGATGGAAGAAAGAAAGGAAGGAGGGGATGCAGGGGGACGTCGAGCTATCATGGGCTTGTTTGTACAGTGTTAGAAAAAATGTAAACATGTCACTTTTTATTTGGACCCCATCTCTCCTGGCGGGCAATGTAAGTGATGTCTCTATACCTCCCCTTTTTCAATCCCCCCATCAGCCATTTGAAATTAGTGATTGTGGGGTCTATCTTTGGTTGATTCACCAAAACCTCAGAAATAACAGACCAGTTGGAAGAGATGTAGGGATAGGGAAACGGGGGAGTGAGGAGAAATTACACATTTAACCTAGCTCTAACATATCAGCCAGGCCTATTTTGAAGACATAAAACCACCACAAATGAACAAAAGATGAAAATAATCGTGAAAGGGATCTTATTTCTCTAGTGCTTTAATTGTGGCCCTTTTCAAATTAACATCACTCTCCCTATATATCCCTCCCCATCCTTTCTTAGTCATCCCCCTCTCTCTTTCCCTCTCTAGTATCCCTCCCTCCCAGGAGGCTGGGTCTGCTGACCCTGTGTGAAAGTGAGCAACATGCATTCCACTGCAGTCTACCCTCTTCTGGGAAAGTCAGGGCCTGCTGCACAAAAGACATCGACAGAGAGAGAGAAAGAGCGAAAGAGAGAGGAATAAGGAGATGGGCAAGAGACAGGAAACAAAAGGAGGAACAAACACTTCTGCTTGGTCCTTAAATTGAAGAGTAAGACGCAGTGAGATGAAATACTCTTTTAATTAAATAATTGCCCCTCTTCCTTGTCTCTCCATCCTAGAATTCCATAGATTCCATTTATCTAGATTCTTCTCTAGATTCTGTTTCTCCCTTTTCCTCTCTGGGATGGACTAGTGTCATTGCAGTTACGCATTGTTGTATTAACTTTTATATTTACATCCTCAACGCAGCCTGAATTATTTTTTTTGTATGATGTGAGGTGAACTTTAGATCCGAACGTATTTGTTATTTGGAATTGTTATGAAACAAACTATATTTAATATTACATGATGAGCTGTTAAGCAAAATTAGCTTAATTTACAAATGGTACAACAGAATAATAAAACATGTATTTTACTTCCAGATAAAAGGATGAGTTCTTTAAAAAAAAAACATTCTTGCTTAATGCAATAAACTTTGGGTGCTTTTATGGTCTGGTATGACCAAACAATTATTCAATCAATTGATTGAATAATTGTCTGGTTCAAATTTTATTCTATTCTGTTCTATTCAGCGAGTCCCACACAGAGATTTATCTGGTGACTAATGTTTTCAAAATGTGAAGATATTTTTTACTCTATTAACTGAATTTACGACTTTATTTGTTCTACAGTGAGAATATGTTTTTGGCATAAACCATTTTCCCGTAAATGTCATATGTGGCAGAGTGGAGAATATGCAGCAAATGCCACATTGTATCACTTGATTTAGAGTCTAATGTGAAATATATGGAGTGTAAACAGCCACATCATCTTCAGATAGCAAGTAAAAAATGTGCAAAGTTGGGTTTATTGAAGGTCATATGAGACCGTGGCCACAGATGTACTGCCCGAACATAACATTTAGGCATGTATATGTGGGCCTATATATATATATATATATATATATATATATATATATATATATATATATATATAGATATGGTCCGTAGACGGTCTTTGGTCCCATATCAATTATTACTATCAATTATCATATCTTATAGAAAAAATGTCGGTAAAAGAAAGTTAACACACCCCTTGTCTTACCTCTGCTGCTTCAGCTACAACTAGATTCCGAAAAAACACAAAGACTCCAACTACCCCACAAAACTCACCTCTGTAATGATGAAGAAGTCATCACCCGGTTCTCCCTGCACCACTATTCTCTCTCCATCTTCAAACTGAACAGGCTCAAGAGCATCGGCCACTGTCAGACGTTCCCACTTATCCAAAGACTCTATGAATGAAAACAGTAAGAAAACAATTATCAAACTTTTAATAACTGATGCGTAGCAGTTGCAGAATCATGCATTGGCCTAGCAGGATGCCCGTTGCTCAGGTCCAGTAAGCTGTCGGGAATGATAATACCTATCTTGAGCTAATCCGATCATTCATCAGTCATTCATCGGGGACCATTACATCTTAGATCCCACTGCCTCTACCCATGGAGTCCTCCATGGGTAGATGCAAGACTCCTCCCATGGAGTCTTGTTAACACCTTGAAACTAACCCCTAATTCTGTAAAACCGCCTCTGCTGATTCTGAAATTTGGTGATGAAGGGCAGTCAGATTGTTCTGAGCATACAAACAGAAAGATCACAGTGAGGCTTTGAGAGGGACTATCCACTGAGGTAAATTTGTGTTAATAAGAGAATCTGCTTGGTAACTGATAAATTATTAAATATTCATTCATCTTAAACATCACTTTACAGCCATTTAAATAGTTATTTAAAAAAAAAGGTAATTTAGTCATGTGGATACAACCAAAAATTTTTAAGAATCCCAAATACATCAAACCTTACCACATCTCCTGATTTCCTTTAAGTGGTACAAGATCTGGAAATATTTGGCATTTCTATTGTTCTTTTTAAAGTGAATGTACACAGGATGTACTCACAGTACAAACTGTAATAAAATAAATATAAATTTTACTCAAGCAATGTGAGAATGTGATGTTTAATTCCAGAGAAAACACTTAAAATTGTGAACAGTTACGATTAAAGTACTTTAAGAGGAGCCCAAAATAATATTCAAATCCAATTACAATGGATCGGATATTTATTTCTATGTATATCTTAAAACCCTTCTGCACAAAAATCAGAGAAAAAAGCCCACCCAAAACCAGAGACAGGATAGATAGTTTTTTTGTATATTTTGTTGTTGATCATGAAAGCCAGTAGTAAACCCACAGTAAGTGACATGTTTAGCTAGTAATATTTCTGTTCTATTCACATTGAACCCAAAAATACAGATGGTGGAGATTTGAGCAACTCAGACCCATTCATATCACAGAACCCAAAATACCCAAAATGATGATTTGCCAAAAGGGATCATGTGTGTAATGTATCTTATCCACAAAGAAAAAACGACAGGTTCTTTGCTTCAGCAAAGCAAAATGGAGATTCTGTGTTTTGATTGACTATGACGTAAGTTAAATGTGTAAATCTACAGAGGAATGTCTCCACTGTCTCCTGGTGTGCTCAGTAACCGACTCCATGTGTGTCTATGTGTGTGTGTTAATGTGTATATATGTATGGGACTAAATAATGTGACGTCTGGTCAGTTAAAGGTGTCTATTGTCCCCTCCAATGGGGCCATAGTGTCTGCGGCCCCAGATGGATATCCTCTGTCTGGCAGCAAGTTAACTTAACAGAACGGCACGTAACACGATACACAATTGTGCTGGCAAAAAACCCTACATTTCACGCTTCGCAGAGCCTGCACCTACCATCATCACCTTGCTACACACATGCACGGTGCACACACAGCGAATTGGCCATTGAGATGTTGAAGTCTCTGTTCGCATACGACAAAGAACATGTTTTTTTTTTCCCCCTCCACTTCTCGACATCAAGAGCTTGCACACAATTTCATGGCTATCTCAAAAATCAAAGACAAACAAAAAATGTCCCACCTCCTAACCTTCCTCCAATTCAAAGTAGACTAGCGCAGCCACAGAGAGAGGAATGAAGAGAGGAAAGAGACTTGGAAGAGTGAGGGGGGCGTGTGAATGCAGGCCTCGACAAGGCTGTCAAAAAGGGAGATGCTGAAGAAAGGAGGTGAATGAAAGGAGAGTGGATCTCACAGGGACGTTCTCCTAAGACCTGAATTAAGTCTACGTATGTGTTTACTCAGCCAGCTAATAACTCTGTACAGGGGGCATGGCCTCACTCTATACACTGCACTCACACGATCAAGTGGAAGGGGATGAAATGTCAGTTCCAATTGCGACTCATTTTGAAAGTCTTATGTTATCCGAATTCCAGTGGGAAAAGAGAAGCTTAGCTTTACCCCCTATTCTTTAATTGTCCACACAGAGAGACATTTCAGTGTGACTGGGTTTAGTAGGAATGGTGCGAGAAGATTAGGACTGTACTCACAGATCTCACTCAACTATGGTGCTTGTGAGACAACATGCGCCTGTGTTTATGTGGGCTAATCTACAGTATATGTTGCGCTGGGCAGATTTAAGTGTCTGCACTCTGGACTCTCTGACCTGCTGTTTACAGTGAACGCAGAGCACGCATGCACATGCAAACGCAGTCAATAATACACTGTGATCATCAGCACAGAAACAAAGAGTATAAAAACCCAAAGCGCATCATTATTATGAAATACATTCTGAGACATATACAAAGACTTACCAAGGATGGAGACCTTGCTGAGGAACTCCTCATACATCTTCCTCTTCCTCAGAGTGCTGCCCTGCAAGGCAAAAGAAGAGACTTTCACCACTAGATCTTTTAAACTTCCTTTTAAATTGCATAGCACCACATTAATCATACCAGCAGTTATGCGTATGATAAAAACATTTTTATCGTAATACATTGATTTCAAGAGGAAGTGCTTATTCAATGCGCTTTTTCTCTGTTTTTTCTTCCTGCTATCAGGTACAACATTGTGAAAGGAGCACTAATCTAAATTCATTCAATTTAAAAACTAGTTTTAGGAATTGCTAGTGAGACAGTTTAGGTTTTTAGGACATAGGTTTTACAATATATAGTCCATATTTTGTCACATTTTTGTCACTTCACAACAAAGAGTTCTGTGTTCAAAACCAGACCAGCAGTTTCTGTATATGAATGTTCATGTTCTTCCTGTGTCTCAAAGGGTTCCCTCTGGTATCTCCAGCTTCCACCACAGTCCTGACATGCAATATTCAGTAAGTGAACTCAAAATTTCTCCACTACACTCCCCTCTCCAGTAGGTGAACACATTACTGTACATGTAAATGTGAGTGTGAATGGTTGTTTGCCTCTCCGGTTTGCTGGGGTTGGCTCCAGTGATGGTTGGAGAAATTGAATGGATGGTCCATTTTTCTACTTCTTCGCTTAAACACACCATTTTAAATTCAATGATTATTCTGCTTTCTCCTCTTGAGTGCATATTGCTCATTCACTGGCCATGTTAAATAGGACTTTATATGGCACAACAGGTTGTTAAGGTAAATAAAAAATAAGCGTGCACTATGGGGTAATCTTTGATTAATTGTTCAGACTGCACATAGTTCAAGGGGTCATAGTTTTATAGATGTGTCTATGACTTGGGTGCTAAGGTTCACCGCATGCTTGTATCTGTGTGTGGCCCATCCCACCCACCAGCCAAGGTACTTTCCACACGTTGCCTCTGCCATGAGCATCAGGTGCTTCATGACAAATCTGGGCCCAGAAGGCCACATTTCTTGTTTCTTTCCCCCTACTCCTTTGAATAGAAACACTTAGAGAGAGCAAGAAACTAAAGAGAAACAATGAGAGTGGATCTTGTCCCCGGGTGTGATTCTGCATGTGGAAATGATATATGGAGGCTTGGGGTGTCTTTAGGGCATAAGTGCCTGATTCCCACTGCTGCCTCTAATTTCATATAATTTCGCATTTTGTCTTAAAAGGGGAGAAAATGTTTCCAAGTGGGCCAATGTCAAACTCAAAATTGTAAACAACTTGATTAAAGGAATTCTTCTTTGCATCGTGTGTGTCGGTGTGTGTGTTGAAGTAAGTGTGCAGAGCATGCAGTTTGCCTTTAGTTCTGCCACTCATGTTCCGTTGCTTTCTCTGTAGAGAGGAAACTTCATGCTCATTAAGCAAGCACATACAAAGACTCACACATGTATACTTTAATCTCACACGCACCCACAAACACACACATGAACTCCACCGAAACGTAGAGTTGGTCTCTTGATTACATAGCCTCCCCATAGAGCTCCTCAAAAAAGGCTTCCTGAGCTTAAAGGCTTACCATCCATACATAACATTACATTATACAGCACGTATGATTGATGCCACTGGTGTTAAAAAGGCTGGGTGGGCCAGAGTATTGCCACTAGCATTACGGTTGCTGAATAAGATAAAATGATTGACGATACTTTATTCAAATAATCTTTTTTTTTTTTTTTCTGTTGACATTCCCTTCTCTCAATCTGCATCTTTTCTTTGTGTCTACTTGGGAGGCCCTGAGCTCCCCTCCTCCTGCTGGCCCTACTGTGTCTAGTCCTCCCGTGGTTAAAGATGAACAAGCCTCTGTGTCTGCTCCCTTACTTTGAGCTGGAATCATCAAACATTTGAGGTGTGGAGCAAATCCAGACTCAACCATGCATGCCTTACACCCAATGCCTATCACCTTCATCCCTGTCAAATGTGAAAAACTTGCATTCCCAGACTCCCACAACCTTCCTCATTTCTTGGTATCAGGTATCCTTGCCTTCTTTCATATTTCTTTCTGTTTTTGCAAATGGTAAATCAGCTTATTAAGGGCTTTTTTGAAGCTGTGTGTGATTAAATACCAAGCTGACACATCAAGGGGGCCCCACTGGGAATGTTCTTATTACGGTGTATTTATGATATTACCATTTACTAAATGCACTGCTGGATGAAGAAGAATAAGAATTTAAGGTGGTTCTGAATGGCTGTCATGGCTGTCATCTTGAATGACACAAGAACAGTCATGAGCATTCCCATGACTGTGTCATGAGAATACTCACTGAGGAAAGCTGAGGGTGATGATTTGGCATGAGTCTTAGCCATTTCTGCCATTATATGGTGGTGTAAGGTACAGTCTAAAGGGATAATAATTTAACAGGGATTTCTTCAACGGTGCATAGACCCATGTGGGTGCTCTAAGATAGGATGGTATAATTTTTTTTTCATTCGTTTTTTCATTCATTTATCTATTAAACTGTCAATTGTGTCTTTCTGAACCCATTTCTTTGTCAATAAGATCAAACAAGAGTAAAACAAAGCATCTTCAAAGTTTTGAAATCCGATAAAAGGGTTTTTTTGTCAAACTAACAAGTCTAAATCTGCAACAGCAGATTTGAGATGCTCAACCAGACGACAGGTTGATTAATTAATTAATTAAAAAAGTAATTCATTTTCCCTTTTTTATTTCGACAGATAAAAATAAGCAGGTTGGAGCCACTTCCCCTGTACAGGCTGGGTGAAGCTGCGAGCAACCAGGGGCGCCTTTATAGTTGACAAACTGATTGAGATAGCTATGTCGCAATAATATTTCTGTTGTTTGGTGAGCTTGGCTGAGCGTGACGTGAGCCATACAAATGACGTTTTGTTTTGTTTTGTAAGTATAAACTTTGATGGTTAGCAATCGGAGAATATATTTCTTGAAACATGCTTAGCTTCAAATTAGAGGTGCCCCGATAGCAATTTTCTTGGCCGATCCCGGATTTTAAGAGAGTCTGACCGTCCGATATCAATTTTGGCTTATTCCAATTTGGTTTTTATTTAATGTTTTAAAATCAATTAGTAATGTATTTTGAATCCACTTATTTTGAAGGATTACAGTGGAAGTAGCATTGTTGGTCGCTATTATGTTATGTGTATGCATACTGACCTGTTGAAATTGAAATTACTGTACCCGCTGTCCTCCCTGCCTACCGTTTCTTAAACCAATTGTATGATACTAAGAAGGGAAAATAAAACTTATTGTTTATTAAACTATATGTTATTTGTTGGCTTTGTTCAGGAAGTTCAGGGACCTTGGCTGGTTTTGAACTCACGATAGCTTTAGTAGCTCTGCCTGTTTTAGGTCTGTCAAACGTGTTGTTCTTCGGGGTGTTTAATTTGAAGTGAGATTAAGTTTATTGTTCCGAATGCTTGCGGGGTTGTTCCCCCGCAGCTTCTTTTATCCCTACGTTTTAAAACCATAAATGACAGGATAGATACATACATACAAGAGAGTTCCCGCTAGCTATCTAAAATTACATTGTTCTTCGGGGTGATTCAATTTGAAGTTCGTAATTAAAATGTCACCATAATTACTTGACTTTAAATGTATGAATTTTAAACCATTCAGCCAAGTTCTTATTTTGAAAATTAGGGGACGCTGCAGAGAAGCAGTACAGAAGCAGTACCCTTGATGTGTCAGCAGATATTCAAATTGTGAGAGGGATGATAACAAGGCTTGCTCTTAACTAAGTAGATGCAGATGCAGGACATCTACATAATCTTATTAGAAAGACACATAGTTAGACACACAGATAATGCTGACTGTGTTGACCTAATTTGTTACCAGAATACTACACTTTATAAAAGTAACTTTACTATTGACAGCAATAATTAACGACTGGTTGATGAAATTCAATTTTGCTTCACGCCGTCTCCCCTCCAGCTGCTGCTACTAGAAGAAGGGATGAATGAGGGCCAGAGAAAGGTTACCAGGGTAGTCCGTGCCCTTAGTTCAACTATGTGCTTAACAGGGGTTATGAGTTAAATGGAGCAAAAGGGTTCAAATGTAGACCTTCTTCAGCCTCTGTGGGCTCAAACTGTGTGACACAGGACAGATAATTGAATTTCTGTCTGGCTTGAATTTTGGGCAGGTTAATTAGAGGTTCTCTGGTTTATTTCAAATAGGGTGTAAGAAACATATGAGGAAGTATTCAGTTTGGCATTAAGACTCATCTAGACAAAAACACATATAAATGCAGTAATTAACATTTCCCTCTCTATCTGTGTGTAAGTGAGGGGGGGGGGGCTATCTGACAACTAGGGCTGAGCACCTTGTGTTTCCAGTTTAAACATTTAGACATTCCTGCTAGATAAACTGCTGGAGCTGGAAGTGCGTGTCAAGGCATTAGGTTTGACCTTCACTCACCTCCACAGCCCGCCCTTTTCCCGCTCTTTCCCCTTTCTTTCTATATCTATAAACAGTTCAAGAAAGAAAATGGGAGTATATACCCGGTGGCTGAGGAAGTTTTTTGCGTCAATTCAAGTGCGTGTATATTCTAAGCAAAACAATGACAACTCTCTTGAGCGTTTGAGGAGTCTGAGAATGTGGTTGACAGGGAGAACATGTCAACAAATGATGATAACATAGTCAGCACAATTTTATATTGTGTGCATAATGACTATTGTTTTGTGACAGAAGAAGCTAGTTGAATATCTGAAGAAATAATATGTATTAATGACATATTTTTCTATTTAGTGTATTAAGTGAAGTGAACTACTGCTATATACTCTTGTGCTTAGTTGTCCACAGCAGGCCAAAATGTTTCTGTTTGAGGATGACATGCCACAGTAATGTCATCAAAATAACCACTTTTTTTCTTAAACAAAAATAGACATGGCATATCCAGCCTTGAAATTCCTTCTCAATATATATAAAATTATGTCTTGTCTATTTACAGTCAGATAGCATTCTGAAGGATTAGAAAGTCCTGCTGAGGATAATGGGTAGTGCAGTTGTAGCGTCAACCTAACCAAGGGTCTGTCTGGCTTCCATTGTTTATGTGACTTTCAGCCATCTTTGCTTATAGTTTCTTTAGCGTTCAGTTTGAAACGGCTGCTCCAAATTCTTACTCCATCCACTATTATAGTCAATCACACTACAGCTACTTCCAACTTTAGGCATTCAAGCTTAACGCCGACACTATACTCAATATTAGCCATCTGCAACTCGTGGGTGTGAATGCAGTCATTTCTCTGACGTCACAGCCTTAGTTTCAACTGATCTACATGTGGCAGTGACAAAGACACTTGTCCTGGTTGTCCTGTCATGTGCTGGCGAAGACAGTCGGGGTCAAAATGATTACAACAATGCGGTATTATGACTTTGCCACTGTTTTATGAGGAGAGAATGCAATGATCACATCTCTTTGGTTTTAAAGACACACCCAATGCATTTAGTGGATAACACTCAATTAAAACATAGGTTTGCCTGTTTAAAACTCCACAGACCACTTGTGGAGTAAACCTAAAATACTGGCTACCAAACCAAGTTTCAAGAGAATATTACCATATGCTGCAATAGAGTATTACAATGTGTTTCTGAGCTTGAAAATAATTCAAAGTATAAGTTCTAAAAGTGTAATGTAGCTGGTACCATGAGGATGCGGCGGTAGCTGTCTCGATCAATGCCCCACAGTTTAAGATCAGTCTTGGCCTTGACAGTGGCGGCTCTGGGGGTCCCATAGATCAGGGCAAGCTCTCCAAAACTACCTCCATCTCCAATACTGGTCACCCATTCTCCATTCACATACACCTGCAGACAGGACACGAAAGAGAAAGGTCAACTTGCATGTGTATGAATACATATGAACAATTTAATTTTTTATGGATAGGCTTTGATTCATTTGAACTTTTAGGTAATTTTCATTGCTATACTCTTTGTGAGACAACTTCCAGCCCTTTCTGCATCCTCTCTTCCTTTCCTCACCTTACAGGTTTTTTCAAATGTTCGCTCAGCTCATCAGTAGGCATTTGATCCAGAGTAAGTCCTCAAAATGAAGCCCTAAGAAAGGTCCACCATCCCTCCCCACTCTCCATTTCACTTTCCTCTGTCTTGTCTTCTTCCCTTTTATTTAAGAGTGATGAGAGGACATAGGGCTTTGTTAGATTCCGTGGATCAACTCCCAGGTCTTAAAACACATAGGCACTCACATGCTTGTTCAGCACCATACACACGCGCACACAGGCATGCGCATGTATTTAGGGCAGCTACTATAGCTCTGCAGACAATACAATCTCATTCAGACACATTCAGGCTGTCTCTGAGGCCGTTACGGTTTCACCTGTCGACACACTATCCTCTATCTTGTTGACTTAATAACAGAGAGAAAATAGACAAGAAAGGAAGGGAGGGACAGAGGGAGGATTTCTCCCTCCGGTGGTTGTGAATTGCCAGAATTGTTGCAAGTCATTATCTAAAGCTCAGAGAAGACCACAGAGGACTCATCCTTCACTATAATCTGTGGGGGTTTCAAAGGGATACAGAGTACTGGTTATGGTTATGTCAAGATTAGAAGAGAAATGTTATGAGTGTTGCAAAAGCATTACATCAGAGCATACAGGTAGTTCAGTGATTTTTTTTGGTCTCAAATATCCCTTGTCCTGCGGTTCTTTGTATGTACATCTGTCCCATGTGAATCCCCACACACTTGTAGCTCGTGGTCTAGTAGAGCCGTTCTTAAACAAGCAGCATTTCATCCTAACTCTATCTAAAGCTGGAGTGAAGACTTGCACAAAGCGTGTCCTCCATAAGGACTGGAATTGGAAACACTTGTACAGAGTAGGCACAGTGCCGTTGGTATAGTGGAGTTCAAGATGAAATAACTCAAGTCTTAGATAATTTTTACTGTCTCCGAACTGTCACTGAATTTCGAAATGAACCATGCATGTCTGGTGGCAATTAAGAACCAACAAATCCGAAGCACTTGAAAGTGCATAAGCAGGTAGTGTTACTGTTTTATTCATATGCAGCTTCTTTGTATGTGTGTTACTTCTGGACCATGAGCTCTATTAGTGTATTTCATTGTTGGTCTCTCCCCATTTTTACATCCATTTTTTGCAATAATATTAAAATTAAAAATAAAATTCTTATTATACTAAAACCATGAAATGATCTTAAGACCCAAGAAACCACAGATTTAATAACCTGTGACTTTGTAACGAGGATTTAAAGGCAGTAAGCCAGTCATTAACAATGGCCTCCCTGTGATGTAGTTGTAATCACAAAGATATTTTTAAGTGTATTAACATCTACACTGTTTATTTAATTAACTATGTTTTACTATTTGTCATTTATTCTCAGTTTATATGCCAGTCTACAGTTATGAGGACCCACCACTGCCCTGCAACAAAATTACGATGTTAAATTAACTATTTATTAAATTCTTGTCTAGCATGATTAAATTCTAAGGAGGGGGCCTTAAAGAGTTACCACATATTCAATACTAAATTAAAAGCTATAATTTTTTCCAAGATCATCTCACATGATGAAAGCTTTAATTTCCTTGCGGTGCTCCGATATAAAAGCAGGCAAGTGTCTGTCAGTGAATATTTACATAATTTGCAGCCTGCAGGCGGTTTATGGGATGGTTGCAGATTTACACCCCCTTTGATGAGAGACAGCTCCAAACTTTGATAACCTCGTCACTGAGCTTGATTCGTTTAATGATTGAGTTGTGGCTGAGTCGTGGTTGGGAGGCAGGAGCTGTCTGTAGAGTTGGAGGGGTGGATTGTAGGTTGAGGTAAAGGAGACACAAATGAGCATAGGGGTGAGGTCATGGAAAGGGGTCTTCCCCCTATATGGGTGTGGAATGATGTGATATTGGTGGTGGAAGCAGATTCCTAGAATCCCCGTGTGGAGGATGTTGACTGAAGTCCCAGCCCAGAGCAGGTCAAAGGGTAAAGACATTAAGTCATGCCATGAGACTAAAAAACAAAACAATGAAGGATCTGAAGAGAAGAGAAACAGGTAGAGAATGAAGAAGGGGAGATACAATCACATGTATGGGTATATCATTTTTCTCTCTTAGCATAATGTCCTTTCTATGTAGCCTAAACACTGGAACAGACGTGTATTCAGCTCTGAATTGAAAACAGTAAAGTTAGGAAGGGTTTTTTATCGTGGTACATTATTGTTTCAGCAAACTTTAGAAATAGGTGTCAAACAAATTGAAATATAATGGACAAGGAAATACCAAAAACTATGCAGAATCCGTGCAATAGTGATAGGAGTCTGCATTCAAGTCAGCATTTCAGTATCATTAATGTCTTCCCCTGAGTAGGGCTTACAGCATCGGCATGCTGAACCACGCTTGCCAACCTGCTACTCTCCCTTCACCCATCGCCTCTGTGCTCACCGCTGTAAGCCGATAAGGTCACTTCCTGTTTAAATTTCCATCCGCTCCGGTTTTATCTCCCCACTTAACTCTATCACTCTGTGTCAGACTTGCTGAGACAAAAGAAGTCCTCAGTTTGGCTGCCTTCATAATGTGCTGGACTCTAATGCACTCTATGTTCAGATCGTCATTGGAATGGAACAGAACTTTGAAGAGAAAAAACAATCCAATCCAATACAACTTGCCCATTGTTGGTATGAAACATTGTCTAAAAATAAGAAGAAAAGGCAGGATTTTCCAACTGTGTTACAATCCTTCATTGGCACATTGCATACTGGGATTCCCTTTTATTCATTATTTGCTCTATTAAGCATAACTCAAGTGTCCTGGGAATAATTACTCAAAATGTAAAATCAATTAGTATTTATTAGTGTATTCTTCTGTCTCAACTTACGTCAACTTCACCTTGGTCAATCACATAGAAGTTGTCACCTTCATCGCCTGGAGGAAAGAAAACAGGAGAAACAGAGGAGTTTGTCATTGAGCCAACAAAAAGCAGTAGTACCTG
Source organism: Lophius americanus (assembly GCA_037951165.1). Lineage (NCBI taxonomy): Eukaryota > Metazoa > Chordata > Actinopteri > Lophiiformes > Lophiidae > Lophius > Lophius americanus. The sequence goes on from JBBDHG010000037.1 coordinate 4,058,799, forward strand.
GAGACAACAGGTAAGCTCTCCCTTCTTATCTCTCCAACTTCTGTTGTAAGGTACTGTAATTCTCAGTGTCCGAACACTGAAATAGGTGCATTACGAGATTAAAGTAATGCACATTTTGTCACGGTTCACATTAACATTAACTTCAATTATATCTCCTTGAAAAAATTATTGGTTGTTTGTTTATGGTTGCGTCCAAATCAATTCCTCCATCAATGTCTTCAAAAGTTTCGAGGCAGACCCAGAATCAGAGATGCTGCCGCCTCTTTCAGAATACAAATTTTTATGTGCCTGCAAATATGTGTGAAGCGAAGCTTTCCAGCAGAAACGTGCAGATACAGCACTGCTCATTACTGCTCCTTGCGTAGCTTAATGGTGGAAACTGTGAAACAGAGGTGCCTGAGCATGCAGAACTCCAACAGCTCAGTATGAACTCATAGTATACGATTCAAGATATCAGCTTTCTTTATTGTTTTTCAGACATACAACTTTAAACAGAAAATAGGTACAGATGCACATGAGGATATTGTCCTATCTGGGATGTGTCTTTTTCAGAAAGAACTGTCCATGGAATTTACCTCCATGCCAACATTATAATTGTTTTATCCACTGTTATCAACGATCGCAGCTGGCATTTTTAACCAGCAGGGAGCTAGCAGAATCTGTGATACTGTTAGCAAAAACAGAAGAAGAATTTGAGTGGGGAGATGTGCCAGGAAACAACAAGGCTAGAAGCATCAGTGTTTACAAACTGTTTTATCATAGAGGGGAGAAATTGGGTAGCGTGCTCCTGAAGGGGGAACTTGTGAGGAGTGTTCTGGAGGTGAAGAAAGTCTCAGACAGAGTGATGAGTATAAAGATAGAAATTGGAGTTGTGAAGATAAACGTTGTCAGCGCTTATGCCCCACAAGTTTGTTGTGAGTTGGAAGAGAAACAATTTTTGGAGGGTGGTGACATGGGAGAACATATCCAGACAGCATAGGCTGGTAATAAAGAACTGCTTGATGACTGGGTTACTATGGCAAATAGAAAAGACAGGTATAATTTCTGTGTCATCCGGACAGAGTAAAGAAAATAAGAAGACTTGGTGATAGAATGAGAAGGTTTAGGAGAGTATCCGCAGGAAAAGTTTGGCAAAGAAGAATAATACCACAAGAGATGAAGAAATCAGTCACCAAAAGAGACGCGGTATAAGGTAAAGAGTGAGGTAGCAAAGGATAAAGGACTTGTACCAACGAGCCATTATATGTGTAACACTAACAGCTACAAATGTTGCCTAGTCGGCTGACCGGGAGCAGGCTGTGCTTTTAAAGTGAACTTTAAACCTTGAAGCGTGAAAAGGGATCTGGTTGGTTGATGTCCGCTAATAGCTTCCAGTCTGGAGATAAGGCTGAAAAATGGAGACGTATCCCTTTAATTACGCTATCCATTACATGGGGTTGAAGGGATATTTTCAAAACGGATTGACAGCCACATAAATAAGCACTGTGAAGCTCGACCTGAAGCTGCCATAGAGATATAAAAGCACCTCATTCAAAGGCAAAACAGTTTTTCCTGACTCAGAATGGGCCTTTGGATGTTAAAGCTGAGTGATATAGCAAATATACATTTAGAAGTTGATCTCAAAATTCAATGACAATCTGTGAATATTTATTTCTAATAAAGACCTACCTCTACTGTTGTGTCATACAATGATCTGCCATAAAATTAAAACTACCTGCCTAATATATTTTAGGTGCCCTTTCAGCTGCCGTTTCTGCCATGCCCTGTGGGTTCTGATACCTTTCTATCAGAATCATCATTATTATTTCAGCAATTTGTTTCAGTAAATCATCTGAGTGACAAGACAAAATCATCAATAGGGCTTGGTCCCTCTCACTGGTCCAGTTATTCATCCTTAGACCACATTGGTGGGTAATAACCATTGCAAACCAGGAATAAACAAATGACCTAGTCTTTTAGCCTTTATAATAAGCCATCTGCCAAAGTCTGGTTGCTGGTTACTTCTTTTTGGTTACAAAGCATCAATTTTGAGGAAAGAGTACTCACTTGCCGCTTCGTATATCACACCCCACGACAAGTGGCATTGTAACTTCATAATTGTAATAATATAGATTCTATAATCATAATAATGCATCTATATTCAAGGTAGATGTCTATTTTCATTTTCAGTTTTTTCAAAGCTATGCTTGATTTTTGTGACTGCATGCTTTCCACCAAAATACTAGAGGCTTATTTCAAAAAGCAGTCTTAACATACTCAGAGTACGTGACTGAGATCGAGTTTGACCTAGCCGGAGGAGAGAAACTCGGGATATCTGGTTTCAGAACAGCTGATATGAATTGGTTCAGTCAACTCAGAGTTCTTTTACACCGAGGTTAACTCGTGCATGAAGCCTATAAAAAGCGATCATGAATGGAGCTCATAGACGCTATGGCCACCATGGCAACCAGTGAGACACTATGGTTGCCATACTTGACGCGGATTAGGTGCATTTATTAAAAAGGAGAAACGTGGCTTCATCAGAGAAGGAGAAAAATTGTGGTGAAAAGGTAGCGGAATGTGCACGCGAAAGCAGCTGAAAGCAAATGAAAGACAAATACAGCGCTAATACAGGGTGGGCACAGAACTCATTGGAGGAATTTTATATTTCATCTGAGATTGCTTCGGCATCCCCACCCAAAGTAAGCAGTAAGTTAGTAAGTGACTAACTTTGACAGTTTTTTTATGTTTTATGATTTCTGATACTGATAAACAATCTAATTTTAACCAGTCGGTGGTTATAATATTATAGCCCATCAGTGTATGTCAGTTGTATAAACAAACAACACACTTCTTAAATCATTGGATCTTTGCATGTCACTTGTTATACCCTCTATCAGGGGATATTTGGAAAAGAGTGCAGGAGACAGAATGATGAAAGAATTATGCTGCAGTCCTAATTCAGAGCTTTAACTGTCATTGAACATAAATGTGTACTATTTTTTCAGAATTCATAGGAAATCATCAATCCCATCAGGGATGGGATAGTTTTAAGGGTTAATCAAAATAATTGGCTTATCCAGTGCCAGTGTCAGCAGTATACTATAGCAAAATTATCATGGATTTTAGTTTATGCTCCGTTTGTTCAACATCTGTTAATTACTCTGTTAATTACTGTTTAAAATTTTTATAGTAGTAAGTACCTGTAGGTATTTGAATTGCTATCCCCACTCTCAATTCTTTACATTAGTGGCACAGGTGATTTCCCTTTTGTGCTGCCTAAACCTCTTTTCAGAAATTTGTCTATGCAGGAAAAAGCCTGTACAAGTGGGTGATGATACATGAGCACACATGACACAAGTATGCATGGGTGTGCATTTCATATGTATCAAGTGTGTATGTGTGTGTGTGTGTGTGGGTGTGTATGTTCTTGTGTATCCTCACCTTGCAAGAATTTTGAAAGGCTGAGAGCACCCTGTGTGTAAAGTTCACAGAAGTTCACACGGCTAATTAATGTTGAGTGGAGAGTCCTCGTTAATCAAATAGCTCTATTTGTAAAACACAAACGTTCCTTGTCTGTCTGATGGTTTGTCCCAGTGGAGACCCCAGACACAAACACACACATACACACACATAACCTGCTGCAACCTGGCCCTCTCCTATCTCCCTGTCCCTGTCTTTCTCCCTTTCATCTCATCTATCTCTCTTTCAATTCCCTCTCGTTCTGTCTTTCTTTTCTTCGACTCTTCCTGTCTTTTATCACTTTTGGGCTCAAGTCTTTGTTTTGCAGCATTCCCACACCCTGGGCCTGAGAGCGAAGGCAAATATTTAACCAGAACATGCACAAACACAAAGACGCAAACACTCACATGCACACACACAGGCTGGTTTACTCGATGTAGCCTGGTTTCATCACAGGCTAATTGTTGTATACATTGTTTTGGGTCTCAGTGTTGGCTCAAAAGGAAAATATGGCTTAAATCTTCAGCCTCTAAGGCAATATCAGCCCCTCAGCACACTCACCAATTTTAACTATAAAATGTTACATCTATCAGAGATATTTTATTTTTAAACCAAGTGAAAATCTTCTTATACGTTATTTTGTACATTCTGATCTCCATTTGTTTAAATACCACAGGAGCCAAAGAGTCAATAACTCGTACGTAGTCTAAATAGTGTATAGTCACTAGTCCGCCTGTTGCAGGGGTGGGTTTTTTGAAACTCTACAGTAGTCCAGACAAATGCAGTGACATGGGTGCTGTATATATCATGGTGTATATAACAATGGCTTATCTGGGACCAGGGGCCCCACAATGTTAGCGAGACCTATTAACACCAAATTAGGGCTGATAGACTACTGGATGCTGTCTTAGAGAAGGTGAGTGTGACTGCACGAGAGTGTGTGATTCGTTGTGTTTCCCAAAGACTTCAATCGGTGTCTATGGTGGGCTTGTACAGTACGCTGTACACAGCGGTATCTAAAAGTGGGCACAGTTATGTTTTAAAAATGTAATTGTAGGTTTTTAAGTGTGTGTTTGATAGTATGTGTGTGGGAGTAATTCATGAATGTAATTCAAACTGTGATATACAGTTCAGTCTACACATGAATGAGCATGAATGAAAGTGACTGCATTCATTCCTGAACACTTATACATACCTTGCTGGATGACTGTTTCACCGGCAATGTGGGTGACTGGGAACATTGCATCAAATATGTCACTGTAGGAGAAAAAGACAGAGAGGAAGAAGGGAGAGAGAATATTACCAACATACCTGTATTTATGATGCATTATTTTGCAGAATTGTTTACTCACCCACATATACAAACATGACAAAACCACATACAAGAAAATTTGATGAGTTTGGAAGACAGCATGATTGAAAGAAACCGAGTAATACTGTGTCGACTCTATCAATGGCTGCCACAGGCAAACGGGTCAGGCTTGAAGCACCATCACGCACACACACAGACAGACATAAACACCCATTCATTATCATTCACATCCAAACAAACAGCCACTATGTACAGTTAAACCTTCATAATCACTATATTTACCACTGTCTGCTTGCTTGTTGGTTTGTCAGCAGGATAACAAACTACTGAACGGATTTCCATGAAACTGGTGGGGCTCGGTTATTAGTCCAGAATAGAACTCATCAAATTTTGTTATGAATCCAGATAAAGGTGCAAAGAATTGATATTTTTTTCTCACTTATTGCAGGATCTTGATGAGAGACTGCACGTTAATTTCTTTGACATTATCTTTAATTGCTGAAGGGATGATTCAGGGTTCTTGATGGAAAATCAGACATAATTAGGGGGTTGGTATCTATGAGTGCAATTTGATGCAGATCCAAATAAAGATCCAAAAATAAATCAAATTGCCAGTTATTAATACTTGACTTTCATCTGATCAAACATAAGAAATCTTTATTATCAGATAGCAGCATTGTACAGAATATAGTCATCCAGGTATCTATCATTGTAAAGCTTGAGCCACTTTCTCTGCACTTTCATATTATACAAGAACTGCACATAAGCCTACACATGACCCGGTGTTGTCTCAGCACATGATGAAGGCCTTTATCTCTGAGTGCATCTTTCGGAGGAGGTGCTGAGAAAACAAACAAAATGATGACTGTGTCTAAGCACTTAATTTCTGTTTCAGTGCAGCAGGGAAAGCGCCTGTTTGACTCCTCCTAATCGAACTTTGAAAATGCATGAAGCCCCAGCAGATTAAAGCTCCACTCCTGAGATGTGTTGGGACAGGAGAAAACTCTCTGTCCTTCCTCTCCCCCTCCTCCTCCCTGCTGTTCTCTCACTTTCTGGGTTTATTTATCTATCTAATCAGTTACATACCGCCAAGCTTATAGAGAAATATAGAAAAAACAATAAATGAGGGTCAGGCGTATCAAAGACATACAAGACCTGCTGAGTGAATGTGGGGCAAGTTCGAACCTGTTCCTGGTTATGTGTGTATGTCTCAAAATGTGTTTCTGCACCAGTCTGCCTGTATTTGAGTATATATAGCATGTGAAGAATTGCAGGTTTTAACAATATAATGTTGGGTGTTGTATATATATGACAATGCACTTGACTTTTCAGAAAATAGAAATTAAAACATGCGCGCACCTTGCAACACAAAATACATATAAAAGAGTTTCATATCATGACATTCCACTGTAAAAAAGAAAAAAGAAAAAGGCAGGTCAACAGATGTAGGGAAGAGATCTGAGGATGTTATTGCTCTTGAGTGGTTTGGAAGTGAGGAGACCCCGTTGGCATTTGTTTATATGACACTGAATAACAAGCAGACTTAAGAAGGTGGATGTGGGCCAACTACACCTTAAGGTAGGCCCACTGCAACGCAGCTGTCCACTGACTCACAAACATTCAGTACACATAGCGCTCACTCGTGCACACAAGCATGTGTACAGAAAAACAAGCTTGCTCTTTGAAGTACACAATCAAGGCTAAAAGATGCTAAACACGCACATCTAAGACGGCCCCCATAAATACACGTGTCCCTCCACATACAACCGCCGCGCTCAGTTGTGCCTGTCAGTACACTCGCACATGTGCAGTTGAAAACATGCATACAAGCACTCACACATGGCACGCAAATACAAATGCTTTGATGATGATTAGTCAGAGCAACATCTCTAAGAGTGCGCTCAAGTCTCCTCATATCTGTGACCACCTGTTCTGTTTATTTACCGAGTTTTGGAGCAGTCGCTTTCAAGTCACATAATAATGTGCAGTTTATGAAATAATTATCATAGCAACAAATTGACTTAAAATACCACAGGAAAGTCGGTACATAAAAGTCATAAATCTTTGGATGATACAAAAAGGATGACGAGATGTTCATCTCTGTATATAGTGCTTTCCATCTCTTGATAGGTTTCACTTTGGCATGAGCCCTTTCCTGGTGGTGATGATAGTTTTGATGATGATGCATCACGTGGCAAATAGGATGCTCATGAAGGCGACACATATTCGTAGGGATAGGATCAAAGTAGAGCTAACCTGCATATAGGTAATTACCCTTGACCACCTCCCTCTTTCTGTGCCCTGCATTACTGAATGCATCGATGAGCACAACAAAGACACTTAGCCAAGTAATTGCTTCCTCTCGTCTCTACCTGTCTCTCTTCCCTTTCTTCATCCCCAACTTCCTCCCTATATGTTCTCAATAACTTTTTCTCTTCCTCTCCCTCTCAATTACCCTTTTCTTCCCTGTAATTCTGCTGCTGTCCAATCTATCTCTCTCATCTCTCCATCTATTGTCCCCTCCTTGCTTGGCTCAGATGAAGTGATTAATCATGTCCTTTCCGCTACCTGTACCCCCTTGACCTTTTGAAAAGGCTGAACACCCCATCATCCACCACCCCACCACCCAACAATGAATGTGCTGTTCTGAAAGAGACAGACAGAATGTGGGAGAAAGACACCCGGCAGACTCCGAAAATGCAAGGAAGTTCCCCTCCACGCTAAGGAGTGAGAAATGGCTTGTGTCATAGCCGACATGGTTAATCCCATGGTACACGCATACTCTTACTAGCCCACAAACATATAAGAACATATACAGAAAAGGATTATCCAGTTAAATGTCCATGTGTAAAGTCCGCTGACAACATACGTATCTTCTATAAAATCCTTACAAGCTATCCTCCTGTGTAAACACACACACACAGCCACACAGTCTATACCTCAATGACATCATACAGTTAGTAAATCTGTTTGTTTGCAGCACAGGACATAGCAGGTAGAGATAGCGGCACGTGTAATATCCGAGAGGAAATCATTGCGAGGAAAGAGAAGCTTTAGGTTCAGGGAAGAAAGAGATGATGAAAAAAATATCCAATCATGAATGGAATTGAGAGCAAAATGGTTTGGTATTGGAGTAACACTTTTATGCAATCCCCTGCATTGTACTGAGCTGTGATCGTTGTGGATCAGTGAACATGTAAATAACATTCACAAAGCCACACTCAAATGTGGCTGCTATCAAGTAACAGTTCTTACATACAGTGACATTTAGAGAAAGTTTGTGTGCTCCTATTTGCTTAACCCATATTCACAGAACAGTTCAGTAACCGCTCACCATTGTTTCTGAAGCCATATAATGTTGTTCGCTGAGACAATTTCAGTCATTAATAACATAAAACCAGGTCTGCTTTCTGTAGCTGGATTCATTCTTGTTCATCCTAGATGGTTTTTGACAACCATTTGCCATCTACCGAGCCCTTCTTTTCGTTCCCTCTTTCCTTCAAAAGTTGTTTATTTCTTCAGTGGCAGATCCCTTATCGCTTACTTAACTACCTTAAAACACAGCATTGCCATTATTTTATTTACACCAAACGGCTCTTGGAAAGCAGAGAGTGCCACTTTGTCTTTGTTTGTCTGTGAATTTCATATACACAAAACCTTAACCCTTTAATGTACTCACCAAGAAAAAAATATGGAAGAATTATTTCTATAGCCATGGTTCATGCTTTCTCCTAAGTGTTTGACCTGTGATATACCCCAAGGCTTCGTCCTTAGCCCCTTACTCTTTCAAATATACAAGCTGCCACTGGATCCCGTTGTAAAAACGGGACCCAGTTCCTTCACATTTTCAAGAAGGAATATTGAATCAAAATGTGCTTGACCAAAAAGTTGAGAATGACATTAAAGGGTTAAAGATAATTTGAACTTCAATTTACGTACAAAAAGTGTTTTGACCGTTTAAAATGGTGTATCCCTCAGTGGAGATATAATTCCCTGGTGCGGGAAGTGAGCTTCTAAGGGCATTGAATACGTTTTCAAATGTACACTGCCAGACACATTTTGTTCTACTTTTTCTTCAGTTATTTTTTCTTCTTCATCTTGTATGCAGACTTTGTTCAATTGTGCTGGAATTGCACGTATACAGCCCCCCACTGTCTCTGGTGGTACTGCCAGGTTAATTCCACTACTGAGTTTCTTAATCTAGTGACTATATCAAGGCATATATCTGAGAATTTTTTTTCCCCCATATCTTGTCCCTGATATGCAAGTTGATGATGCACATTACAGTCATAAAACCCTTGAGAGATAAAAATAGATAAATAAATTTTTTTTTAAAACCTGTCAAGCTGAAGCACACACTGTTGTTTTATGCACTGATGGATGATTCCCCACAGCTCATCCCAAAATATAACAGGAAGAGCTCAGAGGAGACTATTCCATAGTAGCAGAGGAGGATGGACCTCCTCGGTTTGTGAGAGGGAAATCAAAATATAAAAAGAATAACGGGTTGAAATAAATATTTACCAAATCTAAGTATTGTTCATAAAATAATTTTTATTAAATTTTTTTTAGAAAAATCCTTCATTGAAATTCATATTATGCCTCAACAGTGACATCTAAAGGGCAGGAAAGGCAGTCAGTGTAAAGTGGAGAGCAGAGGAAAACAGACTTAGCTTATCCTCCTCAGGAGGCGGGATCAACTAGATCCGTTTATTGTTTTTCAATGTGCTTCTTTTTTTTATGCTGATCTGCTATTGACCGAAACACACAAAGTGATGCTCCAAGGGTGGATGTCCTCCCTCACCAATCAGCAAACGGAAGACAATATAATTATCAATAATAATATTAATATTATTAATAATAATAATATTAATAATAATAATAATAATAATAATAATATGTTTCATTTATAAAGCACTTGATTGACATTGCATAGGTCAAATGAGGATTTCCATATTTCCTCTTCAATTTTTCAACAATGTGTGGTACTTGAATTGGATATACCGGTGGTAAAGGAGAGACTGATTCATAATGAACTACTTTCAAATATAACAAAAAATATCAGTGAGGATGGAATTGGACGACTTTTTTTCAGTTTTTTTTTGTGTATGTAGCTGTGTGTTTATGACACACACTTATACTTGGAAACTACAAAATAACTTAATAGTCATGTGATGCAGTGTAACACGAGGAGGACTGCTCGTACTCTATTTTCTCATCAAAGCAGAGCACTCACAAAACACTGGTCAACTCAACTTCTGCTCCATTCCTTCAATGTAAGAGCACTCAACATAAACCGCAAAACTGCTTTGTAACCAAAAAAACTGATAATTTGGTTGGTGCATTTGCTGAAGACAAAACCATAGAAATGTATTACACGTGTTTGTCAGGTTACAGGTTACAAGGATTTTAAAATATGTTACAAAAACCCTTATTGGTTCAGGAACACACAGAACATTGTAGAGTCACAAATCAGTGTACCTCTAGTCAGTCCCAAGTCCGGATAAATCGGGAGGAATGCATCAGGGATGACATCCGGCATAAAACTTGTACAAATCAATGTGCGGTACATGAAACCTGATTGGTTAGGACTTGGGTTAACAAATACCGTCACTGGTACTGTTAGCCATTAGGGTACGGGCTGTACCTATGGATGGAGACACATGATTCACTGTGGTGACCTCAAAAGGTAGCACCCGAAAGATGAAGAAGATCATGAATATCACGAATAAATGTCTTGTGTAGTTAAAGAAAGCTTTAATTTTTGACACATTAAAAAAAATAATTTTAAACTCACCAGCCACACGGGTTATGGATTTTTTATGAATGTTTTTCAAGGAACTACAAACACCTGAGCCCGAAAACACACTTAGTTTTACTTTGTACTTTGCAAAAGCCGGTTTTCCAGTATACCCTTTTTAAATCTGTAATAGGATTTATTATACATTATACTGATATTTCTATCCCGACAATATAATCTGGACTAGAGTTAACATGGAGGTCTGGAGAGAACTGGTTAGAGTAAGCTGTGACTTTAAAACCAGCAGAGAGCAGGGAGCACAATGTGTTAAACCTGCACACCTGGTTGTGGTGCATTTATATGGGGTGTAAACCTGCATGCATCCCGCGGCCTCAAAAATTTAGATGTATGTCTTAATATGTGTGCCTTGCAGTGTCAGAGCACCTGAGGGGCAGGGCCAGTGATCTGTGTGCCCTGAACACTGCTGCTAAAACTTGCTGAAGCAAACAGGACCAAATATATGGACTGTAACAATCAGACCACCTGAAAGAAATAGAAGGTGAGAGTGACAAAGCTGAAAGTTTAGATTTATATTTGTGTGATTTCGGAGGTGCATATTTTTCATTGTTTTCCACTTTCTGCCAAACAAGTTGAACTGTTACATGAAAAATCTATTTGGCTTCAATCTAATATGTATATTCTAATGTAATGTAATGTGCAGCTAAGTTTCTAGTTAATAACCCCAAGTCAAAGATCATAGAGAAAAGTTGGGCATTTGAATTAAATGTAGAAGGAGAGAGAACTGATTTGCTAGGAGCCTGAACAAAGTTTACGGGATTTTGAAAAATATACTATACAGCTGTGTCTCTAACACAAACAAACATTGTCAGTTATTCATATATATAATCCCCCCAGAGTGGAATGGCCAATGTGGGCAAAAGACTTACTGACACAGTAGCTTTACTTAAACCTTTGAGCCTAATTGAAGTAGCCTTAAGATAAAATGTAAGACTGACCTTCCACTGAACTGGCACTGTCACCTTGGACCATGCTAGCCCATGTTTGCCAACTTCTCGACAGGGAAATATTCCAATATCAGCACTGGTGCTTTTCTCATACTGTTGCTGGTATGGCAATTGGAAAAACTGGCTGGCGAGTGTTTGCTTAGTGGTGAGGAAAAGCAGGAACATAGAAAGGAAAAGACACAAGAGAAGAAAAAGATAGAGAATTTTTCTGGCATGAGAAAAGTGCTGTTGAGTAGCAGCCAGCTGATGCAAAAGATACCAGACAGCTCAGGCCCAGGTCTCCTGGGACTAACCGAATGAACACCTTCTTTACTCTCACACATCACATCACACAGTACATTAAAAGGTAAACAAACACATATACTGACTTACATATACTAGCTTTAAAAAAACCCAACATATTTACAACCTCGGCAAATAGTTTTAACAGCAGCGATAATGAGTGAGAGATTGGACGCCCCGCCTCATTATTATTCTGCTGTGACTTCAGCTTGGAACGTACGATTCCAACACAAACAGTTATACATACTCAGGTTGCCATCAGGGAGGTGAGAGTCAAAGTTGCATGGAGGTGGAAGAAAGGGAAAGTTTGAAGAGGAAGGGGTGAGAAAGAGGGAGCGGTTAATAGAAGGATGTGAGGAGAATGGAGAGTATGTTACAGGGGTCAGAACAGAACACCAAACGTTGACAGTGTCTTGACGGTAAATATCTTATTCATTAGAATTTGTGTACACAAAATCATGGGGATATTTGTGTCACTGCAGAGTATAGGAGACTTATCTTCCAGGCGAACCACTGATTATATGTTATTGATGGGGCCTGCGAGTCCTTCCTCCTCCTCTCCTGTATCCTTAGAGGGAAGGGATAAAAATTAAGTCTGACAACTAAATCTTTGGGTGACATGGATAAATGTTCTCTATTCTCCTCTTCCCAGACTGATGTTCATATTCAGCGTGACAAGGATGTTTTACAGGCCAACCTGGTGATCGAACACACACCACCTGCTGATGCAGCCATGATGTCACAGTCCAAACATCACAAACATGTCCAACCCTGCAGGCTTCCTCTCCCGTTTATTCCTTTATCACATTAGGCTGCAATGCTGTTGACTTCTTTCACTAAAACCTATTTTTCCTCTGCTTACTGACTAATTTTCCTCACGCCCTGTGCCCAGATTACACTTTCAGTACTTCTCTCATCTCCTAATGCCAGGTGTCTTATTTGATTTTAACCCCAGGGTGGGAAAAAGTGATCTCCTCCTCCGATTAGAGGCGAAAAGGGTCAGGCTGGATCAGGCGCTGACAGGACTAAGCCTCTGCCTCTCTTATGTGTCTAAAGGACATGTCACTTGAAAGAGGGAAAGAGGGTGACAGATAGGAGGGACACTCTTCCTCACCTGGCAAGTAGAGGTATAAAAATAGTTATTTAAAAAAAGCATTTACACAAATATAATATACACAGATAAAAAGGAAAATTGCAAAAATTTTGTATTTGTCTCCACTTCACTTTCTCTCACACACCCATATCTCCTGCCACATCACTAAACATCACAAGACATGCCACTGCCCTTCGGGCATGTCTTTTCCTCTCCTATATCCCCTCCACCTTCCCCTCCCTTCTTCCTCCCTCCCTCATTCCTCCCTCCCACAAGACAAGCACAGCAACAAGATCAGCATTTGAGAAGTAAATCGGGATACAAATTGTCCTCAAATCTTAGAGTTAGTTACACAATAAAGAATATAATAAATGCATGCTGAAAACACAGATAAATATACCAAAACTGAGACGGGAAAAAAAAACAGTGAAATGACCTGGGACATGGGGAAGAGGGAGGGAGGGAAGGCTGACTGAATGACAGAGAAAAGTGAAGTACGAGGTATCCGATGTAGAAATGCTTAAGGCTACATCTGTACACTGTACAACAGTCTGTGAATACAGACTTCATCAAGCAGCGCTCTGGGCAGTGAGGTAATAGGTGCACTGGGTGCATGAACGGTAGAGAAATAATTGACATTCAAGAGCTGACATCCGACTGACGTAAGGCCTTACCTGTTTCACACGGACAACTTCCTCAAACACAAAGGGGTAGACCAACTAGCACGTCTTGTAAAACGGCTACCACTATCAACTTGGCCATTTTTTGCCATGACAATTTTGTCACTCAGAACAGACGTTGGAACTATCAGTGTCACTCATCATTCTTATTAGCAATTCAATATATTACTTCTATATTATACTTACTCTATTATTAAAAGATTTTGTTAGTATCATATAAGGCTCCTGTTATGGATGAAAAAGCTAACACATCAACGCAGTGGCAAAGATATTACACAATACTGTAAACCAATTCACAGACCCAGCCACAAGGTCCCAATCCAGTGTTCTGCTAGTGCCATCCCAAGCCCAGATAAATGAGGAGGGTTACGTCAGGAACGGCATCTGGCGTAAAACCTGTGACAAATCATTATGCGTAACATGAAACTGATTCCAATATGGATTGGTTCGGGCTCGGGTTATACAGTACCATCACGGGTACTGTATGCCAGCAGGGCACCAGCCTAGGCAAGGAAGCAGATGAGCCGTTTTGGTGAAACCAAGTGGAGCAGCAGAAAGATGAAGAAGATGTGAGATATGATCTGTATTCCTACACTGATCAGGAAAATATGGAAATTTTATAGTCCCAGCAAACTTGGACAAATTTGTCCAAACAAGTGTTTTTCCTCACAGATGGAAGATCTTAAGCAGCAAGAGAATATACTGTATCTTTGGCTTACCATCAGATTATCAGAGCACAGAATAATAACCAAATACAAAAAAGAAAGAACAAAGATCATTGCTTTGACTTCAAACACACTGAATTCCTGAAAAAAGTGCATGCAATGGAAGCAGATTCTTTGAAAGCACAATTTTACCCTGAAGGTTGTAATTACAGAGAAAGTCGGTAATGACAGAGAAAAGACATAATAGATATGAGCAGATTTATCAGCTCATTAGTTTTGAATAAAACCACTGAAAATGATTTAAAAAAAAAGAGTAACCCATTTCTTTTCCTGAATCGTTCGGAGGAAAACCGTTACAGGTGCACGCATGGATCTTAACTGTTTACGCCATCATCTCTCAATCTCCCTCTCTCCTATTTACTTTAAATTTAGTTTGAACTATGCTTTGGCTCTGTTAACCGTAGAGTGAATAGAAGCAGCAGAGGTGCCCTGCTAATGTAAATACAGAAGAATCATTGTCTTATTAAAGTTTTTTATGTTTATGATTAAATAAAGCAATTTAAATGGAATTAATCATGCAGCCCATCTTACAGCTGAGTTTACTGTAGATCACAGCATTGGTCTAAAAACAAACAATAACCTCAAAACAGCTCTTCACACATCCAAACTTATCAAGCATGGAAATAGGCTGTGCCCCTCTGATCTAAATAAAACTCAACCACGGGGACACCCACAAACCAACAAGGGTTCATGGGAGAAATAATATGCTATAACAAGACTGTTGTCTGTGCCTGTGCACTGGAACCTATCACGGTAGCATAGACAAAGCAGAGTGGATGTATACAATGGGAGGCCATGGGCCGATTTGGGCTATTCTGCAGTGTGCTGAGCTACTCCTAGCTTGTCCTCGCCTAATGTGTGGCGGTCAGTGTGTGGGTTTGGGGCTGGCTAGGCTATAAAGGTACTGAATGTTTGCAGGAACATCAAGCCCTCACCAACAGGCCAGGAAGTCAATGTCATGCTCATGATGATCAACATTTTCATTCATGTCAAATGAAAGGAGACACTTTGCATTATTTAAAAGAAAGATTTTTTATGTACTTTCTTACTTTCACTCTTTCAGCTGTGAAAGTGTTTCTAAAGACCATTTGAGATCTACTGAAGTGAGTTTCAGATAATTCACTATTCTCATACACTTGACATTTTAACTAATGACTCTATTCCTGTTTATGACACCTCAGATACAAATATGGACAAGAACACCACCTTGTTATCTCTCATTTGCATCAGTCTTGCACATAAGAGTCATTCTAATTGGGATACAGTCCTACACAGACTTTGAGGTACCTTTTGCACAGAGTACAACACTCTAAAGGGACTCATAAAAGCACTATTACATGACCCAACACTTTCTTAATTGCTGCATTGAGAAAAGGAATGGAGTGAGGGATGGAGAATGATGACAGGGAGTGGAAGAGGCATCAGGGGACAGGTTGGAACACAGCAAAAGGTATGAGAGCGGACAAAAGTTTCCAGTTATCACTGCAGTTTAGTGTGTCTGTGCGTGTGTGTGTGTTTGTGTTTGTGTATGGGCATACGTGTGCACACCCATTGATGTGTATGCATGAGTGTATCTATCTGCACTAGCTTGCAAGCATGTAGCCGGGCTAATATGAAATTCCAGCAAATTACATGTTTGTCTATGTGCCTTGTGACTTGTATGGGCGTAGAGGTTAAGTTGTCTGAGCAAGGAAAAGATGTAGTGTACTGGGGGAGGTGAGGCCACTGGCCTCTAAGTCCTCTGGTTGTGGCGATGGTCTAGGTTCAGTCAGGCCTGCAGCTCTCCCGTCGAGAGTGACCTCATCGCCTGGCCCCTGGCATTGTGGCAGCAGCACAAAGCCATGCAGGGGACAGGGAGAGAAGACTACACATGAGTGTGGGGGAGGGATTGGATTTGAGTGTGGAAATGAATGCATGACCAAGAGACAGGCAGAGAGAGAGAGTGACAGAGAGAAAGGGTGAGAGATATAGAGAGAGCGAGAGAGATAGGAAGGGAGATAAAGTGAGAAATTGGTTGGTTTTTAATTGGAGAAAGATCACCAGGCTCCTAGAAAGGACAATCAGGAATACAGGAAATGCAAAGACATATACAAACAAATAGACTAAACAATACACACCAGAATTAGCAGAAACAGAAGACATCCTGTTTCTGCTGTGCTATGAACTGCCAGTGATGGGCAGACTGCAGGTGTCTTAATATGTATGTCTAATGACTCTCAATAATCTTGGACAAAAATTATTTTTGATAATGTTGACTGTAGTCTCCAGTAAGAGGATGGGTGTTGAAGCGCAATCACTCAATGTATTTATATATTAATATCTGCATTATCTGTGTTTGGCAAAAACACCACCTAGGAGCTACTATATGGGAACAACACACTTTAAGTGCTACTCTGTACATATGGATGTCGTTGGAGATTGAGGTAGTGTGTGGCTCTGTGATTTGCCATGGTTCTTCAACACCAAAAGTTTGCCCGCAGTGTTCATTTTAGAATCAGTAGTATCAAATTAAGTATCAAATTGCTCATATATGAATCAATTCACCTGAGCACAGAGTTCAAGTTACTCAACTAATGGATAAGAATCCTGATTCAATTGGATGTGCTATCGGATAAAACGATGAGAGCCATGTTAATCTGATACGGCTACACACCACACTATCTCACATTGCAGTCTCTTTGTTGTTTTGTCACTTCACACAGGCCTTAAATAAACCTCCGCTGGAAGATGAGATGAGGTGCATCTCTCTCGGGTAATTTTAGTGTCTTTTACTTCAATGTTTGTTTTTTTAACTTTTCTGTCAGCGAGTGATTTATTTATTATTGTTTTTGCACATTTTTTAGCACACAACAATACAGACACACACACAGACACACACACACTCACACACACACACACACACACACACACGAGTGCAGGTACTCTGAGGATGTTCCCTGTCAGTCGACATGGGCTAGTGGGGAAGGTGCAGAGGTCAGGGTTTAGGGGTCAGGGGTCAACTTATCGGTCACTTCATCAACTCATTACTCTGCTTGTTAATTAGCGGATTAAAGCAGGCAGGATGAGGTAAGCACCACCTCTTTATAATCCTTTTCCCCTATTGTAACCTTTGCCATAACATTTTAATTGCAATCTCATGTAATGATATACAATCTGGAGTTTTCACTATGTATCACAGTTAAAATACTTTATAGGCTTGATTTATGTTTAATTCCTTACCTGACAGGATCAAACATCTCCTGTTACCAGATGGAAATGTAATTCTAGAATACTGCAAAATCTGTAATGACAGTTCAAGGAATGGGATAAAGCGGATTTCTTAATGTCTGCCAAACCATTGGTGGGGTTATAATAAGAGCATTTTTTTATTGCATCTCAAGAGATTTATGCTATTAAATTAATACAGGCAGAAAGCAACAGAAAAGTTGATGAGCATACATATATGTGTCTATTTGTGTATGTCGAGGGAGAAATAATTATACCTCTGACAGATTTCCCAAGAAGACTTCCTCTATAATTGATCCCTCAATTATACAGAACACAGAATTCTTCCTTCCTGGCACTCATACAATAACAAAGTATTTTATTACCAACATAAATATTCTGATTATTATTTTTAAATCCTTTATTTTACCAGGTAAAATCCTCATTGAGAATACAATCTAATATCCAAGGGTAACTTGTCCAAGAAGTAGCATAAAGGTCATTCATACAGGTGTGAATGAAAAGAGGAAAAAACAGGCTGAAACAGAACAAGGTTTGCTGCTCTCAGAAGTTTAACTTTAGTAGGAAGTTAGATAAGATGCACTCTTACAGAAGGAAAGGAAAAAAGTTTTATTAAACAAGCTTCTGTTGAAAATATTAAAACACTGATTCTCAATCAGTATTTAAAAAGGGGAAGTGGTAAGGAGACTGTCAAATCTCATCTATAGGTGCAGCTGGACAAACATGTGATGTGCATGTATACGTGCACATCACATAAACACACAGTCACAGAAGCCTGTAAACTTGACTATTTGTTCAAGGCCTGATATCAAAATTGGTGCAAACCGCATGACCTATTTGATTTTATTATCAATGCTGATATTTTCTTATCTACACCTTTAATGTGAAAACTATCGTCTAAGTGCTGTTAGGTAGTTGAAATAGAAAAAAATACCTCAAGATAGTAAGATTATAGTTTCAGGCAACATGATAACAACTACTGTATAGTTACAGTATTGAAACAGGTTATAGTTTGAGTTGGGTGTTAGCACAGCAGCCTCGGCACAATGTGAAATCAAACACCTGTTCCCAGCTTATCGTGTGTGCTTGTGTGCCTATTTGTTTGGGCAGATCATAATGAGGTCATTATGGCAACTAATGGGTGGCAAAGACAAGGGCCCACCCTGTGGTCCGTTGGGAGCCACACCAAGGTTCAGGTTCAGACATCAGTTTAGAGAGCAACCAAGGTCAAGAGATGAACAGAAAGAAACACTGTCCCCCAACAGCATAGTCCAAGCTACACCCTGATTTTGTGTTTTCATTGCAAACCATGACATTTTTCTTATATAAGCAAAATATTCCTTAGTGTGCACAGGACTTAAGTACTACACAGTCACGTTTGTCACGTGTGACAAGTCTGCGATGATACATATTTTGAATTTCTTTATTTAGCAACTGACGTTTAAGAAGATCAACATTCAACAGATTGAAATCTGGAAAGCAGAGGGTGTTAAAGCGGACATATCGTCAAATTTTTACTTTTTCAGTGAGTTCTTTGTAAGCACTACATCAGAATTCACATGTCTTTTGACTATGCCATTGACTGGCTCTTCCGTTCTGTAGACTTAAATCCTATTCGAGAACCTCTGGGAAGTTGGGCATCGTACATTTTATGCTGCGCAGTAGAGCTACAAATTGTTCAGAAGCTCACTTATGGCGGGGTTCAGGTCTGGGAGGAGATCCCACTGAAAAGCCAACCCCTCAATGACTTACACAATATATATAAATTTTTAACTTGAATAATCCAATGTGTGAATACATTTTCTTAGCCGGTTATGTATGCATTCATACAGTATACTTCATTAATAATCCATCTCAGCAGTAGCATACAGATGTAGCTGACGCACAATCACACAGAAAGACCTGTTAAATGACAAAAGGTTGATAACTAACCAAGTGGAAGAATCTGGTACGTCCATGGTTCTTTATCCTTTAACCATTAAGCATTGTTGGTCCATACAAGTTTGATCCATAGTCTAACCCAGACTATATTGTCTCATTCATGGAAGCATGCCCTGTACTCCAGTTGGTCCACCTCCTCAAGGAAGGGGGAGCATTTTTTATTATTTATTTCTTATTTTCTTATATTTTTTTGCACTCAATCCTGTCATTCCAAACAAGGCTGATTAAGCAGTGTTGGTGAAACTCTTTGTTCCTCCATCCAAAAACAGTTTTAAAAAAATGGTCCTCACAGACATTTAATTAAGATTTCTGGGAATTGTATCTATGGGGTCTAATAATTAACCTTTAAAGTAGGTTAAGGAAAGATTTACTACACACACAGACACACACACACACAAACACACAAACACAATTGCATTTACTTTGTTTGGTGGAGCTCACTGACATGGAGACCATAAAGTTTTACATATGGAATGGCGTGTTAATCAAGAATCAATGCTCCCAGCTGGAACGGCTCGCCTGTGAAGAGTTTGACATGCAAACTTGAGAATATCCCGTGTGTGTGCGTGTGTCTTGGGTACTTTTCATGATATTCTAGTCCCTTGTCATCCTTTGTGGTGGTGCTGGTATTTGTGTGTTTAGTTATGAAAGTGTTTTGCTCTACCATCGAGCAAGCACAGGAGGCAGAGGAGGTTCACTATGAAACTATCAGCCACAACATCATGTCCACTGACAGGTTAAATGAATGACATGGATTATCAAATTATAATAGCCTCTGTCAGTGGATCAGGATATATTAGACAGAGAGTGAACATTTCTCCTTTCAGTTGATAATCCATGTCGAAGAAATGGACAAGCAAGAGAATCTGAGCAACAAGGACCAGATTGTGAAGGCTACAAGAATTGTCTTGTTGGGTGTTACTGGGCTGCAGTAGTAAATACCAACAAAAGGAGTGAGACGTGAGATATTTTGGAGTAGCTAGCCCATAGTGTCTGATAACACAGAGGAGCAAATTTAGCAAAAACTGCTGTAAAATGTCATGCTGGTTCTGATATAAAGGTGTAAGAACCAATGGTGCATTGCAGAGCTGGTTTGGTGGCAAAAAGTGGGGGCAAGTTGTTTAAATGTCATGGCAAATCAGTGTATAACAAATGTAGAAACATATTCAGGATTTTAAGAAAAAATTTACAAAGTAGAGGTGGTCAACCAATCTCTGTCACTACATCTCTGTAACAGCATTGTGCTTACAGAGCCAGTACAGACTCCCCGGGTTCCTGGTTCCTAAGTAACTTAAGAAGATTAACAAACAGAGGACTACCGAAAAAAAGACAAATAACGGCGAGCATTAAATAGAGCAGATAAGCAGAAAGGGAAAGTTTTTAACCTTGTTGACTACTAAAGGGGAGCATATCATTGTACTAATGGGGTAATAAATGTGTGGTGTTTGGCTCACATAACGGCCAAATGGCTACTCAGAGAACATGTTTTATTGACAACAAGTTAACAGACTTCTTTTTTATTCTCTCATGCAGTTTCAAACAAAAAAAGTTTTTTTGTGAATATTTTATGTAATTTATTGTTCATAATATCAATCCAATCATTATATGTGATCCTAACCCTAATCCTGTACAGGGTTGTAGGAGGGCTGGAGCCTATCCCAGCTGACATTGGCATGGACCAGGTGCCATTTCATCACAGGTTACAAACAATGAGATTCTCACCTAAAGTCAATTTTATAGAGTCATCAACTTTAAAAGAAAGACAAAGAACCTGAAGAGAACTCACGCAGACACAGGGAAAACATGTTAATTCCACACAAAAATACACTAGCTATCCAGATAGGTTTGATCCTAGAACATTCTTGGTATGAGGGAACTGTGTTTCCCACTTCCCAACCTTGCTGCCAAGTTCATACTTCAACAAATTCAATGGCATCAGTCAAGAAGAACTAGTCAGAAGTGATTTAAGGATCTAACCATGGACTGACACTTCGCCCTGATGGTCAAATGTCTCTACCCTTTCACTAAATGAGACCATATGAGCAAGCTATCTAGCTCAAATGACCAACTGTATGCAAAACAAGACAAAAATGATAAAGTGGAGACAGAGTGAGAGAAAGAGAGAGATGACAGTGCAGACTCCATCTGTTAATGTGTGTCACTCCTTGGCAGCTCTGGCACATTTTAAGAACCAAATGTTCCTTGTGGATAACAATGACAGAAGGCCCTAACAATAATATTAATCTGTAGTTTGGCTTAATTTTATTTTTCTTTGCCTGTATAACCTGTATTTACATTTCAATAGAGGGTTGACTATATTGTACCAAATTTAGGATAACTAGTAGCCACATCTGTTACAAACTTTTGTTAGAATCCTTAGAAGCAAGAATTTGTAATTTATGCCAATCGAGCTGTATATAAAGGCACAAGTGTGCACATTTTCATTGAAGGAAAAGGATCGTCGAAGGATCAAAATGGCCATATATCATTATGGCGCAACACCCACATAACCGCAATGCACCGAGCCGCCAGCCAGCCAGCCGCCATCAGATGGAAATTAGGAGGAGAACAGGCAGAAGAGAGTTAGGAAGAATGTAAGAGTGACAGAAACAGATGAATAGAGCTGGAGAAAGGCTTTGCCAACTAACTGCCAATTCTTTGCAGAATCTAGCAAATCAGACAGGGTTTTCATTAGCCAAGGGCCTTCAGCAAATGCTAGCTGCAACACAACAACAATTTCTTGTGTTTAAAGCATTAATGGCTGATGCTAACATGACAGCTAGATGTATATATTCCACATCATGCCTGTCTTTAAGCTCTGATGACAATACCATTACACAGTTTGGCATGCCAAGAGGCCTTGATGACAATAAATCTGGATGGGTTGTGGCCTACTGCTTTATATTTTGTGGTGTAAGTCCAATCTATAGCATGAGCCACCCAACAAGTTTTCCAAAATGTCTAGATCGATCACATTTTGCACTCTGCACAGGGCTGCTTCAGAAGTACTAACGTACAATCAGATGCCCGTGTGCCTGTGCCAGGGGAGATCACTGTCAGCTGACGAAAGACTGAGAATACCGTGTTTTGGGTTGGGGCCGTGTAGCCTTGGCCTACAGGAAACTCCTGTGTTTTCCTCTCCATAGGGTATAATGGATTCTCCGCGCCAATGAAATACTATTCCGGCTGGCGGGCAGGCCCACCAGCCACCTGAGACCCATTCCCACAACACCTCCCTCCCCCTGACAGAGCCAGATGCAGCCATCACTGGAGATCTGGGACAGATGTAGGGAAGAGAGGATGGTTGAAGAGAGGGGGAATCTGGAAGAACAATGAATTGGAGCAGATGGTATGAAAAAGGGAGGGACTGACAGACGTTGGCATCCCTCCCTCTCTCAGAAAACTATGGAAAATAGTTCATTTCTGAGCACCACTGTCCATATCTGAATACACACACAAGTTACCATAACAACCATCAAAATAAACCAATCCAACAAAGACACATCCATTTGCTCTTTTACCCACACTTTTCTGCATACCTCCCTTCTTCTGTGATATCTATCAATGTTCACCCCTCATTCTAGCTGCAAACTTGATATGCTCCCAAAGAAGGCAACACTGGCACATAGTGGCCACAAGGGCAATACACTCAACTGGAACAAAAGTCTGTTCATGAATTTATCAGCTTAAAACACGTAGTCATAGCACATTCACTCATTAAGAGCGTTGGCGACAATATGAATGCTTTGGAAACCTTGGTTAAGACAAGAAGCTGGTGGGGTCACATACACTTACCTCCTCTCATTGTCATCCAGGTGAGCAAACAGCACATTCTTGGAGATGGCCTTAGCCAAGGCAGTCATTGTCTTGTAGTCCTTTGGAATCACCTGTTTAGATAAAGCAGTAATATCCATTAAAGTCAAGTGAACTGCAGCAACACTATGCAGGTGGACACTTGAAACAAACCAGCACAAACACATAGCAGGCCTAACTTCAAATGCCGACTAAATTGAGTAATTAGAGAGTACCGTATTGGCAGACTTTGAAAGTACTCTCCCACACGTGTGTGTCTGTGTATTTTGGGAAAGCCCATCTGTTCAGGGATTACACTCAAAATGTCATACAGGCCTTAAAAATTCACAAGAGGCCTACACACATTCATAAAACATGCATTTTCTTGTCCCAGACCCCATGAATTTGTCTTTTTGTGAACGTGGAAAGGGGAATGGCAAACACTGCAGCCTAAACAAAGCCACATAAGTCTGTATTTATAAAGTTACATTCCTGAAGGGAACGTGAGCTCCCATCACCACAAAGTGTGAACTGCAAAAAGTAAGAGAAGAAGAAACTGAGCAAGAGTAAGAAGACAAAACTTGATACTAAGTATCTTCTAGAGGGAGATGATTGCGTACGTCAGGCTGTGTATTCTTTTTCTGGTTTTGGGTAGAGGGGTGACAGGCTGTAATTACATTAAAGCAACAGATGTCTCCACACGAAGACGACCATGCAACAACGTGTAGGACATGCACACAGATGCACACAACCACATATAAAATGTAAAAAGAATAATTTTTCATCTTCAACTGCCAAACCCGAGCCTGGCTACTCAGTGGAGAGAGAAACGGATGCTACCCTGGAAATCATTCCCAAAGAAAATGATCTCAAGGCTTCGTGATTTGTTAAGACCCATAGCACTCACAACAAAGCTCTCTTGACCTAACATGTAACGTTTGTTAGGTTGACGGTGTTCTGTGTAACCAGTGATCTCATTGGCATCAATCATTAAACTGATGATTTCAGAGGATGCCGGTAAAGGGACTCTGAGAGAAAGTGTGTGCATGTATTACCATAACCAACATCCAAGGTCAGAATAGATCTTTCCTCACATGAGGTATGACATGAACTGATCTATTTTACATTTGAAGGCTGACCTAAATCTGAAAGTTGGAGGAACAGTGAAGAAAATAAGCCTGGAGATGGGGGCAGGCTTGTTGCCATGACGCATGACTGCAGCATCAGGAAGAGTCTTCAGAGCCATCACATAACTCAGGTGCACACAGTTGATAAACAGACCTCAGCCGTGAGATCCACGACTCGGGTTTGTGGAGTTATGGCATGAGCCAGCAGTAAATGGCATTTCAAATTACAATCAAACAAGCATAAAGATGTAAAGTCCATGGGATGTATGTGTTTGCATTTATGCGTGTGGCTGTTTGTTTGTTTGTATACTATGCATGTGTGTTTGAGTTTAGAAAGTTTCTGCCAAATGTGCATCCCTTCCCACAGCTCCATTAAATTATGGCATGGACACATGGCTGCAAGATGACAGATAACTTTAACAGCCGGCCGCTGTGCAAAATGAGAAAGCCCAGTCATCAGGCAAATGTATATTAGATTATCTTTCCCTTTAGCTACTAACCAGATTGTCTGTAACAAATTCATTGTTTGAATCTTCACTTGAGAGGTTGTCCTTTCGTCCTGAGTGCATTTATAAACTGAAAGCACGCTATAATCAAGTTGTCTTAATTAACTCGAAAGGTCGATCAACGAGTCCAGCAATGGTGGTCCACCAGGACCAGCAAGGCCTTGTGTGCGGGTCTAGACATTATCAGAATCAGTAAATCATATTTTTAATACTTGAATTGAGATTAGATGTATTTTAATTGATTTTTTGGAAGTCTATTAACTTCATTTTATGCCCATCTCCATGGCTGCTTCCAGTACAGCTCTTCTAAATTAGAGCTTTGTTTTATCCTATCAGATTTACCTACTGTGGACTGGGATTTGAGTGACGTCCACATTCAGTATTCCGGTGTTGCCAGTTTACTTTTGGGAACTTGAGTTTATGCCCAGCAGCTTGGCTGGAGACTGTGAGGAAACCCTTTTGAATTCAAATTGTACTATTTACATTTTATGGCATTTTTTTTTTCTTGGTGGTCAAATGGGTAAATTGACTGTTTTTTTATTTACTATTTTGTAAAGTTTGCAGTTCTTTGAGATAAACGCGATATCTGTGATGCAGCATCATTCTGCGGTTTTAGTGGTACATCCTTGATGATTTCAGTGCGTGTGTATATCCCCCATAGGGGCTGAACCTCTATTTAACCATTTTATTCCACTAGATAAATGTTACTGTCTCTCTGAATATGGGGTGGTTAGTACTCTGACAACAGCCTGTAGCCATAGTGTCATGTTGAAGTTATTCGAGTTCAGCTTAATTGTGGGAGTATATCACTGAGTGCCCAGCTGTAAAATCCAGGGCTTGCCACTGATTGTATCATTAAGTGGCAGCATCTCATCCTTAAAAATTTTATTCATCCATTTAATTATTTTCAGCTAGAAGAGCTTGGGGAAGCATTCTCGTTGTAATTGGGTGTCTAATCAGAATTTGACATGGTAGCAAAAGTACTTCAGGGGCAGCAGACTAAGAAGTTATGCATGTAGCCATATATTACCATGGTTAAACTAATACAATTCAAAGACTTCAACTGAAAAAAATGAGCATCTATATGTCTCAATAAATCAGTTGCCACAGATTAAGCCCTGTGTAAACCCATTTTGATATAAAAAAAAAACTAAATGTGAAAAGCATGCCCCATTGAATTATATTTAAAATATATCTCAGCCTATTTGCTGAACATCAACAAGCTGACTCAAAATATGTATTTTACTGTAAATAAGTTCAGTGATGTGTCCAACTGTTTTTAATTTGGTGCAATAAATTAACCAATTTCAGCTCCTTAATCTGCGTCACTGAATATGTTTGCATTTCCTTTGTGTGCGTAGCTGTTAAAGAGTTTGTATTAACAGGCATTTGAATGTGGTCATGCGCTAGTCGTAAATGCCAATAGATACAAAATTAGCTGTATTCATGCAATGTTATTATCTATGCATCCATCTTCCATGGCTGACCTTGCGCACGTAGCTGACAGCATCCTCTTCAGTGTAGACCTCTGCACTGACTCCTCCTCTGCGGCGCCGGGCCTTGACAACAGGGTTAGGTGGTGGGGGAGAAACCTCATCATCATGTGAGTCTGATTGGCTGTTAGATTTCTGCCGTGCCATGATCTGCTTGCATTCTTCCTGGAGAAATAAAAGCAAGGGACAAGTTTTTTCCGGGGGCCAACATTTGGTGACCTACACAGAAATGTAGAGAAAAAAAAAGGTTTCACTCCTGAAAATATATAGAAGAACATGATCTTTTTAAACAGCACTCCTGCTAACCAATTCTATCAATATTGATATCACTACTTCTATAACTTCAACCAAGGTTATCTGAGGGGCATAAGTTCCTCGCCTAATATCACATGAAAATGGGCTGACAAATCTTTTCAAGCACCTTTAACGACATCAGGCAAAATGTGGTGTCCTAACTAGGTCAGATATCCGCAAAAAAAAAAGCACACTGGATCCATCTCAGTCCTGATATCCATACTATACCATGGTATGAAGTGAAAGCCATCAAACAGTAATACCCACAGGCCTAAATATGCAGGGAGAAGGCTCAGGTGCTCTGTTTTCCTCAGACAATGAACAACAGGGATTGAAGACATGAGAAGAGACAGGACGCCTCTGGCTGGTTGTAACTACTGAATGCGCTACAGGTGATGTATTATCAAGGCCACCCTTGATTAACACATTAGCATTAGTACAGCGTTGATGTAGAGTTGTTAATACAAGGGAATTATGTAAGACTAAGGCAATGTAAAAAGCAGTTTGCCCAAAGGTAGCTGCTTCAAGTAATGATGAGTGTGCACCTAAAGTCATTAGTGTCTTATTCACACTAATCACATACTCGGTTACAGTGATAATGTGATTTTATTTGTATCTTTGTTAGTGTGTCACCAAATATAAACAATTTGCAGAAACACCAAATGGACAGAAATAACAGCAAAAAAATCAAAAGGTGGAGAATGGTTAAGGTGCAGTGTTTAAACTGTGGGGCTTTCTCTTTAAATATATAGAATATAATATTCATAACAATGTTTTTATTAGTAATCATTCAGATGAAAATCCGAATTGTTTTTATAACATTAGCTGTGAAAAAAAAAACTATATATGTGGGCTCAGGTCCCCTATGTTTGTACAGTCATTATGAAAACGAAACGCTTCGCTGCTCGAAACATAAAAGAAGACGAAATGAACTGCTTTCAACTTGACAGGTGCCAAACTGGCTCCCTGATGTGACGGTCAAAGCTACCAAAATGCAGAACAATCTGTAATTTCTCGCCCAAGAGGCCTCTAAATCGAGCACACTGCACATGTTATAACATTTCAAGAGTTGTTAAATATTTTTTGGGTTCAGAGTTTTCATGTGTGCAAAGTTTTCTTGCTTTTTAAAGAATAGAAAACTGAATATTTCTTCCTGTTAGTCAAACAAAACAATTCTACAATATCAAATTGGGCTTAAGCAAGTAGTGATAAACAGTGTTCACTCATATTTTACAGTAGATTAATTAATCATATAAATAATCTTAAATTCCTGCCCTATTTAAATTTTTTGACAATAACCTTTTTGATCATTTAAAATTATAAATAAAATAATTTAAACAAACATAATTACCTCATTTTAGTTTTGAAAATACATAACATTTATATAATTTAAAGTATATTTTGTAACAGTTGTTAAATTGTTTATTAAGAAAAGTTTATAAACATGGCTCTATTGAGTTCGACCTCTAAAAAGTGCTTTCTATGAAATTTAACAATTTTTCTCCTGAAAAACTTGAGATTGCAGAATGAATGGGCAGCTTGAACAGAGCAATAAGCAGCTTGAATAGAGCAGTGGAGGAACAACCTGTGACAAAGAGATAGCAAAGACAGACTGAGGCAGTGACGAGACATCATGTGATATGAACTGAAACTTAGACAAATAGGACTGTAAAGTTTAGGCTTCACTAATAGGAACTAATTTCCTCAGTGTGCCTTTCTCAGCTGTTTCTATGGAAAGTCTCCGCAGCATAATGTAACGGGGACAGGCATAGTAATATGCCAATGCTATATGGAAGTCATTCATCAGCTTATATCCAATGATCTTTCTGTCAGTCTCTGTGGATTTCATTACTTTACCTGTCTGATTTTGTCTCTCTCCGACTCATTACATTCTGAGGTTACTGGCGGATGTTTTCCCCATCCTCTTAGTGAAACAATGTTATAATGCCCATCACACACACAGATGCACTTGTTAAATGCTTCAACAGAGTCTCTGCCTGAGGGGCACAGCCAGCAGGGTCGGAAAGCTTACAGTCACATATACAGTCACAAATACGAGCAAAGGAAAGCTCACGCACTCTAACTTAATCAGGGTTTGCAAGGTCTGCAATCAGGTAGCACTCTCTTAAAACGTTGAAAAAAAAATGTTTCCTCTCCTTCAAGCGCAGGAAAAAAAGTCAGAGACAACGCAAATCACAATCACAAACTGGCAGACATCTTAATATGCTGCAGTCGATAATGGTCACTTACATTCTCACACACACTCACAGTCAAGCATTTTTACCTTGCAATGAAGCCTGCTCTGACGTCAAACCTTGTGTTGCCTCCTGCTTCCTTCTCCAGCCTCTAAGAGACTGTGCAGGTTTGCTCCAGCAGACTAAATGCAGACTAGGTTTGTTAGCGGGGGTATTTACCATGGTAAGGAATGCCCCGGGCCAGCTGCGTGTAACCTCAGCCTGTCGTAGGACTTCAGCATCGAGTTAAAGCATGAATTAGCCAAAGTGTGCATGAGAATTAAAACACATGGATCCACTTCTCATACACACCTGATCCACATGTCACAACAGCATCTTGCCATCCTGGCAAAGCAACCGCTGCATGCATGTTGTGTGTGTGCACCCAGATTGGGTGCGTATGTGTCTGAGAGGGAGAATGCAAGTGCCAAAACGTCTGATATCCTAATTCCACGGCAGCTTGAGAAGAAGACTAAAGATCAAAACACTGATCACAGAAAAACGCCCGTTTCTCCGTCACTACTGCGCAACACTGTGTTTTCCAGCATCTCTCTTCTCCTCTTGCTCGCTCTCTTACTCTCTCTTGCACGCTCACGGGGGGGGGATGCTCTCGCTTCCCTATCGTCACTATGACAACTGGGTTCTTAAAAATGAATACATGTTGGTTCACGCACTTATTTTACCAGACATTAGTTCTGTAGATAGATTATCTGTCACTCACACCTCCACTCTGATTCACTTTAAAGAAGTAAAAACATCCCTCTCATCATTTTTACTTCTGTTCTGACCAAATGAAGTGCATGTTAGTGTGTATTGCTCTATTGAATGGCACAGAACTTCCTATAGCTACACAAAGGTGTCCCATACATTCTTGTGTCTGCCAGACATAGTCTGTACCATGCAGTATCTCTCTCTCACTGCCAACTGCTCTCAAGCCCCATTCACACAATATTCTTCACGCTCTGAAAGGAGAAAGTAAAGCCCTTGTGTCTGTCTCCAACAAGTCCTCATGCTGTTCTGGCTCAAACACAGAAAAACATGCAGTCAGATTTTTGATAGCTCGTAAGCCAAAGAGCTGAACAGCTACATTGTGTTTTTACCATCTTTTTTTTTGGTGCTTCAGCCTTTTTACAACAACACACAGGTTAGGCAGGTTGTTGCATTGTCATGTATTATTCCTGATGCAGTGTTTCACATATTTGCTATTCTTTCTCAGTCTGAGCCCATTTATTTTTATTTCAAACATTTCTTCCAAACGCACATTCCTGCCATTTATTCGCTGTATGTAATGACGGAAACCTTTTCTACTCTGTAATCGGTGCTATTGTCCCATCTCTCCTTTCTTCTCTGCCCTGCTCTCTCTGCGTCATCGGTGGCGGCTGGATGCCAGAAGGGGAGAACAGGATGGGACACATGCATAAGCAAGACACTGAAGCTCAGTGTAAGTAATCAGGCTTAGAGAACAACACAGAGGCAGAAATTAAAAGACAAATAATAAAAACATACAGAGAAGAAAACAAACATGCTATGTCATGCAAACATGCTCTATCAATCAATCAGTCACTGCTATTAACCCTATTAAAACACACATGACTTATTAAAATGTTCCTGTCTTGATTGTTTGTAACAAATTTGCACCAATGAAGGAATAAAAGCTATGACTTAATCTTATCGTAATCACTGTGAACAACCAATATTAATCAACCACTCGCCATGTTCAGCTTAAAAGTACTGAACTCATTGGTGGGGATCAGTAGGCACGCAGGAAAAATAATATCAAAATATGTTTACCAAATTGAATATTGAATTAGATGTCTTATATTATTTAGAGAAAAGAAAACATACAGAAGTGGTTACCTTAGGCAGCCCTAATCCAGCGGTAATTTCTCTGTCTGCTGCAGAGACTGACAGCAAGTGAACCAAAAAACAAGAAGGTGCCGCACAAAAACATTCACACATGTACGAACACACAGGTAATGAAGCATGGAGAGCTGATCTACCAGTCGGGCCTGCGAGTACTCATCACATTGTTCCACACCATTTACTGCCCCACAATGGATGAACAGTCCTCGCTGTATAACGAAAATGTGTATGTGGAGTGCTGACCTCCTGGCTGTGAATTAACATTTACTTTCTCTGTTGTAAAAGACACACTTACTATAATGAGTTGTTCAAAATGCAACTATTTTCCTGAATGTATATCCCCAACAAACATATTAATAATTAAATAATAATAATAAATAAAATAGGTCCTGTTAAAGATACACCCCTGAAAGCATCACGGAATGATAATATATTGCACACAAACAAACACATGTGACTTATGATGCTCATTAATTTTCTAATATTAACCCTCATATATGAATATTTGAATATTATCAAACAGTAAATCTATATTTATGCCAAAGCCATTTTTAAGAAACTCGTGGTATCCATCCATCCCATCCAGCAGTCATTACTAAACTGTCACATTATTACAGATGCTACAGAGCGCTGAAAGCATAAGTAATATTGAAGTATCCTGCAAGCACGATACTTCAATATTACAAATGAATTAATGAAGAAATAATACTTTGTCTAACTGATAATGGAAATAATTGCTATATATATTATCAAGTGAAAATTAAGATGCATTTTCTCATTGACTTGAAGAAATTGTTTAAACTGTTGACTGGTACTGCAGCTGCGGGCCTAGCATTTTTACAATTTACTATTATTAACAATTGCTGCTCACTGGTTTGCCAATGCTGTCTCAGGGTTGTACCACTGCCTCTCAAGCATCTTTTGCTTCAATCCTGCATTCTTTCCTTGACACCTATGCTCTCTCTCCGACATTTATCATCGATTAGTTTGCCGGGAAGGAGGGATGCAACGGGTAGATGATAGAGGACAAAGAAGGACCACCAAGGAAACAGGAACAGATTTACCTGTAGGGGCCCCTGGGCCCCTACAGGTAAATCGGTCAGCCAGGGAGGAGGTTTAGACCTGGGTCACTGCGAGCACCTTAGGCGGATTTGACAGAATACCCTGTTTTTCAGCATGGTGGTGATGTCAAACAGAGACCAGTAACACTAATTGCACCGTGTTACAGAACGCTGAAAACCCTTGTGAATGGCAGATACTGTTGTTTCACTTTCTAGAACTGCACTGCTAATATGAGGTATGGCTACACACATCAGTACTACACACATAAGTAAATCTATTTCGTCATAAAGCAGAATAACAGGAATGGACACACTAAAAGAAACAAAACTTAACAAAAGAAAAGATAATAAAAGGTAATGTTATCCAACACTATAACTATTTCTCCTCTCAACAGGATTAACAAAAAGGATAACCCTCATGAAAAATTCTTGATCAGAGGCCTTGAAAGTTCCAACGGATTTGTTATGACAGGTCCTGTTGACAGAAGCACAGGAAGGCTTCTCATGTATCAGGGGGACAGTGAGACAGCAGATGATTGAATGATTGACTGACACACAGGGAATCTGAGGAGTCTCTTCCATAATGCAATAATGTGGAATCATTTCAGATTTAATAGAGCAGGACTTACATTTGTTTTACTCGACATGCTTGAGGAAGCAGAAAATGGAATTTAGCCAATGCCCCACATTAGATGAAGAACACTTTAAGGGTGTGAAGATTTTAGCAGATAAATTTGTCCTACCATCATATAATCACTTGTGCTTTGCAGGTTGACAGCTGAGGGTGGTTTAAGGGGAGCCTATCCCAGGTATGTAGCTCGGTTGTGAGCACAGTAGTTTAATTATTGACAAAAATAATTTTTTGTTTCAAAATGGTATGTCTGTGTTGGAGGTAACTTTGAACTGAACAAATGAGAGTTCCTTGTAACCAGAACATGAGCATTTGTAAAATTTCATATAAGCTTCAAAATGATTTTGAAGATGATTCTCATTTCATTGATACAATTATGGTTAGAAAATGGATGGAGCATTTCTTTTTTAGGTCCAATTGGAATGGAGACTTAGCAGCTGAACAGAGCTATAGAGCCCCCCATCTCTATAGCACCAAGACACCAAGATACTTAAACTCATTTGCTTTAAGCAGAAACTCTTCCCTAGCCCGAAGGGGACAGTTGAATGTCTATCGGCTGAGAGCAATGGCATCAGACTTGAAGCTGTTGACTCTAATACCGGCCGATTCACACTCAGCTGTAAAACGATCCAGTGCACGCTGGACTTCCCGGACTGATGAAGCCAACATAACCACATCATCGGCAAACAACAGAGATACCATTCTAAGCTCGCCCGAGACAAGGGACAACCTTGGTGCAGACGAACATTCATTGAAAACGTGTCTGACTTTTGCAGAGTATACGGACAAAACTCTCACTTTGGTTGTATAGGAACCGGATGGCTCTTAGGAATGGCCCAGGTACCCCATATTCCCGGAGTAATTCCCAAGGGACTCCACAGTGGACACTATCAAAATCTACAAAACACATGTTGACTGGATGTGCATATTCCAATGACGCCTTAAGCGAGCCTGCAACAGTAAAAAGTTGGTCCATTGTTCCACAACCAGGACGGAACCAACATTGTTCCTCCTGAAACCGAGGTTCGACAATCGGTCTGATCCTCCTTACCAGTAAACATTCACCGGAATGCTGAGAAGGGTGATTCATCTATAATTTGAACACAGCCTCCGGTCCCCCTTTTTAAAGAGTGGGACTACCCCCGCCTGTCCATCTCCCAGTCCGGAAAATGGACTGGGAGATGGACAGGCGTCATCAGCAGTAATGCGGGAGTTGTTTAGGTCGGTTGTGATGAAGAAAGAGCTGAGTCATAAGGCAAAGCTCTTAATTTACCGTTCCATCTCTGTTCCAACCCTCACCTATGGTCATGAGCTCTGGGTAGAGATGGCATATACATGTGAGTCGTGATCATAAACTTTTCATGACTCATCTTTGAGATGACTGAAGATTGCCAAGGCATGCAGTCAATGAAACGTGGTTTTAATCTCACATCCAAGCAGATCACACATACAGATGGAGTTGATGAATGACAGGTGTCAAGAACATTTGGTTATCACTGCTGTTGTGGCAGGTAATATACAGATCAAAGCGTTGTGTACAGTGACGGTTCCTGTGGGAAGAAAAACGCATCAGAAATCATCAGATACTATATGTCCACCCATTGAAAATAAACCAGAAAAAGAGGATGGGGAAAGGTAAATGATATCTTCCGTGGCCACAATAGAAGAAAAAGAGAAATTTGAAGCACAGTTAAAGTTTTTGCTTATTAATTGTCATGAATGTAGGCTCACAAATCCAGAAACATCTGCCTTGGGATGCCGGAAAATCCGTTGGATACTTGTAAAGATGCAATGTGCCTAATTGAATGAAACATCTGTGGTGGCAGCTGCTCACCCATCTATAAATCTTGTTTTTTCAGTTGGTGCTGTCAAATCTTTCATTAAGCTGACTATTGAGTTAGTCCAACATGAATATCACTTATGAAATAAACTTCAGCAGGGTTTTTTTTTCCCATGTACACATCACCTTAAAAAAGGACTGCAATAAAAATACAAAAATCTATGTATTAGGTAATAAACAATTTCTTCATCAGTTTCAATAATCTTCCCTTTATCTTCTCTTTCAACAACCAATGAAAGAATGTTACTGTTCTGTCTAATTGCAGATGCCTCCCTCACTTAGCCACTCAGAGAAAAACTTTGAATCCATTAGAAATGTCAACATGTTAAGCCAAAAAGAGGCAAAGAAGGGTCACGGCGCATACTTTGACGAGTCAAGGAGTTGTCATCATAAGATTAATTTAAAAGCACCCTGAGTGAATACTAGCATCCGCATAAGCCCCAAAATCTCAATCACATATAAATAAAAAACAAACAAATGGCAATAGTGCCCTAATGTCCTCCAACTTCTGTTTGGGAAGGAAATAATAGTGTCATACACACAGAAACAAATAAGAAACGGCAGTTTAAAGATAGTCCCATCCAAGTGCTTTATACTCCGAAATGTAGTTGTACACTAGAGTGTGTTCAATCTCGCGATGACACACTGAGTTGAACTGATAGACATGGAGAGATGAGAACATGCCTCTGAAATTACTGCTGCAGAGATCAATAGCATCATTACCACCCATAAATATGCAGAATGAAAGGCAGTCAGATGTCTGTTATTTTCCCATTCACAGCGACAGATGAAGCCCAAAGACATATTATTTAAAAGAAAGACAAGTGAAAAATCATACGAGTCCAATTGAAGATTTACTGTACTCTCAGATGGATGTGGCAGTATGTGTGTACACTAAAAGAAGTGAAATGAAGAAAAATGTTATATGTATGAAGCCGGACTCACACCGTAGTAGTTTTAGAATCTTAAACCTTTTGTAACTTTGGAATTTACCACACACATAATGAGAATCTCCACAGATTATCCTGTCTTTAATGTTGAACACGCAAACTTCATGACTCTAAAGTAGTGAAGAATCCTGAGCTGAACAACTAGAAAACAGAGGAAATGAGAATGGATGATGAAATGAGAAGTGAGAATGAGAACACGTGGTCAACAAAGGCCGTATATCCTTCAGCGAGATACGAAGATGAAAGACTCAATTTAATGAATGTTAGAATTAATGCATCAGCTCATCCAGTTGTCAGAAAAAACATTATGCATAAGTTTTCACTCCGGACTGTTGGGAGGGGCGAACTGGGGTGGAATCTCCTGCATTGTGAGGCCTGCTTCAGGCAGAAAAACATAAATAAAAAAACCAACAAGTTATTTTATTTTATTGTGATAGCAAATAGAGCTGAGAACAGGTATGAGATGAGGTTTTATCTGCCAAACGGTGAGAGTGAATTATCTGATCTGATAGGGAAAATATTACCACATGAGAGAAGATGGAATTCATTTTGGGTTTAGACAGAGGAACAAAATCTATCAATCCTCTTCTGTTGCCTAAGTTACCTCCACTTGTGGTTGATGAGACCTGGCAAATATCTCGGAAAGAAGGAAAATAATGAAAATGTGATGACAAATGCGTTTTTTGTGATATCTCTTTATGTTGAGAGCCAAAGTCAGACATCTGACCTGGCATCTTGGCACAACAAAATACAGTCTTATTTGTGGAGTGTGTCATCTTGGATATTAGTATGTGTATTTTGCCTTTTAAAATAACTCTCATCGACTTAAAAATAGATGAAGATATTTCATATAATAATAATAATAGCTATTATTGTTAAATGCATAGCAACTGTTGTTAATTGCATATCTGATGAAACATTTTCAAAACATAAAAGAAAAAAAGAAAATCCTTAGAATTCCCCAAAATATCAAAAGGCATCTCTCAATCACAAGGCAACTGTAGTGTTGACAGGATTGGTGACAAAGACTGTTTTTCACCCACATCAAGTGGAACTACAATCAGAGCCCACAGATAGATGCACAAGTGAAGATAAAGCTAGTTAAATTCTCCATAAAATGATTCCATAAAATCATATTTCCAGGGAAATGACAAAAATTTAATATTTTGAAAACACAATTCTAAATACTGAAAAGCACAACTATATGATGTGATCAATATAAGAATAATGTTCTGTGAAGCTGGAATGTTTATGGTTCCAAATATCACCCGGGCAAATTTACCCAATGCCTGGGGTACCATTCAGCTCAGTCAGTAGAGGAGCTGCATTTACAGTGGCTTCGCCCTTATAATGCAGCGGCCACAGGTTCAATTCCACATGTGGCATTTTGTTTCATTTTGTCTCGTCCCCTCTTTCTCACTGTTTCCTGTCTGTCTGCAGACTATCCTATCAATAAAAAAACCTATGAATCTAAAAAAAAAGCAACTAATTTCCATGGAAGCAATAAAAAAAATCAAAGTTACAGAAAACTTAAATTGTCAAAAGGTACAAATACTTTTCAAGGTTAATATACATCAGCCAAAACATTAAACTCTCCTGCCAAATATTCTGTAGGTCCCGCTTTTGCTGCCAAAATAGCTCAATGAGGCAGTGTGTGTTTCTATCTGTTCCTCCTCTGTTCAATGTTATTCACCTGTTAGTGGTTATAATGTTATGGTGGATCAGTTTATGTATAACTTCTGTAAAGCAATTATGCATAATTTATTTCTAGATGTGTTACATGAGACACAAAAACGTTGATCACACCCAACATTCTAGTGAATGTCTCCTCTGCTGAGCTCTATAGCTTCCGTTAGTATTCATGCCTGCTCTTACCCTATGCAGCATTACAACCAGCACTAACTGCAGCACTAGCTACAGCATCAATGCTAAGCTCATTATGATGCTCTCTCTCCTTGATCTATGGGCTCTGTGAGTGCCACTGCTACATACTATGATAGCTTGAGCAACCTATACAACAAGTTTAAGGGTTTAGAAAATATTAAGGCAAAGACAATAGATTAAATTTGTCCTTAAACTTTTAGTTTGCGCTGTCCTAAAACGTAGACCTAATATGGTGTAGGAACAGAATGTTGTTTGGATGAATAACTAAGAAAATAATTAATTTAGCTCCTGCACAGCAGTTAGGGAAAACTTATATCATTACAATGAGGCTTTCACTTGACACGTTAGAAACCGGTGATATCAGATGACTCTCATATGCTAAGTCAAAAACACACCACATCACGCACATCACTGCAGCACAGATGGATACCCTCAAGGCATCGGCATGTTGAACGTCAGCTCTGCTATATTAATCTTCTTCACAAACCGTTTTCTTGTTGGAGACCTCTTAGAAAAAGGACCAAACTCTCCTAAGGCTAATATCAACAGTCTAGAGCTCAGCCCTTGGGATACTTTTGCAGCAGAAGAACAGGGCCTATTGTTGGAACAAACAAATCTCATGATTCACAACTGAGAAAAATACCCATTGGTGTCTCTGCATGATCAAAGCCAAACGCTAGTAAATATTAGTTGGTTAAATGCTAGGAAAACAATTTTGTAAAATGTAAAATATGGTCTATCTCCTACACTGTAAACTTACTGCAAGCTACAAAGTGATGAGGGAGACTGAACTGGACTTAAACAATAGTAATAGCCATAGCTTCAGACTAACAACCTGGACTCTGGGGGCATGTAAGGTTAAAGGTCATTGTGGAGAAAGTGTCAACGGGCTCAAAACACAGAAGAGCAGTATAGATGTGTAGTGATTCATGCACAGTGCACAGTTTGTCTGGTGAGAGAAACATCGAACGCCTGGGATGGAAGCGTAGCTCAGTCCAACAGATTCTTTGGCTCCCGTATCTCAGCCTTTTACAAATATTACATAATTGTCTTATCACAATTATTTTAATACATTGCAATTATTTTGCAGAATTGTGGGAATCGTCTCCTTTCATCCGCATAAATGCACAGAAATGTTGTATTTCATTACTATTTTGATATTATTTTGATGTTTGACCGGCACTCATTAATCATGTCATGTGGTTGATTATATTCTGCTAAGAGTGGAGCATTAAATTAGCCTTTTGTGCCTCCACCTGATATATTTAAAGATCAAAACTTGATCGTCAAAGATCATTTAGTCATTAACCCAGATGATGGGTATATTTCACTTTCAAGCCAAATAAGAAAGTTTGTGAAAGTAGCAAAACAAAGTCAGCCGATGAAACTGCTAATGCCAATAAATAAATAAATCTATCCTCTGCTTCACCAAATTTGCTGAGCTTGACAGAAAGGACACATATTACTAAACATTTCTGATAACAATCTATGTGACATTAGTTATAGTTATAAAATATAGCAATCGTTAATTGCCATATTTTAACATAAAAAATGCATTGTCCACTAAAGTTTCCTGATCAAGACAAGTCAACTCATTTCTACCTGGAAAACATGCCGATCACCATATCGTGACTTCACAGTAAGCCAAGCCAGCAAACCAAAAACAAAGAGTTCTGAGCCTTTGACAGCAAGTTTAATGCAAACAATGAACTGATGACGCCGGCAGAATAAATAAAAACATTTGTATCTTGTTTTCCATAGGAATGGTACCTGATATCACAACCACGGGAAGGCACAGGCACTAGCTTGAAACCTGGAAGAGAAGGCCATTATTTTGCCTCTACCACTGACCCGTTAGCTGAAAAGTGTTGGTGGGTAAGACTCAAAACATTCCATTAAGCTTAGAAGCGGCCCCTGATGACGGCTTCTCCAGTCCAAAGCTACATTCATTTTTAAATAGGGTATAACATTGCATCTCTAATGTATTCAAACTTTTCATTGTGATTAATTAAAAGATGCATCCAGTAGATTAACTAGTTTATAAGTGTGCAATATTTAAGTGAATAAACTGGGAGCAATACCGCACTGTAAATGTATCTGTAACTGTAAAATTAAAATAATACAGGGATAAACTGTATATTACCAGTAATCTACTGTGTCACAGTAAGAAACTGTTAAAACATAAATTAAGTACTTCCAGTCAATTACTCTCAATTTACATTGAGTATATTCCAATTTATTTGCTAAAGACACAGCTAATTTTCAAAGAGTCAGTGAAGCAGTTTTTATATGATAAGCATGTTTACCCTGCTAGGTGCAACCACAACAAACAAATTATCTTCTAAGAGATGTAAGAAAGACAACATTCACAGTAGCCGCGTTATTTGAGGGCTACTAGGAATCAGCTATAGACACCATCCATTCTTTTATCTGCTTTATGGTTATGAGGTTTCTATGCCACACAAAAGCCTATCCTCCCCTCTGTAGCTTCTATCGTTAAACTAATGTCTCACACCTCTTGTTTCTCTGCTCATAGACGAGACAAAACAGACAGACAGGGCGTTACACAGACAGTATCCCCAGCCAGCAAAAATGACACTGGCCTTTTATGGCTGCTCCTCTCAAATTCCCAAATGGATTGTTCTTTGATGAGATGAAAAATGAAAGCTCTATTATAACAGTCGGGCAAAAGTCTGTTTTAGACGTTTTTAAAGTCTGTTTGCCCCGTATATGTGACAGTGTCACAAACATCAATTTTAAAGATTTAATAAAGCATAAAATAATACAATATTTGAGTACAGTGCAGAGTACACAAAGTTCGGACGAACTTCATGTGATAGCAGCCACAGTAGCCACAGCATTAAAGCACCATTTCACAACGTAAATAAACTTGTAAAAACTATCACTATCATTTATGGACAATTATGTTTGCATGAGCTATATTTTGATGATAATAACTAGTAATTAAGTGAGTAATAACTACTCAATAACTGGTTAACACAGCAGTTAACCTAGCATATCACATTCAGGTTACAAGTACAAGTATAAGTACAAGTACACAACAATGAACAACTTCACATAAGATGTAAAGCAACATAGAGCTAAGATGCAAACAGACACTACAAACACAAAATCTCGTTATCACTAACCGTCTCCAGTTTTTCAAAATGCTCCCGCAGGAACTTCATAGGACGCTCAGGCTTCGTGATGCAGAGGTTCACAATGCACTCTTTGAGGATCTGCTGGATGTTGTGCTTCTGCACAAAGATTTCGCAACCCTTCAAACTCTCGTCTTCTTCCAGAGTGGAAGAGGAGGTGGCCATCTTATCTTTTATCTCTGTGGCAGTGGGAGAAAACAGGGTGGACCGTAAGATGAGGGGAGGGAATCCAGAGTAGAAAAAGGGGTAGAACAGGGTAACAAGGGGGCAAAGGGGATGAAGAAAACAGAAAGGAGGGGAAAATTTCAGTCATAAAATATGATAAGAGTAACGAAGGATACAGAATAAATGAGGGATGTATGGTGGGAAGAAGGCAAACATTTTGTTTCTGTGTTTTCCTGTCAAAATCCTCATTGCAGGATACAAATGATGAAGGTCACTTTTCTTTTTTTTTAAGATAGATAGATGGACAAATAAAATTATTTCTTTGTAACATATGGATAACGCATACAATACTCAGATAGGAATTGCACATAACGTCTCAGTAAGATCTACCATACATCATAGCATGTTTGGGATCGAACACATTTTGTGAAACTAGTGAGTAAGAATATTTAAAGGGTTCCTAGAAAATTCACTACTGTAAGGACAACAAATGCTGCAGACTTGCAAATAAGATAAACTGTTACTGAAACTGTGCGGATTCACTTCGCATGAAATTTCATCTATCGCTAAAAGTTACTAAGTTAGATCCTGAGGGAAAGAAAAATTATTGAATTGTTGATTAAGTTCAGCCCTACTCCAGGATTTTTGTCCCGGAACCAATGCTGTGTGTAGAGGAGAGCTCACCTAAATTAACTGGTATCGCTCAATCTCCCGCACAACTCTGGCTTTTCTAACAGAGAGGGGACGTCCATATACCTAAAATGAGTCTGTGATGCCAGGAGTCGGCACCCTCCAGACGCCCTCCAATGCCTGCTACCGTTAATACTTCAGACCCGAGCCCAATGCCTATCTCTTTAGGTGGTGAGCCCACATGACTTTGTGATCATGTCAGCAGTTCTATGCCGAATGTCTTGGATACTCAGGTGAAGAGAGGAGCGGTGCTGTCCACTGATCACCACCTGGTGGTGAGTTGGGTCAGATGGCGGGGGAGGCTGTCGGACAGACCAATAAACAAAATGAGGAATGAGGGTGAACTGGGAATATCTGATGGGCAACCCTGTCCGTTGATTTTCATCTCTCACCTCCGGGTGAACTCCCAACATATCCCAAGGTAGGTTGGGGACATGGAATCCGAGTGGAACAT
This sequence comes from Lophius americanus, assembly GCA_037951165.1. NCBI lineage: Eukaryota > Metazoa > Chordata > Actinopteri > Lophiiformes > Lophiidae > Lophius > Lophius americanus. The sequence continues at coordinate 4,100,405 of JBBDHG010000037.1, forward strand.
GTTCTAGACCACCATTGTGGAGTTGGTTGCTAGCAGCTGTGGCCAGAAGGTTGTTGGTGCCTGTCGTGGTGGCCAACTAAAACCCAGCTGGTGGACACCAGCGGTGAAATAAGTCGTCAGCCATTTCCTGGCACGACCTATATCCCTGGGAAGACCCAGAACTTGATGGATTATATACCTCATCTGGACTGGGAATGCCCTGTGATCCCCCATGATGAGCTGGAAAGTGGTACTGGGGAAAGAAATATCTGGAATACACTTTTTGGCCTGCAGCCACCGCGACCCTTCCCCAGATAAGCGGAAAGAAATGGATTAATGGCTTGATGGATAATAATTATACCAATTTGATTACAAATTTTAGGAGTAAGCTGTCATTGTCAGTGATACATATTAGTCAGCTAAATCCCCAAGTTGTCCCTGCAGTCTACATGATGTAGGGTCAATAAGTAAGACCCTGAACTCCAATTTGCAACGTGGGCAATTCACTGGGGCTGCCATGTGCTTGTATATGCCTTCTGTTTATTCTCCTTTTCCTGCTATACTGATAATGTTGTTAAGCACTTTGCACAATTTGGTAAAAAAGGTTCTATACATGCATTTTTTCTTAGTTAAATACAGTTGAGCTACAACTATATTTAAGCACACTGAGTTTGATGTTACAATATTACAAAGTAAACTTTACATTACAATGTAACAAAATGTTATATTGAGTCATCATAAATAAATAAAAAATGCTCTAGGAGTGTTATTAATTTGATATTATTTAAGTAGCTTAATATTATGAGGTGTTTCTCCTCTTTAATTAAATTTGCTTAAGCAATACATCGTGTGAAATCTTCAGATATAAGTGAAACCCTCCATAATATAATAATTGATTTTGTCATGTATATATCTGTGTTTATCTCAGAAAATGCAATGAAAGCGGGCATTAGTAACATTTCTCCATTCTACCCACTCATACCGCCTCCTCCTTCCCCGGACTAAGCTCAGCACTATAGGTGATCAACCTACCTGTTCTGCTGCCCCTGGTCTGTGGAATGCCCACCCTGACCATCTGAGGGCTCCACAGACGACTGACACATTTAAAAAAGGACTTAAAACTTTCTTTTTTATCAGAACCTATATTTTAATTAACATTGCTGCTTTTTGGTCATGTTTTTATATAGTTATTATTATATTTTTTATTGATGCTTTTATCTGCTTTTCCCTTGTAGCACTTTGAGATTTGATCCAAATGCAAGTGCATTTGAGAGCCAAACCTGGCACAACACAAGCCGAAAATGGAATGTGACACCAGATTGGAACCGAAGCTACTGATGAAAGCAAGTGCACTTGAGCAAAAGAAGAAATGCTGTGTCAGTCCTTTATTTTTACATTATAAGTAAAATGTGACCAAAATAATCGCTCATTAATCATAATCAAGGTAAAAGGTTAAATTAATGTTGATATTGATTAGCGGTCATATCGCCCATCCTTAGTTGTAATTTATATAACTATTTATAACAACAAAGTGGTAGTTAAACCAATCAGGTGAAGTCAGAATCACATTATCTTATCTCATGATCTTGTGGAAAAGGCCCTGTCAGTGGGTGTTACATATCAGGCAGCAAGTGAACATTTTCTCCTCAAACTGTATGTCTTGGAAGCAGGAAAAGAGCAAGTGTACAGATCTGAGAGACTTATATAATGAACAAATTACAGTATGTAGGCGAGACAACTGGCGCAGAGCATCTTTAAAAAAGCATGACTTGGTGTTTGCAGTCTGCAGTGGTTAGGACCTTCCAAAATGGTCTAAGAATATATGGGGCTGGGTGGTTGCAGACCAGGCAGAATGCACATGCTGATCCCTGTTCATAGTGCCCAGACTGGAATCATAAGCATCGGAGCAGAACTCCTGAGCAATGGAAGAAGCTGACCTAGTCTGATGAATCAAATCAATTGGATGTGTTTGTGCGTGTTGCTTACCTAGGAAAGAGATGGCACCTGGATGAACTATGGGAACAGGCGTAGAAAGGGGCGGCAGTGTTATGTCTAAGGTATTGTTAAGGTGGGAAACCTCGGTTATTGCCATTCATGTAGCCATGGACTATATATATCTAATGATTATTGCTAATCTATTACAGCCCTTCATTGGATTATAATATCCTGAAGACAGTGGTCTCTTTCTGCAAGATAATGCACCCTCCCACAGAAAAGTTTTTAGGAAGACTACACCTAGTTCAAGGTGATGTCTTGACCCCCAAAATACCAAAATCCCAATGAGGAGATTTAGGATTCATGGGATATGCTGATCAAACAAGTCCGATCCATCGAGTTCCCACCTCGAAACTCACAGGACTTATAAGAACTGCTTCTAGTTTCTTGTTCACAGGTACCACAGCACAACTGGGGAGGTCTTGTGGAGCTATATTGGTGACAAAAGTGGGACCTATACAATATTAGCAGGTTATTATAATGTTATTGTTAATTAGTATGTATTTGACTGGCCAAAAGTATTTAACACTTTCATTTAATGATTGCACACCTTGGGAACAGGTGATTCATGACTAGTAATGGACTTAATGAATGATGTGTACAGTGATGCTTTGATGGGCATACAATTATTTGTGAAAGTAAATACTTAATCAGGTGGAGGCAAAGACTATAATAACAGACAGATTTGAAACAGTTTGTTTCAAATGAAGGTAGTATGCCTCACAGCCAGCCAGGAAGCAGAGCAGGTGCAGCTAACAGTCAACTGTCACTTCCTGAAAGGGAAATCATGCGATGCGATGTTTACTGCGCGAAATGTCTAAAACAGTTATGACATATCAAATAAGTGACCACGTTTTACATTATTGACGTACGCAATGTTGGGTTAGGGAAGAAGATGCATTCAAGTACGGCTAACTCAGCTAGCTCTGCTAACATCACAATAACAGCAAAAACAAAAACGAAGGAAGGGGAACCACTGCAATATTAGGGGCCTGCTCTGCTACGTCTTTCCCCGGTGCCCTCGCTCGTATCCCTACCGTTTTCGAAGGATGCCCAGTGAAAAAACACCTCGCTGGTGGTGGAGACTGCTCTGGTGCCTTTATCAGATGGGATGCTGCTGCTACCTTTCTTCCTCTCTTCCACCTCTTCTCGCTCTGCGTCAGGCTCGATGACGTCAATCTGTCACTTCGGCCGCAGCGGGCTCGCTCTCTCTCTCTCTCGCTCTCTCTCTCTCTCTCTCTCTCTCGCTCTCTCTCTCTCTCGCTCTCTCTCGCTTTAGCTCTCGCTCTAGCTCTCGCTATCTCTCTCTTAACTATATTTCAGTACTATGGAACTAGGTTCCATGGTGTTTTTTTATTTACAGATTTGAAGATATATTGTGTCAGTTACCATAAATTATTACATTTGTTTTCACTTTTTCAAAGGCTAATGCAATAGTTAAAAAATAATTCAAGCTGAATTTGTCATTTGTATTTATTACACGTTTAAATTAATTTAGTAAATAAGCCTCACATGATGTCTATTATCATTCAGCGTGAGTCCTAAATATATTTACATATGTTGTTAATATCATGTATGTATGCTGAGCAGAAAGTTGTTTTATGTTATCTAGCATATTGGTTTGCCTGAATGACAAAACAATTAAAAATGTGAGAACTTGGCTTTGATAATGAATGATTATTTTTGATTTATAATGTATTTATATTTTTTGGGACAGTTTTCAAGAATAGATTTTCTTCCATTTTGATAAATTAGAATTGTAATTATTCATATATTACTAACTATTATTTTTAGTTTTCAGAGTAAGGAAATTGGAATTGATTCAATTTAATATGTTTAATATAAGGAGTGTTTTTTTTGTTTGAAATAATGTAATTTACGGTTTCCTTCTGTTCTCTATAAAAACTTTCAACCTAATGAGCTTTTCTGTGCTAACAACACTGAAAACATTAGGACGTATATAAAGTGAGTTTCCCTGTCTGTTCTTCAAGATTAATTTGGTAATTTTCAAGTTTGGGCAGAAGCTGAACAGAACATTGAATAACTTGTCATTCATTTATTGTTACATCAGCACTCTCGGAAATGCCTACAGAACCTACAGTAATACTGAACACGTAGAAGGATTAAGAAATAATCCAAAGAGGATACTAGATATTGTCTCCAATTACTGCGACCAAAAGAATGAAAAACATCAAAGTCATGAATCTAAGCATTCCACATTACCCCCATAAAACAGACCTGCCTGTTTTGAACTAATTAATTTTTTTTTAATCAATTTACAGGTCCTTGACTTTTAACGTAGTCTTTCTCAACTACGGTGCCATGGCACAGTAGAATATTGAAAATTGATAATCAATAATCATATAATTTATTGAAATCCATTGTTGGGAGACAGATTTTACAGCTTCACAAAGATAGGCTCCATTAATCAACTTCACACAACATCCAGATAGAGCTAAACATTGAGGAGCCTGGTTTTCAACAGTGAGACAAAGAAAAGAATATAACAGCTACAAATGGTTTCTTCTTTACTGGGGATGCAATATGAGCCATTCTTTAGGCCTGGTATTTAGAATGAAGTTGCCAAACCAAGCAATGCGCTCAGAGTAACAAAAAAAACGAAAGGTCAAATTAACCAATTATAGCAAGTGATGATGAAATCTCAGTCACAAAGGGGTCACAAGCCATTGTACGTCTAGTGCTAACCCCAAGCATGGGTAAATGGGGAGCGTTGTGTCGTGAAGGGCATCCAGCAGAAAACCCATGCCAAATCAATTGCAGGAAACTGATTTTTAAACCAGATCAGTCGGGGTGCGGGTTTACAACGACTCTACTGACATTGTTAACCAGCAGGGTGCAAGGAGTTTGGAGATCAGAGCAGGAACTTCTAATGTTGGCTCAATGACAGGAAAAGGGATGGAACTACCTACAGTATAGTGTGTGTCCAAGAGACCAACTGGAAAGGCAGCCAGGCTAGAAGCACTGGAAGGGGTTACAGGTGGTTCTATCATGGTGTGGATGGAAACAGAAATGGTGTACGTTTGATTTTGAATAAGGAGTATGTGAAAAGTTTTCTGGAGGTGAAAAGAGTGTCAGACAGAGTTATAAGTATGAAGAAAGAAATTGAGTGTGTGATAATGAACATTTTAAGTGCTTATGCCTACAATGCCTACATTTTAAGTGCTTATGGTTGAGAGTTAGACAAGAATGATTATTTCTGGAGTGAGTGGGATGAAGTGATGGAGAGTATTCCCTGGGGTGACAGAGTGGTGGTTGGTGCTGACTTCAATGGTCATGTTGGTGAAGGGAAGAGGCCAAGAGGGTCCTCTTGGCCACTTAAAATGCTTTACAATGTGAGCCATCATTCACCCATTCACAAAAACAACATTCATACAGTGATGAAAGAGACTGCCATGCAAGGCATGGTTCACAACCAATGGAACAGCCATTGGGAGCAACTTGGGGTTCAGTATCTTGCTCAAGGACACTTCGACATGTGGACTGCTTAACCACCAACCTTGAGATAAGCGGACAACCGCTGTACCAACTGAGACACCATCGTCCAGGACAAGAATGAGGAAGATTGGAGATTTTGCAAAAAGAATAGAAATGGCTGTTGTCAATACATGTTTGACTATAGCAGACCCAGAAGTGAGATATATAATAATCAATACATCAATTCATAACGCAGATGTATGCATGCAAATGTACATAGCACAAATGTTGATGACTCCTCCTTTTTCCACAACTTCTTCGCCTCACTGTCTGCACACTCAGACACAGCTTAAAAATCACTCAGACACAGCACTTATAGTAGGATTTGAACTTTGTATGTGACCCAGAACCTGATCGGCTCAGCGTTGCAGGTAAGTATCGGAACTTGTTATCCAGAGACACACTAAAACCATACGTGAATGATTTTTGTCTTTGCGATGCTTGGCGCTCCTCTCACCCCACTCTCAGGGAATATACCTACATCTCCCAGGTCCAGCAGAATCATTCCAGTACAGACTACTTCCTAACCAGCATCTCCGTCATGAGGGAAATCTCTGAAACCAGGATCAAACAGATCATTATCACTGACCAGGTACCAGTCTCTCTCTGTTGGACTAAAAACACACCCCCAACTAGAAACTGTAGATTTGATACATCATTGCTTAAAGACCCAGACTTTGTTAAATACTTTGAAAGAGAGTGCTATTTCTGGAGATTAATGACCTGCCGGTGACTTCACCATGTCTTCTTTGGGAGGCAGCAAAGGCAGTCATGCGAGGTAAAATAATCTCTTACTCCTCGTATAAAAAAAGAAAGAAAGAAAGATTATTGGAAACTTAATTAGAACAGAAAATTCAAACTTTGGAGGCTGCCAATGCTGCCTCTCAAGATGAATTTCTAATAGGGGAGTTAGGAAAATTAAAACTGAAACTGAGTGAACTAACTGATAAAAAAAACCCTCCAGTTTCAGTTGCAAAGACTACGCTTGGAGAACTTTGAAGATAGCAACAAATCTAGCAAATTCTTAGCTAATCAACTAAAACTAAATAAATAAAAGACAACAATATCTTCCATTAAGAATTCAGCTGGGGAAAAAGTCATATGCCTGAAGAAATAAACAAAACTTTTTAGAGATTTCTACAAAAATCTATATACACAACAAATTACTCCAGCTAGTTCTGACATAGATGCATTTCTAGACATCATATATTTACCAAAATTAAACAAGGAAATGATCAATGCCATAGTTTCACCTGTGTCACTGGCTGAATTCCATGAAGCCCTCCAGCATAAGCCCAATAGGAAAGCCCCAGGACCAGATTATTTTTCCACAGAGTTCTACAAAGAATTTTGGCTAACACTTGCACCCAAATTCTACAGAAATGTCATGCAAATCAAGGAATGTTGTTTACTCCTACCAAACATGAATTTGGCCATCATATGCTTCCTCCTTAAAACCAGATAAAGATCCGGCTCTCCCTGCTAGTTACCGCCCAATATCACCTATTAATGCAGATCCTAAAATTATTACACATAAAACACCCTGACCAGACAGGCTTCATTAGAGGCATAGACTATCCACTAACAACACACGTAGACTACTCAATCTGATAGACTACTCCACTATTCACAACCTCGAAACTACAATTATCTCATTAGATGCAGAAAAAGCATTTGATAGGGTTAATTGGAAATTCCGCTTTGCCAAGCTACATAAATTTAGATTTGGAAATTCCTTCATATCCTGGATCAGAATATAATTTAGCTCGCTCACCGCCTCTGTTAGGACAAATGATCAAATCTCTCCGAGCTTCGGTCTTTAAAGGGGCACAAGGCAAGGTTGTCCACTCTCGCCTTCACTTTTTGCCATATTTATTGAACCATTAGCAGCTGCAATCCGGCAAATCCACTGTAGCCAGGCTGACTGACAATCAGAGTTCTATTGAGCCCCGTATTCCTAAAACCCTTAGTAGCGATGACTTCATGAGTTTCTTTAGGGCAAAATTATAAGTATTAGGGAAAAGATCCATAACCTCCGGCCTTCAATTGGCTCAAGTTTACACCCCAGGACTATGTACTTGGAAACAACAGATAGACCTGGAGCAGATCTAGACCGCTTTATTCCCATTGATCTGAAACAATTAACTTCCCTTATTTCCTTAACCAAAACAACAACCTGTCTCCTAGACCAAATCCCAACTAGTCTACTTAAAAAAAGTTTACCCTTAGTCAGCAACTCTCTATTAGAAATCATCAATCTGTCTTCAATTTCAGGCTACGTACCAAAGTCCTTTAAAATAGCCATAATCAAACCGCTGCTTAAAAAGCCGACTCTTGATCCAGAAGCTTTAGTAAATTATAGGCCGATATCTAACCTTCCCTTCCTTTTTAAAATCTTAGAGAAAGTGGTGGCCGAACAATTGTGTGATTTTCTGCGTTAGAATAGTTTATTTGAGGATTTCCAATCAGGTATTAGAGTTCACCATAGTCCAGAAACAGCACTGGTCAAAGTTACGAATGACCTTTTAATGGCATCTGATGAGGGACTGGCCTCTGTTCTGGTCTTGTTGGATCTTAGTGCCTCATGTGATACTATTGACCACCAAATTCTAATACAAAGACTCGAAAACCTAGTTGGCATCAATGACACTGCATTAAATTGGTTTGAGTCATATTTATGTGGCAGATCTTCCACATTATGGTTCGGGGGGCAGAGACCCTCTCTAAATTTAAAAGTAGGCTTAGAACTTTCCCTTATGATAAAGTTTATAATTAAGGCTGGCATAAGATAGCTCTTAGCTATGCTGCTATAGGTTTAGACTGCTACGGGATCTCTCCCATGATGCACTGAGCTTTTCTCTCTTCCTCTCTCACTGTCCCTCTTTATACATCCCTCTCACTTTAATGCATGTTACTGGATTAATACATGTTAAATGGTTTAATGCATGTTAAATGGATGAATGCATTTTAATGGATTAAATGGATGTTACTAACTTGACTTCTTCCCTGGAGTCTTTGTGTTTTCTCGCCCTGTAAGGTCACATGGTTGGTGATTACATCTGCTGCAGTGGACCTGCTCGATGTCCACTGATCACAAGATGCTCATGATGATGATTGTTGTTGTTATCATTATAATTATTATTGTATAGTATTTCCCCTTAAGCTATCACTATATGTTACATTAATATAAATGTTATTATCAACCTGGGATCCCTGCTGCTGCCGCGGCCCGACCATGGAGCGGTTGGAGAAAGTGGATTATAGCTGATATCTTTGCTGCTTTTCCCCCGTCTGTATCTCTCCTCACCCGTCTCTCTCTTTCCTGCTCTCACTCTCTTTTTTTTCAAACCTGACTGATCATCGCAGTAAGCCGTCCACCCTGAGTCTTGGATCTGCTCGAGGTTTCTGCCCGTTAAAGGGCAGTTTTTTCTCGCCATTGTCGCCAAGTGCTTGCTCAAGGAGTAATTTGTTGGGTCCTGTAGATAAGAGTTTGGTCCAGACCTGCTCTTTCTGGAAAGCACCTTGAGGCAACTGTTGTTGTGAATTGGCGCTATATAAATAAAGATTGATTGATCGATTGATTAATGAGCACCTGTCAATCAATTCTGGCAGAGGATATGTGAAGACCTATCAACATGTCTAGTGTTTCCGTTATATTACTGACACTGGGGGGAGCATTATCTCCACACATTTTCGGTCCATAATTTCTCCACCGTTGGTCCGATTTAGTCCTTACCTGGTCCAAAAGAATCAGGTCGAGGAGATCAATATTGTATACGTCATGTTTTACTTTAATAATTCATATTTATTTACTAGGAGTTTTCGAAAGAATGAAAAACACTGTTTTTCCAGACATAACTAGCTAACGAAAAGACTATTTCATGAGGACTTTACCAGGTGAAATAAAGGTTATATATGGATCATTTTCAAACATTATATTCCATAGATCTTAATGCGAGAATGAATTGGATTGATTTTGGGAAAGGTATATTGTATATTTCTTACACTAGGGGGAGCTTTATTCCCCAAAGTTATCTGGCTACAATTTCTCTACCTTGTGTCCAATTTAGTCCAATTCTGGTACATATGAATTGAGGAGAGATCTATCTTGGGAGATATATCTTTTAGATATGGTCTTTTAGTTTAATAGTTCATATTTACTCACTAAGGGTAGCTTTGTACGAGAGACATAGTTTTTTTGGACTGAACTTCCTAATTATTGGTCAGATCTAATCCAAAAGAAAATATTTTTGAACCTTATAGTTTCATATTTTACTCACTACGAGAACCATTTTCTTTATAAAAAATACTTCAGACATAACTTAATATTTTATTAGAGAAGTTCAATCAGGGGGTTGCTTTCACATTCGGGACAGACAGGGAAAATGTCAGCATAGGCAGTAGTTTTGTAAGTGCTTTTTCAATTAGTCATATAGTGCATGATAATTTGCTTAATATTTTTGAGATAACTCACTTATTAACAGCTAACAGCAAGTAAAACTTACAAACACTGGTAAATGAATATTAAAGCTCCGAAATTCTAAGAACTTTGATTGGGAACTTCCAAAAAAAAACCCTGCTGCAATAACATTTTGCGTTGATGTGTTGTCACTACTCTGGCAAGACACTAAGCAATATTCGTTTGAGTCAGTTTATTCAATCAAAATGAGAACGTTCAGACTCTGAGGAGGAAGGAGAACACGCGTCTGTCTCGTGACGTCACGTAAACCTCGAAAGCGAGGCTACTTCCGCCATCTTGGTGGCTTGACAAACGAGAAACAAGCCGATTCGGGTTGGCACGTGGTTATAGACCACAAACCTTCAGCAGACGGTTATTCCATTGAGGTTTTCGTTCTAAGTTGGCGATAGCTGTCGTTTACATTTTTCTTTTTTCGGTTGTATTTCTTAAAGCTACCGTAAAGCAGGCGTTAGTTTGTCGTACAGCTGTAAGTTGCCATGGCGACATTCAAGATGGCAGCAATGGCCGCTGGAGACAAACATGAAGCATCCGAAGTTTTAAGAGGTCTCAATCGACACCTAAACTGTCTGAATGAGGACAGCAAGTCGACCAGAAAGAGGGCCCTGGAGATAATCAAGAGGGAGACTATAGATAAAGGGCTCTCGAGCAGCGTCTTACAGGAGGTCTTCTCCACACTCCTCAAGCCTCTTCTCAGATGTATGTCAGACCCCATGGAAAGATGCAGAGAAATCGCTTTAACGACTATAGCGGAGTTTATTCGTTGTGTATCCAAACCGGAGGAGTCGCTACCCTATCTAGTTCCATGTCTTGCTCAGCGGCTCGGAGATAAGGAGATCCTGGAGCCGTCGGAAGAGCTTCGGCACTCCGCCATGCAGATGTTGACTCTGGTGGTGGAGGTATGCGGGAATCATTTATCGCCTTATCTGGGTGAAATGATCACCATATTGCAGAAAACCATCGTCGACCCATTCCCAGACGTCAAAAGAGAAAGTTGCAAATGCACCATAAACTTAGCAGTGTCTCTACCAGGTTTGTGGCTTTTTGGTTTTGTTGTCTATGATGATGTCTGTTGCCATGGAAATACTGCTGAAATGCTGCTTTGCTTTTTTCCAGGACTCTACAAGTAGCTACCTTATGTTGTTAAAATACGTCATAAGGTTGTAGGTTCAGGATATGTTTTGGACCTGAAAGTGTTATTACTCGTTAGTTGCAATCAGTGACAGAGTTGTTTTTTTAATCCGGGGCCAGGAAGGGGGTCACACTTTAAACATAGGTTCCACCTTTCCTCTGCATTAAGATATTTGTACAGTTCATCGGTCACTACTTACTCGCATTTGGTTGTATAGTTTTGGGCAAAGAAACATAACTCAGAATATGTAGCATGTTTTTCCTCTCCTCCTATAAGGCACAGATTATGAAGTAGCCCAAACTGAATTTAACATCAACGGTTTGCCACATAAAGCTCCAAATACAAATGAAAAAGTGGGGTGTCAATTTTCAAATTCTATTCTTCAAATACTTTTTCTACGACTACATTTCTAGCAATATTAATCCACTGTCATATTTGCTCTCCTATTTAGAATATGCTGTTAACCTAATAATATATGTTAAACATAAATGTTTAATCTAAATGTCAAAATATCATGTGTTTAAATGTGTGTCATGTGTTTAAATTTAAATCTAAATGTTAAAAAATGTTGTTCTATACCTTATTTATTGTTACTATGTTGTAACTATAGGCTAGACATTTAGACATAACATTTGACAATTAAATTAAGATTCAACGTTTAGTTTTAGAATCAGCATTTACATTTAAATTCAAAGTTTACTTAATTTATTTTATAAATGATTTCATAAAACGGCTGTCAATATGGTTTTAAAAAAGTTACCAAAATTCCTAACACTTTTAAAAGATTGTATGGAGCTAAATGTTGCAGAATACTATTGTAAATTTTACAAGTGCTCAATATGGTCAAGCACGTTATGTGCTATAGAAATGCTTTAGGAAATACAAATTGTGAATATTCATGTTTATTGACTTTTAAATAGGGATCTACCAAAAAGAGAAAAGATAAGACTTTTTGTTTTCAAAACATTATTGAATAAATTACTTTTAAAATGAGTAATGCATAACATTACAGAACAGTTTAGAACAGAAGAACGAACAATTTGAGCAGAGATAAGAATTTCCGGTAAATGTCTGCAGCACTACGAGGGTGACAGAAAAGTATGGGAGTGTCAAAATTGAAAGTCCCATTTTAACCTTCTCTCCCACATGGCATAAACACAGCATTGTGGTAGTAACAAGACAATTTGTCACTCGAAAAAGACTACTATACTGTATACTATACAATAGTCAAATACACTGTATACATAGTGTATTTGAAGATGCTCATGGACAGCATATGTACAGAATAATTAAGTGGAGTGACAGAGTGTGAACAGAAGTACATACTGGAGTATTTTAGAGTTTGTGAGAGTATAACTGTAGCAATTAAAGTTCTGTCATGGTAAAATTTCAACACTAGTTCTCTACCTTGTTTTCATTTGGTTTGCCTTTAAGTAGGAGGTTCCAGAGCTGATTTAAAGGCTCTGTCACCCCTAATTGTTCTTTTTGGACAGTATGGACAGACAGATGAATTCACAGATATGTACCACTTTCATTGGATACGTTATTTCCTGAAGATGGTGTCAGATGAACCCAAAAACTAAGCAATATCCTAATATTCTGCTTACCCAAGTCCTAGGATGTATTCAGCCTCACAATTTACCTGTCACTCTGTCACCGATTACTGAATAACACTTTACCTCTTTCTCTTCAGAGCACTTTCACATGCAGGCTGAGAGTCTGGTCAAGCCACTTATGCAGACGATTGCTCATCAACACTCCCGGGTGCGAGTGTCTGTCATCGAAGCCACCGGGGCGGTCATTCAGCACGGAACAGGGAAGAATGTGGATGATGTCCTCTCTCACCTGGCACAAAGATTGTTTGACGACTATCCACAGGTTCGGTTCAGCATTGTTCCTCCTCCCGCTTTGTGTCATTACATGCACTGCTTGAATGGTTCCAGGGCTTCAGAATCAAATGTCATTTCTGGGTTTTGTGAAATGAGGGCGAGTACTCAATATTGCATTCTCCCTCTTTTCCTCTTTTTGTTCCAGGTTAGAAAAGCTGTGACGGTGGTCGTCGGTGATTGGCTACTCCACATGGGAGACAGATATTCATATTTCCACAAACTCATCCCACTACTGCTGAGCAGCATCAGCGATGAAATTCCAGAGATAAGGTAAAAGTGGAAACTGTCATATTCTCTTCTCATAACTCAATAACTTATCATGGCCTCAATGTTATCAAAAGTTATATGCTAATATTTTGCATGCATCTATAAGGGGAGTGTAATGTTTGTTATTACTTATGTACATCTACAACATGGATGTGAATGTGTAGGTGAATATGGTTATAATAGTATTATTCCTCTTTAGACTTTTAGCTAATGATTTATGGAAGCAAGTAGGTGCCCAGTGGGAGAAGGAGAATGAAGAAGACATCAAGGACAAAATGGATTTTCTCCTCACCCCACCGCCCTTCTTCCCACCAGGAGGTCAGTCACAGTTATCCTGTCTTGGTGGAAGCATTATTGGCTGGGTCAGTTGTGATAAAATATCCCAGTAATATAATTTGGAATGGCTCTTTCTTGCTTCATTGCTAAAACTGATTCAGTGGCAATGCAGGTGATCAGACTGATGTGCCTATGAATTATATTATTTCAACCAAACACATCAAGAGTGCTCCATGGTTCCTTATTTTCAAGATCTTAAAATTAACATGCAATTTTGGCACTTTGTGGTTCTGTAACAGATAGAAAAAATATATATTCGTGTATTTTTTGGGGATTAAGGAATGGAAACCTAATCCAAGCTCATTTTACTTTGGTCAGCACAGTGGCATGAAGGGAAATCGAGAAGGGTTATATAATATGCAGGATGTCTATGCCGACAGGAATAGGAATAGGAACATAGCATAAAGAAATAAATGATGTGTATTATATTTTCGTCATTAAGGCATGCACCGTTTGGAAAGGTCAGCGTCCGCCTCAGGGCCAAGAACAACGGTGAACCTGAACATGGTAACCATGCTCAGGCTCATGGGACCTGCGTTTAGCTCCAGGCTGAGTGTGAGTGTGGGTCTGTATGTGTCAAGGAGTCCTAGGATGCTTTGTGGTAAATGTTCCTAAATGTGTGGTTACACATATAGTTAAACATCATGTGAAAAAGTGGATGTATTTCCTGGAGACAGGAAAGGAAGAGGTTTCTCTCTCATGCTTTGTCTTTGGCGTCATAAATCTGCCGAGCCTTCCAGTGTAAAGGGGTCAAGTCGTCAGTCTGTTACAGACTATCGCAAAGGCGCTTGTTTCATCTTGTCCTGGTGTGTTTTTCTGATTTATCTCTATATCGTTTTGGTACTGTCTGCCTCTTTCATTAGTGTGCGTCTAAGAGAAGGAGAATAAGCTGGGCCAGAGAATAAGTGAGTGCGGCTCAACAAAATAAGGATTCTTTGCTTTTGTGGGTCAAGTAAAATATCAGCTCTGCTTGTAGTGACTCATATTCCACACATTTTAGCTATATGTGACTATGACTGCTAGGACTGACCTGTCAAGACATTATAACCTTCATTATAAACATACAGGCCATGTCAGAATAACATTTATCATCTCGTAACAGTGGCACCTGTAAAGGGGGGGGGGGGTATATTAGGCAGCAAGTAGACATCTTGTTCTCAAAGTTGATGTGTTGCAACTACTAAATATAAGCAAGCATAAGGATCCAAGCGACTCGGACAAGGGCTAAATAGTAATGGCCTGACAACTGGGTCAGAGCATCTCCAGAACTGAGGTCTTGTAGGATGTTCCTGGTCTGCAGTTTTTAGTACCTGCCAACCTGCTCTATGGAATGACAACCGATGAACCGGTACGATCGTGGACGCCCAAGGCGGAAGCCTGTGCTGTCTGATCCCACTTAAGAGCTACAAAATTTCTCTCACTCCTCCCTCTCAAGGGTGGAGTGAGAGAAAATTTCTAAGAAAAAATGTTTTTTGCTGGTTGTGATAGCGAGGGGACCGAGCGCACAGTGGATTGTAGAACTTTCATGGGGGCAAAATGACACCAAAACAATAGTAGGCAGGTTATTTTAATGTTTTGGCTGATCTGTGTTTATTTAAGAAGCAGATATTTCAATTACCCTGCAAATAGGACTTCATTTGGGTGATTTATTGTTATTATTATTATTATTATTATTAACAGTCTCAATTGCAAAGTTTGCTTTGAGTTAGAGAGTGGGGTGGATAGGTTTAAACTTGCCAGTTTCGGTTAGTCTTTAATAAATACAACACCGTGTAAAAGTAGCTTAGAGCAGGTAGATTTTGACTCACTAGAAAAAGAAAGAAATACCTAAACAAACTAATTACTTAAATAGTTAACGTCTTAAACCCTTGAGAGGGAGGAGTGAGAGAGAGATGTTGAATTTCTTCCCGACTCCACAAATAATTTAAAACCTGGGAATCAGTGCTATTTATTGTTATATTTCAATTCTCCAATAAATGCTCTAATAAAATGTAGCTTACAAAATTCCTCAAGTACTGACAAACAGTAGATAAACAGAATAAATCGATGTATTGAAGCCAGAATATATGAAGGTTGAGCTTTCTTAACCTTGTTGTGTATTTGAAGTCACAACTTGCCCGTCTCTTTGGGATCTTACAAAGTGAAATCGGAAAACTAATTAATTCTATTGATGATAGAGATGTAGGCAGACTGAGGAAAGAAATCAAGTTCTTGACCCCTTAAAGACTGAAACAGAAACTAGAATGTAACGCATTGGTAAATGTTCTTTTCCTTCAATTTCTCATCCAGTTGAGCGTCCAGGGTTGGGCTGCAGAGAGCTCGTGTTGAGAAACCTGGGCAGGCTGGTGCCAGCCATTGCCCACGACATGTCTGACTGGTTGGTGCCCACAAGGATCAGGACCTCTCAGCTGCTGTCTGTGCTGCTGCTCCACAGCGAGGACCATAGCACCCAGCATCTGCAGCCTCTGCTGACCACGCTGTACCGGGCCTGCACCGACACTGAGAGGGATGTGGTCAGCAACGTGAGTTCATCTGAGCTTGATGGGATTGATATTTGGAATGCTGTCATACTGTGCATCACATTTTGCATCAGTTGTGATATTTAGTAATGCTCAACCTCAGAACACACAAAGTAGAATGTTACAGCTAATGTATTTATTGAACATCTCTTCAGGCCATACGTTGAGTCCTAAAAGTTAGCTGGGCTGAGCAGGTTTAAGCCACTTAGGATGGACCTATACACTTGGAGGATTGGGTACCACTTTACAATAAGACTAACTTTATAACAATTTATAAATGGCTTGTAATTAGGTTATAAATAAGGTTGTAAACACTTTATACATCATTAGTTAATTTTTATAAACAGCGTATAACATAGCTCTCAATTTATGAATGTGGGTCATTATTTGACAATAAAAAGTCAGCAGTAGAGATAACAATTTGGCAAGTGGTAATTTATAAATCCTTAATAACGGCAATCTTGTTAAGTGGTCCCGCGGATTGTGTCTGTAGATATTTGATGTGGGGCAGATTTAAAAATAAAACCCTTCCTGTTGTTCTCGTCCTCCTTCGGTATCCCTCGCGCTTCAGTGTCTCACTCCACTCACTCTCTCTCCCTACATCTAGTGCTTGGCAGCTGCTAAACTGTTGGGCACTTTTGTCCCTCCTGCCGTCATCCTCAAGCTTCTCCTGGATCATTTGCACTCTCCCTACTCCTCCTCTCACCCGTGGGCCCCTCTGATGGTGCTGGTTGCCGTGCTCAGGGGCTGCCCCAAACTGCTCCTTAGACCCTATCTTGAGCAGATCGCAAACACACTTGCCCAGCCCGACGTGTGCCAGGAATATCAACAGGTAAGCAGGTAGATGCCTCAATTTGGTTTGGGTTGACCTATTTTTACCTTCCAGTAATATCCTGAGAATAACGGCTCCATGAATGTAATGCCACACACCCCATTCACATCCTCTTGCTGTTGTTAACTGATTAGATCCCGTGGAGTAGCAGCGACCCTCAAGTTTTACTTGGGAAGAGCAAAGAGTTGGTGTTTAGATTAAAAAATTACAATCAAACTTATTTTGATCACAGCATTGGCAGGTTTTCTTTGCTCTCACAGATAGACCTTCCTTCCAAATCCACATGCATCACCTCTTTTTCTTTTGCAGCCTTGTTGGATGATTTTCCACTCTCCCTGCACACTTTAACACATCATATATTTCTTACTTAATTCACCCCTTATGAAAATCGTCTTGCGTGATAAGTTGTCACATCCCTTGAAAGGGCTTTGGTTGAAGAGTCTTCCAGAGTTTTCAATAGAACTACTGTACCGGATGAGTTCAATGGGTTCGCTGTTGAGTAATTCTCTCAAAATGCAGACCCTGACCACGAGGTGTTTTTCAAATCTAAAATTTCAAGTCTGTGATCAAAACGAATCTGCTCACACGCATTGGTGAAACGTTCTCCCACACAGTGCAAGTTTTAAAAAAAAAATAACGCGTTTGAGTTTCTCTGCAAATAACAGTCCACCAGTGGAAAAATCCTAAGGAGTACGGAGCAGACGCTTCCTCTCTTCCTTTCCTCCTGTGCCTAATATGTTTCCCCTTTCAGAATCAAAATAACAGTTGTCTTGTAGAAAGCTATTTTCTGATCCTGCCACTCTAATGATTAACCTGTACCCTTGACCCCATCGTCCTCTTAGTGAGGTCTTCAAGAATTTCCTCCCTGGGATAACAATAACAAAAATCTCTTAATTTGACCTGACCCCTGCACTGCTAATTTGACCCCTGTGAGCAGACAAGGCTACATACAGTGTTTGTTTTTTTGACTTAAGGTCTCAGTACTGGACTATGGTTCAGCTATACCACTAAAAGAATCCCTAATATATTGAAGCCTGTCTTGCAAAGGCCAGTGATAAATGAAGAGGGA
Source organism: Lophius americanus (assembly GCA_037951165.1). Taxonomy (NCBI): domain Eukaryota; kingdom Metazoa; phylum Chordata; class Actinopteri; order Lophiiformes; family Lophiidae; genus Lophius; species Lophius americanus. The sequence continues at coordinate 4,118,395 of JBBDHG010000037.1, forward strand.
AGCTGACCCCTTCTGTCCGCCCTCGTTGCTATCCGGCAGGGGTCAACCAGAGAGGCAGCTAACAGGACGGGACGGTCAAACATTATTCCACAGATGGAGGCAGACCCCTGTTTCCTCTTGGTCTGTTGTTCCCTCCATCTCTGTGTCTGTCATTGAGGATAGAGCGGAGAGCGTTGTAATTGAAGAGCTATCCCAGACAAAGCACCTGCAGCGTTCTTCGACAACAGGCAGAGTTCATAGCATGGGGCAGGGTTGAACAACTGTAGCTTTTAAGAAGACCGCTGGAGGAGTACCTTCATCCCCTCTCTCTCTCAGTTTACTGACATCCTGACACACAATATCATGCACTCACTCACCACACTGCCTCTCACTCCAGAGTGCTGGTAAGCTCTTAGATCTCTCATGTTGTATTTGACAATGACTTCATTACCTGCAAAAACACAAACAAAAAGGAACTGCAGAATATTATATCAGACTTTTTTATTTTAATTTTAATAAAGCATCTTAAGAACTTCAAAGATATTTGCTTTTAGATTCAACTTGAGAGAGTTATGTACCACTTGAACCATAGACAGAGTGAGAGCAAAAGGGAAGTTTAACTTGGATAAAATTAAGGCCGTTAAGAAATGAAATATAAATAATCTTCAAAGTGAACAGAGGCAGGGGGAATTACAGATCCCCGTGGGGAGTTCGGGGAACATGCTGAAGATTTAAAAACTGATATATGATACTTCATCACTGACTCTTTCAAGTCTCTGTTTTCTTTTCTTTATTTTAGAAAGGGAAAAAACAGCTTACAAAAATAAATGACAGATGCTTGGTGAAAATTAAAAAATAATATCCCTAAACTTTCGATGATGTCAGCGGTTTGGGGGAAAATGAAAGGCGAGCCAGTGGTTAGAGAAGCCACTGTTTTCAGAGGTACCATGTGTCGCATATGTCGGCTGTTTGCTAATGAATCACATATGGTTTCTTTTTAAAGCAGTATTCCACTGATGTTTAAAAACAATGTCAGCGTCACACACACCTTACACAACTCAGTGTCGTTGTGTTGTGTTGTGGTTTGCCATGGTGACGGGTCCATCACAACATATGCAGGGCTGGAGTAGATCAGCAAAGATAGTTCCAACAGAGAGCAGGAAAAGCATGAAGAGGTGACCTCGCAGTGAATTAACTGGCATATTTATAACCAAGCTTGTTAACTGTGTGACACACGGAGGTGCGGAGCAGCAGCTGCAGAGGAACAGGGATAAAAGGCAGGCTCTGCGTCTTTTTCTTCCTCAGTGTGCATGGAGAAACTTCTGCACTTCTGTCACAACGACTGTTACATGTACGCGTACCATACAGCAGCGAGTCACCTGCACGCCTGTCATTCATCATGAGTGACAGCTCTCTGCTCCGCTGTACACCTGAGTGTGGTTCGGCATCCCATGCACTGCCGGGGAAGATGTGGGTGGTGGTCCTGCCCGCTAGATAGGAATCCATTGGATGGAATGGTACCTTAAAGTGTACCTGTGTTTAATTGATGTGTCCTGTGGTGGACAGATGCAGAGCGCTGTGTACTGAGGCCCAGCATGCCGGAGCCGATGGAGCCAGGTGTAACTTGTCTGAATCCAGGTGTCCACCTAGTCATTACACATTACTACTTTTTCCACTCTCCCTCGACAAACCCTAATGGTTGTTTTCTGGCCACGTATAATCCATGTATGTGTTTGTTAATGTGGGTGTACTTCTCCGGGTCTGCCTCCATTTGTCATGTTTTCCACTACTGCCTCCTTGGAGCCCCTGCTATGTTTATGCACCAGTGACTGGCTTGGTCACAGGAAGGGATATCCTCTATCAATGACTGTGTGTCAGGAGTACACAGAGTGAAGCTTAAGTGTTTTCACTGAAGTCTACTTGAGAAATAAAGGGTGGTTAAAATGTGGTTGTTCAATGCCACATGGAAGTTCACTTTAGCCTCAGATCGCCCCCGGGATTCAAGATGCATATAACAAGCTATCTTTCAAGCTGGTGTTCAGAACTCTGTTGAAAAGTGAAAGTATTAGCTCATAGGTTGCTTAACTGTCCTTCATCCTCAGAAACCCTGAGTTTTTATTTTAATGCTCTGAATATATTTACTCAGCCCAACGCTGCATTTAAGTCGCTGTATTTTATATTGGCTGCTCAAATTTGTGAGACTATAGTGCGCCCCTCAGTGGTGATGGTCCGCTATTTGTCAGCTGAGTAAGTAAGTGTGCTGCATTGGGTGTTCTTCGCTCACACACACTTGGTCCCCCCCAAAGCCCAACTCCTGTTCACCAGACCAAAGCAAACATATGGAGGGCACTGAACCTGCTGTCAACCCTCCTCATGAAAGAAAAAATCCTAACTCCCTCTCTCCCTCCCTCTCTGTCTCGATTACACACACTTGCACCTTCCATCTCGGCTCACAATCCCCCTCGTCCCCAGTCCAGCCCTAATGACAGGCTGCAAGAAAACAGGAAAAGAGGCCGTGATCCCCGTGATGGCTTAGAAATTAGCCTGGGCTGCAGATCTTTGTCTAAACATGAGCTCACCACAACACTGGCTGACAAGTGACATCAGTTACACACACACACTTGCACGCACAAACAGGAGAGGAGATGGAGACGGAAAACTCTCACTCTGAATTATTTTTTATGGTGTATGGAAAGTGTAATGGACTGAGAGCAGGGTAGAAATAGGAGATTGTGAGGAATCCGTAGCTAGGGCGGACATTTATACTGGATCGCTCTTCACTGATATAAATCTTTCTGGTATAAATCAGACAAGAAAATCCCATTATGCTTCTCTCTTTTTCAAGGTTGTGTACTTGGAGCAGTTGTTCGCCTGTGTGGACGTGCTGCTGTGTCAATGTGACTCAGACTGTGGCTCAATCAGCTTGCAGCTACTGCAGGTGCTGGTTACCATCCAGAGCCTCTCCAAGGATCCACAGCTCAGCGAAAAGGTGAGTAAACAACAGGACTGTACACCAAATATATCTTCAATTCCTCAATTTCTACTTTGAAAGTGCACTATTTTTTTACCCCCCTTTCAAAGTTCAGTTTTACGTTCTTCTTAGAGGGTTAGGGGGGACAGATTTTATGAAGTTAATGAGATATTTGAGGTATGTGATCATTTGTACTTGTTCAAAGTGGGCATGGCCAACGGTATAATTACCCACTTAGCCAGGCGAGCTGAAATTATACCTTTTCGAATGGAACTTTAAATTGATCCTGGGTGAAAGGACTCGGGCAAAAGGGTGAAATAAGGAGACATGAAGAAAAACAGCGAGGGAAAGATTAGTTGTGTTTCTCTTCAGGCGTGCATCATCAGCCGTGTGACTCTATAACGCCTCACGACATTCAAGCTGCCATATTCTGGTTATGTTACAGATCCAAAGGGACAAACAGGAACAGTGACAAGCCAATAGTGTCCGAGACAAACTACTCATCTGGCGTATGTTAATGACAGAGGTGGGGGCTTAGGATGCTTATCAAACACTGCTTGACTTGGTGTCCAGAAACGGAGCAGTTTTGGTGAAGAGATGAGGGCGAAAGTATACAAACAGAGGGAGGGTAAAAATGGCCTTTGGCATTCTCAGAGCCAAAGGAAAAGCATGCCTCATTTTCCCAGCAAAGCGACAAGTGTTTCCCGACAGTGGACAGCCCAGGGCTGTCTAGCTCTCCTCTGAAGCGGCCGATCCATGACTCAGAAAGTGTCTCCATACCCGTCTGTCCCTGAGGGACTATGAAGGGAACTATGAAGCACCCTTAGGGTCAGTTCCCCTGCCCTAAAGAGTCAGCTAATTATTTACTCTCCTATCTCTCATTCCTGCTCTTTCCTCCGAGCACAGCTTCACTGCAGTGTGTGTTTTGTCGGTTCCTTTGCCTTCCTGTACATCCTGTGTATATGTCAGGGTTTTTCTTTCAAAGTGGTTTTATGTGTGAGACCTTGTCGTGTCTGCACTGTTGTTCTTCCCATGATGTCACATGATGGGTTGATTGTGCCTGCTGTGTGAGCTTGACCCAAAATGAAAGAAAAATCACGAAATGACAAGAAAACAGCTGTATTGTTTGAACTCCCTCCCACCCAATCCTCTCAATCTCAGAGGCAGATTGTCAGAAAGATTGCTTTCATGATACGTTGATTAATTGTATAATCTGTACACTATCACAAAATTGTAAGGAAATTAATCCCACTTCTCCAAAGTGATGTTTTCAAATTGCTTCTGTTGTGCCGCCAACAATAACGGACTCCAAGGACTATAAATTTGCCGTAATAAATGATAAAGAAAAGCAGTAAATTCTTCCATTTAAGAGGATGGAGTGAGTTTACTCTATGTGGCTGGCTCCCGCTAGAGGCCTCTTTCCCTCCTCGTGAGAAGTATGCAGAATCCAGACTGGAGTGGCACTGTTGGATGTGGCACGCGGGAGAGACTTGAAAAACTTGGCCTGTCTATTGTTTGAGGTGGCTGGTTTTCGGTGTGCGGTTCACCTCACTGTCTCATTTATGCATGAACCTGATATTCGTATCATTAACCGTTCATGTGTGCTCGTTCGATGAGGTATTATATAATTTGGGACTGTGCCAGGCTAAGATTTTATGCCAACTAAGATTTTCTTGTTGTTTTTCATCCTGAGTCACAAGCGTGCTGTTTTGCTGTAATTGGGTTTACCACAATCCTTCTGTGAGTAGGGAGTCTCTGTTTATATGTTTGTTTCAAGCAGTACCCGTTTGCCCCTTTCCCCCATCTTTATTTACATTGGCTCCTTTTACGTATATTGGATTTACCTGTGCTGCAGTCTCTGAAGCTAAGGAATAACTTCATATTCACCAATACCAACTGGTTTTATATTGCTTCCCTCTTCCCTCGCATACTGGGTCGCTTGAAAAATGTTTGAAAAAATTATCAAAATGATAGTCAACTAACTGTCTGCTTTTGCACCTATTCCTCCCTTTCTCAGGCCTTGGAGGGTGTCCATGTCTTGTGTAAGGTGCAGGGCCTGGACTCAACAGCGGAGCTCTATAGACAACACATGGGTCAGCTGCTGGACTGGCTGTCTGCCTCCGTCAACACCTGGTGCAGTAACTCCCCGCAGAGACTCCAGCTGCATATCATAGTCATGCAATCTGGTGAGAAGTGAAGCCTGAATGTGCAACGGGCACTGCCAAATCATACAGCAGGTGCTAAAGTTTTCACACAGACAGATACATCATCATCAAAGACTCTTTTGAAATTGGTCTGTCAAATTGGCTTATTAATAGTGAATAAATCGGTCCATCAGTCATTAGTCTAAACATGATCTTTGGGTCCATGTCAGGTTGGGGAGACTCTATAATGTGCAGCCTGTTTTATTAAGCATTAGTCCATGGTGTGGTTCATGAGGCCATTCGTTCCTCAGCCTGTTCAGACGCACGTCACATCATATTTTAAGCGGTAAGTAATTTGTACTGTTCACACATGATCCATCACTGAGGCAGCACATCAAAACCAGTAAATGTGAAAGCAGCGACACAGACCGTCACAAAGATTCCAAAGAGTTCGTGGATATTCTTTGTAGTCAAGGATTTTGTTATATCTGAAAAGAGTTTGTGTCCCTGACGTCAATCATTGGTACGTATGCGTCAATCGTGTTCTGCTAAATGTTCAGCACGACTTGGTATGTACGATCAGCCATACCATTATAGCCAATAGCAGGGGAAGTCAGAATAACATTGATTTTCTGGTCGCAATGGAGCCTGTAAGGGGGTGTGATATCTTAGGTATTAAGTGAGCCTTTTGTCCCTTTGAAGTGTTGGAAACAGAAAAAGCTCAAGGATCTGAACATCCTTAACAAGGGCCAGAGTGTGATGTGGTCAGACCATCTTTTTGGGTGCTCCCGCCGTGCAGTGGTTAGCACCCACACAAGTGTTTAAGGAAGGACAACTGGTGAACTAACAGGGTAATGGGAACCCAAGGTCGATGATGCTCTTGGGGCGCAAAAGCTTGCTAGCCAATGTTACCTTTGCACAAATTCCTGAAAAACTTCATGCCGATTCTGATAGAGGGGTGTCAGAGCACACGGTGCATCACTGTGCTGTTTCAGCTCTTACGCAATATGAGGCATTTTAATGTTATGACTGATGAATGTGTCTATGAGGGCTGTCAAATTTTAAACTTTGAAAGTTTAAAATCTGTATGATTCATTGCTTGACGCTCCAGTTGGTATGTCCCATTTTCTTTGTTTTTGTTCAAGATAAATGCCTTTCAAAATTTAGAGGAATATTTTTCATTATTCTGTTACCCAGGGTTGAACACACCCACACTGAAAAAGACTTTTAGGTCATTAGCACCAGTTGACTTGTTTAGTATTGCAAATCTTTTTCCCTCCCTCAATTCGTCCGTCAGCCACATTGTCTCAGCCTTGTCTGGAGAGCTTAGTCTGTGTGTGTTTTTGTGTGTGTGTGAGAGAGAGAGTGAGTGTGTGAGTTCGTGTGTGGATGTAGTGCAGCGGGACAAAAAGCTGTGACCCTGTCTTTGGTGCTCAGACTTGACTCTACTTCCCTCTATTCCATATAATCCTCCACCATCGGCGCCTCTGTGTGTCACACTTTCATCTCCCTCTATTTCTAATTGACTGTGTAGCCGGGTACCCTTCTAATCCCCCCCAACACACACACTCCAACAACTAACTGACCAGTCCATTCTCAGTCCACTTGGTGATCCCTGTGCGGGTCAATACATCAAACAACGCCACGGCCGCCTGCTCTTGACCTTCGTCTGGATCATTCATGCCAATGAATGTGCACAGACACGGCTTGAAGCTGTGTCTGTGCATCTGTGCATACTGAATGCTGCTCTAAGCTTCCCCAGATTTGTCTTTGGTCTATTAACAGCAACCGACGACTTCAGTATCTGTTTGATGTGCTCATGATTCAGGGTGCTCTCCGATGAGCGATTGATGGCATTTAATTTGACAAGTGAGAATTGGTCATTTTGCTTGCTCATCAGGTCTTCGCACACTCTGTCTGTGTTTGTTGAAGACAGGAATAATTATTGCCCTCCCATCACCTCCTGGCAGCCCTTTGTATTCCATCCGGAATGAAGATGTGTCTATTAGTGTAGCGCAATTTTAAATGATTTATTATATCCGTATTCTGTTTGCCACAACATGCAGTCAACACCCCTGGCTACATTACACACCCTTTGATTCACACATTGGATGAAAAAAGCCTCTGTCTCAGCTTTCCCATATCTGTTGATGATGTTGGCCGCCAACCATGACTAGTCTCAGGATTTCCTCTGTCTCCTCTCATGTCTGTCCAAACAGGGCATGGGCGTGCTTATCACTAATTACACATCCACACACAAATACTTAGATTACTATATATAGTTCTGCAAACATGAAGTCAGACTGTGTGTGTGTGTGTGTGTGTGTGTGTGTGTGTGTGTGTGTGTGTGCGTGCGTGCGTGCGTGCGTGCGTGCGTGTGTGTGTGTGTGTGTGTGTGTGTGTGTGTGTGTGTGTGTGTGTGTGTGTGTGTGTTTTAGTGGGATTACTTGCTCTATGAGTTTCCAATTTTTCCTGTAATAGGCTCTTGCATAGAAACTCACACAGAGACTTTTATTATGGTTAATTTCCTCTGAGCTCTGTGTCACTGTCTCACCAATCCATTGAGGCTTCAATAATAAAAGCCCTCTGGTCAGTGATGAACATAAAATAGTCTGTGCGGAAAATATGTTCGTGTTGTAAAGGATAGGTTTAGTACTTAGTGGTTAGGCTGAAAATGAAAGTGGTGGCAAAATTACTTCAGGTCATGAGACTGTCACACTGGTAATTTGGTATAGATAGAAATGGTTCAAACAAAAAACTGTAAGCGCTGCTAAAGGGGTACTGGAAATCCAAGGCTTCATTGTCAATCAGGACATTATGTTATTGCAACATTAGGGGAATCCAGTGCCCTAGTTAAGACACTTCTTAAATATCCGCAGCATTCCTGGTTTGATTCAGACAGTGCACCTTTGTTGCTTGTGATTCCTCAAGTTCTCTCTGTATTTTCTATCTTTTTGTAGCTACTATGTAACCTGTGCACAGGAAAACCCCATAACATACAAGACAATGCTGTTGTCCAGAGAGCAAGGGTATATCCCCAAAATGACCTAATCCCTTGCGTTGTACAAGCAATTCCCCTGATTGAGCTCCTCAAATTATATGTGAAGTGATGTCAAGAAAACATTGTTTGTCAAAGAAACTCCCCCTATTGATTAAAAATATATAACTATTAGAGTAAAATATGACATTTCCAACCTAGATTTCCTTGAGTCATTATATAAGCACCAAATTTGTACTGAGTCGGACCAACGCTTAGAAAGTTAGGTCCGAAAAACTTTGTTTTTCCTAAAAAAAAATTCCCTCTACTGAGTGAAATATGATAAATACAAGATAGATCTCACTGAGTCGGTTTCATATGCAAAAAATTTGGACTATATCAGAGTAGTGGTTGAGCAAGATGGCCCTAAAACATTTGGAGATAAAGCTCCCCCCTGTTTTAGAAATATACAACTGAGTTTTCTCAAAATCATTCCAGTTCATCTTTGCACTAAGGTGTGAAATTCCAAAATGATCCATGAAATGCTTTTTTGGGTTATAAGGTTAATAATAAAGATTGGGAGCGGACGTGGCATAATATCCTTATGGTAATTAGAAGTAATACAACAATACAAACATACAAAAGTGATTTCCAAACCGGATCCTATGGAGCTTGGGTTAACAAATACCATCCCTGGTTCTGTTAGCTATTAGAGTACCGGTGGTAACTATGGATGGAAACAGATGATCCGCTGTGGCGGCCCCAAAATTTAATAGTCATACAAATACTTGTATGTCTTACAGGTGCAGTGATCGGGGAGTTTGTGGGCCAGTTAATGCCTCTGCTTCACTGCTGCCTCCAACCAGACAGAGACCTAGAGATGAGGATGATCATCTTCACAATGCTTGCAAAGTTGCTCCTGAATGCAGCAAACACACTGGACTCCCAGGGGTGAGACGGACACATACACACCAACTAACAACAACACCTTCCTGCCTGTCTTTCTATACTTCCCTCTTCAATATGTGTGTTTATACAGAAAATTCACATAAATTTGCAAATGAATGCAGCGAAATTTGCTGTATGTTCTCAAAAAAGTGAACTTTTCGCTTAATATGAAACATTTGAACCCGTACCTTCCTCTCAGCTCTCCCCTTTGACTGTGTTTGTAATCACACAGCTACTAAATCCAAGCTACTAAAATTCATATTGCATTCAGTCCGATCATAGGTATGATGTGATGATCTTGTCAACGTCTCCATCAGGAATTAGTAGAATTTTTGATTTTATGAAAGAAAACTAGTCAGACACTGTCGTCCTCGACAGCAAGGGTTTATCCCCGAAAAATCTCAAGCAATCGGTATTTACTCAACCTTTTTCTATGAATCACCAAAATGCTGTAAGATAAGATCCCATAGTGACTCAATAATGAAGTTACATACTGTAAGCTATTTTGCTAAAGTGTTTTTCACAATAAAAAGAAGGCCCCACTATTGAGTGAAAGTTAGATCTCCTTGAGGCGGTTCAAAAGCACCAAATTTACACAAAATCAGACCAACGGTTAGGATGTTGTGACCCGAAAACTTTGATTTTGGTTCTCCCTAGTGGTAGAATTATGCAAATAACGTTTCCCAAAATCAATCCAGTTCTTCCTCTCACTTAAGTCCATGGGGGTATATGATTTTAAAATTATCTATGAAATACTTTTTGAGTTATTGCCATTACTAGAAGGATCAGCCTAGTTGGTGTCAAGATGTCTAATGAAATAATCTTCAAAGTAGGGCTGCATAAAACTCAATCACGAGTTTGGTCTACCACAAGAATATAACATTATTGCGCGAGCATGCTCTGCCCATAGAATGTTCCAACGAAGCAAATCAAGAGCTCCACAAATCACTGACTGATCAAGTATTGGTTTAGGAAGTGCTTGATTTTCAGTGCGATAACTGTGCAAACATTTCCTGGATAGAGTGGAGATGAGTTACATCAATGTTAAAATAGTATCATTGATATACAATGGTTGATGTTTGAATAGAAAATTAAAAGTCAAGAGGAACAGAATGCAAAACCGTTATCTCCACAAGCGCTTCATTGTCTTTAGTTAGGAGGCATTTTGGTTTTAGGGCAAGTCATGTTAACGAAGAACAGATCATATGTGAAGAGTGCTTGAATGCCTGATGCCAAGAGTGAAATTGTGAATCTTCCATCATAAACTTTATATCCATCCAGCTCACAAAGACAAACTGAAGTTATGGATGCAATCTGACTCCATTTGGTCAAACGTACGAGTCCAGTGAGCAGCAGGAGTAGCGTAATGAAGGCCTCAAGAAAATGATCAACACCTCAGACAAAAGTTAAGTCAGATCATGCAATGGTATTCCATGTGCTGTTTGCAAAACCTGGAGGGAAAGTACGTAGGGATTTCACAGCTGTAAAGCACTTTGCTAATACAACTGCCCTACATTCACGCAGAACAATGGAGCCGTGAACATGCCTGACATTAAATCAATTCATTATCTTTATCTTGATGTTGATCAAAACGATTGGGGTTATCCTTTTTGGCCATAATACTTATAATAACGCATTCAAGCAGGATGCTGGGATCTCTTAATAGATGACAGAGGCATTATTCTAGGTTGTTGTGCCTAGTTCGATACAAATTCCGTACAATGACTAATATATGAATGAACATAGTCTACCTGATTCTCCCAACGGGCTCAGTATAAGTCAGCTGATCACTTTGTAGATCATCAGTGATTCAGTACCACCTTTGAATGGTTATTGACCGAACAAGGAGGGACAAAAGGAATGTCTGAGTAACTCCTGTTGTGGTACTTCCTCTTTGCTGCCCCGATTCATCCCCTAGGGTCCCCTCTCCAAGCTCTGCTGTCTTCTGCCCAGACTCGAAGCTCTAATCTCAGGGAATGCATTAAAACTGAGACCATCTCATCTCTGGGTTCCAGTGATAGTTGCAGCTGCTGCTGTCAGTCAGACAGGCAAAACCTCATCCATGGAGACGTCTGTGCTGTGTCTCTAATCCCACAGCCAGAAGGTTCATAAGAGCGGATATGTGTTAGCATTGGTTAATATGAGGGACAGATAGGGGGATCTGTGTGTTGAGATGTTGCAAGCACCTTTGGGCGCCAGCCTGCAGCGGCAGAAAAAACATAAAATTAAATAAAATCCTTTGTTATTGAAAAATGTTCTTAAGCCATGTTCTGCCTTTCAGCTTTCATCAGATTCTTTCACCCAATAAAGATGCATATCAAACAAAGGCCGTCCTCTGTCTCCACTCCTTGTGGGGCCACCTATGCTGCAAACTACTTCGTTCTCTGGTAATCACAGGAGCATCAGGAGACAGAACTCATGTTAGACCTTCAAAGGGTTCCAAATGTTTAATTTACAGTATTTGGTCTGCTGTAACATTTTTATTCATGCTCTTCTTATCCCTCCATTCATGATTTATAACCTCATCTCGCCCACCTACCCACACACACAAACACGTGCACGAACACACATTATACGTCGTCATAAGGACAATGATAGTCATAGAGTTGAACTTCTCTTTGTTCTACAACCAAAATGACATAATAACAGTTCTAACACAGATCAAGCAAAAAAGGGAAAGTAAGTTTACGTAGATCTAAACGCTTTTCATCCACTTGCACACACAGAGTGTTTGATGCAATGTGGATTTATGTAGCGTGAATAAAAGGCTTTGTGAAATCCAACTAGAAGGTAGTGCTCATCCTTTCCCTTTGAATGTGGCAAGTCAAAATCACGTGCCCTGTTCTCAAATTTCACTTAAATTTGTGACATAAACAGCAAAAATCACACTCCTTCATATTAACCTGATAATAATGTAGTTATTGTTCTCAAATGATCCTCTTATTTGCACATTTATCCTTCTGTTGAACGTTTTTACAAAAATTGGTTCAGTTACATATTCCTGAAAATACTTCACATCATTCTACCGACGGATTCTTCATTCTGTTTTAAGACATTAACAAGTAGTTGACATCATTATCACATTGATATGGACGTTATCAGTATATACCATGAAGTGGCTAGTGTTTAGCCAGTTAAATCTAATTCATTAAGTTTATTTATATCGGGGATCATGCAGCACCAGATTTAGGGCGGTTGAGAGAGAACAAAACACACACACAGACAGACACAATGCCACACCATTCATAAGAAAAACATGGTTCCAAATCTAAAAATACATTTATGCATTCAATGGTATTACAGAACAGTTGTCAAGATGCAACATGAATGCTGGCAACCCGATATCCTAAAATTCATTTCTTAGCCCCATGAAAAAATATGTATCAATGAATGAATCAATGGAGGTTGTCATGGTGACAGGGAGCTTATTGTGCAAGGATTCTACAAAAATAAGAACATCTTACATCTTAAGATACTGAAACAATTGTACTGAATAACTGGTCAGTCCTACTTGTTCAGATGTAGAGTTTCTGCTGTGTTGTGTGGTGTGAGAGACAGAGAGCGAGCTTAAGGTCTGCTCTATAGCTGCTTTGTGAGCGGCGAAGAAGCCTCACTGTGTGCAGACCCTTGAGGTGCACAGTCAGAATTCCCTGGCATTCCGCATGTCTGCACAAACACGAGCGAAGGCCAAAGTCCCACTCTTCTTTCCTTTGGACATCATGCTCGTCATGGGGAAATATATCTTTAGCTCATATGGCATCACTCATGATGAGCTCTCAACACCTGACAAGATGAAGACCGTGAGCTAGGAGCGGGTGTGGTTCTGGCTGTTTTAAGCCTTGGTCTCCCCCTGCTGGAATCACAGCACATGATTATCATAGAGGACAAGTTCATTGTGGCAGCATCTCAACAGCTAGAGGATGCCGGCAGCTACCAGAGCTGTTGTAGCTGGACATTCTGGTGTCTGCTGTGGTTAGATGTCAAATATTGATACCAGCATGGAAAGGTGTGCAAGCAAGAAGGGGAAGAAGGACACCTAGATGTTGTACTTGTTGAGGTCTACAAATGTTACAATTGAGACATGGAAGTCTATAATATGATAATTTGAACTGCTTGGTTGAAATGTGACATGATTGGTGAAATATTCATTCAAAATTTAATGCATTCATTAACTTATGTTTGGCTGTGTATCCTAAATTCATACCTGATGCATACCTGACAGCTGTGTGTAGTGTATAACAAGGTTATCAAAAGGATGAACTATTGATGTGGTAGCCAGAGGGAGGATATCACACTGCAAAGTGAATCAAACTTTTGATGTGTTTCATTCCTGGAACCGGATTATTATTCCTAAAATGATGTTTAGTTGAGTTTTGTCTCTATGCATGCTTCAATAGGACTTTGTGTCATGGTGCTCCTTGCCTCCCCATCCCTACGGCCTTCGAACAAGCGCAGGAAATTTAACTGCAGTATAAACATTATTTGCAGTCTTGGTTCTTTTATCATTCGCTTGCCCTCAAAATAGGCCATCCTAAAGTATATAAAGATGTCTCACATGTTTTTACTCTCTGCCGTCTTCCAGGCATTTCCAAAAAGAGTCGGAGGCATTCTTGCAGGACATCTTGCTGCCCAACCTGGTGTGGCGTCCTGGCCGTACTGCTGCCGCAGTGCGTACCTCAGCCCTCAGCTGTCTGCTGGCCCTGCTGCATGGAGGGGTCATCACACCTGGACAGGTAAACACACACAATAACATGCAGCAGAAGTGACATCTGGATACATTTATTTCCTGCACTTATGACACAGAGTGGTTACATCTTTTTCCACACCTAAATACGTCTCCAGTAGTACGAACCCACGATCTCCGATCTGCAGAGACACTTCTTATTGACTCAGCTGTGATGGAAAAGATGAAGTGCATTATTCAAACCCACCAGGAGCTCACATTCGCTGGATGATCTCTGTTTTGTCCATTTCACATCAAAATAGACTGTCCCACTTGACCAGTTAGGAAAATATAATGGCCATCTTTTTCTTCTTGGCTGAAAGAGTTAGCAATGTCGGGAAGCAGGTGTACGTGGGGCCCGGCGGGTTCGCATATCTTAGTCCCTGAGGAACAATAGCCCCACTGTTCCGGGCCCTTGTTAGAGCGAGGAACAATCGGCAGGACTTGCCCCTGCACCTGCCTGTCAGAGCATGTGCCTACTTACAGTATGCGCGCTCACAACACCATGCACATTTGGCTGTGTGTGCATGTGCCGAGTGACCAGTTGGAACCAGCTCACACACCTTCTATTCACACATCTGGGACTACAAGGCAGACTGCTGAAAACAACATTAAACTGGCTGCGATTAAACCTCGACTGTCTTAAAGGCTCCTCTGTGTCTTCACTTGAGTCGGGAGGTGATGACTTTACAGGACCCTATTTTCGTCTGAGGGTGGTTTCAAATTAGGTTACTGTTGACATAAAACAAACATGTCAGAAGAGCCGAAGAGTGCGTGTGTCGGTATTTCCACAGCCAATCAAACGGGCTTTCATTTAGAGGGACAGTGTTTCCTCTCCACTCCCTGTGAAAACAATTAGCTGCTCCTGTTACACTTTGCGCCCTCAGATCGTCGCTGATGTAATGTTGGATCAAATCTCAACCAAATGTTCCTTCTCTCTCTCTTCTTAAATTGTTTCTCCTGTGTAGTACAGCAGAGGTTTTAACCATCACCTCTTGGCCTGTGGCTCAGCGTGCTCAGCCTCACCTTGTTTGTCCATTTCCTGTTTCTCATCTACTGGTTTGATGAAAATATTGGTCTTCATTGGACTGTTCAGGATGGGCTCCATGCCCTTGCGACTGAACAAACTGGTCCAGACCTATTGTGAATTTGTCAAGCCTCAGATAATATTTCACCATTTTTGAAAACCACATTAGAAAATGCACAAAACAGGTTTTATTTTATTGTATTTTTTTCATATGAGGCTGATATCTTAATTTATTGAGCACACAGGGGGACTTTTAGCAGGTCATTTAAAATGTACGTATTTCCTGTGTGCAGCTGGCGTGCCTGGAGGAGAAGCTGAGTCCGCTGCTCCTTTCAGCTCTGGAAGAAGACTCTCAGATGGCCAGGCTGTTGGCTTGTCGCTCTATGTTCACCGCACTCAAACACTCAGGAACCAGTTTGCACCCTGACGCCCTCAATAAGATCTATCCAGGTGAATGACTGACATACACATGCAAACTAATTCAATACATTTTCGATCCTCTGCTACTATGCACCTAACTTTTTGTTTGACTTAATGCCTGAGGACCTAATGACTTCCTACAAGGACAAAAAAGGCTAAAAATAGAACTTTTTATTTAACCACCATAACTTTGTTCTTTTAATATTAGTATTTTATTACGTGTATAGGGGCTTGTATTTTTTCTCTCTGGTTGTTTCTCTCAGAAGCACACTCCCCTCTTATCAACCCACTCATTTATTAGTGGGTTTGTTTTCTTCTTATCCTGTGAGTCAATGTTTTGTTCTTGGGTGTCTTTTCTTCCCAGAGCTTCTAAAGAGGCTGGACGACAGCTGCGAGGAGGTGCGTGGGATCGCCTTACAGGCCATTGGGATGTGGTTGTCCAGCCTGACCAACGATTACGACCCAGAGCTCTTTTCTCCTCATCTGCAGTTCCTCTTCCAGCAGCTTCTCCTGCACCTGGATGACCCTAACAGCTCGCTGCAGGAACGAGTGCTCGGTGAGATAGGATGGGGTGTTTAAGCCAACCATGTCCTCATGATATGTGGCAATATTGGTGTAGATAATTTAATAAATATATTCAGCTGATAGTGAAGATGATAATGGTTAGTTTGCGGTGACAAGTTTAGATTTGATCATCTGCAGACCAATCTGCTGTGTCCAAGCAATCCCAGAGAGATGGGTGGAATTTGAAACATTGTCTGGCATGATGCCTCAAATTCCCTTCATACCTTATTAAAAAAGCTATCCTTCTTTTCACACAATTCATCACAGCTTCGGAGACTTTCCAAAAGCCAGCACTCACAGACTGAGGATGGCCCTCCTGAGTGAATGATAACATCCAGATATGGATAAGTGCCCACCTGAGAGAGACACTTCACAGATCTCATATATCTTTCTCTTCCCCTGTCAGCACACCTTGGGGACAATGGGCTTCATGCGTGGCAAATCTCTTCCTCCCTCCAATCTCCCTCCACCATGTAATCTTCCCACCTAATTGCAACCACATGGGGTACTCCTTTCTGTCTGACCACATCTGTCCTCACACCCATCTCTCTTAATCCTTACATCTTTTATCTACTCGTCTAACCTCCTCCTCTCATACCAAACGTTTTCTGTAACGAGCTGTTGCGTCTGGGCTGTGTTTCATCAACGTATCCATGGAAAGAAAAAAAGTTTTTTTTCCCTGGACTGTGTGAGCGAGGTCCAGCTGAACTTTCACTTTCTCTCACTCTCGTACATGTTAGCTTTCATTGATTCTTACAGGACGCAGATGAGCCCTGATGCCATCAATCTATCATCTTCATTGATGGAAGGAAAGGGAGATAGAAAGGAGTAAAAGGCATTCACACTCACCACAGATGTACAAATAATTTCCATACCAGGAATTCTGGTGTTGCAAGACAACTTTGAAGGCCTTCTGAGGACAGAGTTTGTTGTTGCATTTGATTTTGAAGTGTCTGTAACATAAGGCAGAATATATGTAAATGGATTTTTATGAATTGCCTTCTGGACACGCTGTGGCTTTGATAGAAAGGTTTCAGAATACACAGTGCATCGCAGAGCTGTTTTTGGAAAAAAAACAGGGACCGGTCCAATATTAGGCAGCTTGTTGTATGTCGGTGCGGGAAAGTTATGCATTGAATTAATATCTCTCTTCCAATCCAATAAGCCTTAACAGCTTTACAGAGTCTATGCACAGACATCGAATGGATATTTCCTTAGATCAAACCTGACCTCTCAAAAACCTTGAGTAACATCCATCTAAGATTTTTAAAGTCATCCTGCCAACAAACAAACGCTGAAAAAGCATTACTTCCTTGAGGGAGGCATGTCTTTTTAGGCAGATAACACTTGTTGTAATATAGCTAATATACACACATATGAGTGGTTTGGCGGGTGGAAAAAGTATCATATGTTGATTGTTTAGTGAAGCTTCCATTTCCAGGGTTAATGATGTTAAAGCGAGTTATCCACGAGTACAAGGTGCTGTTCCTCCTCTAACATCTTATTACACATATCCAACAGTGAGAACCAGAGAAACAGAACAAAACATTATCATAGTTAGATAACTGTCAAAAATGGTGATGCATTGGACATTTATGTTTTTAATGGAAAGTTATGGAATTGGTGATTCTCTATCAGTATCATCAGAGCTGTATCCGCCTTCCAGTATCTGTCTGTACATCTTCTTCCTGCATATCGCTTGCATACAAATCTCCTTCATGCATATCTCATTTGTGCTTATCGCCTTCATACATATCTACCTCATGCAAGTCTCGTTCATGTATGTCTCCTTCATTTATATCTTGTTCATCTGCATGTCCTTCATGCACATCTCCTTAATGAATATATTCTTCATGCATATCCCTTTATGCATATCCCCTTTATGCATATCCCCTTCATGCATATCTCCTTCATCAATATCTCCTTCATACCATGTAAAGAAACCAATATGAGCCATTATGCGCAGCACACCATGAAGTACAGAAGATTTGTAGACAGCTTGGAGTCTCTCTGTGAAATGAGATGACCTCACTTCTTGCTGAGTGATTGTCTGTATCTGACTTCACCCATAACCGCCAACGCTGAAAATGGGGAAGCATTCCTCACTCTCATGCACGTCTCCTTTTGAAGCTCTTCGTCTTTTTTTCACCAATTTCTTTCTTCGTCCGAATCTTTGTTCCTTTAAATAGTTGATCCCATTCTCGGGCTTCTTGGATTTCAAACGCATATCTGTAAAGTGGCTTGATGTCTACAGCAGGTCTGACAGCGTGATGGACAGCACCCCATACCCCCCTATTCCTCCTTCTCCCACTCTTTCACCACCTCCCCACCCCCCAGCCCCCAGTCCTGCTGGTAGCAAGGCCGCTACCTGCTCAATCGCACTGACTGTTGTCAGAGTTATAAGTCGTGTCTCACAAGTCACCATTGTTCTCCATTTTAATTCAAAGTTCAACAACTTCATCTATATCCCAGCTGAATGCGGTACACACGAACGCCAGCAATCCCCCCATCCCCTTGGAGAACAAAGGCAGGTATCAGATGATGAGTTTAAATAAGATAATTTATACAGCGTGTCACCGGCGTGTCACCGGCAGAGCAGCACTTTTTGAGTTGTGGCTTCTGAAGTATTCAACTTCTGGCAGGATTTCACGGAATTCAATATACCTCTTAAAATCCGCTTAGTATAAAGGGCCTAAGAGAGGAAACTGGATGAGCAGAGAATCAGGACCTCCCACTAGACTAGAGGGAAAGAACTCCTGCATGCCTTTGAGCTACAGACTTGCCATGTAGGTAATCACTGCCATCTGCTGGCGTCCTGACTGCTGTTTGACTGTTACAGAAAACTACTCAGGATTTGTGTCTCAGGTTAACAACTAAATATTCCAGATCTATAGTGGTGTCACTCTCCTTGTATTAATACAACCTTGTTGAGTATGTCAATGTTGTATCCCCTCGTAAGCACATTTGAGTACAGGGTAACATAATTTAGATATAAAAATAGTATCCATAATAGGGAATTTCTTAATTGAATGCCTTAAACACTGTAAATGTACTGCAAAATATAAATTGTTTGATAAAGCATGCTTTTGAGCAGGAAAACAAATATCAGACTTGAAAATTTGTATTTCATTAAAAATAGTCAATTTTAATTAGATTATAGCTCAACCTTTTATCTATCAACTATTTTACCCGTATTATACTTTTTTTTTGGTTTTATTTCTTTTGGCAGAAATCCTACTTACTGAATACGACTTTCTCAATAACCATAGTTAATGTCTCCTCCTCAGTGGCCCCTATTACCTGGGGTGTCCCCCAGGTTTCCATCCATTGCTCCTTACTCTTTAGCATAAAGAGTTCTGAACCATATTATACATAGGGGAGAAATAGTGACTGACAACCTGACAGTTGAGCAGGAATTAAAGGGTTAATATGTGAATACGGCACGCGCATGCACACCACAGCTATCCATGACACCCAACGACCCTCTGACCTGCAGAAACATTGGCCACATTCCGCATGTCAGAATGCCCTGTGGCCACAATAAAAATGTCCCATAACAAAACTCACAACCTAAGAAATTATATTAGCAATCAGCATCAGAAATGTCTTCTAGGTTTATGTGTGGTGAAATCCTTGATTATATAGGAGCGATAAATGCAGGGGGCTATGATGTCACTTTTCAATGGCGTATTATGTGTGATTCTGTTTAATCTCTTTTTGGACCATTAGCCGGCATCAGCTGTAGCTGTTGGATAGTTAATAACTCTGAATAACAGAAAAGGGCCTCTAACAATCAGAAAGAGATAATACCAAGGTTAATAAATGAATCACGGCTCTTCTATGGTCAGGTAATGGTTAGGGTTGGGGCTAACCCTATTCCTTATATACTGTATTAAATAACGTTAAACATGCCAATGTTTCGTATCAGTTTTTACAGCACAGCTTCACCTCTAGGACCTGTTAGTTATTTCATACTGTATTAGTAAACAGAGCCCACAAGTGTGGGGTAAGGATTAGGGATTTCGTTGGCATGATCTTAGGATCCAGAGGGTTAATGGATAACTGTTAAAATACTTTTAAAAAAAGATCATTAAAAGAAGCTCTATTTAACGAAAAAATACGTATTTTCCAACACGTCTATGTAGATTATCATTCATCCAATCTAAACAGAAGTCCAGTTGCTTCCGATTCAACTTACAAGGGTCTCTCTTCTAATGTTACATTGTTCTGTGTTGTACATAATGCACTGAAGTGAAAGCCATCTTATGGAGTTTCCCTTTATCTTGTATTTATTCACATATTTGGTATTGACTTAGTCAAGAAGTAGCGGAAATTAACCAAGTTACATCAATTAAATATTGTGGTAGTTGGAAAATATCAATGCATTTTTTTTAAAAACGCTCACACCCAGCTTTGGGGGTGGTTTTACAAACTGACATAGAAACACAAAGACAATCAGTTCAGGCGGTATTGGACCATCAACCCCATAATCATAAGCATTGTTACAAAAATTCTCTGCAGTGCAATTGTTTTCCCTGGATATTGATCTGCACCTCTCCATTAAACTATAGACACACTGGTCATATACTCTGTTTTTCTGACTTTGGTGTCAAAAAGTCAGTTTGCATGACCAAGAATACATTTTAGTTCATCTTTCACTTAAATTCTGTCTCTTGTGTGTCTTTTGTGTTTGTGCAGAGGTCTTGAAGAAAAGCAGCTCAGTTCACCCGGTGCTTCTGAAGAGAGAGGTGGAGACAGCGAAAGACAAACATCGGAGTCCTGTTTACTGCAACCAGCTGTTGCAGCACATCAGCTCACTTTAATTTGAAAATATATAGTTTTCTGGCTTTTGCCTGTCAATAAAAACATTTCCTGGGAAATTATTTTGTGTAAAACTGCTGATTAAAAGGGTGATTAAAAAATATTCTATGCTGATTTATTCAGAATTTTTCTGTTAATGACTTTTTTCTATTCCCTTGGTTTGTTCAGAATATAAAATGAGTAAATAAAATTATACATTATCACAATACTTCAGATTAAACAGTGCCAATCTAAGTGCTTTTCGGCAGTTTTTAATTTTTGAGTAAAATAACGTTAATTATCAAGGTGTGTTCCCCCAATGCTGCGGCCATATTGACCACTACAGTACAGCTCCATACTTCCCTACACATTATAACAATATT
Organism: Lophius americanus; assembly: GCA_037951165.1. Taxonomy (NCBI): domain Eukaryota; kingdom Metazoa; phylum Chordata; class Actinopteri; order Lophiiformes; family Lophiidae; genus Lophius; species Lophius americanus. The sequence continues at coordinate 4,139,331 of JBBDHG010000037.1, forward strand.
CTACTTTAACATGACAAGACGATCTTGTGTGTCTAGGGCGACCCCTTGTGGACAAAATGAAACATAGGCCTACTCGTTGCTTATGTTATGAGTAGGTTGAAACTAGAGGGAATATGCAAAACCATAAACCATTTACACCTTTCCATGTTGTCCATGCTAAAGCGTAACTACTTTAAGTGCAACTGATTCCTAACATTGCACCATATATTCAACCCCCCCAGAACACATAATCTGTTTAAGCACTTTGAGATTTGATCCAAATGTAAAGTGTGTTATAAATTAAAAGTATTATTATTTGTATTAATTACATCCCAACAGATCGTGGTGCACGGTTCATGGAAAAGAGACTGAAAACTGTAATCGCACCTGCAAATCACATCTCAGCTGACATTCAATTGAAATGTATATGGTGAGTAAGAATTGTGCCGGGAACATGTGGCTGTAGAAAGACTTTATTTTCAAAAACAACAGAACAAAACACATCTGTGCAAAAGAAATAAAATAAAGTGCAAACAAGTTTACAAAGTCCTGTGCTGGCAGCAAGATCGTACACAAGAAGATTGCTGAGAGGAGCAGAGTCAGTGATGACTAGATCCAGAGTGTGCCCCATGGTGTGGGTAGGGACATCGACAAGTTGCCTGAGATTTAAAAAATCCAGTAGTTGGAGAAATTCGGAAGCAAAACGACATGCAGGGGAGTCGACATGAATGTTCATATCTCAAAGTACTATAATATTGGCAGAGGTTGTGTAAAATGACGACAAAAGGTTGTAGATCTCAGACATGAAGGCTGGGTTTTGTTTGGGTGGCCGGTAGATTAGAAGTGTGGTCTTGGGAATGGGGTTTACAATTAAATGCCAGGCATTCAAAAGAAGAGATCTCTGGCAACGGCAGGGGAGACAAGTCCAAATCACTGCGGTAGATGACAGACAGACCACCACCACGACCAGTGCTGCGGGCTTTCTGGAGGTAAGCGTAACCGGCGGGACAGGTCTCATTCAGGACAGAAAAATAATCTGGTTGTTGCCAGGTTTCTGTAAGGCACATAACCTCCAGACATTTCTCCAGGTGGTCATGTATGAGGCATGATTTGTTTGTGAGAGATTGTGAATTAAAGAGTTCGATTTTAATACAAGATGGAGCAGTGAGTCTCTGTATTGGCCGAAGAAGACTGAAATCCACTCCACGTTTTCTAACCCGCACAGTGGATGATTGTAACAAGGAAAGTCCATTGACAGTAATGGGAAAGGCTGCAGCATTCTGATGACGCGTCTGAGACGCGATAGTGCGCACGTCAGAGCAAAAGCACGGAATGGAGTTATCGGAGCGGGAGCGGGAGTAAACAAACCTAGAACGGCAACTTTTGTGAATGTAACGGGGCCGGCGAAGGAGTCCAAGTTGTTTAATAACCGATATGCACAACGGAGTGTTGTAGTTGTTGAATTTCATCAGTTGGGTGACGGAATAATTCATCATCATGCCAGTCGTGGAGACTAGCCCGTTATTAGCCGTTAGCTTTGGACGAGACGCACAGAGGACGTTAGTAGCCGTTATTTTCATGGAAATGATGCCGAGAAAAAAGCTATCAAACACAGAAAGTGATCAACAGCAGCTATTGGTGAAAGTGTCACGGGGGCAGTGATGAACAAGACGGATAAACAAACTGACATCAACGATGAGCAAACAGAAACGGAAATAAACGATGAAACAAACAGATACAGAAGTCTCCGGGTGATGGTACACCTGCAGCAACAGGTAGGCGGACCGTCACCAGACTTGGTAGAATTCTTACAAATACAAATACAGAATAACAAATACAAATACAGATATATATCCAAAAGGTTTGTCGATGACCAACAATAAAAGGTATACTTGTCTGTTTATAGTATTGCAGGCTGTAGAACTCTGATGGAAAAGCGGCGAACAGACAACGCCAGCGTCCTCTACCCTTCAGAGTCCAGACTTATACTGGATCATATCAATAGCGTCCCATTTTCTTTTGGCACCCCTTCGTAAGGGTGACAGGCGATGCGATGGTACGGATCTGTTGTTTTGGCCCCCTTTTATGAATGAAACACAGTGAATTACGGACCGTACCAGGCAGTGGAAACATTCCATCAGACACCCCTGCCCACTCGAACCTGGACTTCTCGATAACTGCCACGACCCTCTCATGTCCTCTCCATTTCACCGCGGCGATTCATATCGGTACTCAATCTACATTACCCAGCGTGCACTTGATCTCATCGGAAGTCTAACGTCACATTAGCGCGAACTCGGGAGTCAATACAATGTTGGATAAACGGCAAAAAGCAGACAGACAAAAACACAATGTCAATGTTGGCCTGGCTAAGAAAATGGCAAAAAGACAACGCGAGCCGGATCGGAGTCGAATGATGACACAGCTCCCAGACTGGCAAATACTGTCGAGACAAAATATGGTAGTCGGGAGCAGCAAGCTAATGTTAGCGCCTCTGCTAGCAGCGAAGAGCCTGTTGATATAGCAACGGCCGATCCTACCGATGCTGTAGACTTCTGCGAGGTTAATCTTGTTCAAGATGAGTGGCCGAACTGTTGGTCAAGGGTCAAATAGGCCTCTTCATTCTTAGAACAACGAGCTCATTTGTAAAGTGGATCATGATTTTTCAGCATTGGGCCACCGTTAATGAAGTTCCCAGCTGATCCCAAAATCATCTGCTGCTTTATTTTTTTTTAAAAGTGTGTTGACATCTTATTTCTCTGGATATAGTCACCACTGTCTTATGGTATTGGGTGCATGCAGAATATTATTTTTTCACATTCGCTTTCATCAGCTTTGATTTGCTGATGTTCTCCATTATTCTAAAGTACAAAAAGGTGGTACTGAATTAATGTTCCATATACTTTGAAATCCTTTCTGAAATTATCACCACATTCATAGCTAACTCATTTTCTGCCCCTCTCTCTCTCTTTCAGACGCTGCCCATCAAAGAAGATGTGAGCAATGAGATGCTTCAGTCCAAAAAGCTGATAAGCTCCAGACCATATTGTTGCTGTTTCTGCAAGTATTTAAAATCTTATTCATTATGAATATCATGAGTCGGTCCTTTTGCTAAATGTATAATACCATCAAGTATTTAATCAGTTATAAAATAATACATAATTATAATCTACTCTTTTGTTAGAATTGATAATTAAGGTCATCCAACTCAATAGTATGTCTCTCAATTGATTTCATCATCAGCTGTATATCTTAATTCTCGTTTCCTTTTTGTCTGACTCCCTCTACATAGTAGAGTCTACTATGTCTCTGTTATGTGTGCTCACAGGGAATGTTGACGCCAGTTTGTTTGCAAGATACATACATATGGCTTCTCTGATGGAAGTCATCTTGTTTTCATCAGCCTCCAGTATCTTCCTCCAGGGCAGCCCTGGTGCCACCAAAGCTCCTTTTATAGTCTATATAGCCTGACGGAAGCTGGACATTGAGCATGATGACATTGTTTGTTTGTGTGCAACACTAAAAGTAGCTTGTTGAATAAATTACTGTTGTGGAAATCAGCTTGATCTTACAGTATATTTTATTCACTGTGGACTTTCAGAACGTATTATTTAATGATTTGCTAAAAAATGTAAAATATATAATTCCCAATCTGACACACGATAATGAGGAGTGGACCAAGTTCAGTGAAGTTGTCCAATTATTTTTCATTTAGTTTAGTTTTTCAGTTCCAGAAACCATCAGTTGGGATTATAGTGCAGAAATCAGTCTTTTATTTTCAAAGTTGAAATGTGACCGGTGGTAATGACATTAATGACGGTAATGACAGGATTTCCCATAGTGTACAAAATAGAGAATTTCATGCTTCTATTTCTCATCTATGCTGGAAAAAGAGGAGGATGTAAAATCAGTCAGAATCCAAATTGAACTTGTCTAATAAGGCATCATCCCCCTGTTGTTGTTTTTAACCAGGCACTATAGGATGAAACACTGTTACCAGCTCATATTTAAGGCTCTTTTCTCTCATCTAGATTTTCATAAATATTTAGCATCCAGACTTTTTTCCTAGTGGTCAATTTACCAAACGGCTTTATCAGATTTATCTGTCACATTGTCGTCACAGCTGGAATGGGTTAAGCTGAAATAACAGGACTGAACAGTAATTACTCAGGAGCCAACATTATTACCTCTGTTAAGAAAGGAGGTAATACTTTCAGTCGAGTTTTTTTTTGTTTGTCAAACCACAAACCAGTAAGTATTGACCTGTCTGTCAGCAGGACTACAGAAAATCTAACGGACGGATTTGCATGAGATTTTACCCAGAGGTAGATTCCATAAGATCTTACAGATGATTACATTTTGGTGATGTTACATATCTTGCAGCATTAAGAAATAAAACAAATCTAGAAAAAGCAATTAGAGTGCAAACCTACGCCGAGAGCAAAAACCTACCTCTGAATCTACTCAAACAGACATTGTTTGGTAATTTCCACTCAAGTATAAAACAATAAAGGAACAAGGAGCAGCGGTTTCCAAGATATAAGAAAAGTTTATGCAGATTCCCCCATTAATGTATGAGTTGTTGCCAGCCTCTAAATCTATTGACAACTCCAATAAACTCTCAGAGTATTGATCCACATAGAATCATCAAGGGGTTCACTATTTATGGCCTTTGTTGTGTCATTTCCTGTTTCTCTCCAGTGAAGCGACATTTTTATCCAAACGAAATAAGGTTGTCTCCAGGTGCTACAGCCATAACCATTATATTGAGCAGATCACAGAATGATAAAGTTTATACAAAATCAGTTGACTTGGTTCCCAAGAAAAGGCAGATGAGCACGAAGGAGAAAAAAGGAAGAGTGACGTTTGGATCATCAGAAATGTAAGTAAATTTGACATTTTTAGAGAATGATAGCAGCGTATGTTTATTACACGTCGGTACCAAATATGCTTCAATATTGTTATTTAAGTGTAGAATTACCCATGTTTGCTCTGTTTGTTTGAAATTTCCCTAAGTGTTGAGTTGGCCCTAGCAGAACCATTCAATGAGCTGTTGTTTCCTGGAAAAGTAAAGTCATTAGCACCAGTCACATTGAGTGGAAACATGAAAACTGTTTGTTGTTCTTATGGGTAGTACAAGGGACATGCAGTGGTGTTGTTTTTATGTTACAGATGTATTTAACAATCTAACCACTGTTGTTCACATCCGTAAGAATTTAGAATGAATCTTAAGACAGTTTTCAATGTAAGACTGTAATATAACAAAAGAGTAATTTCATGCATGTGGTTTCCTGTTCCTTTGTTGTGTATTTACCCTTGAGCCAGTAAAATGATTTTTTTGTTGTTGTGTTGTTGATGTTTTGACAGCTGAACATTTTGTGGACATTACTTTTAAGTTTTCTTGTTTTCTGCAGCACTACTGGGAAAATGAAAACCTTTTTACAAATGGTTAAATTATTATTCTTTAGCAGTAAGAATTTAGAACTTTAAGAGAATTTGGACAGTAAGAATGTAATACAACAAAAAAGTCCTGTTCACTTGTTGACCGAGCAAACACCAGCCAGTAAAATACGTATGAAATACTTGTTTGTTAAATTGTTATTTTCAGCGTTATTGTTGAAGTTAAACCTTTTTGTAACTTGGTATTAAACATTTTCTAATTAATAGGTTAATTTCATATATTTTACATTAAGCTGTTTCTATCAAATGTCATAACCAAAACATTTGATTATCACCATAACAGAGTTATTACCAGAACAATGCATATTTTTGAAAAAAACATTACAAATCTGCTCTTATCCAAGTATAAATTTAGGTGTTCGAGTAGACTCTTAAAAGATTAAATATCCAAACAAACAACTCTTAGAGATATGTATTAAATGAAATCGAAATCAATCTTAGAGCAGTTCGTGCATAATAAATGTTTGAAATTGTATAAATTGTTAATTAAACGTTAAATAAACGTTTTTTTCATTTTATAATTTTCTAAAAATCATTATTTGATGGTGTGATGGTAATTGTCGCCCCGACATCTTAGGAAAAACAATAAATGTCTCAATATTCCTAAAATAAAAGGCCAGGAATGGATTCACATCTGCATGGATTCATGTAATTATAATAATAAGCCGTTTGTTTCTGTGACATCACAATGTTGCAAGGCACTCTCTTCAAACTGTCCATTATTGGTGCCGTTGTTCCTGTGATTCCAATGATGTTCCTCTGGGGTTTTAGCTTTGTGTCCAGTGGGCTGAATAGAGAGGCTGAAGTGGAAAGCGCAACAGGAGACAGAATACAGAGTATGTGAAAATGCTCAGAGGGTTTGTTGGAGTTGTCAATAGATCTAGAGGCTGCCAATAACTTTCTTCCTAAACCGTGGGTGCTGTTGTGCCTTGTTCCTTTGATGTCAACTGATGATGAGAATAAAACAATGTGCTGAACACATGAAGACAACGAGAGAGGAAGAAACGGTAGGGTCAGAGATAGGTTTGAGCCCTTGTTGGAGGTTTGTGCTACCTGATTGCTTTTTCGGCACTTCCGAGCAAAGACCGTAGGATAGTAACATTTTATCATCGGCACCTTCACTTAGTTTAAACAGTCTGATTGAATAGCCGTATCTCATTGTCCTGCTTTTAAAAACGTTTTCAAACAGTATGTTGCCATAGAAACCAGTACAACGTCCAACAGTTTCTGCAAGCACTTCGTTACAGCTGCCCGGTCATGACGTCATTGGCCTCCATCCCGTCCTCTTCCATCATGCTGCAGCTCGGAGATGAGCCGGTGTGTTTCTCCGCGGTTTTCCTTGTGGTGTTGTTGGTGACCAGGAGCGCCACTGGCGCCTCTTCCGTCACCGCATTCCTCTACGTCTTCATGCTGATGTTCAAGTTTCCTCCGGTACCGGCCGAGCAGGCCCGCCGCGTCCTCCGCCCCAGGACTCCAGCAGGCGGCGTTCCGGTGGTGGCGCACCGCGGAGGGAGTCACGATGCTCCGGAGAACACACTGGCGGCGATTCGTGAGGTGAGCTGTCGTGGAGCTGTGACCTGAAGTAGTATTTTATGCCGATGCAGATTTAGAACGCTATTATTTATTATCTGCGGGGTTATAGAGCCCAATGATTTCTAGGGTTTCCTAACAGCTATTTCGTGAAATTGTTATAATGAAAGCTTCAGCCGGTAGGGCTTCAGCTCAACACGTGACTTCAGCTATTTGCAGTGGAAGCAGGGATCAACAATCACAATTTTTAGAAGCTAACAGGATTTTGTCAATGTTCCCACTTGCCTTGGAAAAGAAGCATAGATTGACACAAATGTAATGATAATTTACATTAACAGCGTTTTAAACCCTTCAGTCCCTGATTGGTGAGATATTTACAGATGGAAGATTCACAGACAGCTCTGCTTGTGCTGTATCATAAACACACCTCATGCACTCTCAAACAAATAAAAGTCGAGAGGGTCCATCATTCCTGAGCATAATGTTTTGGTGATAGCTCAAACTACTGATTTCTTTTTAAACTTTGTGTTATTTCCACATTTAAGGAATTAAATGGTGCCACAGTTGCACCAAATTGATGCCAGATAGAAGCACATAATATCAAATTATTATGTGGTGATATTTAGTACTAAATAGCACAGCTACTTGATTACATCATGTGGATACATATAAAGTGACTTGTGATGTCACACAGGGTGTGATGTCACACAGGGATTGTGATATATGCCCTTGGTGGAAAGATTAAACCATTACCTCAGTTAAGACAGTTCTCGTGGAAGTGTGCATTATCGTAGCAAACCAGACACATTCATGTCATGTTTATTTTAGTAGACTATCATATAACCTGGTGGGCCAATACCCTGAAATAGTGTATTTCTAGTTATCTATTAGTGACTGCTCTGAGTGAACAATTTCACTTTCTTTAAATGTGATATAATGGGAGTACTGGAAAAAACTTAAAATCACTATCCCCCATTTGAATGTAATGATTGTCTCTCCGCTGGTAATCTTTCATGTTACACATTGTGTACTTCTCTTGTGTAAGCAGCACTGGAGAACTGACACAGGGCCTACAGAGGTCGGGCTTATAAACTCTGTTATGTAATAGCACTCACTTAAAGTTCTATTTTACAAAGCAAGCAGTTTTTCCCTTTATCCCCATGTCATCACCTGCTGCAGGCCAGTAGAAATGGAGCCGCTGGAGTTGAGCTGGACCTGAGTTTCACAGCTGATGGTGTTCCCATAATGATGCATGATGAGACTTTGGACCGCACCACAAACGGCTCTGGACCAGTTAACAAAGTGCAGTTTACCCAGCTTAGGCGACTGGATGCTGCTGTTCGCCATCGGCTCAGGTATGCTCACAACACTTAGATACGCTAACGGCGTGTCTTAAGAAATAAGATTCTTCTGTGGAAATCTGTGAAGATCTCAACACTAGAAATTTAGTTTTCAAATCGGTGATCCATGTTCCTATTACAATAATCTCTATTAAATATCTCTTGTACATGCTTTTTTCACAAAGTTTAAAGACTTACATTAAGAGAGTGAAAGAAACAGAGCGTGGAAGCCTGCGGTTTCTTTCTGCAGGGACAGGTTCCGTGGAGAGAAGGTCCCGACTCTGCAGGAAGCAGTGGTAGAATGTATCAAGCACCAGCTCAACATCTTCTTCGATGTCAAAGGTCAACCTGATAAGGTAGTGAACACGATGACCTAAGCTGACTGTTCTGCTGGTCTTTCAATCTCTTTTTTTCATGGAATAGGTTTCCCTCTTTTCCAGGCTGCATCAGTGCTTCATGAGATGTATAAGAAGTTCCCTGTCCTTTACAATTCCAGCGTTGTTTCCTCTTTTGAGCCCAAGGTCATCTACAAGGTAACACACGGGACCGATTGTGACTCCGACTGAAGAGACAGAGCCTCCCTCTGAGTGTGAGAGTATTCTGTTGTCTGGTCCACAGATGCGTCAGACTGACGCCAGCGTGGTCACGGCGCTCACACACCAGCCCTGGAGACTCAGCCTCTTCAGCGATGGGACTCTTCGGAGTCTGTCCACTTGGGGTCAGATGTGGACTGGAGTTCTGGATGTCTTACTAGACTGGGCCCACCACCACATACTGTGGAAACTCTGTGGAGTCTCTGCTATCTTCATGCAGAAAGACTTTATCTCACTGTAAGTGGAACCCGATCAGGTTGGGGATATTATAAAGATCATCATTGCTGCCTCTGCCGATCCTTCGTGTTAAGACGATCACTCAAAAACAATTTCATGGATCATTTTCAAATTTTATACCCACATAAACCTTAGTGCGAACAAGAACTGGATCATTGTTTTTGGAAAGATGGGTTATATATTCCCAACACTAAGGGGATCCATCATTTCTCAAGTGTTGGTTCGAATTAGTCCAAATCTGATGAATTTGTATCGACTCGGAATAGATCGTTCTTTTATTTCATATTTTACTCACTGTTTGCAGGAGCTGCTGTTACAAATGAATTCCCCCTTTCGGCGAATAATTAAGTCTCTATCTGTTAAGGATGGATCTTTTTACGGAAATTTTTTTTTTTTTGGGACTTACCAACCATTGATTCCATTTAGTCCAAATATGGTGCATTTGAATCTACTCCAGGAGATCTATCCTGTGTTTATCATTTTTTAATCTCACAAGGTGGCGCTCTTTTTTTTTTTACAAAAGACAGACTTTTTTGGCAAGTTAAACATTGGATTGTTTGCACAATGCAGAGTATTGGGGGATTTTCGGGGTTATACCCTTCCTGTCAGGAAGGACTGGGTCGGCCTAGTTATTATTGTTGTTGTCGCTGTTGTTAATGTTAATAATGTTGTTATTATCCTATTAGTGATAATTACAAGACCTATGCTGTCATCACCGAGAGAGAGCATTTATCCCCAGAAAGACTCCAATCTCTTGCATTTAGCAAGCAATTCCCTTGATTGAACTCCTCAAAATAAATGTAAAGTATGTAGGTAGAAATTGAGATGAAAGTTTTTGACTTATTGCGTTAACACGAAGCATCTGCGGCTGCATGACGATTGATGACATTGATGACAAATAACATAATTACCCCCGACTTTTAGTGGATATAATAACAATAATAATAATAATAAAAATATTGTTGGTCTGTCTTTTTCCCGGTTAAACTTTGATTGCTATATTATCAGTGTTTTCATTTGATCACCTCAGACATAATCCGACGTCTTTCAATTATTCAGTTGTTACTCCCCTGGTGACTGAGCCATGTGTTCCCCCCTCCCTCCCCCTTTCTCTCAGGGACTATGTTCACTACTGGGCCGAGCGAGGGGTGGAGGTGGTGGGCTGGAATGTGAACACCGCTGTGGAGAAAGACTACTACCAGAGCCTGCTGAAGATTGGCTACATGACTGACAGTCTGCTGGAAGACTGTGATTCTCAATACTGAATGATCTCTCTCTCTCTCACACACACACACGCACGCACACACACACGACAGAAAACATTATTAAAATGTTTTGTAAAAAAGTTATGTTTTGCTCTTCTTAATCAACAAAGTATAAGCTATACGAAAGATGGCTGTAAACACCCAACGTCCTTGTTCTGTGTTATTTCATAGAGCGTAAAAGCTGAAATATGGCGATGATTCTGTTTATAAGATGATGGTGTAAACCAGCTTTCAATCCAACCTTTATAGAAATACACACTGCTGTGAAAAAGCATCTTACCTCCATCTTATTTCCTCTAGGTACCTGTGTATCACGTTTTCCCATTCAAAGTATTTGATGTTTCGCATTTACAAAAGGCAGCAAAGGCCGTCTTTGAGTGCACCACTCCCAGACTACTACTTTTACTCCCTTTGATCCATGCAGATGTGAACGTACTCTCATGTTTTGGATCAGGAGTGCTTGAGCTTTAACTCACGCATAATAACCTGACCTTCTCCTAAAGAATTTTCGTGTCCAGGACAGAATTCACATTTGCTGTAATCCTGGCAGGACATCCTGGCCCTGAATCCACAAAGTATCCCCACAGCATGACACAACCACCAGTATGTATTTAATATGGGACCCCAGAATATCTTTTTTATGTGTTTGTGGAGAAACTTGCTCTCTGTCATGAAGCTCTGCAGGAAAATCTAAGAGTAAACAGTAATGGATCAAGTTCACAGCTCTGAGGGACACCACGTGTCAATGGAAATCAAGGAAAAGGCCTTTTCCACGGCTAATGAGAAAGTCCTGTTCGATGGAAGAAGTGTAATCTACCCACATTTCTAGAACGGCATATTGTGTGTAGGTGTGGTGGGACTGGTCGTGGAGGCGTGACAGCGGGTCTGTGTCCCTTTAAGGCGCAGATGGAGGCGTGGAGGGACGTGGGGAGTGTTGAGCTCTGACTGTTCGATGAATGAGAGTCGTTGAGCCGGTTGTGTGACATTGTGAGAGTGAGGGACACCTCTCTTCGAAAGTGACTGAAGTGAACTGCGTGGATTCTGGGGGGACAGGCGTGGACGTGTTCTGGGGGGACGCTGCTGGTTGGACTCAGAGGAGCGTGGCGCGCAGCTGAGCTCATGTCAGTTCCGTGGATCTGATCAAACTTCCACTCTTTGAGGGAAGTCCAGGCCAACCAGTTGAGGAGGGAGCTGACACGACATATTGAAATAAGTTCTGCTCTTCAAAGTTTTTCACGATGTACACGATCACCAGAGGTCCCAGCAAACTGGTCACCCAGAGACGGACAGGTGAAAGGACTTGCAGAGATCCACTAGGTATTCACCTTCTTCTATTGTGTTTCTACACATGTAAAACATATCCTTTGTTGTATTTTAGGGCCCACTCAGCCACTTGAGAACAAAATAAACGACTTGAAGCACAAACAGCCCTCCTGGAGTTTACCTGAGTAAGTGTTCGGAGACGCCTTCATATACTTCCACTGGATTGTATTTACCTGTGATCGCTTTCGTTTCGTGCAATGTCACACTGCCAGTGTTTATTCATCGGTGCAGGCCTGATTCGCCCCCCTTCAAGCTCAGTCTGTCTGCTTGGCTATTATCACGCTCCAGTCGTGACCTTGCGAGAAGGCACATGGTCCTTCATTCAGCTGTTGCAGCCTCTGACTCCTGCTCTGCCAACTTCCTGCTGCGATATGAGCGTTGACAGAACACCTGACCGCTTCAGACATGCTGTTTCTCTTCTTCTTGCCCATCAGCCTCCCTGCACCCAAGATAGTTTTCAAAAGTCTTAATGGTAAGAAGCACCATCACCCTGTTCCCGCGCTCCCTGCAGACGACCACCAGGAGGAGAGCTGCACCCCTGCACACGAGGAAAACATCAAATTTGTATTTGAGGGTAAGAGAATGAATGAATGAATGGATTGTGTGACTCCAAAAACAAGAGGCTGAGATAAACACTTTTCATTTTTTGAGTGTGTGCAGATCATTCGTCCGTCTGCGGCTGTTCAGTGTGTGACGTTGTTTTACTATCAGAAGCCTCTCCTCCCCCATCCCTCCCAGGCCTCACCCCCACAGCTGTGCTGACACTGATAGCAGGGATAGGCACCTAGCACAGAAGCGCTCTGACCCTCACACTCACGACCCTTCATGCGCCATGCTGATGGACCCATCGTCTTCCTCTGAGGAGGAGGCTTGCTGTTTCAGCTTTGATCAAACAAAGAACTTTCGATCTAATGAAAAGTTGTTAGTTCCTACAATTCTAAAAGTTTCTGTGATGTTTGTTGGTGGCCTTGAATCTGAGCCATGGCAGCTCATAAACAACTTCACCAGCTGTGACCTTGTGGTTGAGTAGGCAAGGACCCCCCCTCTCTGTGGGTTTGACCCATTCACGCTTAAGATAAGATAAACCTTTATTAGTCCCACAACGGGGAAATTGCAGAGTTATCACTGGAAATACCCCAATCCCCTGCGTTGGACAGCTATCCTCCTGATTAAACTCCACAAATTAAACATGAATTTTTGCTCAGAAAACTGTTTTCCATGAAAAAGTTATTAAAGTGAATCTCTCATTACGGGGCCATATTGTGATGGTTAGACGATTGGGTGAACTCCTGCAGGGATGGATGGGCGGCAGAGAAGAGCTAGACTTTTTTTTTAATGCTGGTTCTAATAGAAGGGTTCCACAGATGTGTTTATGACTTTCCTCTTTACTGTAACGAAGACGAAAGACACGACTACACTAGACTTAAATGTCTTCCATAACCTTGAATCAACTGAAATCCATAAATGGAATTGTCACAATGCTTGCTTCTTAATGTTTTGCTTTTGAGTCTTGGCAGCATATGCTCACTGGGTTTTTGTGTTTGAAGCCTGGCAGGAGGTGGTGCAGCAGGACCAGGGGCCAGAGGACGCCAAGATGGCAGTCCACTATAAGGAAGGTGCTCCCAGCCCACATATGGACAGTGAGTGCCGTTCCTCCTCACTCTGCTCTCTCCATCCCACACTACTGAAGTCTGTAGGGCATCCGTTGCAAGGTGACCTGGTTCTGTGATTTGGCAGAGATAGTTTTCTGAAGTAGGATGAGTTGTTGACATCGTCATGATTTAGTAGTTTAGACTCTTTCATTATAAAGCTCAGAGGACTGCAGCTTCAGTGATCTGGAGAGTAGGTTGCTCTGGTTCATGACAGTCAGCCTGTGATAATTAGACATGTGATAATCAGTGAGATGTGCAAACTTTGTTGACACAATTTGAATGAATGAACTAGACCTATGCTGTCGACGGCAAATGTATATCCCCAAAAAGTCCCCAATCCCCTATGTTGTACAAGCAATCTCCCTGATTGATCATTAAACCCCTCATTCCAGAGTAATGTTAGTAAAATATATCTCCCCCGAGTGAATAAATATGTACGATTAGATTAAAATAAGGGTAAAATGTGATATTAAGAAGATAAATCCCCTTCAGTCGATTCATATGCACCAAATTTGGACTAAATCGGATCATTGGGAAATTATGGCCTAACAACTTTTGAAGATAAATCTCCCTCTAGTTTCATAAATATCCAACCATCCTTTCCTGAAAATGAATCCAGTGCTTCCTCACACTGAAGTCTATGGGAGTAATAAAGTTAGAAAATGATCCATGAATTAGTTTGAGTTATCACGTTAACACGAACGTCGGACTGTATGACGATTCCATAATATCCCCGACTTCTTGTGGATGTAATTAGGGTTTATCTACTCAGGTTGTTAAAAATTCAATCGATCTGATTACTTGCAAAATGATCCCTATTAGTTTTAGCCGTAAGAAAATATTAACGACACAAACATCAGTGTGTCCCATCAGCATTGCTTCCAGCAGAGATCAAGCCTGGAGTCGCTGCTGAGTCTGTGGAGGAGGCTCATGCTGTCACTCTTGCTCACTTAACCAGACATACAAGTTTATAATGGAATATAAGACGGGCTCATCGCTGGGCAATCCAGAACTGTAAGGAAGACAGAACTCGCAAAGGCACCATCGTTCTCTCCCAAACCTTTACGCTTTTTATAGATGGAATGGTAAAATGTTAAATGGACTGCACTTGTATTCTGCTTTTCTAGTCTGCTTGACTACTCAAAACGCTTTTCAACACGAACCAGCATTTACCCATTCCCAGAAACCTTCCTACAGTATTGACAGAGGCTGCCATGGCAGGTGCCACCTGCTCACCAGGAACAGTAACTATTCACGCACAATGGAACAGCCATTGAGAGCAACTTAGGGCTCAGTATCTTGCTCAAGGACACTTCGACATGTGGATCACAGGGGGTGGAGATCAAGACTACTCTACCAACTGAGCCCCAGATGAGTTACTTTATCTAGGGATTAGTCACATGGGAAAAATTGGATAAAGGCTCTGCTGCTATTTCTAGAAAAACTGTGCTCCCACAGAACATGAATATGAAATAAACCTGCCGTACACAAAGATACAATCACTGTTGAATTATTTATTTTTTTCGAAGACTGGGTTTTGTCATATAAACGAATCAACTATAAAATATTAGGTTGTTTACTCCGATGTGAGATATTAGACACATACCCCTAAGTTTGAAGCCAAAGTTGAAGACGATGTTGCAGTTCTTCATTGTGACCACTGGAGGGCAGCAACAACTCAACTAAATACACTGGTCAAATTTACTGCGCATCATGACATTGTTTAAATTAAGAATTATATACACACGACAAAAAATGACTATTCTAAGCGGCATCATGTTTTTTTTCTCTGTTTAGATTAAGTTAAACTGTTCAATCCTTTTTCTTCTAGACTTTGTGCCCATTGATCTGGATGAATGGTGGGCTCGGCGTTTCCTAGAGAATATAGACAAGCTCCCCTGACAGTCCTCTGGGAATCATGGATCTTGATGCACATCAGAAGACCTTCAGCAGGGATAAATCCGAATGAGAAGCTGCGAGGAGTCAAAATGTGATTCACATGGATGGATGGCGCTGGGACGCTAACAGGAACCCCAGAGAATCACTTACACCGGACAATTCATCCAGCTCAGTAGTGAGTCTGTGACTGACTGGACACTGGATGATCCAGTGAGGTTTCTCTAAACACAGCTGTGATGATGTTACATGAAATGCACTAAAAAGTGTTTTCAAAAATCTTTGTATTTGCATATTTTAATGGTCACAAGAATCACCTTGTTGGTAATAGGACAAACTGCACTATGATGCTGAAACAGTATTCCAGAGTCACCAGTGAAACGTTTGCTGAACCTACAATATGCAAATTATATTTTCTAAAATTGACCCACATATCACATACTTTGTTAAACAGACAAAATAATTAAACAAACAGACTGGAAGGATGAAAACGTGGAGAAAATGGGACTTTGGGACTAATCAGGAGTGAGAACATCTTTTGGAGACCCTGATCCCATCACAAGTTTCAGTGTCTGTAGAAATCAACCACATTTTTGTTCATGGCAAGCGGTAAAAATCAGTTACAACCCTCAAGACTCTCTCTTTCATGGCAAATCCTCTAAATATCAACTGTTCAAAAACATAGTATAGAAACATTTCCAGCAGTTCCTTTTCTCTTTTGAGTGCTCCCCACACTAGGGAAGTATTTCCAGAGGGGAAAAATATGATTTCATGGCTTCACGTGAACAAAGGGTTGTTGTTTTCCACAAAAATAACATGTCTCCGCCTTTTTAAGGCCCCCAGGTTGCTGCGATTAAAAAACACATAACTGTACAGTTCATGTCTGCTAGTGTGTCTCAGTGCTTCTCCAGAGCTTTAGTGAGCAGGTCGTTCAGGCGGGAAATCATCGGTCGTGGGTCGTCATTCAGGCCTGCTGCGATCATGGCGTTGTCATAAATCTGTAAAATAAATGTATAAAACGCAATTAGACTTCTACAGTCTCAAGTAGCCAACTGTTTTAAGACACTCCCACACAAGAGGATTACACACTGCCAGAACGAGACAAACGTTTAACATCATACAACCATATTTAAAAGACATTTTTAACAACTTTAGATTTTGAAAGCATAATAATGATCTTAAAAGGTATAATTCATCTGTATTAAATTACCACAAACTTCTCAAATTTTAAGCATGACAAACTGAAGCTGCTTTCAATGTCCAACATCTGTGCAGGAAGAGTGCGGTTTCATCTCCAGTAATTAAAAAATTGGCAAATAAGTGAAGAGAGCATTCCGAGGATGAACATGACACCCCCTTGCTGTTGTAATACTGGAATCTGAGCTTTGGAATCTTTTATCCTGCATGTAACATCATGATGAAATTGAGGACGTTTTCAGTTTGCAAACTAAAGCCAGATCTGAGCCACGGTACCTGCTCCAGAAGCAACCCAGCAAGTTCAGAGTTTGTGTCCTTCAGTGTGTGCAACTTCTTGACCAGGTCATGTCTGTCAAAATACAAACAAGATCATGATTGCTGGACACAAACAAGCATTAGTTGAAATATATGCATACATATATACACATATATACACACACACATATACATAGATATATATAGATATACATATCTAGATAGATAGATATACATTACATACATACATATACACACACACACATATATATAGATATACATATATACATATATAGATACATATATATATATATACATATCTAGATAGATAGATATACATTACATACATATATATACATATATACACACACACATATATAAAAATAAAGGGAGTATATCCCCTCTCCCTCACCCTGCATTGATCTCCAGCGTAGGCTGCAGTATCTGAGCTCTTTCCTCAGCCGTGCGGGCCAGTTGCTGCGTGCGCAGGAAATGCCGTGCAGCACCCATTTCCAGCACTGTGATCATAGCTGGATGGGTGTCCAACCGAGGAGTCAGCTGGGGGCCGGGGGGGGAGTTACATTCAATAACATGGACTACGAGACCATCTTCAAACTTTTTACATGGAAAACTAAAAGCAGAACTATTTGACTACAGGACAAAACTGATTTTTAGTCGGAACAGAACTGGAAACCATCCTATGAAATTTTGACTCCAGGTCTCATCTTTACCTTTATTTTGGTGACTCGGGGGCCCAAAACATTCCTCATCCAGGACATCAGGTCGTCGGCCTGTTCCTGGGTCAGGCGCTCAGAGGCTGCGGAGGAAGAGATTGAACAGTTAGCACGCCATGCCATACTGACTCTTAGAGACTGCTACGGCGCTCAGGCGTTGGTGGAGATGTCAGGGAACTGTACCTGGCTTGCTGTCTTCAAATTTCTCCTCCTTGTAGTGGTCCACTACAATGTCAGTCTCCACTGAGATCAGCTTCTTCTTGTCAAACTCGCGGAGGTGGAGCAGGGTCAGCTCATCGAACTGCTCGTAGCAGAAGAGCACCTGCATACACCAGAGAAGCACTTGAAACATTCAATCCAGTTTTATTCCGTGTTCAAACAAAACGCAACACTTGTAAGTTAACTTGCTGACTACGCCAGTTTTGGTTCAGAGTTCTTGACGTTGAGGGCTTTGGAAGAACCAGGTAATTCTTGTAGGCTTAGCTTTTGGTCAAGCAATGTGATCTGTCACTACTGGGAGGTAAATTTACAGATCCCGCTATGTCTACACCATGACATGATACGTATTACACCATTGCTCAGGCTGACCTTGAGTAAGTATAGTCATAGATGCACAAAGTTTGACATCCCTGAACACATCACATATCCTTAGCTCATTATCACCCTTCTCACCTCCATGTCTTTCTGTTTCATGGCCTCGTAGTAGGGAGAGTGCTCTGCAAGATGGCGGTTGGGTGCACACAGGTAGTGGATGTTGCGTGTTCCGGCTTTCATGCGGGAGGCGTACTCCATCAGATTGGTCTGCTGACCCGCTGGTAGAGCAGAGGACTCATATCTCAATAGCTTTGCGATGTCCTCCTGTACAAAGACGGCATCAATGGCGATTCATATTGAAGACAACTTATTCTTTGCTGCTTTGTGAGACTGGCCACATTTGTAAAAAAAAAAAGAAAGAAAAAAGACAGGATTCTTATGCACAAGTCACCTTGACATCTTGTTCCTGGGTGGTGACAATGCCCTCCCTCATGAAGAGGCCATATTCCTCAAAGAACTTGTTGTACTTCTCCGGCTCCTTCTTGCTCTGGTCCAGCAGGAAGCGGATCACTCTCTGCTGCAAAACTTCACGAAGTTTCCTGAAGCCAGATGAGGGAAAAAAAATGATTTTAAGGATTTTATTTGAGTGAAAGACTTAAAAAAATCCCTTTTTCATGCGTACATGTGGATCGGTACCTGATGAGGCCACTCTCTTGCAACAGCTCTCTGCTTAGATTCAGCGGGATGTCCTCGCTGTCCACCACACCTGACAACACAAGGAATGTTAAGCTCAACTCTGCAAGGCCTTTGAAAACATCATCTATGTAGAAACAAAGCAGGAATAGACAAGCAGCAGCTGGAAGATCCAAACCTCTTAGGAAACGCAACCACTTGGGCAGAATCTCAGTGGCTTTCGTCTGGATCAGGACCTTCCTGCTGTACAGAGCCACGCTAGAGCCCATTTCCCTGCTCACGTCAAACATGCTCGGCTTCTGTTGAATGAAACAATCTTTTCAATCAAACAAAACTTCAACTCAACACCTCTGAAAACCATTTTGCTCGGGGACAGTCTCTGATACTGTGATCATGTTAGCGGATTATTCCGTATTTAACATACGGAAATGTAACAGAGAGGTAAAACTGAAGTTAAAATAAAGTGTCAATACTGGGTGTGAGAAGACAAAATCATATTATACCCAAACCAAAAACACACGGCCCTGAGCTCCTTACCATATCTGGTACATAAAAGATGCTTCGGATGTTGAGCGGCGCATCAGCTCGATAGTGCAGCGTGTATCGGGGCTTATCATAGGCCTGGGCGACATAGCGGTAGAACTCCTCATGCTGCCAGTCACTGATCTCCTTTGGCTCCATCATCCACAAGGCCTGATGTGAGACATTTGTGAAACATAAAGTCCAACAGTTAAAGTTTTGCATCTTTAATATGTAGGATTTTATGTTTCTGTGAGTGGACTGTGGTTGTAACTGAATGTACGTGTTAGAACATACAACATTTCACAATAAACTAACGTAATGCAGTTTTTTTAAATGACAGTGACATACAGATTTTGAGAACAGAGTAAATCTTAAACGCTGCTCAAACCATGTAGGCCAGGCCTGGTGTTTACTACAAGTGACATGCAGGACTGTCTCAATTATTACATAATGTTGTAATCAAGCATGTGATGATGATCATTTGATCGGCCCACGCTTGTAGATGCTGTCATGTAGTTACAATGACTCTGTGAGGAGAATTAAATTAGCCTTTAGCACCTCTGAATGTTTATGGTAGAGCCAGTAAATGACCGATTGTGGCAGAGAATCGGAGAAGCTCACCTGCAGAGTGTTGAGCCTGCGTCCGTTGAGGAAAATGGGAAAGCTGACAAAGTTGCTGTATTTTGTTACGACCTCTGAATGGAAAAGAGGAAGATAGCGTGTAATGAAATGCAGTGATGCGTTGATGTGCTTCATTACTGCAGTTATCGTTCCAGCCACTTAAGCGGTTCTAGCAGCTATACCTTTCACTCTGTCCTCAAGGGAAAACTCCTTACAGTCATCCTTGAGGTGGAGCACGATCTTTGTTCCCTGTTGAACACCGTTGGCTTCAGCGACCTCAAACACTCCAGAGCTGGGAAAGACAACAGTAAAACATGTCCACACATCACATTTGGTTATGGTATTTACAAATGTATGAATGCACTGTTAGTGAGGAAGAGAATCACACTCCTTAACATTTGATATTGAAACAAAAAGTTCATTCATTGCTTCCCTCCCTCCCTCTCACCCGTCAGAGGACCACTTGTATCCAGGTGCACCGGGCTCAGCGGACCGGGAGTAGACATCAACATGGTCGGCTACCATAAATGCAGAGTAGAATCCCACCCCAAACTGACCGATGATGGTACTGCTGGCCTCCGCCTGGTTCTGCAGGGCATCCAAAAACGCCTACGGTGGGGAAAAGTGTTATTTTAATAAAAAACAAACCAATTGATTTATTGGATAAACAATTGTATGTTTGTTAAGTCTATGAAAATGTTAAAACAGTCACCTTTGAACCAGAGCGAGCAATGGTTCCTAGGTTGGCCACCAGCTCGTCTTGGTTCATGCCGACTCCTGTATCCTGTTACAATACAGAGAATCAAAGTCACTGATAAAACAAACCTGAAACCCATCTTTACTTGTTGTACAATATTCTTCCAGCAGGGGGATATATCTCTTTGGGGGATTTACATATGAGGGGGGCAGTGTGGATAATCAGTGATACTCCAGTTCTCTCCCTCCCCACTTAAACTAGGAAAAGACCTTGAAATCTTTATTTGTCCGACAAGCATTTGGCGTCATTCATACTTTTTAAGGCAGTGGTTGTTGATAGAGATAATATCAAAACGTTGATCACAGTCACTGAGTGGGTTGTTGAAACATTTGAAGTTTTCATTAAATGCAAACTCATGACTGCAAATTTGGTGCTTTAGGGCTCTCTACTTGTGTTTTCCTTTCCTCCTTTGCCCAAATCCCAATTTGAAGGGACTATATGTAAGGTTAGGAGGTGAGGAAAGGAATTGAGGATGTGCCAAACATTTGACCTTGAAACTCACGAACAAATTGCAAAAAATAAAGTAGAAACTGTCACACGGGGTAGACATTTAACATTGTTCCTGCAGTGAAGTAACATAGGAGGTTGTACGTTTAATCAAAAATAAACAGTGGGAAGAAGGAATAATACCAATCAAACATAAGTCATGCACATATTACATGGGTATACCTGAATGGTGAAGGTGCCCTTGGCACCATCAGTCTGCAAATGGATCTCCATCTGAGCCGTTTCCCCACCTCCGGTCATCAGTTTGTGCCGCAGTTTTTCAAGAGCGTCACTGCCGTTGGAGATCAGTTCCCTGATGAACACCTGATGGTATGATGCGGAGGAGGCAGCAAATAAAAAGAGAACATAATGACTTAAAAAACTTAAATGTCTGTCTTGCCAAGTTGTAGATTTTATCTCTTACACATCCTCTTACCTCCTTCTCAGAGTACAAGGACCTAGCAACAATGTCCAACAGTTTTTTCGTCTCAGCCTGAAATTCATGTTTGGAGAAACTACCTGCGTGTATCACGGGTAAAAAAAAAAGAGAAAGAAAACACTTTTTAAAAGAAATTTAAAAGTAAAAAAAATTCTTAATTCTTCCAAATGAGGAGTCATTAGTTCCATAATAGTGTTGGATAATCATGTGTACAGTTGTTACAGCACCTTGCACAGACTCAGTATCAGTGATGATGGTGTGCAGAGGCTCCTCTTCAGGCTCTTTCTCTGCCTCCTGGGTGCTGTAGAAAGACTTTTGGCTGAAGCCGAGGCAGGACCGCTGGAAATTCCACACTCTTGGCTTACTGTTCCAACTCTGCCACTGTCCCACCTGCATACCTGATGACGAGAGGAATCATCTGGTGACTATGGCAAGGCTGTACCAGAAGGAACCCTGTTACATAGGAATTTTCTATGAGGAGTGGTCTAAGATTCATCAGGAAGCTTGGAAGCCTGTGTCTGGTGATGCATCATGTTTGCGACAGGTTATAGCTGCTAAAAAGGTTACTCAACAGAGTATCAAAGTGTTGGATAGGTTAGTTGACAGTTGATAGTAAGTTTACTGTAAGTTCACTCCATGTTTCAGTTTGATGTAACAACTTAGTCTTTAAAGAAATCCATTGATTATCTGTAGCTGGTTATCTTCGTTTATTAAAAGAGCAGAAGTGTAAATTCTTATTAACCTTTATTTAGAATAAGATATTCACAACCAATCTGTTCCCCAAGGGTATACAATAAACAACAAAAAAGGAATTAAAATAAAATACAATAACAAAATAAAAATCCAAAGGTCCATCCGAATATTTTCGGACACACATCTTGTTTTCATTGCCTTCTTATTTGTATTTTCCTTCACGCCATGTTGCAGTATTGCTTCAGCTCTTACTGAAAGTGGATTAAGCTTTTTTTTTAGTTTGTCCACTTCATCCCAATCTAGATCAAGCCTATTGAAACGTTCTCCTGGAATTTAGTGTCCAGATTTCCTTATATTAAAATTCTGAACGTCTACCCGGAATATTTTACCATACACACATCTATAAAACATATTACAAATATTTTCTTCTTCTATTGCACGAAACCATCAGGATTATTCAATATGATTCTAAACCTTTCATGTGTCTTTTTAACTGAATAGACATTGTGTAGAATTTTATTGAAAAATCTGGATTTTAATAGTATAGCTGAAGTGAAGAAGCACACGCTCAAATCATTAAAGTGCAGGCAGGTAACTCAAACTTAAAAGCTGCAGTTAACATGATTGTCACCATGGGCTAGCCGGGTGGGCTAACTTGGCTAACCAAAAAGTACAGCTTACCTCCAGTGACTGAACGCGAAGCAGTGTGTTTGCTAAGCGATCGTGAACATGACAAAAGTCTCGAGTTCGTCCACCGAGAAGAAACAAAGGCGAACCGAGCCAGCGCGAGACAGCGTGACATGTTGACAGTCGGAGCAGACAGGTCAACTGACCTAGGGATACACACTAAGCGACCGTTGCACATCAAGGCCCTCGCAAATGCGTCTAGCAATGACGTCAGCAAGGTGTCCAACCCACTGCCTGGTGAGAAGCGAAAATAATCCTACTTATTTATTCGTGTCTTACAGTGCGGAGGAAGATTCGGGACACACGAAACCTTTGATAATTCAAACTGAAAATACAGTCAGAAATTTAGATGTTTCCTGTGTCTAAAAACATGTTTTTTTGTACGTTTTAGGAAGTCTAAATTCTTATTTACAGCTCAGAATTATGACTCAAACATTTTTCGTTTGAACATAAACATACATAATATGAACAGGAATGTTGCAGTGCAAACGTACAATGAACGTGTAACAGTTCCAAAGGGCTAATCTTTATTTGATTGTTCTTATTTCTGAGTGAAAGATGTGATAACGGCCTTTGTTGCCTTGCTCTGTGATAAACGCAGTTCACTGTGATTTCAGAATGAAAATGAATGAAAAAAAAGGCAAAGAAGATTCCTGTGCTCTGGGATTTTAACTGTGCGAAACCATTTTTACCTTATACTAGCTCCGCCAAGGAAATTGTGTATTCCATAGTGTCAATTGTAAGTCATCAGAATAAAAAAAGAAAATAAAGTATAATACATATCCAAGTATCTTGTGGGGAGGACAGATCTTCGGCTTGATGGATCCCCTCAAATTTTTGTGTTGCCCTGAATAAAGGGGTGGATCCAGGATTATTTTCTTTATTCACGTTCAACAACATAAGGAGATAACCCTTTAGAAAACTGCCCTATGTTAAAACATTTTCTATATATATATATCTATGGATGGACTAACTGAGAAAATAATCATCTCATTAACAAAAAAACAAGCATGACTGACTGTGTCTCACTCCCAAGGTGCATTTCATCAGTGATAGACAGGGTGAAATAAGTTATTTCAATTGCCCCTGCTAGTTGCAATTCCTGTTGCGTATAGAAAAAGACAAAGCAGATGGCAAAAGAGGATGGCTCGGGCGTCAATGGTGGTCGTCCAGTGTTTGCGCATCGAAAAAGTGAGCTCATACAGGAACCTGGGTCTTCTCACTCATAAACCTGACTGGTGGGACAACACCGACGCTGTGTACAAGAGTAGCTACGGTCGTCTTTATTTACTGAGGACACTGAGGTCCTTTAGGGTTCTCTAAATACTGTAAAAAGAATGTCCTCCTTCTGATGTTGCATCCAGTGTGCTGCAGTGAAGGTAGCTAAAGATGGTAAGGTAAAGACTCAAGATGCTGTTCAAGAGGTCCTGCACTAGACTGTGTTCCGATTCTGTGAATGAGACGTCCATTGTGCACAATACCTCTCACCCTACAATAAACGGGTACTTTAAGCCGCTCCTTCAGCTTAAACAACAGGATAAAAGAACAGGTCTTTCTCCTGATTGCCACCAGTGTTTAGTAGCTGACTATAAAACACTACCCACCATCTCAATAATTCATCTTCACATTATGTGCTTTTAGAGTGTCACTCTTGTGCCACAAGATCAGAAGGTAATGTGATACTATTCAAATCCTAAAGAATCTTTTTGTGGATATGCATATGGTCTTTCCACAGTCCATCACTTACTTAATTTCAAGTCCCAGATATCTCATTTGAAGTCCTGCACACAGATTGAACGGGTTTCTGAGTTATGCAACGTAAAATAAATAATTAGGACAATCAGACAGAACACAGTCCTATTTATGCTTTCTTACTTCAATCAATAATCCTTAGATTGGATTCTACTATTTAAAAAACAAAAAAACAATGTAATTCTCACCGAACAGTAAAAATAAAAGCAGAGTCTGTGGCACACAGGTTTATTTAACAATATGTTATATAAGTACGAAATGAGCCATTTGAACCAGTTTGTACAGAGATTTCATTCTTACTTTCTGCATATTTACAGTACTGTCTAGCTGCGTGATTTACATTAGAGAACAGTTCAAAACTAATTCAAGTTTAATGCAGGAGAGAACATGATGCACAAAACTCTCTAACACGAAAAAAAATCAGCAGACAAGCAAGTGACTTTTCCCCACTACAGGCAAAAGAGGTTCAGGATTTAATAAGAATTTCTTTAGACTAAAGGTGACAAAGACATTTTTTTAAACATTTGCAAGACAATTCTTGGTCTGAAGCCAGTAGAAAGAACATTCCGGCACCTGTGAACATTAACAAGCTTCAATGATAGGTTTCACTAAAACCTACCTTTTGTGTTTGGCTGTGTGCAATAGCTCCTAGATCTATACAAATGCGTTAGCCACTCTGCTAACAGGAAAGAAATTAAGGCTTTCCCAAAGACAGTCCTTGTTGAAAAAATGGCATATTAGAATAAATTAGCCAGGAACAGAGAAACCGAGCAAAGGTGAAACCTCGCAAAAACATTCCCAGACAAATACATTTACAATCTTCTCAACACAAATACAATATTAATTTGCAACGGTACAAAGTAAAAAAAATAATAAAATGAATTATTTTTTTATTTTTGAGAAGTTTTGTTTAAAAAAGTAAATACCAGAGCATAACACATGAAAAACAAATTAAAACAACACAAATACCAGGCAAATTCTTGCTTGACTGGTCTGAACCAAAAAATATATGTATTCTTTTTCAACAGCAATTATCAATCACTCATTATTCAATTATTGTGTGTTGGAAGAAAAAGCAGTTTGTTTGTTTATGGAACGTTCACAGTCGGTAGGCCTCGTATGACGCATTTCTTTAAGTTTTGTACACCAGGAAGTACAAAAATCCTCTGCTGCCACAAAATGCTACAATCCTTCAACAAATTTCTCCAGTGTGTCTCCCGTTGTGTCGCCCACCATACCCATGTCATTACTCAACCCTCCTCTGTTTGCTGTGTTGAGTTGCGAAAGCATAGCGCTCTGCTCCGATGTTGCCATGTGTCCCTGCTCCATTGAACCTGACATGGGGCCTCCCAGGCTCGGGTGAGGAGAGCTGGAGTGGAGAGTGCTGTGCTGAGGTGAAGGTTGAGGCTGCATCCGTGGAGATGGACTGGAATGTGGGGGCTGCTGCGATGGTGGCCGAGGTGATTGCACTGGAGCTGGGGAGCGTACTTGGTTTCCCAGTGTGTTTGCCATTCCCTGGACAGGTAAGTGAGCCCCCCCCTGGGCTTGGCCTTGAAGCATGTGTGGTTGGGGACTCAATGAGTTTGCCTGTGCTGGAGAGCCCATCTGCTGCTTTAACATCTGCTGCTGCTGTTGCTGCTGAATCAAGCGCTGCTGGAGGATGTTTTGGGGCCCATCCATGCCCAAACCAGGTTGGCCTATCTGAGAAGTGGGAGGGAGCTGTCCCATTGGCCCTCCACCTCCTCCTTGCATAGCCATTTGCTGCTGCATACGAAGCTGGGAGTAGCTTGCTGGCCCTGGCTGCTGCTGGGGGAACTGACCGTGGCTTTGAGGCATGCCTCCCTGCTGCTGCTGCTGCTGTGCCTGCTGCTGCTGCTGCTGTACCTGCTGCTGCATTTGCTGCATCCTGAGCAGCTGCTGTCTGCGGTATAGTTGAGGATTGCCATTTTGGGTTGCGTTTATCATCTGGCCATGTGGGCCCATAGTTGGCATTCCTTGTGGCCCTGCCTGCTGGGGAACCTGTTGCTGAGGTACCATACCTGGCCTCTGAACCTGGTTCACCATTGCTGCAATGGCCTGCATTCCAGCCTGAGAGCTCAGCATGGCCTGGGGGTTTTGCTGCTGACCCTGTTGCTGCGGCTGGTTTGCCTGGTACTTGGCTGTCCTTTGTTTAATGAAGGCTGCCATGAGCTGGGGGTTAGACTTG
The DNA here is from genome assembly GCA_037951165.1 of Lophius americanus. Lineage (NCBI taxonomy): Eukaryota > Metazoa > Chordata > Actinopteri > Lophiiformes > Lophiidae > Lophius > Lophius americanus. The sequence continues at coordinate 4,166,182 of JBBDHG010000037.1, forward strand.
AGTATGTTGAGGACCTGCTGTTGCTGCTGGGGGGAGCTGGGAGATTTGAGAGTGAACAGTAATTCCTGCAGGGCACTTGGAGCAATGTTACCAGGCATCCCTCGTGGCATGTTATGCTGCTGTGGTGTCATGCCCTGCTGGGAAGTTCCCTGGGGAGGCATGACCCCAGGCATTTGGAGGCCCTGTTGCTGGGGCATCATGGGCCTCTGCATTAACTGGCCCTGCTGGTTCATGGGGGTTCCCTGAGCCTGCTGAGGGGCCATAGGGCCTTGTTGTGGAGGGACCTGTTGCTGATGACCCTGGGGATTCTGCATTGGATTCTGCATCCCCGTGCCCCACTGACTCTGCTGCATAGCTTGCATCACCTGGGGCCCCCTTGGACCCTGCATCATCTGCATCTGTCCTTGCATGGGCCCCATCATCCGAGGTCGGTTCATGGGCATTCCATTCATGGCATAATTCTGCTGCTGCTGTTGCTGTTGTTGTTGCTGCTTTGCCTTGGCTACCATTTCGATCTGTCTAGCCACCTTGAGGGCAGCCAGCAGTGGCTGCTGTTGCTGCTGGGGTGGCTGAGGCTGAGTCTGCTGTTGGTGGGACATGTTAGGCAGGGGTGACTGCTGCTGATGGAGGGGTGAAGACTGAGGCCCTGGTTTTCCCTGTGGCACCGGTGTTGGCGGCTGGCTGCTGCGGCCATTGTTGGGGAAGCCTTGGGCAATACTGGCAGGGTTTGGTGGTTGCTGTTGTTGGGGCTGGCTGGGCATGGGCTGGGGGGTTTGTGGTGTATTAGGTTGCTGCAGAGGGTTGGGGGTGTCTGGGGCAGCTGAGGTAGGTGGTGATGGCATGGGCATACCCCTTCCAGCCATGGTGGCCATTCTACGGCGCATCAATTGAGCCTGCTGGAGCCTGTGCTGCAGCTGCTGCTGACGGAGTTTGTGCTTGATGTTGAGACAGAAGGGAACAGGACACTTGTTTTCCTGACAGTGCTTGGCGTGGTAACAACATAAAGCAATGAGCTGTTTGCACACAGGGCATCCACCATTGGTCTTGCGCTTGCAGCCCTTGGTGTGTTGAACCACCCTCTTCATCTTCTGGCATGAAGGCAAAGAGCAGTTGGCATTGCGGCATTGGCAGGCATGGACCAATGACTGGATGCAGCGCTGAATGCTGAGTCGTCGACTTTCCTGAGGGCTCTTTGAGGCCTCTCCACCCTGACCGTTGCTGTCATCATCTAAACCTAGACCCCACTTGACCATCTGGTGCTCATGGCCCTTAGAGTTGTAGCAGTTGATGCAAAGGTCGAAGTCCTGATGGAAAGAAAGAAAGACCACATTATGATTAAGTCAAGATAAATATCAAAGTCTGAACTGATACAGACCAGTTTTTAAAACCTATCTCTATGGTGCCACTACGTCCTACCTCACAAACTGTACAATGCCAGCGCGTCTCCACATGGTGCTTGCATTCGTTGCAGGTATACACAAAGCGATCTTGTCCCTGGTTGTGCAGCTCTACCAACATGCACATTGTACTCCACTTGCACCTTCGAAGAGAGCTGAACTCCCAGTGCTTGTCCCTGGCCAAAGTCAGAAAGGCATCACGGCCATCCATCAGGTCACAGGTCAACAACGGGTCTGGGTCCATGATGGGTGGAAGGGTGTTAATGACTGGCCCGGCATGGAGATGTATAACAAAAAAGACCTGGTAGTAGAAAGGAGGGAGTAAGCTTCAGGTAATTGTAAAAAAAAAAAAAAGCTCAAGAGTGCTTCAACAAACGGCCATCTCTCAGTTTACCTTGCGTAAAACATGTTGAGAAATTGGAACGGCTTTTTCAATTGTGCGAAATGAAGTGCAAAAAAACAATTATAGCTGGTCGGGTCTCCCACCTCCTTATGCTTCTCCATCGTGGCATAGAGCTTCTGCGATAGATCATTGGCTACATTTGGCATCCCAGGCTTTTTCTTATTGGCTCGACTGACACTGCTCTTGTTTTTGTTGGTTTTCTTGTTGTTTTTCTTTTTGGCATTCTTGCTGTCAGCGTGGGCTCCCTGCAAAAGACAGACATGAAGCTTCAGAGAAGCAGAAAAGGCACAACAGGTATGATGAGGTTATTAAGTTAAGCTGAGTTGTTGAATGTTGCCTGAATAGTGCCCTTTTGTAAAACGACAAGTTGAAGAAGGTATTATCTTAGGTGAAAGACCTGAAATAAGAGTACTCCTCTAATAAATCCTGTTTAAAAATGCTAAATCCGCCAATCCATTTAACTTACCTCTGTCGTCTCCGAGGACGCCGTGTTCTCTTCCTTCTTCCTCTCCTCTTCTTCCTGCTCAAGCTCCTTGATGCTCTCCTCCAGTACATTAGGCCAAAAGTCACCCTCAAAGTACGGTAGCTCGTTGGCACTGGTAATCCTGTCCTCTGTTGCCTGCTTGAAAATGTCCTGAATACAGACACAAACATTTACATAAAGAAAGGAAGTAAAATAGCTGCAATAAGTCTCAATAAGTTGAATTTAAAGCTTTTATGTATGAAAATGTAGCCACTAAATTCAGACATTAGACTTTTTGTGACCCTAGGGGTCCTCTGAGATGACTGACTACACATTGACCACCTGGTCACAGTGCTATATGTCATCAAGACTAATACTCTGATTCAGATAAAGGCTTGATTATTAAATACAGGTTATTTAAGTATCTAAACTTAAATTTTAAATTGAAGTTACGATAACATATTTATCCCATAAGGACTTTTGTGCTTAAATGGGCAAAGTCTAGATTGGATTATGTTGAACTCAATTTATCATGGACAAAAGATGTGAAGGACTATCTCTTTCACAACAGACAAAATAACAAACAAACCCATTTATACCCACTATTATCTGCCTTCTTTCTTGAGTGGGTTTGGCGTTTATAACTGTATCGAATTACTCTGTATTTCCACAGGTGTCGGCTCCATCTCTGATCAACTGAGACGTTGATATGTTAAATGAGTGGACAGACTAATTTTAGGCCATTTTCCTGACACTCCGAGTATAGAAAACAACTGTTCCCGCATATTTTACTATTCATCTCCTTTCATGTAGTGCTCAAACACTGTTCAGTTGCTTTTGACTTTAAATTAGCGACATAAAATAGTCGCTACTTTAACACTGCAGCGGGCCTCCTTGTCAGTTTGAATTTCACTCACAACAAAGATGGAAGAAAACACCAATACTCATTCTATAGCAAGTTCCATCATCAAATCCTGACAATAATAATAATAATTATATTATTTATTTATTTATATTATAAAATTATTAATTAAAATAACTGTAAAGGTGTTGTTGCTAAGGTACGCTTAAAGACTTTGAGGTGTTGCAGAGATGAGATTGTGTTTGACGCGCTTGCCGTCGTACCGCTGAGTAGTGTCAATGAAATCAGAAGTCCAGCTTTTGCTTTTTGCCTTTAGATTATTTATTTTTAGTCATATTCCACACATTGTGCTTAATTCCATCCATATTGTGCCACTCACCATATAACCAAAATAAGTCGCCATATAACATAAAACAACCCGTGGCTGCGGTCAAAAAATTGTTTACAACACCTCACACCTATATATTTTATTTTGTCACAGCATAGAGGGACACCTAGTAGATGATCAAAATGATCAGGCTACTGGCTAATGGATGGACGATCTAGGCCACTTCCTCGAGGCTAGGATTTTTAGTAATTGAGTTAATCAAATTATTTGAGGAATCTTTTCAGCCCTAATATGCTTCTTTTGTTGTAAAATAATATCAGCGAATCTTGTTGCAATTGTATCGTATCAGGAGACAAATTATCATTTAGACGTGGTTCAAAAAAAGAGGCAACACAATCAACAACATAAAATATTCAACAGTAACTATCAACCATCATAAGCCTGAGCCTTGGCCATTTCTATTACTAGCAAGAATGCGTAAAAAAAATCTGAAGAGACACATGATTTTTTTTGTTTTTTTACCTTGTAATCATGTAAAATCCTCTCGCCTAAAGCCTTGTCCAGCATCTTTCTGTACCACTCCTGGAGCCTCTTAGGTTTGGGGATCTTCTGGTCAGGTGGGTGGCAGTGGAAGATGTAGTCATCTCCTTCACTGGGTGGGCAGGCCCAGATGTGACCCATTACATACCTGAGGGCCACAACACTTGTCAGCTTGACAAATAATTAATAGGGAGTGAAATGCTATGCTCTGTGAAACTACATATAACTCACCCCAATTTCTTGACATACTCCAGGTAACCTATCAAGATCTCATGGTAAACCGCAGTTCTTAGCAGACGCGGTTTGAAGAAGTGAATACTATCAAGGTATGATATGTAAACCCGTCTGAAGAGTAAAGATAAAGAATTCAGTTAAAAGAGAAATGCACACAAATTACTGAAACATTCAACATCATTCCTTATTTGTTGTTGTTACAGTAATTGTACCTAGTGTTTGGAAAGGGGCACTCTGAGCCGTACTCCTGGACGTGCATGCCGAAGAAACAAACGTCCACCCCATCTATTTCCTCAAATGCAAAAAGTGCTTTGGTTCTGAAGGGGAAAGTCTCCACCATTTCACCTGAGTCCACAAACCTGCAGAGGCCATAGTTATGTTACAAAATGTTTTGTTTTCGAAAACGTTAATTGGCAAGAATAACTGTTGTGAAAACATCTACAACTGTCACGGTAAAAGCAATTAACATTCTTTAATATTTTAATATTGACCTGATTATCCATATGTATGTATATATATATATATACACATATATATATATATTAGAGTTGTGGGCTCTAGACTCAAGAATGCACCAGGAACACTTTTATAAACATTGCTTACATAGAGATTTATATTCATATAGAACCTGGACAACTGTGTGTAATTTCAATTAATTTGGAGCGCTAAGGCTTAACATCATAGCCACACTGTACACTGTAAGGCATTTACATAATCCTAGTGTAAGGAACACAATGGAGATCTGCGTGGGGGTCATTATTACATCAAAATCCATGGCCTATGTCTTTACGATGGTCCTTGTATAACCATCACTCTTCTCATTTTTGAATTATGTGAAATATGTCCAAAGACACCACTTTCTGCCCACCTAACTGTAGGAAACCTTGTGACATGAAAGACTCTAAGGTTCTTTCCCAGTTCTTGCAATCAATGTAACACTATACTAGTTCAAACACCTCAATTAACTTCTTTTGATTTTGAGGACTTTAGCGAACGCATCAAATGTTGGAAACACACTTTATCAGCGGGTGACATTCTTACCTGGACTTCATGCCAGGCTTAATCTCCACAGTTTTGTCAGAGCTGGCCACCACCCGCACAAAGACCTCACCGGCTTCTGGGTGGTTCTGCCTTTTCAAATACTTATTCACTCTGTCCTCAATATAAGTCCCCAACCTCGTGGACTGCAACCCTTTATTATAGACACACACACTGGTTAGTTCCTTTAAAGACACATTAAATCTAGCTTATTTTTATTGTTTTTTGTAACTTACGTTTGGCAGAAAACTTGTTCTCCTTCCTCGTTTTGCCAGACTTCTTCAGACAGTTGTCACAGATGAAGCTAGAGGAATGATCAAAGTGTACTTAGGTGCAAAAAATTGCAGCTACTCACGCAAATAGAAAATTGTACATCATGATATCCATTTAGGTCAAACAAAGTCTGATTTTTGAAGGCCGGTCTGATACACCTCTATTCCAACCCTCCATTTTGTTATAACGTAATGGGGAGTCAAATGCATTCACACTGCATGTGGCCCATGTCAGATTTTTTGCTAATATGTAACTTTTTCATGCGGTGTCAAAAGGCCAAACCACATTGATATGATGTGGTTTGGCCTTTTTTGCAATGCGCCTCGGTCTGAACCGTTAGTTTGGAATTCATGGGACTTCCATCAACATTCATCAAAAGCTGCGCTGGAAGGAGACGAAATTCACTCAAAAACATCGGTTTAAACACTATAAGCATCGCAATAACACACTTTCCCTTTTATTTCAAACTCCAGCTAATATTTCAGCTGTTCGCCTCTTCAGAAGCATAGGAAGGGAAACTGTAGATCAGGCGATTTGTAACAAGCCTGTGCAATTGGACAGACTTAACACTGTCTGTATAAACACGGGGTGGAAAAATGAGATGGAGTGTGACTTTCTGACAAGGGACTATGTGACTCAAGATTCAGGAGATACAGTGCATCCGGAAAGTATTCACAGCGCTTCACTTTTTCCATATTTTTTTTTTGTTACAGCATTATTCCAAAATGGATTAAATTAATTTTTTACTCAAAATTCTACACACAATACCCCATAATGACAAAGCGAAAAAAAGTTTGTTTAAAATTTTAGCAAATCTATTAATAATAAAGAATGAAAATATAACATGTACATAAGTATTCACAGGAAAAAGTGAGGCGCTGTGAGTACTTTCCGGATCCACTGTATATTGTCATGTCAAAATTCAAATACATCTTTCAGCCTAAAACTCGAAACACTTAAAAGTAGCTAATAGCGGTTAGTGGCAAAATCCAGGATGAGGAAAATCCAACGAAAAGGTTTTCAAAATCGGTGAAAAAACTTGACGTCCGGGACAGAGGACATCATCTGCCATGTTACATGCTTGATGCATATGTTAGACGTCGCACTAGAAACTGTTCCACCAGTTTTTTCAGTCTAAACAAGCAAACAGGGCTTGTGACATATATATATATATATTTATGAATATAACACTGGATAATTAAACTACCATAACAGGACTTACCCTGATGGCCAAATTACGTCATAGTGCAGCACGCAGAGCCGATGCATCTTTCGTCCACAGTCTTTGCATTCAACAAACCTGCAATAAGAAATGTTTGCTTTGTTTGGTGCTTTCGGTGGAAGAAGCTTCAGTACCATCATAAAGTAAACAGTACTCACGGTTCCGCATCCAACATGTCATTTTTCTTCTTTTCGAACTGCTCTTTCGATATCATGCTGCACAAAAAATAACAGATAATTAATACCAAGTTCATGTGAGATTCTGTGATTGAAACTCCTCCCCACTGAATGAATGCCAGAGAGAAAATTGCTTGATAATCTCATATCATGATCGCCAGGAGGTGGTCGGCCAGGTGGGACTGGTGACTTACGTCTGTGACTGTGCGGGGTCCTCCCCCAGGGTCACACTATTGCCCTGGATCTCGTTGAAGCACTTCTCACAGAAGTGATACCTATCGGCACAAAAGGCATAACTGAGTGAAAGGCAGTCAGAACGCAGTATTAACACAGGCAAACCGGTGCACAGATGGCAGAATGCAACAACTGAGGAAAGTTCATGGGCAGCGGACAACTTGCGGTTTAGTGACAGTTGACAGGGTCATGATCCAGTTACATTCATTCAAACCAGAACAGATCAATGGGAAACGTGCAACATGGCAATGGATGTCAATATAGAGAGAGATTCTTTGAACAGAAGCTTCTGTACTAAATTACAGAAATTACCAAAAAGAGAGTTTGACAAAGATTTTTTATAAAATAATGAGAGTGCAATAAAACATAATTAAGGAATTACTCAATCATGCCGGCAGAGTTTCATGGAAATTTTCAGATAATGTAGATAATGTGGCTTGAAAGCTTGCATGAATAAAATCATTTTATTCGTGTTAATGGTAATTCAGTCATATTATTTTAAACATTTAAATCAAGGATTAAGAAATGTATCTATTTTTGTTTACAAAATTCTGTTGGAAATACTGAAACCCAAAAGGGCAAACCTTGAAGGATTTAATGACTCTAATGTGCGACAAATCATTGGTGCCAATAGGAATGATGGCCGATTCTGCACAGCAGGGGGAGCATTGGTGTTGGAAAGAACCTGGTAATACACATTATACACTAAAACAACATACAACTTTCAAGGCTGCCTTTGACACCCCTACAGAAGAAAGACCATAATGTGAAGTTTTTTTGACTGAAGGCTGTATGTGCAGACATTTCTTTAGCCATTTGGAATACTTAAGGATGAAGTTGCACACCTTCTCTTGGTAACATCTTTGCTTTTTAAACCATCTCTACCACTCCACAGACATTTTTACCTGTTCTGGTAGCTGTAGTAGGTTCCATCCCTGGAGATGGTACATAACTGTTTACCGTAGCAACACAGCGTCTGAGGTGAGTACTCATACTGTGGAAACATCAGACAAACATTGACAGTCCATATCATTGTTACCAACAGGTCGAACTAACAACAGCCACATATAGGTAGGCATAAATGCCAAGTCATAAGATTGAAAAAATAGTAGTTTTTGTGTATAGCCTCCAGGCATTGGCTCACCTTCCTACCACAGCAGTAGCCAAGGCCCTGCATGACGGGATCAATCTCTGTTTCGAACACTTCTGCCAATTTGGAGCACTGCTTGTAGACGCGGGATGTTTTACGGTTGTACAACCAGGCATTGTTGAACATGAGCCACACATCGTCCACATATTGCCACGGCTCTTGGTATTGACCTGTATCCAGTTTGCGCTTGATGGTTGATAAATCAATGGGATTCTTCACAATGTCAAAGTAGTCCTAGACAGGTTTGAGACAGATATTTATATGAATGACTAAAATAATACATTATACCTGAGGGAAGGTATGCATGTGTATAATGGTGGAGACTCACAGGGATGCCCAATTGCATGGGATCTACAGGTTGTCTGAATGGCAATGACTCTGGATCTTGCCTATAGAGGGCCTCAAGTGTTGGTCTAAGGGCTTGTCTAAGCTCTTCAGGCTTGAAAACTGGGCAGAAAATTATTATTAGAAACCAAAAGTAACCATATCACTGAAATCATAAATCTTAACTCTTAATCAATAGATTTCACTGCAACTTTAGCTGGTAATAATGTTATACACTTCATACATATGTGCTCTTACCTTTCTTGCGATTCTGAGTACAGGCTGTTGCTGATGTGCTGTTGGCCCCACTTTCCTCCTCTTCTTTTGGTTCTGCCTTAATCACCGGCTTCTTCTCCTCAGTTTCCATTGGTTCATACTTTGGCTCTGCTGCGTCTGGCTCCTCCTTCACTATTGGGGGTTTGGTTTCATCGTCCTGCTACGTGAATAAAACAAGGGTCAACCAGCTATCTTACAGCGCTGAGTCAGAAAACCATCAAATATTTAACGGGAGGGATGAAACCTTCCTTTAAGAAAGTGAAAAACACCCAGTCAAATGTACTTTTATAGACATAAATTTGGAGAAGGATGGTTGGTTGGCAAGCTGTCGTGGATAAAGTTTATCGTAGCAATAGAGGATGTAACATAAAATTGCTTCTGGTCTGACGTACGAGTGACGCGAGTGTGCCTCTCTCTCTATCCCCCCCCCTCCCTCCCTCCCTCCCTCAAGTAAACAGAACGTTTTTGACGTAATGACAACAGTTAAACTACTTAATTGTATTTGATGATACCCCATTGTGTAAAATTATGGACATACCTCCATTTTTACATCCATCTGCCTCTTCCCACTGAGGCCGTCATCTTCTTCATCTTTTATTTGAGGTTTGGATTCATTACCACTCATGTCTGGCAGTGTCTGCTGGGAGCTCAGCTCAGCGACAGAGGCTGGAGTAGGCACTCTGTTATCGATGCTCGATGCTGACTGGGACAACTTCAAAGAGGAGAGGAAGAGACATTCAAAACAAATAGCTGATAATTTATCAATCAACTAATATTAATAAGCAAATAAATTATTGATTGTCTGCCAGTGGCCCTCTAGAGGATCTATGACAGACATGCATTTGCAAGAGGAAGCTGAGGCTAATTTTGAAGGATATATAACCTAAAGAAGCATGTTCAAAACATTAGTCAACTAATGATATGGAATTTGATTTGGCAGGCAGCTAAAAATACTTCAGTATTAGCACGCACGTAGTTGTTGTAGTTTTTTAGCACTTTGAGATTTGATCCAAATGTAAAGTGCATTATAAATTAAATGTATTATTATTATTATTATATATTTACATACTGAGCTAATAAAGCCAAAATCAAAACAGTCACTCTGAGGTGCAGTGCCGGCAAAGATCAATCTCATCTAATAGCTAGGCTACAAAGCAGAGCCAAGCAAGCTTTCACTTCCTGCAAGCATTGACGATGTATCATAGGTTTACCAACTTTTGCAGAGTGGCTATGTTTCTTTTCTCAAATAAGGATTCCATCAGAAGATAATTAATGATGGATGAAATCTAAGTTAGCTAGAGACTGAAAAACCAGAAAGCCCTGACATGACATTTAGGTCAGTATTTGTGCTAACATAAATCAATAAAAGCATGTTGGTATGAACGCTTCTACCATTCCATTTAAATATGTATTTTTAATTGATTAATTGCATGACTTGTGCTACTGATGACCAACTACCTCACTATATCAACCAATTTCGCTGGATTGAGGGCAAGTCTTTTTTTTGTTTGTTATGCTCATCATAAGTGTGCTCTAACAGCACACTTATGATCCTGTCTGTACAAAATCTTGACACATAATTTCTCTCTCTTTGAATAGTGTTTGGGAGCAGCTTCAACAGGGGATAGCAAAGGCAATAGAAACACAAGGACGCCTCAATCTCAAGTAGAACTGCGGCTGGTGTAAAAAAAGCAATACAAGAGTGCTTTAATGAATCGTGTATCTCACCGGTGTGCTGGGGTGCTGTGCCTGCACAGAGGTCGGCTGCTGCAACTGGCTTTGTGGTTCTGTCTGTTGCTGTAGGGGCGTGTTTGGCAGGGAGCGGTCAGGGGGTGTGCCAATGGCTGACAGGGGGCCAGCGAGACTACTGGATATGTGGGTTGGGGTGGAAGAAGGCCCACCCGTAGATGCTGGGGAGGGGGCTTGTGGTGGCACCTGGGCTTGTGCAGAGGCATGGTGCTGTGGGAGCTGAATCTGAACATTAGTAGAGGCATTTGGTGGAGGGGTTGCACGCAAATTGGTCTGAGGTGCAGGACCACAGGACATTTGGGAGCCAAGAGATCCCAATGCATTCAGAGGGAGGTTAGAATTCGGTGGTTGCTGTAAAAAAGAAGAAATGGGGTGCACGGTTAACATACATACCTGTTTGCTTCTTTTATTTGGTGCCCACAAGGGAGACACATAATGTCATGTTCACAATACAAATGCTCTGAGAATAATAAATGTCAGTGTTTCCTATGAGCAAATCTCAAGCCTCTTTACCTGTGTGACAGCAGTCTGACCCAGGGCTACATTCACATTCATTGCTCCACCTACAGCTGCAGAAAACTGGCCCTGCGGCAGAAACTGGGTCTGGTTTGCCTGCTGAGTTGCCATATTATTAGCACCCATCATTCCTTGAGTCTGAGGCATCCTTGAAGGGGACATACTCATCTTTCAAAGAGAAGAGAGGTGAAACAGACAAAATCGTTAAGGCAGCATGTCTCTAGTATTTAATAAACGCAATGCAAAACAAATTAAGTGTGAATGGAATGCATTACGCATGCCACAATTACATTAGTCATCTAAAGTATGTGTGGTTTGATGTAACATATATAAACAGCGGTGCATAAAAATGTCTCAATCTAATGCTTTGATTTAGCCTTCATCCCAACAAAAGGGGGGGGGCAGAAATAAATCAGGAGCCCATACAACCACAGGCTGCACAAAAAAGCAAGAAGGCAGTTCATAACATGGTAACTAACTGTTCGAATGAAAGAAAAATTAAGGAGAGAGTGTATAAACGGACTTACTGTTGGGACGGAACTCATGCTCATCTGCTGTGGATGGTTCATTGGGGGGGATGCCCGAGCTCCCATGGGTGCCTGAGACAACTGGGCATTCTGCATTGCCATTGGGTTGAACTGATTGATACCTGTGGGAACAGATACACAAATGATGGCATGTGTGCTTATTAAGCATGGGAGTTATAATTTAATATTCCAATATACTACTGGGAGGCAGAGGATCTGAACCTGCCCAATTAAGCATACCCCTCCAATATGAACAGGTTAAAAAAAAAGAGGCATAGACAGGAAAATTATTGAAACATTACGTTCAACAGTCAATACATATACATCGTCTTTTCAAGGAGTGTCCTCGCCAAGAGAGAAGGAGCAATCACCAACCTTGAGAAACCTGCATGCGGTTCATTATCTGATTTGGCATGTTGGGCATTGGCAGTGGTCCATCTGAGAGAAGGTAGGATACACCAGCATTCAATTATAAGTTGCATTCAATTCCATAAATTTTTTTTAACTGAAATCGACTGACACTTGCAAAATACTCATTTTGCCACCCAAAGAATCAAGAGTTTGGCTACTAACTGGGAGGTCGGACGGCCATGCCTTGGCCCATGGCATTGGCCTGAGCCATACCAGGTTGATGAGGCCCAACTGCGCCCACGATACCAGGCTGTTTCTGGAGCCGTGAGCGCCTCTTCTCCTCAAGTTCCTTCTGGATTTTGTAGATCTTCTCTGCCAGGAAGTGGTAATATTCATCCTATTGAGGGGAAGATAAATAGCAAACGGTAGACAAAAGATTCAATAAATACTAATATATATTATGTGAATATGTAACATGGTCTCTCAGTCTGGTTAAAATACTCTGTTCATATTGTTACCATAAAAATGCTGAGGCTGAAAAACAAGAAAGAAAGGTTGTTGCGGTGTTGAAAATAGAAAAGCGCATTATATTAGTTACCCTGCTGTTAGCGGACTCGTACATGTCACCCTCAACTTTGCGTGCATAGACCACCAAGTTCTCCATTCGCCGGTCCTTCAGTGCTGCGGGGTCTGGGGTGGGGAATATGGCTTGTACTCTGAAGAGACAGAGCCCAATGATCAAAAACTAAGTGACAACCTGGTGTGTTATCTCCTATTCAGTTTTGACATGGCATAACTTGAGTATTTATATCCTATATGTTTCATCATAGGACTTACAGTTTGTGCACCAGGTGGGTGCGTAGGTCCTGAGTTACATGTTCATGCCAGGCCTTCCTTACCCCTGAGGCAGAGAGAGGGGTAGCAGTGGGCAGGTTTCCCATTCCGCCTGCTACTGACCCATCTGGCATAAGCTGACTAGAATGCAGAGAGAGGAATAAACTATTACATCAATAGTTCAATAGCATACAAAGTTCATAGTTAAGAGATTAAATTAAATTGGTATGAAATACTTCTGACATTCACAATGATTACAAATCCAAAAGAAAAGATTGATATCATGAATGTTTTTTAAAATGCACTGAATTGTGATTTGATTTATAAGACCAAATGACTGCTTAAGTTATTCAACTCACAGTGTATAAAACACATGGATGATACATTACAGCATTTACAAGGTGACTCTGATGGTTAGAAAGGCATTAAAAATATTGGGAGCGCTTTGGCAACAATGGCCTAGTCTGGTGCGATACACTAAGGATGACAATGCTCACTTGTTGAGTGTAGATGGTAAGGAAGAGTCGCCATGTATGCCAGTTTGGTCTGAAGGGGGGACACCCAAGCCTCCTGCCATCTGGTTCATCTGATTAGTGCCTGATAAACACAGATAATCATTTACAACAGGTTACAAGAATGTCTCTTAGCAGAAGATTTGTAGTGTTGTCGGTTGTACATGATGCTCTAAAACTGCCAGTGAGCACTTTTTCTATTCCGTACCAAGTGGGTTCATATTTCGCAGCTGCTGGTGCTGGGGAGCCTGAGGGTTTGGCTGTGCAGGGCTCTGCCCCTGGACCTGGGCAGGCGACTGGTTCCCATATGGCAGGCCAAGAGCAGCGTAGGCTCTCTGCATGGAGCTTGGGTCAATTTGCGTGGCAGCACTGTTGATGGCTGTGGCACTGGGTTGGCCAGGCCCCACTGTGCTGATGGAGTTCTGCATACCAGCTATAGGGGAACCAAGCATGGCTGATGGGAGAAGATGAAAAAATAAATAAGTGCTTTGGAAATATTAATAAAGAACTTAATTAAGTTACATAGTAGCAGAATAGGACATGGTATTTAAATGCACTAAATTGGTTTACTTTTGCAATATAATATTACTACATGTAATTAAATGAATAAAAATGTAATAATCTATACTTGAAAAAATACATATCTATAGACATCGAATGTATATAATATTTATCTAAAAATAGAATTTATAGATACATCCCTAATTAATTCTCTTTTAATAATTGAGTAATAATCGAGGAATATTTGCTACTTAAGTCTATCCATCTGAAATCCCTGCACTGCTCCCTGCTGTGTTGATTGCTGACAGGAGCATGCTGCCTCTATGGGGGATTTAAATCTGTCAGAGGGTCTATTAACCAATCAGAAAGCACGCTGTCCCAAGACCCTGCCCCCAGTCATAGTAGAGCCCGAGAGGCCCTCCCCTGGGTGTCACATTACAGGCCCAGCCTGTCTGGAGGACTCCTTTGAAAGTTGGAACTCATACAGTGGCTGAAGCGCCACAGAACTGTGAGAGGGAGACACAACCAGCAGGTGGCACCCCTTTACACATCACGCTGCCCTGTGCCTCATGGCTGAGACACAACTGCACTACTGAACAGCTTACACTGTGACTCAAAAAATATGCCCCCATCAGGAATTGGACTCTTCATTAACTACAGCATAAGTATTTTTTTCACAGATTTAAAAATGAAAACTGCTACATTACTAACGTTGCTGGTTCCGCTTGTCACTAGCGTTCTTCAGAGGCAGACAGACTGGGCAGTCATGCCGCGTACAGTTCTTCCAGTGAGAGATGATCTGTCTGGATGATGCACAGTGAGCCACTGGAGGTAAATAAAGTTGAAACAGAGACAGGGATTCAGTTAAATTGAAAAAGAATTAAGCATAATCTGACATTTAAGTAAACACTTTTTTCAAGACTTAAAACACTAAATGTACACATAATTTCATTAAACACAAGTAAAAATAAATTTATTGAGTGAAAAAAGACATACTATAAGATGTTGAGACAAAGTAATCGAACTAAGAATTGTAACTAGGGTTGCCGCGACTAATCAACATATCGATATCGTAAAATTCATCTAAGTCAATTTTTACCGTTGAAACATGGCTTTTCATTTAGGTTGAAGGTGTTTTTCTTGCAACGTTGTTTTTTGGCTCCAGTTATTGGTCGGCTGAGCGGCTCAAAAGACCTCGAAAATTACGGTGGCAGCAGAGTCTGAGTCTCTTGTTGCCGGGTCTAATTAGGTTCAAACTAAAAGTTTCTCACGATCAAATACTAAAATAGTATGGAGCAATTCAAATTAGCCAAAAAAAAGGAGGTAATTTGTACCCTGTACAACGTTATACCACAGCAGCAAGAGAGCTATGCACCAGCCCCTGGGGAGAAAAAAACAAACAGGCGCTACTCGGCATGATGGACCACCTGGGCAAACGTATAGTCGGTTCATTAGTAGGGAAGACTCATATATTTTCTCATAGCTGTTTAATAATACGTGTCCCTTAGTTGTTGGCCTGTTACCTTAGATATTCAACTAAATAATGCCCTATTTGTACAACACTAGTTTTACCTGGGGACCTGTGGTAATTTGTAAGAATTGCAGAGGACGTCTGTAATATTAATCCCGTGTGGATGCGCCATGTCTGTAATTTGTAAAGTAAATGTTTCCACCGCAAATTACCTACCATATTCAACAGAGGTTGGGTGGAAATTTGTGTTCCCTGCGAATCGGTGTCTCAGTGAATTGGGGCAGGATTTGGGGCCTGCTTCTTTTGCATCTTTGCTGATAAAATGATGACAGCTGCGCTGACAGCACTAATACTTTCGAACTGTGTTTTTGGAGTGCCGAGGATAAGTGTTTCCTGTGATTCACATTAATTATCACAGCTTATCGTTTTCCTCATCAACAAAGAACCAAGTTATCACAGAATGGGATTTGGTGCAACACCGATAACAGGGTGCTCCGCACCCACAGCTGAGGCGGGTACGGGAGTCACTGGAGGGTTGGGTATGTCAGTAGGGGATAATGTCAGTAAATTCAAGTAAAACACATACATTGAGTACACCGCATGTTAGAATTTACCGACATTTCCCACTGGATTTGTCGAGGCTCTATCTAACAGCCGCTGATGTTTGACGGATAGGTGAAGATCATTGGCGGCTCGTGAGTTCCCAACCGCAACGAGTTTACATTTTGTTTTGTGCAATATTTGTCACGATAAAATGACCTCAAAAATGTCATGCTTACTTGGAGAATTTGCAGAAAATGAATCGTTTATTCAACAAGTCATGATTAGCATCAAATGTGGCTTCCCTCAGGGTTATGAAAAGTAATTGACGAAAAAAAGAAAAAAGCAGATACACCATTCATTTGGACCCACTAAAAAATCTTTGTTTGGTTCACATCTGCTAAATACAACATCAGTAAACTGTCATCAGCACTTATAATATTCTTAAACTGGAGTTTCACCATTGAAGAACTGCTTCATTAGACTCTACATCCAGAACTAAATCAATGTCACCCCAAACAATCCGGTTCCTTTTGTGGTTTAACAATAGTTTTAAACCTTACTGAAGACCCGTTTTACTTTAAGTCCTTTGTGGTTTGAGCTTTGCAACTAAATTTTTATTTACCACTAGAAAAGTAACACATCCTATGTTGCGTTCAGTGACTCATTTCAATGTCACATAAAAAACACATCCAATACTGAAAAGTTACACAGGCCAACACAGAGACACAGACAATAGATCCATTACTTTTATTTTACTGATTCAGTGGTCACTAGAATATCTTGAAAGCATCAAGTTGAATTGGCTATCTTAATGAAATCGGACTTGGCTATCCTTGACATGACACAGCCCTACTTGAACCAGAACTTAATTTCTAAATATTTGTCGTTGAGGCCCGACAAGACCGGGATTAGGCCGGGAAACTAGGGCGCACTTCCTCCACGTTATTACGAGTGAAAGAGATTAGTTATCAGCGTGGAAAAACTGAGAAATAAGGTGACACGAAGAAGGGGTTATAAGAGTCTACCACCCCTGTTACCACTTGTGATATATTATGTTAGCGCTACAGCTAATCAGTAGACCTCCTAGTTAGCTATGTTAGCAACTAAGCTTAGGCAAGCTAAAGCTAATTTTAGCACTTAGACCCTTCACTTGCAATACGCCTAATTTTAGGTGAAATGCATTTGAACAAACTGACGTACCACATTTATTTACGGTGGTACGGCTGAAGCTCTCAGAAAGCGTACCTATTCATACATATGTATTGTAGATATCCGACTAAAGGCTTTGTTTGCATTTATGTTTAATGTTGAGCACAAATGGGTCTTTATATAGGTGTGGAATAACAGACAAAGGTAAACCTGTACATACCCTTTGGTGGGGGCATAGAAAAATGTAATTCATGTTTGTTGATGTTGCTAGTCACTGGAGCATTCCAGGATTGTACGATTGTTCTTTTTAAGCGGTATAATACATGAGTTTTGCTTTCCATTGTTTTGAAAAGATGCAACAAAAGGAATTGCGTATTACTTCACCATCTAACTGCTATTGAATATGCTGTCTTATAGATCAATAACTAATTGCATTTATTGTTTTGAGTTAATATTGGAAAGCATTATTAATTAGTGAGTTAGGTAACGGTTTTGGTAGTTTGTGTGAACCTGAACATCAGGTCAACAATAACCTTGTATTGATGGTATGGCTAATGGCACTTTGCTCATTCATCATAGACGATGAATGAGCACTTAACCAAACTATATATTAATTCTAATTATTATTGACTGTGAGCATCAGTTTTAACAAAAATTAAAACTAATGCCCACATGCATATTACTATGTTACTGTGAGATTTTTTGGTCATGGCTTCACACCTTCAAAAACATAAGCCAAACTCCTTTTAATACTGGATGACAATTTAATTTAAGGTTATTTTAAAGTCTGTGACAATACATTAAATCACTTACCCTGGCAGGACTTGCCAGCCTGGCAGTGGGTCATGTGATTGAGGACGTTCTTCATGGTGCGGCAATGGGGAAGAGTGCAGGCCCTCACCTCCCCATTGGCCTGCTCCCGCCTCTGGCACTTATGTGCGTGGAGCAACAGGACCAGCTGCTGCTGAATGAGTTTGCGCTTCTCAGGGTCGGCCGTTGGCCCCGCTGACACACCACTAGCCCCTGGGACCATGCTCACTGAAGGTACCTGCTGTTGCATCTGGGACTGCAAAAGAGTTAAAATACACAGATAAGAATATTAGTCATTTTATACCTTTATGTTTTCAGTAACAACAGAGGCTTATGGATGAGGGACAAAGGATATAAAGCAAACTTCAATGTATGCATTGAAGAGTAAAAAAAAGAACAAAGTATAACAAAAACTCTTTCTGAATAAAAATGCCTTAAATTTGGTTGAAACCCAGTACATGTACAGTGCATGGGCGTAAAAGTGTTAGTGCCTGGGACAGAGAAGTAACTATATGAAAACTTCTTTCCAAGGACAATGATGCACCTGCAACTAAGATTTGTGTTGATTTGGATGGACCTTAACATTCACCAAAAGTGAATGAAAAGTATAGAGATAGCATATTGAACAAAACAATTATGTGGTGCAAACCTTTAGGGTAGGATCTCTATAAAGCCTTTCTGAAATTTCAGAGATGTGGAGCAACTGTTCCTTGTTACTAACAAAAAGATTAGAGTAACTGCTTTGGCGAGGACATTATAAAAAAGAAGATCTTAGTGACATTCACCATGTTTGGCACGCTCCCAGAGCCCTTCAGCTCAGCAGGGAATTGGGGCAGGTTATTGGAAAGTGCAGTTTTGTTCTGGAGTTGTTGGCCACTGACACCTGCTGCCCCCATCTGCTGCAACCCGTGCTGCCCATACTGTTGGCCAAATGGAGCTGCTGACACCCCCATCTGTAGAGGACAACCAGATCAGAAGGTAGTCAGAGAACTTGTAATCATACAGCATACCATCACAGCAGATCAATGTCTACATGTGTGTGTGTGTGAATGCATAAGGAACATTGTGTTGATACACCGTTTGGCATAAAAAACACAAGCCGTAATGCATCAAAAGTAAAAGATGGTGTGAGCTTCAGCACACGTTAAAATTAAACATGGCACATTGTTAAGTTGCGAAAATAATTTGTATAACTTATATGCTCACGAGCATGCATCTATACGTTGCCTCTCTGCACGGTGGCCAAAGCAAAATGCTTCTCAAAGGTTTCCCCACTGCCAGCACCGCTGCGTGAAGCTGAGCAAGCCTTGCCCAGCTGAGAGAGAAACTTTACTTGAGAGACACACAGCAGCCAGCTTGCTAAACAGCTGTGCAGAGTATTGCTGCTTCTGCTTACCCCTCACCCCTCTGATGCTAACAAACACACAGATGCTTGCCAGTATCCTCCCTCCCATTCCCACTTAAGCCTAGCCAAGTCCTCCTTTCTCCACAAAGGCTTTTTCAATTGATGATCTGAGACTATTAGAAAGGAGTGTCGCCAGGATAGAGAAAAATGACTGTTATCCCGAGAGCCTCCCCCTTTTGTTTTCCTTCTTCTTGGCATGTCCTCTTCGGGTCGTCCATCTCAAACAACCTCCAACACCAAAACAACCCAAAAACCGGCCCCTCTTACGATGATTTACAACTCAATTATCAAAGGTCAAATAGAGCCTTTTTGGAGTCGATGTCACCAGTAGTTGCACCGAAGTATGGCGGCAGAAAAACAGCGGAAGTGTACTGTACATACTCATATGGAAATGGGAGAGATCACCGGAAAAAGAGAAAAATGTCTTGTTGTGCCGGGGAATGGTCCAATCCGTCCATTGTACGGACGGATTGGACCAATGAAATCATCTGGAGTTCTTGGCTCTGCAGTGCTCATTTCATATCTGATAAAGGTTTTTCTAGATTGCTTATCACACACAAAGGTAAAATAAAGGATGAAGTTAATAACGATAGATAAGTTACAGCAGCAACCGCTGAGCCGGCATTCTCAGTGGGCCATTTCCTAAATATAAACACCAGTGACCAACGTTAGCAACATTAGTGTGTAAGCTAGTAATCTAGCATGTAAACAAGGCGTATTGCTCATAGACATAACATGACCCAGTATTTATGCAAGCATTTAATGAACTAATGAGGCAACCTGTAATTATTTGCGATGTGACTTTTACTTAACCCTAAGAATGATTTCAAACTTAGATAAACCTTGGGATCACATAATATCATATCTTCTCCCTTGATTTGCTATCATTAAACCTTTGCAACGGTGGTGGTATATCTTGATTATTTCTCAGCCGTTATGAGTTTTGGTTACACATTCAAAATGAAGAAAAAGAGGACTGAAGCTATCAGCAAGTCTTCTCTGGCTGACACATCAAGCACTGTAACTGCAGCTAAAGGCTCCTTCACTGTGGACACAAGAGACTCGGAGCATCAAGAGGAGTTTTGTACAAGTAAGAGTTTCACCCATGCTTCTTAGCCAAGTGATCCTACTTTTGTAACAATACAGAGTCATGGATAGCTCCAAAATAACCTATGTAAGATTGCCTGGGTAGTTAGTGAAGTATATAGGATATTCTTTAATTTTAAGTTTTTTAATATATATTTTACATAATATAAAATACATCCTTTTTATTAAGTTTGAGGCTGTTTGAATTTCTATAACAGTTCACGTCTTGTAAATCTGTGTTTTCTGTCCTTGCTGCTGACTAGGAGGTACATCAGTCCATAATACTGAAAAATGTTTTGATAAATCTCAGTAGTTTTTGTCCTGGACATGACAACAAAGTACAGAATTGTATGCATCAAGACATTTGTGTGCCTTAAGTTCTTCCACAATGTAGTTGAACATATCCGGCCACTGTAAGCAATTTTTCAGATTCATGACTGACTGACCTCCTAGTGGGTATGGGTTGGAAAATATCACCCCAGTAGTATGATTTAGCATCTAATCTAGTTAGGTCTAGTTCCTTTCGGAAAGACGTTCAGAAATGCACCTGCCGGTACTGATAAGCCTTTCCTCTCTCCCTCCCTCGTATCTCCACATTAGAAATAAACGAGTCATTATCTTCGACAAAAATCGATTATGAAATTAGTTGACGAATTTAATTGTCGATTAGTTGGGGACGTAGTCGAACACTACCTCTGACATTGCATAATAAGAATGAAGTGAACATTAGCTCCATGGCAATTCCAGCGTGGCAGAAAACATCCGAGGTGCGGGAGCCTTTCTCCCTCAACATGGCCAGAATTGTTGTTAACTGCAACATTTGCAAAGCTGACCTGTCCTAGCGTGGAGCAGTCAGTGATACTGGAGCATTTAAAGCAGAGACACGTTGGTTCTGTAGACCAGTGGTTCTCACCCTTTTTTGAGTCGCGACCCCCAAGATAACTTTTGCTGGTGTTCGAAACCCACCCATCACTACCGTGTGCACGCCCCGCTCTCCTTAACCTCCGCCATTCCATTGTGGATGGACACAACACTGTCCGCTGAGTGCTGAAAGCAAAAGCGGAGCAGATAGACTGAAATACCAACTGAGAAATCACTTTGATTTCTTATTTTTCTCCCTGTAATGGTTGTAAATGAAAACTCTGGCTCTAAGTTAACACTCCTCTGATTGCAGAAATCAGAATCTGAATCAGCTTTATTGGCCATGCATATGCATACAAGGAATTTGACTCCGGTTAACTGAGCTCTCACAATACGAACGTCGTATAAATAAATTAAAATTACATGGACAAGGCAATAATCAAATATACAAGCTATAAACAAATGGATTTGTTCTTGTGTACAGGCTATATACATTTAAATATATATGTATTAATATGTATATATAAATATATATGAAAACATGTCAGAGTAATGACAGTTGGATTCGTTTTTGTAATGGGGTGAACCCGGTTATTGCACAACACTGACACTGGTTTGATTGTGTCAGTGTTGTGCAATAACAAACTATGGAAAAATAGTGGAAAAACAACAACTAAGTGAAGCGATAGTCAACAAGTGTGACAAAGAAAAAGTTTTGGATGCAAGAGAACTGCAGCAGCTTCGCCTCTGTGGACGAGCTTCCACTGAAGATTTCGAGCAATATTTGTGAATGATATGATGAATAAATGTACAGTACAGTAATTATATGTTTTTTCGTGACATATTGTTTACTACTACTGTATTTTTTTATATTATTTATATTTACATTTTATTTGCCTTTTGTATCAGTAGTGATGTGATGCAACATGAAAGGACTACATTCGAGTTCAACAAATAGACTGTTGGTATAGCAACCTGTTTGGTTTAGCAGTCTGTTATAAAAGCAGTAATGTTTATTAAAAGACATTTTGGAAAGAAGAATTCATCTTTATTGTTTTTATTGTTTGTTTGCATGTGTCTAAAACAAACTAAAGCTAAATTCAAAAGCTGATAGAAAAATAAGACCCATTCAGTGATTGTGTATTTACTTTTACTTAACCTTTATTTCACCAGGAGAAAATAATTATCCTATTATTATTATTATTTTTATTGATTATTTTATTGATTATTGAATCGATTATCAAAATAGTCGTGAGTTGCATCCATAGTTATAACTAAGTTTTTTCTTCATTAAAAGCAACACAATAACATAAAAAAACTGCCCCAAACACACGGAAGGCGCCCACCGCCTGATCAAACTCATCTATTGGTTGCTTTTTGTTCTCGTCCAAACAGCTGCTCACAGCTGTCCCGAGTGATGTATCGGTACATGTAAACACCTTTACTGATTAGTTCGCTGCTCATGTAAATAGTCAATTAGGAATTTTCTTTCAGAACAACTTCATTGTGAAAGGAGAAAAGTGTCTAACTATTGCCAGTGCTCCAACACATCCTCAGCAGGGAAAAGACCAAATCTGTCTCACAACAGTCTGAACGTTGTTTTCATTCCATTATACGTGGCTTGGTGGCTCAGAGGAAACTACACTGAAAAAATGGGTGCAATGGTATGATGGTATGACCGTGACGTATGCAGGGACACTGCTATACTGCTGCAAACTGAATTTACGAATCAGAAAGATACCAACAGGTAGCCTTTCCAACCTGTTTGTGCAGACCTTCGCATTGGCTACCAAAAGGTGCAAATGCCAATGTGCATTGAAAGTGGCTGATGACTAAGTGAAGTAAGTAGCCTAATACATTATAATTTATTATACCACTGAGTTGGGATACATGCCAGTGATATAATAATACACGCATTATTTTGAACATGAAAACTTAAGAAATTAAATAATATTGTATCAAATTATTATACACCGCTGAGCTAATTAATGTGTGTGCTGTATGATACAGCCGAGTGCAAAATGTTAAACTATACTGTACAGTTTGGCATTGTATACTTTATTTACAAGACAGTTGTGTATTATGTTGTAAAACATACCAATGAAATATTACATATACTGCGGTGTACTGTGGAATTAAATAATACAGCATTGTAATTGGGGCACATGGTGAACAATATTATTGAGATCTGAACTTTAAAACTGGAAAAATGTATAACTACTGTAGCAACCCTTATTGTACATCCCTTGTAGATTTGAATGCTCCCCTTTTCTGTGATATTTAAAAGACTACATAGATAATATTGAAAATAGAAGAAAAAAAAACAAACAGTTGGTTAATAACTCACATTTACTTCTATAGCCTACTGAAGACACAAGGGAGGGAGAAAAAGGTAATCAAAGCCTTGTCGGTAACCCAGAGTGGTTTTACTCATGACTGAGGTTACGTCACTACGGGGTTAGTAAACATTAAGTTATTAATGAGTCCGTTTGGTGTGGGAAACTCAACAGAAATGTAACATTTACATCAACGTCATTCATAGATACGTAAAGGACCTTCTAATTTGGAAAGGGGTGTTTACATGGAGTATTTTGTTTCAGTTAATGGCAGTGCAGAATCCAAGGAATCACTGTTCAAACACACATTCAACAACCCCTAGAATCACTATGTCAACCTCATTCTGACCTTTTGACCTCCCAAGAGTTGACGCAGAGTTAGCCCCTGTTAGCACTCGATGATGGTTATGGTTATTTTCCTCTTTTACCTTCCATCACTGGGTTAAATGCATCTCCTGGGAGACGCCGGTCCGGTGCCAAAAGAAGTTTGAGTGAGAAGAGATGAGGCGATATGTAGACAATTGACCAAGTTTGGGATGAGTTACTAGCAAAGGACGGACTGCAACACGACGCCATTGGTTGGCAGGCTACCGGTGGACAGTACATGACGGTCTGGGACACTTCCTCGTTGAGTGTTTTGACATTTTGAGTATATTTTCCTTATGTAGAAGACAACCATTCATTGTTGGAGGTGTATGGGGCGTGTACCTAATGTTATGGTGAGGATGCAGCAGGCCACAAAGTGTGCTGTATCGTTGTCCAGATTTTGTTTAGTAATTGAGTTAATTGAATTTTTCGAGGAATCATTTTCAGCCCTAATTTGACTGACGACATTTATGAGCATTATTTAGAATGGACATCTATTGAAAATAAAACTGATGGTAACCGTGTGCCAAGTTACTCTACAGATTTACAAACAAAAGATGAATTTGATAACAATTTGCATATATAGGCTGCAGTTAGGACATTATTCTAACAGCAACCGTTCGCTAAAGCATTCAAATATGCTGCACGTCTTCATATTTATCAAATGCTGTATTTGCGCTACTGATGACGTTGTTTTTTTTAGCCCTTTTACACGCGGCAACCTTTGAGTCCACCACTGATTCAATTTAGCACCAATCATTTGAAAATGCAAGCCATGTTAGAAACTGATCAATGTCACATAAATACAGATAGTAGTGCCATTTGTCAAGGAGCCTCTTGATTCTGCTGTAATAGCGAGTTAGGAAGAAAAATTAATCTACAACCAGTTCTTGGTACTTGTCCCGAGTGGATATACATTTTTTATTAAAAAACTCTACTAGAAAATATGAATAGTTTAAAAAAAAGTATTACTTGAAAAACTGTCATATGACCAATACTTACCAATACTGCTCTGAAATTCCAACCCGACTTTTTTTTGAATAAGTATTGGATGTGCACAACAAATAATGAACATTCATATTCTGTGCCTGCCTTTTACTTTTTTGAGTAAACCAGTGGTAACTTTTGGGATTGAGCATAATCTTGAAATTTACCTTGTTCATGTTTCCAGCTTGCTGAGAGTTCAGTGTGTTGTGTACACTCAACTGTGGTCCTCCCTGTGTGAGTGTCTCTGCCAAAACACTGCCAACACCATGTCCTTGTGCACCTTGCATGCCCTGGCCTTGGTACTGCATTCCAGGTCTACCTCGGCCTGCTGGTCCTAGAGCCCCATTCATCACTTGTCCTTGGCCCATGACCCCATGACCCTGGCCACTGTTCACCATAGCCTGGTGGAAGCCAATGCCTGCATTTCCATTACCTTGTCCAGCAGCGATAACTACTTTCTGGGCCTGGGGAGATAGGTGATTGGTGACGCTCTGTCCCAATGGATTTTTACTAAGCACAGCACCTAGTTGGTTTCCAACCAAGCCCCCCTGTTGGGGACCACTATTTAAAATGGATGAGCTTCCTGGTCGAAGAAGCTCAGACAGCTGTTTGTGTTTGGCAGCTGCATCAGGAATTATAGGGTTAAGACAAGGTCCTCCTCCACCTGGTCCGCCATTGGACGGCATTCCCATTCCCAAGTCTCCATTGGGGATGAGCTCATCTGGAAGGTCATTTTCCAGGTCAAACAGAGATACGAGATCTAAAGAAAGAGAGAAAAAGATATAAAGATTAAGACTTAAACGCTGACTCACTTATCATCATGATCAGACCAATCGCATCAAAAAGTAACCACCGTAGGACTAATAACTCATACCTGAGTGAATGCTTTACTTAAGTGAGTGTTGGCAGCAACTGTTATTAACATCTGTTTTAGCCTTCCAAATGTGAATGTATACTCAAGCGGTTCAGTCCCTGTTGGGTTTTGTGGAATTAAGTTCTTTGCAAACAAGTTGCCAGAGCTTTGCAAAAGATAATTTTCATAACGTTGCAGAAAAAGGGGGAACAATCAACATGATCCTTAGCTTGAAATCAGGTCTATGCCAAGGTCTTTCATGTGCATTACAGGCACAACAACCACATAAACCCAACTCTGTAAGATCCCATATATTTTACAATGAAATAAGGTGGCAAGTAATGGGAGTGTAAATGTTAAAATTATGGCCGGTCAATGGGACGGATGACATTAAAGCAAATCACAGTACCGTTTTACATAGCCTTGTCAAGTTTTCATGAGTAATAATGATCTAAAACTGGTGTTTGCATGTGCCAGTGCATTTAATCGAAGCAGTTATGAACAGCTGTGTGAGAAGCGCAAAATCAACACGTATATGACATGTTTTATGGGAAGATGGGTGTGCATAATGTTATTTGTGGAGTTTTTTCTATTATTGTGACACTTTTACTGAAACAACAGCTTGGTAACGCAGGTAAAGTTCCACTAGAGGTACGAGGGAGGGAGGGAAATGGAAATGACAAGAAAGCCTCATTTGTAACTCGGAGAGGTATTACTTTGAGTAATGTTACATCATTATGTTACTTTAATTAAGTTAGCTAGCGAGGCCATGTTGTCTTGAAAACTTACCAGAAAATTTAGATTAACAACCTCAATTCAAGATTATATAGCATGGTCAAAGACCTTCACCAGTGGCCTCCTCTTTACTTCATTCATTGTTGCATAAAAAGTAGATTGGCGGGTCTGATCCACTTTTGTTTAAATTTGATTCAGCCTTATAATCGACAGTTTAACATTCTTCAGTATTTTCTTTTTATTTGTTCACCGCCGTCTATCATAGCCTCTGTTTTTCTGTTACAGTCCCACTTAATTCTTTCGAATTTGGAGTTAAAAAACGAAAAACAAACTCTCTACAATGGTCTGGTTCATTAAATATCATCGTCATCGTGCATGTAAGTTGCGACGCCGGTTTCGTGGTTTACGAGAAAGTTTTCCTTTCCGTGTTGGTTATTTTGTTTTTTTAAATTTATTTCTCCCACTATGTGTTAGGTCTGCAACTAATGACTATTTTTGATAGTCGATTAATCGTTTCAATAATGGACCGATTAATTCTCCTTGTTAAATAAAGTTTAAGTAAAAATAAAAATAGATTAAACAATTACTAAATGTCTCTTACTTTGCTATAAGTTTTTGAATCTAGCATTAGGTTGTTTTAGGCACATGCAAACTAACAAAAACAATAAAGGTGATTTCTTCTTTCCAAAATATCTTTTAATAAACTTTAATGCTTTAGGCTGTTAAACCAAACAGGTTGCTATACCAACAATTTATTTGCTGAACTGTAATTTAGTCCTTTCATGGTGCAGCACATTACTGCTGATACAAAAGGTAAATAGAATCTATAATTAAATAATATAAAAAAATATTTATAAAAAATTCAGCAGTTTCCTTGGAATCAAATCAAACCTCCATGTAACTTTAGGAAAACAAACAAGGGAAGAAAAGAAAACAGTCAGTGCTTTATGCATTCTGTAGTCATCAACTACATTAGGATAAATCGTTTGTAAGTTTGATGCAGCCCACATTGGACATGCACACACGCAGAGAAGTGTGCATTCGGCGGGCAGTAATGTGAAACGTCTCCAGGAGCAATGCA
Organism: Lophius americanus; assembly: GCA_037951165.1. Taxonomy (NCBI): domain Eukaryota; kingdom Metazoa; phylum Chordata; class Actinopteri; order Lophiiformes; family Lophiidae; genus Lophius; species Lophius americanus. The sequence goes on from JBBDHG010000037.1 coordinate 4,193,775, forward strand.
ACGTGTATGTTTCTAACGTAGGGACACATTTCTAACGTAGAGTTAAGTACATGCCCGTTAACACTGAGCTAGCCAAGTAGCCCAGAGAGGCGAGTCCTTATCGTCCACAGAGCTGACTAGCCTCCGCTTCAGGTAGGCTTTGCAAATCTTGCAGTTTACAACATTTTTGGCTGTGTCGAGGGAGAGATGCTCCCACACCTTGGATTTTTTTCTGTCGCGATGGCGTTGCCATGGCGCTGCTTACTTCCTTCTTATTACGCTGTGTCTGAGGCAGTGTCTGATGACGTCACCGACGAATCGACTGATAAATTTGTCGACAACTAATTTCATAATCAATTATTGACGATTACGTCCATTATTTGCTGCTAGACTGCTGTGTATGTTTATCTACTGTCCTCTTAAATACATATTACCGCGTCTGTGAAGTCACGTTCAGTACGCATCATGGAATGCAACATGGAGAACAGCGAGCCAACTGAGCTATTCAAGCAACTTGTACTTAAGAAAATACAGTTCATATAACACCTCTCTTAATGTTACACTAAGAAATTAGGGGGGGGTTAACAATTGAAAATCATCAGTTTAGGAGATACTTAACTGGGCCAGAGAGAAGTGAGATCGAGATGTAATGTGTAAGTTGCTCACCCTCTAACTCTTACTCACACGAGAGGAGGAGAAAAGTCACTATGCAGTCGTGGCAGTGTTAAATATGTAAGGAACCTGGCTGAACAGGAGTAAAATAGTGTAGGTTCGTGCTACATTTTACATGCAATAGAGCACACTGTTTGGAATTCTGCATTAGGAGGTTTTATTTAGCTAGCAAACAGAAAATCTCCAAAAACTAATAGGATATGATAAAGGTCTTCATGTCACTGCTATTTAGGAACCACATGCTTTTGCTTTTATTTTTTTATTTACTTTTTTAGGTCCCAAATTATGTCACACACTTACCCAGCAATATTAGGGCAAGCACAATGGAATGAGAACCATAACAATTTCAAGAGTTGAGTTTTGGACAATGTTATAAAAATCCGGACAAAGAACAAAACAGTTCAGACACAGGGAAAGAGAAACAGAGAGCGGTGGGGTAGGGCAAGCAGGTGTGTGTAGTAGAGGACAAGGTGCATCCATGTGTGTATATGTGGAAAAGAGAAACAAGTAAGTTACAGTAGTTATTTCGTCCTAACCATTATATCACATAAAGAAAGCGGGAAGAATAATTAAATTTCCCAAAGCTGCTTACAAACAAACCACTGAACCAAGGCACCTTCGTAGGGTAACCAAATGATCTCATAAGGATCTGATCAATTCTGGATACATCGCTCATTCGAGTAGTAGTTCGGAAAAAAATACTATATTATAATGACATTTAATCAGACCTGCTCTGGAGAAAATGTAAATATAGGGCATATCCTCCATTCTACTTATGAGGCTAGTGTGTTAGTGTCTTTTCTTTTCGTTATAGACCTATTACATTGAAGAGTCAATTTAAAATCATCTTTCCATTAAAACAACCAAAAATACAATCAGATAAATGAAAAATTAGCAATAGCAATACGTTTTTCAGAAATGTGTGCACTAGAAGGACCTCTATGGGACCTGATTATACAGCCTATGGTTTCTCTCTCCTGTTTTGGTTAAGCAGCTTTCCTTATGCTGTGTTCGCAATTGAATGCAACTCAAACTTTCGCATCACTCTTATTTTTAAACAAATTGCACCTGCGATTATTTATCTTACACATGCAGTAACATGAACATATATGCCCCACTCTTTTGGGAACTATTCATCGTATCCTTCCACTATTTCACTTATAAAACCATGAAAGAATCGGACACAATTTCAGCTTTGCATTTGCCGTGGAAGTTACAAACTACAAAAGCTTTAAGTGTGAGCTTAGCATTGGCAGGTACTAACCACTGGCCACAGGTAAGCACCTGACAATAAATAAGTTCAGGCTCTTGGAAAAGTCAGCCAGATCCTTAGGCTTCCCATTTTTCCTTGTTCCAACACATCAACTTCGAGGACATAATGTTCACTTGCTGACAATTATATTCCACTGACAGAAACCATTTTAACAAGATAATCATTGTTATTCTGACTTTACCTATCAGCTGTTATAATGTTATGGCTGACTGATGTATGCATAAAGGGTGGTGAAGTTAGGATGAATTGGCTTCATTTTTATGTCAAGTTAGGATGAATTGGCTTCATTTTTATGTCAAGGGTATCAAATCTGAGGATTGGCATAGCGTGGCTGTTTACCACACACTTAATTCTCATTATAATTCTAAATCTTTTAATATGGTGTTTTACAAGAAGACTTGTAATAACATCCAGATGTGCAAAATTAGTGGTACACTACACATTTAAAGCAGAAGCTTGAGTTATTTGCTCCAGTCTTCATGAAAACCACAGCCAATGAGTCAAAATGACAAGAAAGAAATTGGCAATTCTACACCATTAGAAATGCCAAAGAAAATTTCAACTCTTGCAGACAGACACTGAGAATAGGATGAATTAAACATCTCTCCATCTTTTTTCCAGAGAGTATAAGAGTCTTCTGTATGGGCCAGCATAGCAGACTATTGTCTAATTGCTCCATCATAGTGGTGAAAGGCATCATTTTAACACATGACTGCGGTTAACTGTGTGCTAATGCTAACGTAGCGGAATAATGCTGCGGGGTTGGATGATCACAACACAGGCCAAACAGAAGTGGAGGGAAACCTGCCACTCTCCAACCACTCAACTATTGCGGAGTCGCAGGGCATAACTTTGATGGATTAAATGCCGGTATATTTATTTAATTAAAATATCATTGAAAAGCGAAATCAATGTGGTCCGAATTCTCCCGTTTTGAAAAGAAAAATTACCAGTATTCAGTTTCTATCTCTAAGTTTATGTATACAAAGATTCACTTCATCCAATGAGAGTACTGTAAATTCTAAGAAAACAAGTGAATACAATTATGCGGCGAAGATAATCTCATGTAGAGGACTGAAGCTGCAGGATACATGACTAAACCGGTAAAAGATAGGACGATACTTTATTCATCCCACATGGGGAATTTCCAGGTATATGGAATGTATCTTTGCCAAAAAAACCCTCAGCTGACTTCAAATGACCTTTTCAAGAGACACTGTGGAGTGTCTTACTGAATAAATGTGTTTTGTGTGTCAACTGAGTCACAAAGGGCTTTTGACCCATTGATGGGTGTCCTTTTTATCCCCCTATTTCCTGTTTCTGAAGATCCTGTTCAATATTGCGAGGCAAATTTACAAATTTAGTTTGTTTTGTGGCTAGGAGGGGCTGTAGCTCAGTGGGTAAAGCGCATCTCCCAATCGGAAGATCAGAAAGTAGCCATTTTAAATATGGCGACTTCAAAACAGTACTGGTCTACATCGGAGAGTAATTTACCAATTGCAACTTTGAAAGGGTTTAACAAAGTTGGATGGTTAGATAGACGAGAAGTCACATACGTGCAGGCACTCTATGTCGTATTCTTTTTCTAGGCGCTTGTTGGCAATTGGCACCCAGCTCATCATAGCAATGTGCCACCTTATGACCTGGAGTGTGGCTCATCTGCGCATTTCAGAAAGCTGATTACGATTAGATGAGTCGATGCAAATAAAAACCTGGTCGGAGAAGATCACAGGTCATGTAAACCGGCGACCGACATTACAATTTCGGAAAGGTTTAATTCGGATAGGAGAAAAGTGTCCAAAGTAAACCCACTTAGTTAGACAATGTAGCTACTCACAGTAGGAATAAAGAAACTTCTGCCGATTGGTTTATGGTGATCAGAATGTGAACTTTTTGTGAACTTTTTTCAATAGAAGCACAGTGGATTCAAATCTTTCTCACTTGCATCATTCAGTTTTTCTTCTGGGTTCATTCTGTCTGTTTTATGTGCAGTTATACCCTCACAAATCCTCCTAACTTTCTCTCTCTCTCTTGCTCTCTGCTTATCCTTACTTCAGGTTTCTGCTGCTCTGAATCATTGTACTTTAAATTAGAGTGAATAGATACATGAATAAAGACTGTGATTCTCTTTTTTACAAATAAATTGCCCAGCCCTACTGGAAAGTTCATTAAGTCCAAACTAGAAAACTTCTGTCCAAGGATATTAATGTCTTCGCTACTCCCATTTTGCAGATTTGTTTGAGACATAACCACTATCAAAGTTGAAGTTGAGCAAGCTCAAATGTGTCATATTAAAAAAAAAAAATTCATCAAACCACTTAAGTGATTAACAGCTTTATGAAATTTATAGAGCAACTTGGATTTCTCTTGGTTAACATCACTTGGAGTAAATCTGAAGGATCTAGGTAGGGCTGTGACAATAACCGCATAACCACAATACCATGGGTGGGCTCATTAATGTTTTAACCGCATTTTTTTGTTTGCGTTTATTTTATTTTAGGTTGAAAGGTCTGCTCACTTTGGCATGCCTTGTAACTATTGATGCACTGATCGCAATTTTCTTGGTTGATTATCGTTTTTTTGGAAAGTATGACAAATTTTGGCCGATTCCAATTTTTTTCCTTTTAAGTTTGAAAATCATAATGAGTAATGTATTTTTAGTTCTGTTATTTTGAAGGATTGCAATGGAAGTAACTAAGCTGTTCTGCATTGTGTTATGTGTATGTATTCTGACCTGTTGAAATTAATGTACCCTCCGTCCTCCCTGCCGTGTGTTTCTTGAACCAATTATATGACATTTCGAAGTGAAAATAAAACTTTGTAAGAGCGTTCAGTTCATTATATGTTATATGTTGGCTTTGTTCAGGGACTTATGGATGGCTCTGAGGTCCCACTAGCTTTAACCGCTCTTCTAACGTTAGCTTTTAACTTGCTATGGCCCCTCAGATGATTAAATTTGAAGTGTTACGTTTGTTGTGCCAAACGCTTTTGTTCCGCCGGAGCTCCTTTTGTCTTTAAGTTTACGTAGAGCCATTTATTTCCTCCGCCAAGCAAGGTGGTGTTTCCACCTCTGTGCATTTGTTTGTCTGTCTGTTTGTTTGTTTGTTTGTTCGTGAGCAAGATTTAAGAAAAGATTACTGGACGGATTTGCATTAAAACTGAAACTGTGTCCATTATTGATTACTTTGTCCGCTGAGGAGGAAGGTGCATGAGACGACCTGCTACAGAATGTTTACTGAACCTTGGGTACATATGTCCCTTGGTGGAGGTTTGGACTCTCTGTGTGCTTTTTCTAGCTCCAATAAGAATTGGGTTCTAGGCCTAATCAGACTGTAAATGGTAAAAAAGATTCTTTCCTGGTTGGCTTCTGTCTTCACGTATCCAGCTTCATTACTTGGGTGCAAGACGCTTGCCTCCATGCACAACCATAGCAAAGTAAGAAAGAACTCCACATATTACTCCAAGAAAAGCTGTTGTGAGCCATGAAAGACCAAAGCAGTTCCAGAAAAAAATACACTAGAATACATTGTGGGCTAGATCCCACACTTACAAGTTGAGTTTCTACTTATGACATTTCTTTGAATGATGTTGCATTGTAGCATTTCTGTTAAGTGTACTGCACAACACAGTGTCGCTAACTATAACTTGTTGGGTAATGTACCATTAGTTAAAATGCTTTCTTTGCTCACCTTCTCTCTCTTGCCTACTTAATGTAAGCCGCTGTTATTATCAAGTAAGCGCTTTATCAAAACAAAACAAAAAAAAAAAAAAACGGCCTTAATCACATGATAGACGGCCATTGTCTAATGAAAAATGTTATATTTGTCTCTTTTTCAAATTTCCCACAGCTGTTCCAATAAAAATGCAACACCAGATCCTATGAGGTCACTACTCATACAAGCAGTAGATAGGAAAACTTAAAATGGAATGATTTCACCCAGTTTCACTGTTTTAGTGTTGCTATCTTTTGGGTCATAAATATTTTGGTGGTGTTTGTTGCAATTCATGGCCAATACTCTCTTAGAAGTTGTTATATCACAGCAATAAATAAAAATTATTTACAGCCACTGTCCGACTTTCAGTTTAAACAAGCGACTTTCAGCAGCTTGTTTAAACGTAAATATTCCTCCATCATTTCATTTATTTGCGGAAAAACTAACTTGTATCAAGGCTACAATCCAATTTAAGTATGCAGCCCTAGTCACTATTTACTTATCCTCACCACTCATTTGAATGGATAGCAGTTCCAAATTAGAAATTAGTGATAAGTAAACTTATGAGATTTAATGAAACACAAAATATTTTCAGATTAAAGTTTTTAAGTCTTAGCTGCACACTTCACTCAACTGACCAGGAGTGTAATTATTAGGGTTGCGCGATAAAACCGATAAACCAGTTTAAACCGGTATAACCTCGGTTATTCTCGATTGCCCCAGAATTCCTGCATTCCTGCATAAAAATAAAGAGGCTAGATTTTTTTTTACCGAGTTCTACTGAGACTTTGATGACATTTTGGTCAAAGAAGTTCAATAAAGTTGGTGCTGTTCATAAAAACATGACAACTTACAATAGTTTACAGCTGTTGCGTGCCTGTCAAGTTGCTTCAAAAACATGGTCAACTGAAGAGTAAAAGCTCAGGAACAAGTGAAGGCATTAACATGATAATGCTGACTTTAGACATAGGAGGGAAATACAACTCAAAATTGACACGGGTACAGAATCTGACTAACAAAAATGTAGAATTCCGATTTCAGATCATTGGACTGAAGTCGAACCTGTAGAATTTATCCAAATTAAGTCAAGTTATTTATATAGAACAGTTAAAAACAACCTCAGTTGACCGAAGTGCTTTACTAGGATAAATAATAATATGAACAAGCAATAAATCTGATCCAAGAAAGACAATAAACATCATCCAATAGAACAAAGATAAAATAATGAAATCAGATAATATACTGAACTAGGGCTGAAACGATTCCTCGAATAATTCAAGTAACTCGATTAATAAAAATCCTCGAGGCAAATTATTTGCTCACTCTGCCTCAAATTTGGGGAGGTTGAAGAGACGGACAAAGACTGACACACTGATAGTGACTCTGGGGGTTGGTGAATGAGTGCTTGAACTGTGATTCTTGGATTCTGCACTGCCATGAACTTAGACATTAGGTGGGTTTTTAATGGCCCACTTGTTCCGGAATAAGTTCAGAAGAAATGTTTCACGTAAAACTCCTTTTCCAAATGAGAAGGCCCTTTCCAATGGAGATCTAAACCACAGCAGAGAGTTTGTTTTTTATTCAAACTCTCAAAAAATAAGTGGGAAAGTTAGAAATAATGAACTCTAGAAAGACATCCAAGAAAAACCATAAGGAAAAGTGAAAGACCGACACTGTGAAAAAATTAAAAAGCGCTGGAAAACATGTCAGATTCTAAGGTTAGATCCCACAACAACAAACTCATTTGTTATTATAACAGTTTTAGTGCACACTGCAGAGGTACAATTCAAGCAATAAACCTTTTTTTTTTTTTTAAAAAGGGGAACAATTAGTTGTTCATTCAATAGACCAAATTTTCTGTTTTGTATATCACTATTGCTCCGGAACAAAGCAAAAGTGATTTAATTGTGAAAAAAAGCAGAGCATGCAATATTTCTAATTCGATTACTCGATTAATAGCCAGAATAAGTGATAGAATACTCAATTACTAAAATAATCGATTACTGCAGCCCTACTTTCCAGTGAAACACAGGTCTTTGTTCTGATTATTTTACATTTCAGCATAAAACTGTCAAAACATGTAAAAATTGCTCTATTATATTTCTTTCTTAAGGTGAAATGCAACCACTTATGTTAAATGGTTACATAATATCGCCTGAAATAGATCACAGGCCCCTGAATCGAATCAAACTGCAATCGTATTCTGGCTAACTTTGTGATAGAAGAAGAAACGATATAATATCGTATTATGATGGAACTGGTGATTTACACCCCTACTCATGAATAGTCATATTGTCTTAGTACACCACTCTAAACTTAACCGAAAACAAGCTTTTTTTTAAGTCTTCATGGTCCACTCTGAATCAAGCAGATCTGACTGTATCTGCTTGAGTTACGTGATGTTGGCTCTCCAGTTACTCAGTAAGACTATTTCATGGATTATTTTCAAATTGTACACATAAACCTCACCACGAGGAAGAACTGGAGTGATTTTGGGAATGGTCAGTTGTATATTTCGAATATTAGTGGGAGCCTTAGCTTCAAAAGTGTTCTTGCCATAGTTTCTCAACTGTTGGTCGGAATTTGGTGCATATGTATCAACTCAAGGCGATTTAGCCTTTGTATATCGTGTTTCCCTTTAGTAGTTCATATTTTTCAGACATGACTTATTATACATTGGTCCGATTTAGTCCAAATTTGGTTGATTCCCTGGTCTGCACCAGATGCAAGATGGATACATCGTTTCATTCTTCAGCTGGTTCGATTTGGGTTCAAAAAGGCAAAACAGACTATAAATTGTAAACAAAAGTCATGTGGACGGAAATGCTATTTAATTATTGGTCAGACACTAGCTCGCTGAAACTAGGTAAAAACAGTAGAAATTTCAACAAACCTTCTTAATTTCTACTGTACATCATGGAGCACCACCCAGTTATTTTTATGCTTGTATCGATCTGGAGTGCATACTGAGAAATTAAGCTGATTGGGCATATGAATGTCTGATCACAAAGTCCCGATCAAGGGTATAGACAATAACGACAGTGTTTGCATCTCAATTTATAAATTCTTTCGGAGGCATCCAATAAAATGGGAAGGCACTTTAAACAGAAAAGTTTTCTCTGAAGTAATAATACAAACGTATGTAGAATGAGACCAAGATACATCATAAGCCTGAAATCTGTAGAATGTCGTAAGTAAAGGAATATCAGACCACAGAAATGGTAAAATGATCATCTCCTATGTGGTACTGTTGATCAGTAGATTAACAACTCACTACTTGTTTACTTCTGGGCTAAATTGTGTTTCTTTGTATTTTTCATTCATCAAAGCATAAAAAGCACCATAGCTGTCGTTTAGCATAATACATTTATTGTAAATAGTAACTACATAATGCATTTCCTACATTTTTGTTGCTGCTATATATTGCAACACGAAAACTCGCTGCAATACCAAACCTTAGTCATTGTAAGGGACATCGGCTCACCAAAATCAAACCAAAAAAACACAGCGAATTATGGGAACACTCATCATCGCAGTATGACACCAAGCCAGTTAAATTTCTGGGAAATCACTCTGTCAATTTAGGAAGCGAAAGTGACTATGTATCAGTTTCCCCTGTTTTGCTGCAAATGAAAGTGACTACAGGTGCAATGGAGAGGCAGGTGGTGGCCACAATCCATTTCTCTCTACTTATTTTTCCTGACTTACTCCTCTCTAGTTTTGTGTTCTGTTGGTGTCTTTGTCACCACTTGTGCCATGAGGCAGTAACTGCAGCCTACTGACGCTGCACAGGTTGTCCAGGTCCTCTAACATGGCTTATCCCTGCGTGCAGTTCCAAAACGGTTTGATGCGTCTCCCCTGTAGAAAGACAACAACCCAGCAGCCAGACTAATATCTGCTCCTCTGATACCCCTTTTCTATTAAAAAGAACCTGGTGCTAGTTTGGTACTGGTGCTAGTGCCCGTACGTGAGTAGTTCAACTCGCGTTCCTCCTAAGAACCTGTTTGCTTTTCCATTCTCAAGGAGCCAAGTCAGAGCCACGCAATCACGTCACCGTTTACTGGGGCAGAACAAAGTGACCGTCTCTGGCTGTGATGTTGGACATTACCTAATCGGTGATCCAGCCTACCCCATGCAGCAGTGGCTCATGAAACCCTTTTCAGATACAGGTAGACTGACCCCTGACCAACGAACCTATAACTACAGGCTGAGTAGTGCACGATCGGTTGTGGAAATGGCTTTTGGGGGATTAAAAGGACGATGGAGATGTCTCCTAAAAAGAAATGACTGCAAGCCGGAGCTGAGCAAGAAAATGGCGCTGACCTGCTGTGTACTTCATAATATGTTTGGAACATGGGGATAATGTCACTGAGGGGTTCCTAGGCAGACATGTAAACATTCAACCTCCTTCAGAGCATTACCTGAGTATGGTAATCCAGAAAGGACCGACATTGGGGTAGCTTTGATCAATTATTTTTTAACCGTGTGGACAAGTGATTTCTTTTATATTTTGACTGATGGCATGTTTTATCTGATGAAACTGTAACATGTACATTGTTTTTGATTCTTCATTAAACCTACTGATTCTTCAATAAACCTGGTTCTTCATTAAACCTACTGAAGCAGACAGTCTGTACTCAACTGTTGATTATTGAAGAGGTTAAATACACAAGTAACGCTGGTGTGACTGCCATTTGATATGGTATTTCTTGCAGTTTCTTCAATAACAAATAATAAACAAGTCCCGCGTTGAACAACGTACAAACTATTGATTAAAGACAAAGGAGACATGACTCAACACAAATGTTTTAATTATCATAAACTGCAAGTGTAACAAGGCAATTCAAATACACAATACTTACAGTGAAAAAGAAAATTATGTACACATTTAAGAATTATTTACGCGTAGAAAAAAGAGGTAGGCAGTAAAATGTCCAAATGGCTGCTTATTTTCTTTGAGATAGCCCTTCCATCACAGACACCAAGCGCCCCATCAGTCCTATCAGGGCGCTGGCATTCTCGTCCATTTTCTGAATTTTTTGGACCATGGCAGTGGCAAATTCTTGGTCCCTGCTGCTCTGTTCCAGGAACCTCTCTTCAGACCTCTCAAAAAACAGCAGCAGGTCTGCGTTGACGTCCCGCTTCCTTTTTCCTGTGTGAAAGCAAAATATATATTTTTTTATATAAATCCACTGGTCTCAATAAACTTTTTAAAACTTAAATACTGTATATATTTATAAACACTTAACTTAAACTAAATTCAGAATTTTTTTGATGGGTCGAAAGATAACATGTTTATCATGTCGGTGTTTGCATAGTGCATGGTCTGAGCAAATCGTACCCAATCTGGTCTGTCGTGAGGATGATGAGCTGCAGGATGTTCCTGGCGAGCTGCAGACCAGTGGTCTCGGGGATTTGCACTCATCGTCCATGGTTGACAATTCTGTAAAGAACATAACCAATAAACAGTGTTTGAATTCACAAACGTGTTCAACCTCGGTGTACAACATAAGCCTTTTGTGAAGCCAGTGATGAGTCGCACCACTGCCAATATTAAAAAACAACCCTAACCTTCTACTATATATATCTACTCATAACTTGTATCAATGTTACGGACGTCCAAAATAACACAAATACAAACGCAGTTATTATTCATATGAACAAATAAATCATGAGACATAAGACGGTTGGATGGGTATTGTTAGCTTACCAGCGGCTTACGGGCTGGTTAACAATAGCTAATGCTAGCCAATGAACTTGTGCTCGGACCACTTTAGCACATAATATTGATATGAGACATTTATAGCTACACTAGTTAGGAGATTTATAATAGGCTAACAGCAGGGTGTTTAAGAAATGAAACTTACGAGGATCAGCATCGACCGTTGGTGCGAGGGACTCATCAACCATCGACACCAACATGGCTGTTGCAGCGTCCAGGGCCTCGGTTGTTGTGTTGTCAGGTCTGTCTCCAAGTACAGAATGCAGAAGATCAAAATGCGGACTCCTTCTCGGCTGATCACTGCCGCTGCGTTCCAGCTCATTCGCTGGTCCCGATTATCTTTCTTAATCTTTTTCGGCTTGTTGATGAGCTGCTCCATGCTCCACTCGGAGCCGGCTGCAGCCATTTCCCGCTGGAGATTCTCAAAAATTGGTTTTGTCCGCGAGGCTCCCTTAAGCTTTCTTTGCACTTCAGAGGATGACCACATTTCACTGGGTCTCCAACCTCATAACATTGTTGTGTTATCTTGTCCATTGTAAAATAAAGTATCGTTTCTGATAATTGTCTCTCGGCTGTTGTTTTAAATATGGCCGATCTTGTTGGTCACAATAACCCCACCCCCCCGTTCCTGACTTATTCAGTTCCTGGCTCTAAACCAGCAAGGAGGTGGTGCCTGTCTGGCACCAGATCTGAGAGCCAGGAGGTGGTGCTTAGTTCTGTCGAAAAAGCAAAGAACTGGGGCTAAATCAGGCTCTGGCTCCGAATTAGCCCTGGAACCTGCTCAATGGAAAAGGGTAAGTGTGAGGATGAACACACTTACGGATCCCTACAAAAATGACTTCCAGTGGGCCACTGGTGTGATGTTTCAGACAAAACTGTCAGCAACAGACTGCTTGAGGATGGCATGAGGGCCCGACTTCATCTGGAGCATTATGGGGCTCAATTGGTGTTTACCAGAGAATAGCAGATTTGGCCGGTTCTCCATTGGTGCCCTGTTGTTTTCACAGATGAGAGCAGATTCAAACTGAGGTCATGTGCCAGGCGTGACACAGTCGTGAGATGCTGTGGAGAATGTAATGCTGCTGCATCATCATCCAGAAGGACCGGTTTGGTGGTGGTCTGGGGAGACAGATCTTTGGATAGTCTCACAGGCATTTATGGGCCAACCAACGGCAGGAGGAAACTCAGACCCACTATCAGACCATACACTGGTCCAGTGGACCATGGGTTTTCCTGGTCCAGGAAAATGCCTGGCCACTTGTGGCAAGAGCTTGTAGGCATTTTCTGGAGGATGAAGGTATTGATGCCATTGACTGGTCCTCATGTTCCCTGAACCTGATCGACCTGAGAACATCTGAGACGTAATTTATCGCTGCATCAAACGCCACCACCACTGACTACAGAAGGTTCGTGAGCCCTGATCCAGGTCTGGGAGGATATCCCCCAGGACACTATCCTCCATCTCATCAGGGGCATTACCAGATATTTTCAGGAGGTCTCTTTGACATGTGGGGCTCAAACACACTCCTGGGTCACATTATGAGTTGTTGTGATGAAATTCACGTGAGTTGGATGAGTCTGTGATATCCCTTTTTCACTTTGATTTTTGTGTTATTTGGAAACCAGCCCTCAATGACTTCGATTTCCATTGATCGCTCTCGCAAAATTTTGTTCTTTTGAACAAATTATACAATATGTACCAATAAAGATTTTTAACTTGAATGTTTCTTTAATCGAGATCCGGACTGTAATTTAAGTGTTCCCTTCATTTTATTGAGCTGTGTATTAATGCCATAACGTTTGCTTATACTGTATGTGTAATAGAGATTGGTATTAAAAACACTATTTGATAGTAAGCCATAGGGGTGTGCGATATGTATCGTGTTTGATTATATCTTAATTTTTACCTTAACGAATAAATTGATAGCCCACGTTATTGGGTACAAAAACAATCAAAAACACTTCCACACGTTCGCTGCGTCATGGTGTGGGCCCAAACGTGTGTTACAGTTAAACGAGCAGCCTTGCAATCTACGTTGTTAGATTTAATTGCTGGACGTGGATCAAATTCACAGGGCTCCAGATAGCGACCAAAATGAACTTTAAAATAAACTTTTTAATTTTACAACCTGTTTTGTTTCTGCCAGTCGCAACCATCCAGACACAAATATACAACACATTCAGTGTTCCACTAATTCATTACTTAATTTGTTGCTAAAAAGCGACTCACGAATCTGATAATTCTTAAGTGTAAACAATAAAATCAAATCATAGACATGTTTGTATCGGAAGCAGAACTCGGTAATGCATGAATGCCCATTCAGGAAAATAACAGTTTTGGGCGAACCTCATCAAGATGCGGTCAAATGTAACCTTGTAAAATGGAATTTTTGGCAAGAAATTTTAACATTACTTTTCAAAGGAGCATCTTGTAGACGTTTATATTGCAATATCAAATCGATATGAGAGAGAAAGAGGGTTCCATAATTTTTTTGTTGTTTTAATTTGTCATTTTTTATTTGACATATTTGACAAAACTTGAAGTTTGGATTTAATGACATATGTACAATATGCTTGAGTGCTGCACACTTCACCTTACAGCAGTGAATGTATACCCTGATTCTAATGTTCATACCAAATATTAATGTTGTAATGTTCAATCTTTGTAGGATTCATGTCTTATTTCTACTAAGGGGAAGTGTTTGTTTGAAATGCTCTCATACTTGATGTCAATAATATTTGCACTGATTATTTAACTATTTTTTGTATTGTTTATCCTTGAATGCTTCAGTTTGAAGTAAATAGTTCATAAGGTGGCGATAATGCTTCCATGAGTTGCGTGAAAGAGGGCATGCGCGGAAGTGACCTTTCGCCCATCTAACGGTCCAAATGTAGTTAAACTATTTCAAAGTAGCAATGAATTAATCACTCTCCGATGCAAACCGGTACTTTTTTGAAGTCCCCTTTTTAAAATGAGCCGCGTTGCTGAAAAAAAGTCAGCAGAGCATTACGTCACGTCGCTGGGCATGCGCTGATACAACTCAAACAGAAAGCTTTACATGAAGCGACTGGCAATCAGAAAGGCTTTCTGAAAAGGACTTCAACTACCTCCTTGCAAAGGAATGAAATCTCTTTTGGAAAGGTTCTTTCCATTCGGAATTTGGTGTTTACACGCAGCATTTCTTTCGGATTAGACGTCTTTTTCCAAATCTAATCGGAATTAAGCTGTCTATGCAAATCCACCTATTGATCAGTTGAGGAATGTTGTTTGTTCTACACACCGAAACATCAAACTTAGTTTTTCTGTCGCCATTAATTGTTGAACCTCGCGGTCGGACCTTCCTCTTCCAGTTACTTTGCTCTGAAATGAGGATGAGTGCGCCTCATTATCCATTATTCCTTTAAGGGTGTTCCACACCAAACTATTAGATGACTGTAAGTTCCTTTTTTGCTGTATTGCCCATTTAGGTGTGCTTAGAGCGTTTTCTTCATCTTTTGTTAAAAGCAATTGCAAACCGCCTGTAACTGCACCGGTTGACGGTAATACCAAACTACTACCACTACTTTTACTGTGTGTAAAAACCCTACCAATAGATTTCTTTTAATTCAACTCCTAATCGTGTATTTAAAAAATTAGTCCTTATTATGTGGAATCAATTGTTTATTAAACTACAAAAGTCTGTGCCCAAGGACATACCTGCCCAAACTACAAAGAAAACTATTTAAGCTGCTAGATCATAACTTCTACTATCCATGATTGTAAGCAAATTTACATGAACACTGCTTAAGTTTAAGAAAAATGGATGAACTTGGATGCACGACTTTAGGGCCCCTACAAAGTAAGGGTAAAATTTCACTAAATTCTTTCCCGCAGTTTTTGAGATTTGGAATTGATTTTCTCCGTTCTAAACGGATGGTAACATTATGTGCCCACTTTGGGAAAGACAAAAAAAAAAATCACAATATAACCTCAAAAATTTCCCCGCTTACCACAAACATTAATCAGAGAATGAGGAACACTGGGAGACCATCTATACGTTATGCATATGTGCTGTAACACTCAATACTCATGTGAGAGGGTGGCACGCCGTCAAACTGCTAATGTAAATAAAGAAATACCCTCGCTACAAAATGTTAGACAATTAAATAAAGTTCCCCTTGTTTTTAAAAAGTATCACATTTGGGATATAGTAGTGTTGCTCTTCGGGTTAGTTTTGTGAAAACATGGGCCCTAGGGCTAGCTTTGAATATTCAACCACATCATGAGGGTTTCTCTCAGTTCAGAGACAATATTGATTAATCTGGCAGCATAGAAGTTGGAGGCAGGTATGAAATGCGGACAATCTAGTCGCAGCTCTTCCCAGGTAACTTTGGACCATTATTAAAGCATGTTGCTGAAGGAAGGGCTGGACTTGCAGGCTGGTAATTTGATGAAAAATAATAATAAAATTAAAGATAATCTTTTCATAAAACAGTACACCTTTGCCGCTGGTTGACAAACATAGTTTATATGTAGTGATCAGGAAGAATCAATCTTTTCTAACATATCAGACAAAAATGAACAAGTGCCAAGGCATTACTCAAAACAGACCGTAATCCAAAAAGATGAATTCAGAAAAAGTGAAAAATTAGGATGTCAATTCTTTGTATCCTGGTGATTTGATGAAGTCACCCCACTATTAATGTTATCCAACTGAATGTTCTGACTCCCAAGCTGAAAAGTTGGGGGCAAGTTCTCCCTGTTGAGTAATAATCCAGTAATTATTGATTCAGCTTCATTTTATTTTTTGCACCAACTGCATATTAAATCAAACAATCCTACTGTAACTTGATGTGCAGCTTTTCTGTGATATTTGCACAGCACCACATGAATGGCCCGTGGGTTTACTTTGCTCTTTTCCTCGCAGAAGAGAAATGCATCTTGCTTCAAATACAGCAAGGGTATACAATGTGCAGTTCTGATACACATAGATATTATTAACAGTTAGATCGCCATGTCTTTCACTGAGCTATCAAGTGTAATTGTGTTCTGTGTTTACCTGGGCCATCTGATCCCGAGAGTGGTGAATTCAGCTTCGGTCGCTTTGCAGTGGGGGGTCCCACATCCAGGAGATTATCAGCCATCCTGGTCGGTAAATGTTATTAATAGATGGTGTCGAAGGAAATAACACCAGGAATCCTCCAGGTATTCAGGAATTGACTTGCTCTAAGTTATAACGTATCCCTGCGTTATGCTTAAAGGAACAATTTAACAGTTTTTTTCTCTGGAAGACTGGCGAAATATTGCCTGGTGAGAAGGGTTTCAAAAGAAAGGCAACAGCGCCACGCTCCGCCGCCGAAGATCACCCCATGATAATCCAACACCCAACACCCACATAATTAACCTTAACAATAACGTTCAAAAATTATTTCAGTTCGAAAAAAATAAATAAAAAATCAATTATAAAATATCGCCAAGGGCGTGAGCTAATCCCTTCCTCGGAGGATTGCCAGTTTTACGTCTGCACAGAATCATGTTTTTTGCAGTAGAAACGAGCAGCCATAAAATCTCTCTTAGGCTTAAATAAAAAGAGCAAAATTCAAAAAATATTTTCTATGAGGGGTATAATTTTTCCTGTCGCTGTCTCCCGGTAAATACAGCGTCTCGGGACAGAGAAACGGCGAGCAGTGGCGATCTCTAAAAGGGAAATCAAATATTGAGGGGGCTTTCGAGACGACAAAACCCACGTAACCCTCAAATGTTTGCAAAAATCCTCACCGGAAGGACCAAAACCTCGAATATCTGCACGAAAACAGCCATTTGGACCAGGCATAAGCCGCTCCGATCGTTTTTTTAAATTATGCTTCCCCCGAAATCCTGATTCCAAGCCGCGTCAAGATGGCGGCTGTTGATTCCTCCGATACAAAAAAGTTTTTTTTTCTTCCCAGCTAGACTGGAGGGGGAGGAAGGGGGGTGGAGGGGGAGGTGTCGAGCTCTGACGCCCTGACGTAAACCTGTGTCCCACCGTGCGTCATGTAGATGAACGTGAAGTTGCCTCTTGAAATGATGTACAGTCGAAAAAATGCACTATGTGCTACCAGCTTGAACATTTATTAACGTGCGGAAGTACGCATGTATACATTAATACTTCATTTCCCATCAGCCCCCGCTTCTCTGTTCCAGTTCAATTATGTCACCACCGGCGGTAGAAACTAAGGAGGCTTACACTTGGACACAGTATTAATAACTAAAATACACTTATTAACATAATACACAATATTACATTGTATTATATACATATGTATGTTAAATTGATACGTTTGCTCAATTGTTGTTATTTTATTTAAATCAATATAGCTACCTCATTACATTTTAGAAATGGATGGAGGCTTTAAATACAATTTAAAAAAATTATGTGACACTTGTTCTCTTCCATATTAAATGGTAATAATCATTATGAGATGTGATCTCTCAGGATTTTGGTTGAATATTTTAGTTAAATCTATCATAGTAAAATTAAAGAACCATGGTGACTGATATTTTTCAAGGTAATTACAGGTACCCCATGCATTAACCCAGTACCCTTAAGTACTACAAGTACCCCCATTTAATTTCTAACTTTGCATTTTGCTTTCAAAATTGTTACTCAAGTACTAATTTAAATACATGACATTCAAGTGTTGGTTTTGCTATTTGTGTTGTAATATAAAATTTAATACCATTTTGTAAACTTCAAACCATAGTGTCCCTTCAAAGCACAAAGCTATTGTGCAACATTGTATATCAACTTAACTTATTCCATTTTAGAAGCGAATGGCAGCTAGAGTTATTGTGCAAATTTTAATTTTGCGTATACAATCCTACATACGCATTTAAAATGTACAGCATATTATTTTATAAAGGAGTATATATTGGCTGCACTTTATCCACTAACTGCTTCTTCAAGTTAACAAATAAAGTGTCATGTTTTTGTGGTATAAAATAAGATAAATATAGCGTGCATTAGTATACTCATTTTTTTTTATATCATGCATTATAACTCTTTTTTTTATATATCATGCATTATAACCATTTTAAATTTACTTTTCCTTGAAAAATTGTGATCATAGTATTATTTTCAATTCAGGACTCCTTATGTGGTGGTGTTTCTTGTTCTTCAATATATAATTGCATACCTTTTCCTAAAATTCATATTAGTTTCCAACACGTTATAGGCTACTTTCTATCTAAATATACCATAGTCACACAATTTCCATGAGTATTTATGTACAGTTGAGCATCACATATGAGTGTTAAAAATCCATGGTTTCACGAAGCTTCACTGGTTTTGCAATAGCACCAGTTGAGAATTTTATGAACTGTGAAATTGTTTAAACATCTGGTATGTTCTCAAGAAAAGATGCAAAGTGATCTCATGTCACTTGATATCCTGTGGGTATCAGTAAAATGTTTATATAAGACATATTAAGAAGAAAAATTATAAGTAGTGTAATCATGAATGGAGGATTCTCTGGCTCTGCATTCAAAATCTTACTTAGGTGGAAGTACAACTAATTAGAGAACAGAGGCCTATAAATTATAGCATGTGAAAGTGCTCATTATGCCTTGTCTTGGTTTATATCCCCACACTAAATCTTAATTACTCATGTAGTTAACATTTGTGAAACATTTTAATGTTGTGAAGTGGTTTATTATCTTGGTTAATTTTATCTATTAAAAGTTTTTATATGTGTCAAATTGAAACTGGTGCAGTGTTTTGTAGGAAGGTCCGCTAAAGTAGTATTGTAAGGCATTTGAGTAATATCATACAATATATAAAGTAAAAAACAGCATGAAAGAGAAATTACCCCAGAAAATTCTCAGAAAGTTCCTTAGTTACAATCCAACAGTGGTAAATACAGAACCAGATGCAGTGGACAGGCTACAAATCCAACAGAACAACAATTTCCAGCAACTGACTTTATTCAATTTTCACATTCACTTGCATAACTATTAGCGTGCTATGTACAAAAAAATTTCCAAAGAAAGCAACAATTTTTTAAAACTTGCCTTCAGCAGTGGACTGAAATGCTTCCTACCTCCAGAAATTCAGTTGTGTTTTGACAATTTCATCTGGCCATTCTAAATCAAATAAAAGAGAAATTAGACTCTATAATTCAATGTATACTGTTGAATTAGTATATCATGCTTTTTGAGATGATAAATTTGACTAAAATGTTGTGGTTGCATTCCTGCTAAGATTAGAGCATCCCTTTTAAAACACAATCACACACTTTTACAAACGCTCATATATTTTTTTACACACATGCAGGTAAACAGAATGCATAAGTGTTATTCCAACATTCTTAAAAGGACCCATTTCTTGAACCTATTTAATCCCCTACCACATGCACTTATATAAATAATAGAAAATGTTCAGATACTATACAATATAAAAGCATACCGTACTATAAAAAATGGATGCCTTGTGCAAATGTATTTTAATAGTGAATATACTTAACCTTTATCTTGTGTGTAATGCAACCTGCAAAGCAGGGAAGACGTCATTTACAATGACGGCAATGACACTCTTTGGCATTCAAATTTTCTCAGTGTTTTATTCAACTGTTTCAGAATGTCAATTATTTCTTGATAAGTCAGACCAAATTCTAACTCAAGCTCGTGCTTGCAGTAAAACTAAATGGGAGAGGAGTTCATATAAAGCATTCTATTCAAAAGAGCTTCTCCGAATTAAGGGACAAAAATGAAATGTAGCTTATATGCTTTACCTGACACTCAACTTCCATGATCTCTATTAAGCACTTGATCTTTGATAATAACATCATCAAAGATGATGTTATCATCTATTGTAATTGTCACTTAATTGTAGAATGACAAATACAAATTTTGGACGGTACAAAGGCTGCGTGCTTATAGGCGTGAAGAAGGCCATTCTCCTTTTATGCCAACTATGATAAGTCTTACTATTGCATTTGGAGCAAACCCCAAAAAAAGTCTAATAAGACCGATTGATTATCAATGTTTACATGTTTGGATTTAATTGTATGCATGAAGAAAAGGCACTGCTCAAATTTTAACAAAATTAGAAAAACTTTCTTAAAATTGGCTGCGAATTAAGCACAAAAGTATACATTCTCCTTCTTGTACATGCCATCAGCTTTTGAGGAATATTCTGAGGAATTTAAAGCAACTTACAGTGACAGAAGAGGCAGGGATATCGACGTCAGAGTTAAGAGGCACAAACTATATTATTTCACTTAAGTCAAATATCAATTATCTGGGACGGAATGGTAGATTCAGCAGTTGAAAAAAATTATTTAATGATTAAAAAAGGCAAATTGGTAATTTCTTTCATTGAAAATGTTTCATATTTGGTTTGATACCTTAAGTACTGATTATGAAATGGTAAAAATATGAGGTTGATGTGTTGTTTATCAAAAATGTGAAAAAATAAGACACTGGTAAAATGTTTGTGCCTCTGAGCACACAGTCCTTTTTGCTAATAAAAAACAACGTAGAGATAATGTAACTGTAAAGACATCTACATAGGTCACAGTTCCAAATACTGTGCCATAAACTTTGGGAAATCAGCAAAGCCGAACTTAAAGTTGTGAGAAAGAGAAATTCAGAAATTGATTTGGTGCACTGCCTTTTTACAGTGCTATTACATTTTATGCAATTGATATTAAGTAGCAGTGAATTTGTTCCAATTAAGCAATGTTTTGAGAATATCAGAAATTAGATTAGATTTAGGTTTTTTGCACAACAATAAAGACATTTACTTCTGATTTGTGACCATTCTGAATATTTATGTCTTATAAAGATTATAACCAACACACAGGGCTCTAATAGCAAAACAAGGCAGGTTTTTTCTCCAACGAATCTACGGCCACAGTTAAAGACTCTCTACAGATACAGCGTGGCCTGGTAGGAACCGTTGTAAGACTCACCTACACTAATCACAAACTGAGTTCTCGTTAAGGGCCTGGAGCTTTGGGAGAAGCGCAAATACTAATGGCAGTATCCTCAACCATGCTTAGGTTGTTGTAAGCGTGCATGATTAAGTTTAACTGAGAACGTCATGCCTCAAAAGTGAAGCAATATGAAGGTCTTGAGCCAGGCCAGAAAAAAGCTGCCTCATCAGCAACCAAGATTTCTTGAACTGTGCCCGCGAACTGTTCGTCATCCTCAAGTTTTACCAACCCACTAGAGCAGCTCATCAGCATCTTTACTCATTTAACTCTGCATTTTGTTGTTACTACAGACAGACACATACAAACACATACGCACACATACAAACGTTATGCATGCAAATAAACGTACATGGCGTTTATTGGTCTGCCCTCGTACTGTACTGTTTAGTCTCTACCGTGCCTCGCATGAATTGTTTTTCTGATTTGATGAAGAATATTGGAGCAAGCTTTGCAGCATTTGAGTGTTGATTTTAACAATACTTATCTTGGTATAACAGCTTATTTCCCTCACCATTTCCCAGTTTGCAGCTTGCTGAGCTTCTCTTTTTACAAAAGGCAAAATATCTTGGCAAAACATAGTTTACGAAGTAAAACGGTGACAAAAGCAAATTTTTCAAATTTATTTACTAATTTAGAGTTTTCCCTTTACATTTTCCCTTACCCAAAAAGGCCTAGTCTATAGATTATGCTAGTCTAAAGGCACTTAAAAGACGTGAAATAAATAATTAAGATTAAAGGTGTACAGATAATCAAGTAAGTTAATGGGAGATGATTGGAGCTGCAGCAGACAAGAGAAAGTTCAGAGTCAGCCATCACATCTTTCCATCTGCTCCTTGAGTGCCAGCTTGATAATTACCTTGTGGTCCGAACCACACCCTCCACTTATACTACCTGGCAGATGTAGCAAAGAGGCCTGTGGGTCTTTCTGCCTGATTCTTCCTGGGGTAGGTCCCAATATGCAGATGTTCTTCAAATGCGAAATTACAGGAATAAAATCTTAAAGGGTCGAGGATTTCTATTGCCATTGCCACTTAATCTTAAAGTCTTGTCAACTCTGCAACATTACTGTCTCGGTCACCCTCTCATATGTCCTTCTTAATGTCTTTCTGGGATGTCACTTTGGAATTTTGGGGAGTATTTTGCTGCACTGTTGATGAGATGATGAGCCGGTTTTTACCTTCAGGAGGTTCTTCTCGGCTGGTAACGGGCAAAGATGTCATGCCACTGTAAGAAACAGATCGCTTGGCATGAGAGGCTTCTGCTGAGGGGCGTCTTTCTTTGCTATCTGCCTCCCTCTCAAGGTTAAGCCCTCTTGTAGTGGAGGAGCCAGTGGCGGTACTTGATACCATAGTAGTTGTACTACTTGTATTGATGCTGGTTGCGGGCATTATGCTGGCAATTTCATCAGTGGGTGAGCGCCCAATGCTACCATCCACCTGTGCCCGGATCTCCGGTGAGACTGACAGCTGATACTGTGGCACAGGACCGCTGTCACTGCTCTTTGGGTAAAGGAAGGTCTTCATTTGACCTTTGCCTTTGACGTTAACTGTGCCACGGTAATCAAACTCATAATCCATGCCACTGAGCACACAGTAGCTTTCCTCGCTGACCTGGACACGACACTCAACACCTGTAGTATCCATGCGACTGGCAATGTTAACTGTGTCACCCCAGATATCATAGAGAAGTTTAGTGGTGCCAATAACCCCTGCTGTTAGAGGCCCGTGATTGAATCCAATGCGAAGCTTGAAGCCAAAGCCCAGCATATTCTTGTTGAAGTCATCCACTACGTGCATCATTTCCAGGGCAAATTCGAAAAGGGCTCGGAGGTGGGCATGAGGATGTGCCGCATCTGCAAACTGCTGCGTATTAAGTCCTGCCGCTGCCATGTAAGTGGCGCCAATCGTCTTGATCTTTTCAATATTTGAGAAGACGGGCTTCCGTAAGAGCTCATCAAAGTCTCCAATTAGCTCGTTGAGGACACGATAGCACTCCTTGCCTCCCTCGTAGCTTTCTTCATAAAATTCACTGAAGTTAACAATACTGGCAAATATGACACCCACATTGTCATGGTTTTTGGAGTAGCTCTGGGTCACTTTCAGCTGCTCTGCCACATGGATGGGAATGATATTGCGAAGCAGCCAGTCGGCCTGGTCCCTCATGTTCTGGATCTTGATCCGATGTTGATCAGCCTCCACGTTGCCATGGTAGTGTAGGCGGTGACTGACCTCAAATTCGCGATTAAGGAACCACACCAGGAGAAGGAGCAGGAAAAAGGCCAAACAGACCTCAGGGCCCAGCAGGTCCTTTGGTTGGGTCTCGGGGTCTGGGTCTGTTGGGCTGGCAGAAATGACGATGGAGCTGTTGCTACTGTTGTTCCGGCTCTGGCCATCTGACCTTGAGGAGAAAGAGAGAGGAAGAGCGTGAGTGGAAAAGAAACCCTGAAGCATGTTCAAAAAAAAGGTCAGAATAAGAATTTGTTACAAAATCAATAGTGAGCCATTATAGCTATAAGAAACCATCTTATATATGGTGGCTATTGTTCGTATTTGACAAAAATGTTATTGAGAACCATACACAACAGCGATTATAGCAACTGTCGACCGAAAACAAGTGAACTAAAAATAATAAAAGCTAAAAATAGTCATTGAACTCACCAGAAAAAAAGACTCTGAGCAACGCTGGAAAATAAAAGAAGATGAATATTAGATACACTTAAAGTTAGAATTGATATTAAATATTATACAATGTAGTTTTAAACAAAATATTGCATCAGGTCAAAGTCTGTGTCAAGATCCAATCGGTGATTAAATATTCCTAACAACTGTTGTATTTCTATGTCAATGATCACAACCAAACGGTATCCATGCTGAAGCGAACATTTCAAACAAACTTGAAAGGCTAAATCTTCAGGCAGCTGATGGCGGGTACATACTCACTTCAGTATAGTGAGACCAGAAAGCCTCTGCTATGCAGTTACCTTCCAAAACCACAAAAGTAATCCAGAATATTCGCTTTTCAAACTTTCATTGTCACTTTAGAAGGTAAAGGTGCAAAAAGGTGAGTTTCCGAAAAACAATGGAGAAAACCAAACGGGCACCTTACACCAAAATTAAACATTAAACTATCACTTAATCAATTTGAAAGAGAACCAAAAGGATGGAAAACTAGTAATCCGCTCTTCCATTTGATAAAAAATTAAAAAGGACCACAAAATTTGGATTTGAACAAGTGGGCAAAGTCTGTAAATTTGATAACAAACCAAATCATCAATCATCAAGGTATTAGCAAACATACCCAAGTCTAACAGGAGGTTAACAACAACTCAAACCAAACCAGGTCAAATTACCACAATGATAGGCTTTATCTAACAAAAATGGTTCATCTGATCCTGGCTGGGCCTACATTTTGTCTGCAGAAAGCTGAGAAAAGGAGGGGAGGCCAATTCATCATATATAACCAGACTACTTTTAATTGTAATAACTAGAAAGATCATAAGACAAAGAAAAACCAGAACAAACAGAAAGAAGAGAGAGGGGGGACACGAGACTGGCACTGGCTGACTTCCATCGGTTTATATTGTATCTGCTGAATCACCCTGACAACCGAAAGCCATCATTCAAGCTTCTGGAGGGAGAGGTCTGCTCGGGAGACTCGTCACATGAAACACAAGTGGCACTAATGAATGTGTCAAAATAAAAATCTAGCACTGTCCAACACACAGTGGACACGTCTCTTCAGTCGTACCTGCAGGATGAGCTGAAGAGCAAAGCAAGCAGTGCTAGCCCCACCAAGGTTGCTAGAGCTGAGCGCATCCAGTAGTTGAGTTGGCAGAAGTTACAGTACTGAATGATTGCTATGATGACAGCACAGCAGATGAACATGATGAACTGGGGAAAATATGGACCAAAGAGTTATTAGTTAAAAAGAGCCTGCATGATGATTACATTAATCATGCTATCAGGACTTATATTTCTAGTACTTTGCCCCTGCAGATTTAGAGCTTTACATTTTGTTAAAATATAAATCAAATTGCCTTCTCTTTCAGAACCCTTGTGATCCCTCTCTATGCACAGAAGAAACTAGGAAGCTTTAACTAGATATAAAAGTCCACCTGGATTGAGAGATGCATGTCACAGGTGACATGGATGAAAACCGCCACAGCAGGAAGGGACACCAGGACGGCTCCTATAAGGTGACGTGCTATCCACCCTGATATCCCCCTCATCAGCATCCGGGTGCAGTTCAACACACTTTTCAGGTAGAAAGCCATACTGGAGATGACAGAAAAAAACATTGATAAAGAGATTACAATGATTGAGTCCAAACTGAATAAAAATTTAAACTGGGTTAGCAAACCAGCAAAAAATTATTTATTTTAGATATTAATATCAAAATCACTTTCAATAAAAGTTGTCGCTCATCATAATCAGGGCTTTTTAGTGACATGACCCTGTTTATAATAATTCCTCCATGTAGAAAACACCTGCCGTTGCTATGACAATATGAAGAAAGAATATACAGAAAGTGTCTGAGAGAGTGGGGGTGGAAGAAGATCCATCTACTGACATCACGACGAGAGACCCTGGACCACAAAAGACATCGAGCAACCAGATCACAATGCGGGAGAGTACCATCAGAATAGTCTCAGCTCAACATCTGCATGAGCAAACCCCAAACTTTAGATATGTGCCTGTGGGTGGAAGAAAGTTACATCACAGTTGGGACTGAGGATTCATCAGAGACAGAAAAGGAGACCGAGGGAAGAGAGAGAGAGGTCTCCCATTTACTGTTTGCTGCAAAAGAGGAAAGATAAGTCAAGTCAGTCACAGCAACTACCTTCTTTACATCTCACAAGAGATTTTCTAGGACTTTCTCATCAGGGGACTGTGACTGCCACCCAAGAACCTACCAGGGCATCCTCTGAAACCAAGTCTTGATGGACTCCATTTGGAATGTCCAGTTAAGCCCAATCCTCCTCGCCGATGGCTATTTTTCTTTCTTCCTGTTACATGATGGCTTCCATCTTACAGTCTATGTGTTGCAGGTTTCCTGTGATCGAGGGAGCAAAGTTGCAGCAGAGCATCACTAAGCTACCAGTATGCTTTCCTTTATGCCCGGTGGTCTTTGAGTAATGCTCCACTCTTTCTACATCTAGATATACTGCTGATCCACGGGCGCAAAGTAGTTTGTCTCAATGCGTCAACATTCCAATTTCCCAATGGCTTTTACATAAGGACCTACGCATGCTGGAGTCAACGTTTTGGTGCTTTTTCTCAAAAAAAATTCCACTTTGAAATTATTTGTTCAAAGGGTTGAAAGCCTTTATAGCTGCACTAGTCAATGTCGATAAACATTTTTATAAAATAAGACCTGTATCAATGTTTATAAGAACTAATTTAATGGTATTGAATTGAATTTTTTCTTTTTCAGATATGTGGCAGAAGTCGTTTTGTGTGGAGTACACGAGGAAACAATTCAAACTGCAACAACTTTGACGAGGCAACAGGAGATCAAGGGCTTCATCCAGACAACTTAAGAGACGATTTATATAAGCCTCCCAGGTGAAAAAGGCATAAATGGGCTTCAAGCTAACATTACTACTAAGTTGGCATCCGTCTGCATAGCTGAGAACTTACGGTGATGTAGAGGGAATAATGAACTTTGTTCTATTACTGAAAAGAAAAATACCTTCATAAGAGTAAATCTGTAGCTGTGAAAACAAGAAATTGAATGAGAAAGTCACAATGAATTATTTACACGAGTGGCGTCTTCTGACAGCTGGACCCTTAATCTACGTCTCACCGTATGGCAAACAGCAGGGCGAAAACCTCAAACAGGGTGGCTGAAGCTGTCAGAATAAGTGCTGTTGTGGACAGAGTCTGCTGGGTGACAAGCGATTGAAGGAAACAGGCCAGCGAGAGAGCCAGAGACACCGAAGAGCACAGCAGCATGTCCAGAAAGGAGCTGAAGGTTGGACTGGCAAAAGTCTGCACTACTGCTTGGTTTTCCACCTGGCAGGGAAAGAAAGAGGAGGGAAAGAAATTGTCAAAAATGTCGTAGAAATAACCAAGCCTAATTTAAAAGCCTTGAAGAACAAGTACAAGTACACAAAAAGAGGATAAGTTATGAACACCAAACAGGCTGTAGTGTTCTTCTCCAGGTAATGTGGATGTGCAGAGATGATCCCAGAGTTATACATTCTTGCTTCAAAACACTGCTACTGCTGATGTTTAACATAATTTACTGAGAGAGTGAGCTCACCTTCACACATCAAAAATACACTGATTAGCCATATCATTACAACCTTCTACCTAATATTGTGTAGATACCCCTTTTGGCCCCGAAACATCTGATGCACTGGGTGTCTTGACACCTCGCTATCAGAACCAATATTAACCTTGTCAGCAATCTATACTGTAGTTCTCGGACAGTGGACAAGCATTCTTTCACGCCAAGTGATTGCCCATGACCCTCTCGCTGCTTCACCAGTTGCCCATCCTTAGACCACTTTTGGTGGGTGGTAACCACTGCAAACTGCAATTCTGGAAGCAATCCTCCAGCCATTACAATTCAGTAAAAATAATAACAATAATACTCAAATGTCAAAAAAAACCTTTTCTGCCTGTTCCTCATCGCCAAGGCCATCAAAGACAGAATAGGACAAACTTTTACAAAATACTTTATTTAAATCCATTTGTAATTTTTGACTTATTCATCTTACAAACACACACACACACACACACACACGCACACAGGTCATGTAATATAACATCCTCTATGTTATTATTTCATACGACTTACACACTCGTGAAATAACTATGTGGTTGCAGCCATGTAAATGATCATGCACTTCTGGGTTTACACCAGCAGAGGACATCATATCTTCATCCAAAAGTACTTAAAAGGTCCTGCAGTGATTTTTCTTTGCCGCAGTCTTGTCTGATCAAAACGCAATACAAACCATCTCCACAGACACCAACAAGCAGAAGGATGTGTACAGACACTGGTAAGTTTCTCACTCACAGATGTACAGATGGGGAAAATACACGGGTTATCTCCAATAGTTGTAAAACTGAGTGAATGTCAGATCACAGACAGAAAGAAGGAAAAAGACTCATTTCATGTGAGGGTAAAGTTCAAGATAAACAGACACATATGTTCCGTTCATTATCTCATTAAACACAAACAATTAGGCATCGCTATGTCATGCACAAAAGCCACCCACACGCACACACATACACACACCTCTTCCTGGTAGCTTATCCTGTAGGCAGACTCTAGGCTCTTCTCCAGGAAGGTTAGGCTCAGCTTGTTGATAGGAGGTTTGTAGAAATAGTCCTTCATAAGACTGTCACATGCACAGAGGAAAGTAGAATACAAAATGTTTGGTGTTTACAATCAAAAATTCACAACTGGAAAATGTAATTCTTAAATAAATGTTCACAATAACAAATTTAAACCTGTCCTCCTTGATAACATCAACAAAGTGAGCATCGCTCCTCTCCCTGAAGTTCTTGGAGCGAAGAGGAATGAGTGCTGAGTGGTCCATGCCCATGGCTCCTCCACTCCACGTCTTCTTCTCCTTCTCCTGGAGCATCTCACATAGTGATGTCTGACTGTTCTTCAAGGCTTCTAGCTGAGGACTGAGCAGACCATTCAGAGCCCTGGGGCAGTGCCCGGCAGAAACCGCTGGGGAAAACTTAGGATTGGAGGAGTCCTGAATTTTCAATAAGAAAAAGAAAGGTTTGCTGATAGATATTTGTCAAGGAAAGATAAGATAAGATAAGATAAGATAAACCTTTATTAGTCCCACAATGGGGAAATTGCAGGGTTACAGCAGCAGAGCATGTTGCAGAATACAGAATACAGAATAACAGAGCAAACAGGTCAGCAATAATCTTTTATAAATTAAATGTATTATTATTATTATTATACCTCACTATACAGTGTGGAACTGTATTTCTTTTGAAGAACTTTAAAGTAGAAAAATATCTACATAATATATTTTATACTGATGCACTCACTAATAGCGGCAAACTCTTTGTCATATTGTAAAAGTCAAATATCCATCCATGTAGTTCTGTTTATACGGGTTCGGGTCACGGTGGCAGCACGTGCCTGAAAAACCTTCACGAGGAGGCGTCCTGCAAGCATCCTAGTTAGATGCCCGGACCACATCAACTGGTTCCTTTGGACGTGAAGAAGCAGCGGCTTTACTCCGAGCTCTCTCTGGATGTCTGAGCTTCATACCCTATGTCTAAGGTTGAGCCCAGCCACCCTATGAAGGAAGTTCATTCCAGGCGCTTGAATCCTTGACCTCATTCTTTCTGTCACTAACCAGAACTCAAGACCAAGGAAATTGAGAGCTTTGCATACGACTCAGTTCTTTCTTCACCACAACAGATCGATATAATACCCGCATTACTGCTGATGCCGCACCGGACCGCCTGTCCATCTCCCGGTCCATTTTCCCACCACTCGAGAACAAGACACCATGATACTTAAACTTCTTGCCCTGAGGCAGAAACTCATCCCCAACCCGAAGGGGACAGTCCAACGTACCGGCAGAGAACAATGGCCTCAGACTTGGAGCTGCTGTCTCTCATACCGGCCGATTCACCCTCAGCTCAATTCTAAGCTCCCCAAACCGGACACTGTCCTCACCAGTCTAACATTCACTGGAAATGTGTCTGACTTTCTGCGGAGCATACTGACACAACTCTTACTTTGGTTATATAGAGACCGAATGGCCCATAGTAATGGCTCCAGTACCGTGTACTCCCGCAGTAGCCCCCACAAGACTGGGGGAAACACTGTCATAAGCCTTCTCCAAATCCACAAAACACATATTGACTGGATGTGCACATTCTCATGACTCCGCAAGGAAGCCTGAAAAAGTAAAAAGGTTGGTCAAGCGTTCCACAACCAGGACGGAATACGCACTGTTCCTCCAGAATCTGAGGGTCGACAATTGGTTTGAGAATCTTTTCCAGAACCCTGGAGTTAACTCTCCCAGGAAGTCTGAGCAGTCTGATCCCCAAATAAGTGTACCACACCCCCTGGTCCCCATTTTAAAAGGTGCAACCACTCCAGTCTGCCACGCAACATTTAAAAGGTGTGTTAACCATGACAATCCAACGATGTCCAAACCTTCAGAACCTCAGGGTGAATCTCATCCACCCCTGGAGGCTCCTAACTACCTCAGATAGATGGGCCTTCACCTGAGTCTTCCAACTCTGCCTTCACTATATTGGATGTGGTTTCTGCGTTCAAGAGTACCTCAAAGTGTTCTTTCCATCGTCAATTATATGATACTGAACAGAAGCATTATGACGTTAAATCTTCTTAGTTTTGGTAACAGCAACAGGCTAACCTTTTTGCTGTTGGTCTTCAGGTCATCATGGCAGCCATTGTGCACTGCTCTCTCCTCCAGAACCTGATCATCTCCTGGAATCAGAACCAAACTGTGGGATAGACTTGGAGACTGCAGGGGGGCCCAGGTTGGAGGGGAAGAGTATGGAGAGAAATTAACCAAATGATGGCAGGAAAGAAGAAACATCATTTTTTAATTGATGGAAACAATGGGAAAAAAACATGGAAAGCAAATGAACAAAAAAAACATTTTTAATGATCTTAAAATGTGTGCTTCATCTACATATTGGAGGATAAACAACGGGCTTGTATAATGAAGAACTTGCAAATTTTCATTTTGAATCAAGCGGCGGGAAACCTTCTTTGACTTACTTGAATTTATGTGTTGCGTAAAGTGACTTTTATACGTGGACACAATGCAACGTCCATTTTTAAATTATACATTTTTATATATATTTTATGGAAAATATAAATATATCAATGTGAAATTTGAGGATACAGCAGACGGACATCGTATAGGTTGCTGAAAATGATTATAGGTCAGTTTTTAAGAAGAATGCCTGCTGGGGAGTTCAAAACTTCTAATTGCCTAATTTAAAAGCCTTGAAGAACAATTACAAGTACACAAAAAGAGGATAAGTTATGAACACCAAACAGGCTGTAATGTTCTTCCTCAGGTAATGTGGATGTGCAGAGATGATCCCAGAGTTATACATTCTTGCTTCAAAACACTGCTACTGCTGATGTTTAACATAATTTACTGAGAGAGTGAGCTCACCTTCACACTCTCCGGAGGCATAGTGTAGGCAGAGGGAGCCCCATCAGGTGTGTGCACCCTGGTGGGGCACAGATGTTCTGCATGTTCATGCCCGACAGAACCAGAGCTACATTGAAAGTGAGGCTCCACCTTCGTGCCAGAGATCAGGTAGGTCTTCAGGCCTGGCGAGAGAAAACAAAGAGAGAGTGGCGGATGTCACTAGGAGATAAATTAAATTTTTCTAAGATGATATTAGAACAGGATTTGTGGATTTTATTCATCCTTACATGGATTCATTTATTGGTGGTTATTTTAGAACTCAGCAGGATGTCTCCCCTGAGGGGATAATATTCAAGCCGCTGGTATGAAACTATATCAAGAGCAAGAGAGGAGCTGTGAATACTAATATCTCACAGATGGAAAACACCGTCATATGCATGAGTAATCCAATAAGCACACACATACATATGATGTGTTATGCACTGTGCAGGATTTCATAAGCTTTTCCTCAGCCATAGTGTTAAACAGACTAAAACAAAAGGAGCCAAAAGCTCTCCTAAGGTCCATAGAATCAATTATAGACTGGATTTCTTTTGCATCCTCTTTGTCATACTAATATATCTGCCTATCAAGAAACCAAAGAATTTCTCAATGGTATTAGAATCTTCATATATCTCCTCTTTAAATCCATTCTGCCCGTACTGAGATGACTGCTCTTCACACACACATCCCACTGGTGCATCTCTTTTCGGTGTTCACGCATGCAAGGCTCCCGTGACCGTCAGGCGGATAAGACGCTCAGACACAACAGACAGGGGCCAAATATTTAATAGCTTGAATCCACCCACTTTTTAAAATTTTTCATTTCTGTCACCTCATAAGGTACTGTTTGTGTGTGTGTGTGTGTGTGAGTGTGTGTGTGTGTTTGTGTGCATGTGTATGTGTGTGTGTTTTTGTGTGTGTGTGTGTGTTCGTGTGTGTGTATAACCATCAGTCCAAACTTTTTTCACTAAAACAGTGACAAAATGTGGTGAAATTGAGATAATCTCATTTAACAAAGCAAGTCTCCATATTTCACACTCTTAGTAAGATTTTTGCTGTCTATTAGATCAACGGTAGACCACAAACCAATACAATTCTCCCACAGAGAAGTTTTAATCACAACTGCAGGAATATGAGTTACTTTCATCCATTCATTTTCTTGAATTTCATTCTTCTGCTTCTCTCCAACAACGGCCTCCAGCACATGCTGAAGAATCCATAGTCTTCCGAGGACAGACAACGTATTTAATAATAATAATAATAATAATAATAATAATAATAATAAATTGGACTTATATGTTTATGTAAAACTTATGTAAGACCTCAGGCAGGTGGAACACCTTCCGTGCTTGGCACCTTAAACGCGGTTACTCGACTGGGACAAAATGTTTGCTCCGGAACTCCCCCTCATGTTCTCTTTCTCTATCACAACCACAAAACAGGTGTGTGTGGGTTTGTGTGTGACTACAGCATCGGTAAGGACCAGTGAGTGTGTGCTTAGTCAGAAAATCTCACTGTCAGGCAAGCTCTGAGTATTGTCTTCCATAAGTACCTTTGAAAGGCTGGTCAGTGCCTCAACTGTGCTGAGCTACCCTGGAGCTACACTGAGACACACAGAGGCAGAGATTTCTTTTACTCCTGTGGATATTTAATACTAAATTGTGTCAAGGTCACAACATGAATAATCAAAACATACTAAAACTTCCATGTCCCACTTTTACTCAGTGTGTTTGAAGATCTGTATGAGATACACAAAAATGTAGAAGACTGAGTAGGGCCAAAAAATTTAGCAAGCAATAATAAAGGACTAATTCCCTGCTCCAGTGATGCAGAATGAAACAGCATCAAGTAGGGCCAGCAGGAAACAGGGATGGTGTTGGAGTCTTGGGACTAAGATGAGATGATGGAAGTGTGTTAAAGACAGGTCCACTGATATGTATACATACAAGGCGCACACACTGCTTTGACTAATTTTACGTCTGTTCCTCCCATCATGATACACGAGGACTTGCTGCTCATTGGACCTGTTTGCCTTGTCTTCTGCTTACTTTCCCTTCATTTTTCTAAATAAAAAGAAACAACTATTGTCAGAACTACAACCCACGTACGCACCACAGGTAAAAACATCTATAAAATGATACATTTAAGGCAGAATGTCTTAGACACAATGTAATATTTTCCTCGTGACTGTGGGTACAGATTTCTATAGACTCTTCACTGAGAGTGGACAGACAAACCAGATCGTAGCACTAAGAGTCAAAGCGCCAGCCATGTCCATTTTGGACTGCAAGACACGAAGCTATAAATTATTTAAGTCACGTTCTATGATTTATTAATATATTTTTTATTCCCCCGTGAATGCAAAATTCTACTTCTACTGTTAATGTTTCGTAAACTGCATAAGGCAGGGACGAAGTCAAATCCGCATAATCGGAAATCATTGGATCATTTAGCCCTCTATTCTCAAACACAGTAACAGTTTATCTTTCATGCTAGATAACATGCGTGCCAAAACATTACGAGAGACAAATGGTGAATGGAGAGCATAAAAATGTATAATGAATGAAAGAGGTATTGCCCAAACACACTTACAGAAGATAATTAAAAATAGGATGACAAACATGAATGCAAAATCGAATAAGCTTAAAACGCAAAAATAAAACAGAGGGACAGACTGTTGAGCTGAAAGCTAAGGATGGTCACAGGACATCAGCTGTGTGCTGACCTCTAAATCACTTCTTATCAGGCAAGTAACAAATGTGTTTCTAGACATCCCAGTGCTCCCGCATTGTTAGACTAAGCAGGAGAACCATAGATCGTTGTAAGCCAATGGCCATCTATCTCAGGGGTAAATACGGATACATGTTAAATTGATCAGATCTTGTCATCCGACAGCTTGCTTCAGTGAATCACTTGCCAAAAGCCAGAGAAGAGCCAGATAATTTGACTGCTGGGTGTTGCAGTGGTGCACAATACGTTTCTTTCTCTGCTTATAGGAAGAGTTATCTGAGTTCAAGTGTCTGCAGTGTTTGCACGTCTCTTCAAGGCCACTCTAAAACAAACTCTTTTCTTTTATAAGCCAACGTTTTGGCAGCAGAATTAGCCATTTGTCCAATTATGGCTCTGACAAATTTGCTCCGCTGCCCAGGCTCGAGCATCGACAGGACACAGCTGTGCTTGAAAGACCTTGCTTTAGGATAAAGGTAGAAAACGTCATGCTGTGTATTCCAATTGATGACTCATGCTCTTTTTCATGCTTATTTTGTCTGACAATCCATATGTCTGTTTGTTGATCTGTGATACAACAGATGCAGATGCTGAACGAACCTAAATATAAATTTGATGTCAGGAAAACGGTGTTTTTTAAGATATGATATATAAAAGCCCAGTCACAAAGGGGCCACAAGCCAGTTTACCTCTAGTGTCGGTGCCATGAAGGGATGCGATGAGAAGGGCATCCAGCATAAAACCTATGCCTAATCCATATGCAGAACACAAAACCAATTTCCAAACCAGATCGGCTGGGGCCTGGGTTAACAAATACAGTCACTGGTACAGTTAGCCGGCAGGCCGATTGAAAAAAAGAAGAACACGACTTTGAGAAGAAGACTTGATATATCCAAAATAGATCTCCTCGAGTCGATACATATGCAACAAATTTGGACTTAATCAGAGTAACAGCTGGGAAGTTATCGTGTTAACACGAAGGATCTTTGGCGGTTATGACGATTCAAAAATGAATTGTAAATTATCTTGAATGCAAACAACCAGGAACAAAAAGCCTTGCTGCTACAAAACCTTAAACTAACTAATTTCCAGCTAAGAACGCATTTAGAAGAAATTAAGGATCAAAGGCAAGAAAATGAAATAGAAAAAAAACAGCAGTTGAATGCTGCAGATAGAGCAGCCATAGCTATGAAACTTTGTGTCTCGTTTGTCTCAGAACATCAATTTTCTGTGAAATCCAAGTGGGACTGAGCAACAATTGCTGCTATCTCATGGCGGCTTACGAAAAAGCAGCAGATCACAGAGGTGAGTTGGGTGAAGGAGACGAGACAGATTATTGTAGAAAAGCCCAGACAAACATAATAAATATCTTCAGATAATCGCATGGTTGCCTTCCAGAGTCAAGGATCAGAACAGGAGGGCAGTGGCATAAGTAGCGCAGGTTCTCAATGCGGGCTGGCACCACCAGCCAGCAGCTCCCTCCTTCCTGCTCCACTTCATCCCTGTCGAGGGATATTTTGAACATCCTGTCCCTGTCGTGGGGAAGGGAGTAGGATGAACAGGAGGAAACCTGCATGACAGGCTGTTTTTGGACTTAATTAATGTGGCGTAGTGCATAGAGAGGAGAGGGTACAGGCAAGTGGGGTAGATAGAGAAGAGTTTTCAAGAGACAGAAGGTTCCCATTGAGAGAAAGAGAAGGTATATAAGACGGATAAGATGGTTGTATGGCGGATAAGACTGTTGTCACATCTGCTTTGATGAAGGAATTGGAAACAGTGGTGTTACCAAAGACGCAAGAGGCAGAGTTGAACGTGCGACTCCAAGGATGCTGAGGATTATGATGGGAGCGACATGGTAGGAGAGGATCAGGGATGATCAGATCGGAGGGAAGGCGCGTGTTTGAGTTGGTGAGGCCAGAGAAGAGAAATGTAGGATATAATGGAAGTGGGAAGTTGAGGATAGCGCGGTAGATCAAGAGAAAATGAGGAAGGCCATGGAGAAGATAGATGATTGTGGTGAGAGAAACCATGAAGGTGGCGTGACAAGGGTGCAGACATCAGAGGGGAATACAAAAGCTGTGGTGACCGCTGATCAGGAATAGGAGCATCCAAAAGAAGGAATTCATTGATGAGAGGAGGGGGAGATAAAAGGTAGAGACTGCTAGGATTTTGTGAATAATGAATATGAAAGAAGCTAAAAATAGATTGAATTGGTGAGTTGATTGGTAATGGCGGCGGAATAAAAAACTTTGCATGAGCCATCTGACTCTGAACCCATTCAGTCAAAAAACATGAAAGACAGATAAGCACTTTTCATATGGACTCACCGAGGGACTCGCAGTGTCATTTCTGACAGTGATGGGATGACAGAGAGTTTGTGTTTGTGGGAGTAGAGGAGAGAAAGACTTGTACCTCTTTACACAGTTGAACACAGAGTCCGCATTCATTCTGACATAATAAAGTGCATGCCTGAAGGTAAATAGAGTAATTAAAGAGGAAAAATTAAGGTAAGCTTTCTCCTCTGTCATAGAGTTTGAAGAGGGCGAGACATTTCAACAGACTATTAATTACAGACTGTCCTCTAACTATGAGGCAAAGAATGTCTGTCTGTCACAACCAGCATGACCTTTTTTTTGCAATTTGTTTTATGGTATGTCTTCTGTCGGATTAGAAAACACAGGCTCGCCTTTGCTCACCACAACTCGTCAATTAGCTTTTGTTGCCTCCTTTGACCAATTAGGTAACAGTAATCTCAGTAACAGTAATCTTGGTCTAGAACCTGAAGTTCTACACCAAGTCGTCTAGCCATAACAATTAGCCCACATCAAAGTTTGTCAGATCCTTACGCTTCAACATTGAGGTCTAAATGTTAATTTGCTGACTAATACATCCCATCTACTGAAAATGCCATTGTAATTAATTAATCAATATCATTATGACTTCAGCTGTCAGTTGTGATACTGTTATGGTTGATCTGTGCCTGTGTGGCCCACAAATTTAAGGCAGCTAGACAGATGCAAACAGAGGAGAACAACCTAAGGCCAGATTGTTAATATATTGTTATTTCATGTTCAAAAAGCACGTTGATGTGTCGATGTGCAGGTTAAATGTCTTATTAGACACTGCTGTGTTACACATCCTCCCTCTTTTGATTGCAAAAGGCTGGCATGCAATCTAAAAATCACACACTAGTTGGCATCATGTTCAGTGAAAACAAACAAAGCTCAGAGAAGGGTCTTTGTGGTGGGCTTATTGTCCATGTAAAAGAGACAATTACTGAAAGACAAAGAATGAAAAGCAGTTGGAGAAAAAGGCTGAATCAGAGAAAAAAGTAAATTCATATGGTTTGCTCTAATATGAAGAATGTCCTCAATGCAGTGCTGTAAAGCCCCCACTGAATGCCTTACTTCAGAAATCTTCATCAGTGTAAAAATGACTCTCTTCAAAGCCACCCACCTCCAATTTTATACATGTGGCTTCATTGGTCTAATGTCAATAGTAATTTTAAAATCATTGCTGCTATGGTAATGTAACTTTACATTATACATGACCCAACATTGTTATTCAGTTGATTTATATTTTGTGTTAAACAGTCATGTATGAGTGGAAAAATGACTCATCCAATTATTTTCCCTTAATTTCTTTTCAAAAACCTTCAAATGATTATGTTAAGTGCTATTACTCCTACTGCAATGGAATAATATACTTTTAATTCTATTTTGGGTGAATTAATAGTTATATTTGGTATTTTATAAAAATACCAAATATTTAAAAGGGCACCGGGCTCGAATCCATAAATGTTATCACTGTTTATTAAAATAAGCGACTCATGGATTTTAAGTAGATAAGGGCTGTGAGACATGATAATACTGTAAAACAGTCGTTCATTGTAAAGATGAGGAGATTTTGAAAATACTGTTTCCACCTTGAATGTGTCGGGTTAAATTACGTCATTTCAGCAAAGATGCAAATTAAAAATTTACTTTCCAGGTTAAGTACTGGATCATGATCTACACTGAAGAGGCAAAATAAAACCACGACTCAGTCAAGACTGACGAGATTTCTGATTTAGAAACTTGGTTACCTCGTGACCTCATAACCTCGTCGTTACGTTTAAACTAAAATCATTCATTCATTCATCAAATCATTCATTTATCTATTCATGATCCATAATCGCTCATCCTGTTTAGGGCCGCTGGGTTAAACTTAAATGTTCTCGATTTCCTATTACATAGTTAATTTTTGTTTAAGTAATTATTAGAAACTCTTTCAAAGCAGAAATAAATAAAGGGAAACTTCCAACAAGCAGCTGCTGATAATGGAGCATAACTTAATTTCTCTGTTGAGAATTAAATCGTAGTCACAAAGACATTGTCATGACTCGGTGCTGTCCTTTTAAGAGTTCTTCTTGGTTTAATCTTATTTGGCTTTCTGGTTTTATTTTGAAGGTTTATTTTCATCATCCGGTACTGTATTACCTGTATTATTTTGAAAGTGTTTATCCATGTGGTACTGTTAACTTTATACTTCTTGTATTGCTTCTTTTTGGTCTCTTTAACCCTTTTTTTCTCCTCTGTTTACATTTTGTGTTTTATTTCTTATGTCGTAATGTAGTCTTTGTGTATTTTCACGTATGCTCCTTTCTCCTCCTTGTGTGCATCTGCCGTCTTCCTTCTATTCTCCTCATGTGTGATTGTTAATCACCTTCACCTGTGTTCCCCTGTCCAGCTGTGTCTCATTGTCTCGTTATCATCGGTGTATACAGTCTGTGCTACTCTGTCCTCTCTTGCCAGTTTGTTGTTGTCTTGTCATCACACGTCCAAACCACTCTGCGAGTGTTTCGCTGTGTACGTTTTTTCTTGTTCTGCTTAGTTTATCCTGGATTTCCTGTGTTTTGGACTTAAATCACCACTATGCACCTACTCTGTCCCTGCTTCTGCCGTTGTATTTCTGCACCAGGTCTTAAACTGTACTCATGCTACATTCCTCACAGATTTTCCCATTATCTTGCTTTAAATTTGACATTAACTAGTGTGATGGTGTTTAAGACCAGCAGCAGCACTGGATAGATGGATATTGAGCGTAGTTTTTTTCCGTGAGTTGAACAATGAAAAAAATGAAAAATGAACGATGTTGGTTTATTGCAGCAGGTTTTCATATCATTAGGTACTGCTTTTCCAAAATATTGTATTTCCTTTCTGCCCAATGCTCATTAATAATTTCTATTGCAATAGTTCCTCAAGCAAAGACGTATACAAAGAGTATAGATGTTTTTTAAAAGCAAAATCAAGACTTTTCTTTTTAGTTAGGCTTTTAACAAAATCAATTCATCTATTGAAGATAATTTTCTACAATTTAGTCC
This sequence comes from Lophius americanus, assembly GCA_037951165.1. Classification (NCBI taxonomy): domain Eukaryota; kingdom Metazoa; phylum Chordata; class Actinopteri; order Lophiiformes; family Lophiidae; genus Lophius; species Lophius americanus. The sequence continues at coordinate 4,233,351 of JBBDHG010000037.1, forward strand.
GTATCATGACCATGTAATTTTATTTATACATTGTCTATTATCATTATTATTAAAATTTTATTTTCTTTGTTTTTGAAGTCTTTTTTTTTTTACATTTTAATTTTTTTTAAATACGTTTTATAGTTCCAATTGCTCTTTTTCCTCAGTGTATTTTGGAAGATTTATGGTCTGGTTCCCTCAGTTTAGTTCTTGTTGTTGTTCCATTCTGTAGTTGTTTTTTACTTCTGTTTGTAAAGCAATTTGCATTAATAGTTCAGGTTTTTAAAGTGGTGTATAAGTAAGGTTGAATTGATGTTTTGATTGGATGACTAAACCAATTTTTCTTTAAAACTGAGCCAAATGACAACCTTACTGTAAAAACATCCAATTAAATAAAATGAAGATGCCAATGACATTCACACATTAGAAATTTCACTGAATACTGTAATGTTGTGGAGGGAATTTATTTTTTTGGTGTTGACAGACAGACATTTGCCTCCTTTGGGGGAACGAGAAAAAAAAAAATTGGTTAAATGAATGATTGGTTGATATGTAAATTATTTTTCAAATTGGCGTGCCTTTTACCTGCTGCAGTGCCCCCAAAGCACCCCAGGGGGTATGTGACAGTACTCTTTCATGCTACTTTGAAATGTAAGTGTTCATAAGTAACAAGCGGGCTGTTTAAGAAATCATTAATGGTAGAGCACTATATGTTTTCCCTCTTTAAAGGCTTTTTTTTTAGCACGCACTTGGGCGGCGTGGCTCAGGTGGTAGAGCGGCCACTTATCTGAAGGTGGGTGGTTCCACCTCTGCCTCTGTACTCTACATGTCAAAGCTTTGAGCAAGATACTGTACCCAAGTTTCTCCCACTGGCTTTTCCATCAGTCCATGAATGATTGCATGAATGGTTATTGCTCCTGATCAGCAGGGGGTGCCTTGCATGTTAACCATAGTGTGAATGCTGGCATTGGTTGTCAAGCAGAATAGAATAGAAAAGAAGCGGGTGCTATTGAAGTGGGTAAGGCTGCCGTTTCTTGAATTTTGTAAGTCATTCAGCATTTTCACAAAGCATTTAAGTCATTAAGTGTTGTGGACTGAATGCAATGAAGGTCATGCTTACCATGCACACTTGAAACACGTTAAGTAGCAGCTAAACAAACACAGTTCAGCCACAGAGACCTCTAAAGTTATATAAGTCTGAGTTCATAAAAAACAGTGAACACGTCTTTCCCTCCCATCTGTGCTTTCTCGGCACATTACCTTGCCAGGTGTGGGATAAGAAAACTATTACATCAGAATACTTGCAGTACACACAAATGCATTGTCCCAGAACAACCAGCCTTATCATGGTCTGCATAACTGTTTACTCTATCATAACTTGTATATCAACTCTCTGCTTGTAATGCTCTAAATAGTGTGGCATGGGAAAAAAAGTTCCATATTTGGTCAACAGTTTTTCTTTTTCTTGCTTCAATCCTGCCCAATGAGGGCGCACTCAGAATGACGGTGGAAATACTTGACATCCTTCAAGTCTTTCACTCCTGCTTGGATGTCTGTCTCATATATACTTGTTCTGTATTCTGTACCTCCACCCTCAGTCCCAGGTAGCCGTGCTCTGCCGGCAGAACAACAGATAGTTAACATCCCTCCAAAATCTTATAATCCCCCTCTCCCTTTGCTAACTGATGTGCATTTTTATTTTTTCAATCACTAACTCACTTTGTCAAATGTTTTTCCCATGATCCCCTAGGCTTAAAGGGTGAAGGAGAATTATCATTAAAGACAGTATTCCAAAAGACTCACTTTCACGCTCATCTTCCTTGTGCCATCTTTCCCTCCCCTGTCGAGCCCTGCACAGATGTATCCTCCTTTGAATGCTAATCAGGCCCTCCTTTCCATCTCTCATTGTGATGACCATACGGCTCCCTATCCTGGTCGGCACATCTGTCCAGTTCACTTGTTCCCTTCTCATGATCTTCAAAGATTTCATGCATTCAGTTGTATTTTTAGACATTAAATCACACTCATTTGATCTTTTGCCAGGGAGAACCCTTTTTAAAGGAGGAAGCACTGTGAAATCCTAAGATGGGACTCCCCAATTCTGGGATGAGAAGAAAGGTCATTATCCTGAAAACACCAACTTCTTAGGCTTCGCAAAAAAATGGATGTTTTAGCTTTATGATAGTACCATCAATCCATCCTCTGCCACCTATTGGACCAAGTCATAGTGGAATAACGCCTTGCATGACATCACCCTCTCCAGCAACATTCTCCAGGCATTATCAGATAAGATGAGAGACATGGTCCCTCCAGAGAATTTGCGGAATGTACCAGCGTCTCCCTTCATTTGGACTTTCTTGGAAAACTTACAGAGCAGGGCAACCTGGAGTCCCCCTATCCATCTGACTATCTCATCTAGCTATTTTAAATGCAAAGGCCTTTATGCTGACTTCAGCCAAGACGTCTGAGCTCCGCAACATATCTCTACTGCTGAGAAGAGTAACCTTGGTAAGGAAGCTTTTTATGGCCAGTCTATCATTTCCCAGAGCTCATGAGTATATGCGAAGGTCTGACCATAGACGGTTACAATGATGCACTTTTCAGAAAAAATTGTCAGTCACAAAAAGGTATACTTGGTAAACCAAAGAAATTGGAGACTTTTCTTTATCCACAAAGGAATACTTCCTGTGATGGGAATTACATTGTGCTTAAAATATTCTTACCGGCAGGTATTTGTATATTGTCCAAATTTATTAATTTATACAGAATAATCCACTTAATAAAATTTTTGACCTTTGGTTGGCCATTGTTCAACAACCATAGTTTATTTCTTTTGCTCTCCCTTCATTTATTTTGCAAATACTTTGATATTCCTCATGAAAAGGCATTAAGAAATGTTTGATTATATAGTTCTACTGCATATGCCTCTCTTCCCTGTTGATGCAAACCTTAAGTTGGTTAAGCCCTTAACCTTTCTGACTGCGATCTTTGTCTCAAAGCCAACAACAACTTCCTCAAAAAGAAATAACACAATTTCTGTGGCTTTCTGGCCGCTAACCAGAATTTGATCTCATCACAAGCTGAATTATCTCCGCCTGATACGCTATGGGCAGCGATACCCATATCGAATGCTGACTGAGTTACTGGCTTTGGGTAAACGATCAAAGCAAGCAAACACACATAAATATCTCCCTCCCACTCATACACCACCACTTATCCTGATCTTCCTTGATAACAGACTTGGCTTACTTAACATTTTGAGAAATGGCATCTCGATTAGGGGATGATAATGAAAGTCTGGTTGATGTTCTTACTCAGCGCAGTGCAACTCTCTGGGGTATCCTGAGTTCAAACAGGCTAATTATACAGCGGAAGAAAATGAGCTTTTTATGCATAAGCATAGATGCCCCTGACTCCTCCTCTGTCCAAGACAGAAATTCAATCTGTGTGTATGGCTTTTTTTTTTTTTGCAATGTTCTGCATATTCTTAAAAGTACAAATGCAACTTTATTTGCAGCCTGTTATGGTAAGCATTGCTGTTATATTTTTTGATGGAAGGGCCATTTCCATAACAGCAGCGGTAGCACTCCCACTCAACATTGGCAGAATTAGACAGCAGTAAGATGGAGGATAGAAAAACAGAGAAGGAGGCTGAAAGAGGAGCTGTCAGGAACGGGGACAGGTTGAATATGATAAATGGGTAGGGAATGACCTGTCATGAATCTATCAAGCACTTTACACATGCTCACACGCACGCACAAAAGGACATGCAGCCATTAAGCAACGATCTTCTGGACTGACAGAATGGGGGATCCCTGGGGCTATAATGTGAGTGAATAGAAGAGCAGCTGAGAGCTGGGGGGCACACAGGAGGGATGTTCCAGACTGAAGCCATTGAAGGGAGCTGAACCTGAGAGAGAAACCAGCCGCACCAGCCTAATACTGAATATTTCTATGTACGACTACTCTTTAGCACATTTATCATTAATGATGTATACGTCAGCTGATATGTTAGAAGAAATCCCACTGGGTAACTGGCAGATGAAGCTTGGCATTTTAAAGGTATTATTGTAATAGTGTCACAAGTGCATTATAAAGTTGCAGTATTTATACACTAGAAGTGACAGACAAGTTTATATGTCTTCTTCTAAGAGTCCTAGATAGCCCGTATCTTGGCCATGGATCAAAAATTAGGGGATCGTCATCAAACTAATTTGAAAAAATTAAGAAAATTCAAACAAATATTGGACAACATATTATGAAATGAATTAGAAATGCATTATGAAATGATATCAGTTAGTTATTAAATGGATAATCAGACCTCATGAAGCAAAACACCAACAAATTGTTGGTAAGAGAGTTTGAATCATCACCGAAAAAAGAATGTATAATTTAAAAACTGTAATAAGTGAGATTTCAATGTAATAAACAAAAAAAAGTAAACAATTAACAAACAACTATAGATAATATTCATTCATTCATTCATTCATTATCCGTGACTGCTTAGGCTCAGGATTGCAGTGGATGGAGCCTTTCCCAACTGACATTGGCAGGGATTTGGGAAAAGCATAGCATGGATAGCTATATCTATGCTGTCATCTCTGTAGTGAGTCGAATATGAACTACGAGAGTAAAATATAACATTTACAAGATAGATATCAATGAGCGGATTCATATGCACTAATATGGATCAACTAAATCAGACCATCAGCTAGGAAGTTATGTCGTAAAATTTATGTTTTTTTAAAAAGCTACCTCTATTAAATAAATTATGTCATAATAAGTAAAACAAGATATTTACAAGATAGATATCTTCGATTTGATTCATATGCATTAAATTTGGACCACATCAGAACAGTTGAGTAAGTATGGCAAGAAACTTTTGGAGATAAAGCTACCACTTGTGTTTGAAATAAACAACCAACCTTTGCCAAAGTCACTCTTGCTCTTCCTCGCACAAAAGTGAATATGGCTTTAAAATTTGGAAATTACCCATTATATAGTTTGAGTTATGACAGTAACACAAAGGGTCTGTGGCGACAATGACGATTCCATAATATCGCCAACTTCTCAGGGATATAATTAGTGTCTAGGAAACGAGGGATAATTTTGAGAGAGAGGAATAAAAGAGAAAGGAAGTGAGATGACAGAAATATATTACCATAATATATTACCATTCCACCTTTTGTAAAGCAGGCGGGAACTTAACCTGGTGAATTTCATGGCATGAAGTGCTAATTATAAAACACTTCAGGTACTGTTCATGCATGTAAAGCACACACAAATAAATTAATGCACAGAGTGAAAAAATACATATTCAACCAGTGCAGTACAGTTGCATGCTTCAGGGGGAATTTGCTCTCCGGCATCCTTCCTTATTCATAATTCACACCGCCATTTATCTCTCACACACACACATACATAACCAATGACATACATCCCTACTGTGCTCATTAACAAGTAGCCACTGCTCGCAGACAGGATGCGATTGTATGTTTGGGAGTTTACACCAGCACAAAAAGTGACTGAGTATGAAGGTGGGTGGGTGGGGTTATTGTGTGCGTCACCTCAAGAGTGAGCTCCACCTGTCAATTTCAGGAAAGAAGTGATCTTGGCTGTAAAAGAGTGCTGACTTTTTCTGGTCACATAGGAGAAAACCTTAGGATGCATCAGTAACTCATAACAATTAATCATTCAGGCTAACACAGCTCAGCTCCCCCTCCTGCTGCAGGTATCCAAAGTACACTCTTGTTATATTTCTTTCTGCCTCAAGCATGCAGTAGTTCGCCCACTTCTTACGACCTTGCCTTTGATATTTCTAAGTATCAGCAGGTTTCCGGCCTCATCATAGCACAGAATCTCCTTCCACTAAAGTAACTAACATTGATTGAATCAGGTGACACTTTAGCTTTTATATTTCTGGGTGTGAGCTCAGCATTTGATAGAATGAATCCTGTTGGATTGAGAAAGCCACCATATCTTTATTTCATCACTCTCACACTACGGGTTACTACAACGGGCTCTTCTTATTGGAAGATGTGACACAGCTTGATGTCTCAGCCATGAGTCAAAATGCAACCAGAAAACAAGACCATATCCTTAACCTATTTTAGCGAGTCTTTACTGGTAACCCGCCAGTTTTAGAACTGATTTCAATATTATACTGATTAATTTAAAAACACTTCAGTGTTTTGCTCCAAGCTACATCATTGGACTGCTGCTCACCTGCTGGCTATTTGGGAGTCCTGGCTCAAGACAAAATGTGAGTCTGCCTGATGATGCTGTGATTGTAATCATCATTGACATCGGTGGTGTTACCGCGATCACTCAAAAATTATAACATGGAGCATTTTCTGTACCCACATAGATGTTAGGGCGAAAGAAATCTGCATTGATATTATGAAAGGTAAGTTTAATATTTATTACTCTAGGGGGAGCCTTATCTCCAAAAGACTCTGGGCCATAACTTCCCAACTATTAGTCCAAATTTGTGGCATATGAATTGAATTGATGAGCTCTATCTTGTATAGATCACATTTTACTCCATTAGTTCATACTTAACTCAAGGACTTACTTACTGCGGGGCACTTTTAAACAAAAAGCAATGTTTTCAGACATAACTTCACATTTAATTTGAGGAGTTCATTCAGGGGGACTGCTAGTACAACGCAGGGGATACGGGACCAGGGACTTTTTTCTCTATTTATTTTATCATTATTCATTGGGAGTCAACTTCTTATGTTTAATTATCTTTTAACTATGTAAATCTTTCTATTTTCTAATGACAAGTGTGATGCAAATTAACATTTTTACTATTATATTGTATTCTCTTTGTCAAGGGTTAAGAATATTTGAGGATTTGAATGTTTTCCCTTTTTTGTCTGTGTGTTGGTGTTGTTTCGAGCTGTGCCGGCAAAGCATTACTACCTGTGCTTGGCTTTTCCCTTGCCGGGTTCACAAACATATATAAGCCTTCACTTGGCCTTTACTGCGAATTGACAAAGCCACAACTGAAAATCAATTGGGCATCTTTCTCCCAGTTAGAGCAGTAGTCCTGCCATCTTAAAATAGCCTCCAGTTTAAAGCTGACCCTCACCCCTTTCGATACCGTCTTGCCATGCAATTAGCCTCTGTGGTAAAACTGTGTAGCTGGAGTAAAGGCAGCTTTGTGTTGCTGCAGATGGAAAAATGTGTTTTGCTGAGGAGGGTGTGACTGTGAGTCAATTGGAGCCTGAACAAGGTGAAACGTTAAGGCAAAATATATCAATCTTTTTGTCTCACTCTGTATTTATCTGTTCCTGTTCTCTCATTTTAACCCCATTCCTGTTTACTTTATGTCTAATTTACAGGAAGACTAACAAGGAGATGTTGGCATAACTGCCAAAACTCCCGCAGTGCCTGATAACAGATTGCTTAGAAGAAAAAGGCAGCAGGAAAGATTCCTCTACAAACTCCAGCTGTGTTGAAGCATGTTGACATTATGCTGAAGCATATGACTATGGCAGAGAATCACCCTTTCGAGTGACACTGTTGAAATCTTTTCTTTTTTTTTACTGCAGGGACATAAAAAAAAAGAGTATAGTTCTAAGCGATAACAACCTTACGTCAGGGAATGCACATTGTGAACAATCTACACCCTTTGTAGTTTGAAGATATGGAACAATGCAGCAGCTGTAACGAAGGCATCAGTCTGCAGATCAATACTGCCGTCTTCCGCTACTCATAATCTCTGAGGCTGGATAAACAAAAAAGTAATAAAAAATTAATGAAATTAAGACAACAAGAAGGAGGCAACAGCAAGACAACCCTCAAAATAGGTTCCAGTTCTGCATGTGTTGGCCAAGGATCCGTTTTTTCTCCTCATCCTTCCTGACTGATCTTCCTCTAGTTTTGTATTTTGCTTGTGTCACTGTCTCTACTGTTACCATGATGTGGTACTTGCAGCCCATTCAGGTTGCACAGGTAGTCCAGCTCCTCCAGGATGGAACATCAATATATGCTGCCACAAGAAGGTTTACCATGTTTTCAAGCACAGACCCAAGAGGAGATACCAGGAGACGGCATATAACACGAGAGTTGGACAGGTCCATAGAAGAACCCCAACACAGCAGGTATCTGTTCCATTGTGTGAGGAGCACTGCCAAATCCCTACAAAATGACCTCCAGCAGCTACTGCTTGGCGTATTTCTTACCAAACTGTTAGAAACAGACTCAATGAGGGTGGCATTAGGGCCCAAAGTCTTGTAGTGGGACCTGGGCTCAAAGCCCAGCACTATGCAGCTGGATTTGTGTTCACCAGAGTACACCGGAATTGTAGGTTCTCCATTGGTTCCTTGTTCTCTTCACAGACGAGAGCAGGTGGGGGTAAAACACACTACTGAAACACATTATAAGTTGTAAGGGTTTTGGTTTCCATTGACCAATCTTACATCATTTTTTTCTCAACCAATTACACAATGTAAATAAATGAATATTTTCAATAATTCATTCATTGAGATCTGACGTGTTCACTTCATTATTTGAGTAAAAAAAAATGAAATAAGCAATTGGTTTTCTTTGGATTGGCTTAATTTACAATAATTTATCTGCAATTAATGTGATAAAAACTAAGATTATGTGGTGCTTTCGACACATATGTACAAACAACCAAAAAGTTATTCTACCTTAAATTAGTCAATTTAGTTCAGATGAATGAAGCACATAGTATTTTTTAACATGAAAAAGCTATATAGTACATTCACTATAGCTTCACAATCTCGTTACTACACAATTACAAAATCACAGTCTTGAACCTATGACAACAATATTATCACATCCAATATTTTCCCCAATGTGATTAAATCTGGAATGAACCTCGAAACCGTGATGTGCGTGTAAACGTAAGCATATCTCTGAGAGCTAAGTGGTCATTTAAAAAGTATCCTTTGTCTTCAGAGTCACTGATATTGATTTGTTCCAAATGCATTTAATTTAGAGAATTTAAATGATACAGGCCTCTGAGCATGGTGGAACATTGTGTGTAATCCCATACTGACTTTTACATATATTTTTTATTTGTTCTGCAGGCTCAGCAAACTCAGCATTTCAGACATCCAGGTCCTTATCAGACAATCACTAATGTCAGGTACTGTCATCCACCTCGACCCGGTCATCTCTGTCAGAGCAGTTAGAGGCAGGTCATTATAGATTTGAGACAATCGAACATTAGTCTCATACAGGGGGACTGGGTGTCATGACTGTTGAGTTATGTCTTGGTTTATTCTCTGTTGGGTCTCTGGTTTTATTTTGAAGGTTTATTTTCATTGATATGCTCTATGTATCCTGTTTTACTTTGAAAGCGCTGCTCCTTGTTGTTTTGACTAGCTTTACGCTTCCTGTCCTGATTTCTTTGATCTATTCAACCTTATATTTCCTGTCTTGAGTTTTTTTAATTATATTTCTCATCCCTCCTGTCCATGTGTTGTCTTTGTGTTTCACCTGTGTGCTTTCTCCCTCTCTTTGTTAGTCTTTTCCAGTATTGAGTCTATTCTCCTCTTTTATAATCGTTCACCTGTGTTTCCTCTCCAGCTGTGTCTCATGTCTCGTTACCTCAGTGAATATACGTGTTATGCCTTCTTGGATCTTGGACTTTGGATTTGTTTTAAATTAAATCGCTAACAGCACCTGCTCCACCTCTGCCTCCATTTTGTCTGCACACGGGTCCAAACTTTGCACCTTCCATAGTTCCTAACTTGGGGAGGCTTGCAGGGTCCAAGATTAAAGGGTTCACATCAGGATACAAAGATGTTCAGATGAAAATCCCAACAGTATCTGTTCAATATAAAGCTTACTGGGCCATGCAGAGGAGATTATTACAGCCCTTTGGGAAAATATATCTTGTGCTCTTTTGCTCTTGATCCACAAACTTGTCACAACCCCTGAATACAAATTTCTTCTTGCTGGGTCGAAACAGCAAGGAATGCTCTCGCTATACAGTCCTGAATAATAAAAAAAAGGTAGTTCTATCCTGCTGAGTCACCAAAATGTCTGGAGCTACAAAAATCCAGCTAATCACCTCATTGCAGACTTTCCAAATGCTCTTGCCAAAATGGCATCATTTGCATATTATGCCGGGAGATAATTCAAAGTTACTGTTTGATAAGGTTGAAGATGATTGCATGGTTTTGAGCAGAAAGTTCTATGCTGTGCTGAGCTATAATAAGCAGTAAAGGCTGATAATGTAGAATGAGGTGTGATGGATTACGCCATAACTCTCTTGGCACAGCTGTAGTCTTCCATGCAGAGCCAAGGTGTTCTAGGCAGGGGTCCGCTTTGTTGGTTACTCTGTTAATCTATCATCCTCTGACGTGTCAAGTTCTCCATTTAGATTAGGAAGGCATAGAATGCAGTATGCTATGCAATAGAGATTCTGAACTTTACATTTACACCTCCGTACCTTCTTCGTCAAATAAGCCACTCCACTCAGAACACTAATAGTAACAGCTATTATAAGTCATTTACAGGAAAATACCGCACACTCTGCCAGAGAGCACACCCCTACTGAACAGCATTGTTGGAAGGCATGTACAATATGGATGCGAATGAGTCTGTGCATTTGAATCTCCCGAAAGGACAAAGGGTTCTTGCCATAACTAATACCTGCTGCAAAGCATGAAGTAATCGGGCCAAAGTGAGGAGAACATTCATCAATAGGACTATTTGAGGCTCAGCTCTGTGCTGGCTTCAGTTCCACTGTAGCTTGGAAAAATAAATATCACAAACCTGAATTTACATTGTTTAGTATCTTTAATATTAATGACATCCCTGGTGTAAATGTATCCTTAAGGAATAAAAACTTCTCCTATTGCCTCATCATAAATAAACACAGCCATGACAGCCTCATCACGAACAATTAATATAATTTTCTTAGATCAAAACAACTGGCTGGCGGGAAACTGATGTGATCAGGGCCAAATAACTCAAAGAATAAAAAAAGAAGAACTAAAAAGGTTCTCAAATTGGGGAGGCAGTGTGGAAAGCGAGAGCTCATTACCCTCGGATCAATGGACGATTCTAATCACTTTAATGTGTGCCACTCAGCCAGTCTGAGAATTGTCATCTTACCTATCAATACCTAAAGGGGCTATGGTTGATCTGCAGCGACGGTTGTTTTACCCCTGCAATGTCACAGCAGGATCAGCTGAGTTCACGTGCATCATTCTCTCCACCTCTTCCAGAATTCATAACAACCCATACACAGTTGATGCAGATTCAATTTTCTGCTATGTCCTTCCATAAATAACTGTGATCAAAGCAAACATATTTACTGCCTTGCATTTTTTGAGAGTCTAAGACACATCAAAGAATCAACCGCCAATATGGGGAGGATGAAGAGATCTTGATTATTAATTAAGTCTGAAATAAAAGTCTTCTTTAACTGCACAAGGCATTTTCTATATGATATTCATTATCAGTCACATGTTTTTGCGATAAATATAAAAATCCTTGTCACTTGTAACCTGACAAACACATGCGATCACTTTTTCCTATTAAGTTTTCACTTCAGCAAATGCACCAAGTGATTTTTTGTTTCCTGCTATCAAGCAGTTTTGCAGTTTATGTTAAGTGCTCTTATTTTGTTTATATCATAAACCCACAGATGCACAAAAATAAAACGCTGTTCAAAATCCATCCTTCACTGATTTGCTTTTCTGGGCTTCCAGCTAACAGTTAAGTTTCCACGCTAATTGTTTAAGCTGAACAAATTCAATACATGTGGACAAGGCCTAAATTAAATATCATGTTTTTGCTATATTTGACAGTTGTTCGTAATTAATCAATCTCTGCTTTACATCCAACTCGTCACACTCAAGCACCTAACAATGGTAGAAAAGAGAAAATATGGACTTTCTCATTGGACCAATACAATGTCACTGTTGTTGTGTCTGGTTGTTGATTAATCTGGGAGGACGTCCTCTCTTGCAGCATTCTAGTTACAAGTTTTGGCAAATAGCAGATTAGCAAAAAAGGAGCACATTGAAATACATTAAATTGATCTGGTAGATCCAGAGGAGGATAAGTTAAGTCTGTCCTCCTCTGCGCTCCACGTCACACTGACTGGCTTTGCCGTCCCTTTAGGTGTCACTGTTGAAACATAATCTGAATTTCAATAATGATTTGTTTTGAATTTTTTAAATAAATTATACTGAGATTTGTTATTGGTCCATTCAACCAATTACTCTTTATTTTTTTTATCACCCTCTTGTGTCTCAAAAACAGAGTAGAACCATCCTTCTCTGCCTCTATGGACCAGCCATCTCTGATATAGAGCCATGCAATTTTCTTGAGATGATCAAGTCTTGCAGAGATGCCTCAAAACAAATTTGGAACTACCTGCAGCTTTTCACTTACTGAAAAATGTGCTTCATGTGCGATGTGAACACACCGTATTACTTTACCCTTTCCTGATTTTATTTGACACACAAACCCAGCAAATCATTTAATTTCTGCAGGAAAGGAACGCCACTTGAAAGGTAGAATCATCTAGTTTCTATGTGCTCATCGCCATAGAGATAACAGGGTCTCTCTGGCTGGACAGGTGCCATCATTCTGCATTAAGCACAAAGGAAGGACATTGAAAGGTATTTTCCAGGGAAACAGAGCCAGATATAGCTCCCGTTTCCAGTTAGGAAAACAGACAGCGCAACAAGGCTTGTGCCTCACATACAGACCCTTGGAGAGACAAACAAAAAAAGGAAACAAGATCAGATCCCTTTGGGCGACACGTTGCAGAGTGCGTGGATTTTTTAAATTATTGATTATTCTGATGATTGTTTTCTCAATGCTGAATCAGTTAATCATCCCTAGAATGTCTTGGGCTAAATCAAATGTTATAGTCAACTGGCAGGAAATCAGTCTTCTACTAATTGCCTCCAGCATATCCAGAATGAAAAATGGCTACCTTTCTCTTTTATTATATTATTTTGCAGAGAATGTGTTTGAGTGTTGTACTGATGAAAAATGCAAAAGGTAGTTTCTGACATTTCATACATCATTCAGCTTATCGCTAAAATAATCACTGTAAAATAATCAGTTGTTCTCTATGCTTTTTGATGCTGAATTATTTAATTAGTTATCCATCAGACAATTTATCAACACATTTGCCATTAATGGAATCTTTAAATTATATATCAAACAAAAATGCAAATTATTCACTGGTAGTGAGCTTTTCTTTTCTCCTTTTTCTATACATTTTACACTATTAGTTTGACAAAACAAATGATCACAACATTTCATCTTTAGCTTTGGATAGCTGTAGTATGCATTATTTACTATTTTCTGACAGCTTTCAGAATGAGCATTATACAAGAAGACATTAAAAATCCCCTATTGTTATCATCAAAGCTAACTCCAAAGTGATTAAACTGTCTTATTCAACCTCAAGCACTAGCAATCAATCACTGGGATGTAAATTGAGCCACAGCAACTCTGTTTGTTACTAAAACTACAGACCTCAGATCAGGGTGCAGCAGGATGCAGCTGACCACACGTGGCTGCCCCAGCATGTGATCCTTCGATACAATTAGCAGCAAATACAAAACATAATTAAAACGAGAAGCTTTAGTTAGAATCTTTCAACTGAGTGCCTACAGCATGAAACGACAAAAAATCACTACGGCATTAGCCTGAAAACTGTCAAATATTCCCAGCCAAAATATTTGTGAAATATTATACTAACTCAAAAAGAATGTCATAATAGATATGTGGACCAAAATGATTGCTACAGTTCAGAGCCAGTGGCAGTTGCAGCTAAGGGCGGTATGGCGCACGCATCAATCAAAAAAAAGATTTGTTTCTGCAGACAGGAATCCTCCCGTCAGAGGTGGGAGATAGGGAGGGGCATCTCCCACGATCAGAACATGTAACGGCACATATACCTAGACTGACCTGTGCAGGTGACCATAGCACACCGCAAATATTTGTGCACATCCTACAGAATTTGTAATATTTATAGGCAATTAATTAGTAATGAAAGTCTCCTAATATTACTATTGCTACAAAAATTGGGTCCTTATCTGAGCAATTTTTTTTTAAAGTGAATGTATTGTGTTGTACAAACCCTGGTTTGTAATCTGCCAATAAATGACGTGAAAACGATTCATCTTAAGTAACATACCATACATTATAGCATGCTGTAGACACCGAACATAAAGAACTGGCCCTATATATATATATATATATATATATATATATATATATATATTAAATGATGATCTGATGTGAAACTACACCAGTGCTGGTATTTGTAGTAATGGATTAATAGAAAGCCAATTTAAGATCTGATAAGGCAATTAAACTAAGAGGTAGGTTGGCTACTTGAAATAATTGTTTCCTGTTATTTATTTATTTGTTTGGGTGGGGTTGTTGAAAGGGAGGTTCACGCAGGGCAGCACACAAACTAAAACCGCCCCTGGTCAGAGCAATTTATCTCTGAGAAAGGCTGACAAAGCCAGAGTACCTGTATGCATGTTACCCAAGTGATTATATAAACCGAGCCAGACAGTAGGGAGTATTTTATAGCACAAGAGGGGAAGCTATTCCTGACAGCCCGCTCTCCCATTGGCACAGCAGATTTAGAAAGAGGGGCATAAATCTAGAGGGGAAAATCATTTGTGATTGAGTTGAGAAAGAAATGGAGGAGAAACATGACAGGGAGGAAGAGGGGGTCATAATGGATAACACATTTATCCTCACTGTAGAAAATAAGAGCAAAAGCAAGACTAGTAGTCACTCATTAATCTTAGGTATAAGGGGAAAACACAGTCCAATAAATCAGCCTTGCGGGCTGGTGCACAAGAGACGGTTTGGCTCATTCTTGTTTCTTGACTGCTCAGAGAACTGATTTCCAGTCTAGGATCATACAAATCTAAGCAAAGTCCCACATGTACAAAACCTTTTCATCACTTGTATACACAAATGATTAATGTGAATACATGAATGCAGGACAAATGTCTCCGAGAAAGCGTATTCACTAACAATTTAAAAAAATGTAATACTCCAAAGGGCAGATGAAAGCGATCTACAATACCATAATCACGTCACTTACACAGGATGAAAATAGATCAGCCCTTCCGATCATTGGTCTAATTTTTAGTTCCACTGAAGTGTGAAAATGTGAAAATGTGTCAAATAAAACCTGCAAATAAACCGTAACAAGCCGCACCTTCTCTACATTGCATGATCATGTATGGCATATATCCACCTACCTTTGAGCTGGTCAGCAACCACACTCTGGCCGATTCTCTCAATCACTTGTCCGCTCTCATGCTGGTAACGGTCATCCAGGAAGTTAGCAGTGGCCTGGGAGAGGTGGACCTTCCCTGCCACCCCGAGTTGCTCCATTAGATTGGCAAGATTGACATCATTTGACCAGACGTCAAACTTGAAGCGTTTGATGCCCAGGATACCACACAGTACCGTACCGGTGTGAACACCCACCCTCATGTTAACCATCTCCCTCTTCTCCTGGCAGAACTGTTCAATAGCCTGGATCATGCCCAGGCCCATTTCCACACAGCAGTAAGCATGGTCCGGTCTGGGTTCTGGACAACCAGCAACACAGTAGTAACAGTCTCCCAGAGTACTGATCTTTTCACAGCCAGTTAGCTCACAGAGTCTATCAAAACGGCCAAATAAATCATTTAAAAGCCCAACCAGAGCATGAGCTGATTTGTTGGCAGACATTTTTGTAAAACCTACAATGTCTGCAAAGAGGATGCTGACCGGCTCCATATGTTTCATGTTGAAAGGTCTGAAGATAATCTGGGCTCGAGGGATTGATGTTTTCTTGCGTTTATTGTTTTTAGGGCTGGAGATAGCAGCCGTTGCACCACTGGTGGAATATCGTTTGGCAGAATTATCACCCATCTCCTCATCTCCCTGTTTCATCAGTTCATCAGCCACGATTCTGGGCATGACAGAGTGGATCATTCGTTCCTTCAAGGCTTTCTCCACTTCCAAATCTTTGCCATGCATGATAGCTTGTCCCACCTTAAGGAAAGTGCTGCGTGACCGCACCTCAGACATGATGAACAGATGGATGCCAATGGCGTGGGCACATAGGTGGAGGAGAGCTTTGGCTGGGGCCAGCCAATTTAGTGTATCCCGATCAGATTGAGAGGCTAAGGTCCAGTTATCTCCTGTCTGTTTCAGGTGCAGCCAGCCTAAACTCTCAAAAAAGACAGAGTAGAGAAAACCAAGCAAGGCAGACGCGTAAAGGCGAACATGGAGAACACTGTATAGTAACATAAGAACCTCAATGCAGAGTGAGAAGGTGCCCACGGGAGAAAGGCAGGGGTACAAGGTACTTCCTCCCACAAGCTTGTCATAGGACTGGTTGTATGTGGGTCCAATCCCACTGAAATCCTCCACATCAAGTGCAGATATTGGAGTCTCTGGGTCCCTGAAGCTTTGCGTCTGGATTTGAGGAGCCAGGGTCAGGATGAAAGTCACAAGGATAAGGAGCAGGGAGGCTTGGTTGTAGCAGCGAAGGTAGAACTTAGTGAAAGTTAAGAGGAAGAGAAGGAGGCAAAAAAGGAGGAAGGAAGCGATGGGAAGGAGAAAGGCCATCCTGTCACAGCGGGAAGGGTTGGCAGCAAAGTACAATCCCCACAGTAGTCCAGATGCAAATAGGTAAAAGAGTGCATAGCGGAACCGCCGCTGGGTCTGAGGAAAACACCGTTCCCTGCACGCCTCTTCCAGGATTGAAGAGTCAAACTTTGGATCCCAGAAATGACCAGCAGATCTCTCAAAAAGCTGAGGCATTTTATTGTGCGTGCGGAAGCTCTTGACTGCCGGCCTTCTGACTCCAGACTCTCCAGAGCTGCAGCTGGAGGAGATGCTGTACTTGCAGTGCTTAGATCCCCCAATGAAGCCTCCCCCGATTGAACCCAGTGGTCCACTTCCGTGCTTGTGTTTCCCACTACTGCCAATCCTCACTGTGACTCCTCCATCTCGAGTGGAGTCACAGCTCACCTCTGTGTTGTGAGGCAGAAGATGCTGATGTTGGGGGGACGCCATGTTGCTTATTGATCTATCTTAAATCAAGGGGGTGCGGAAGGGATGTTATTTAAAAGATAAAGTAGATATGAAAGAAAGGCATAGATGGTGTGGAGCCCTAATAGAATATATCACTTTTAAAAGTGAGAAGGGAGAGGCCAAATTTAGTCCAGATGGAAATGTAGATGCTGTGGAATCATCAGCAATTCTTCCAAAGACCCTCTTGACGTCAGTCACTGCATTCCTTCACATTGGCTCCTGTTTTGACGCAAGCGAAGATCTGACCGCTCGGCTCCATTCAAGCTGACACAAGTGCGCATGACGCACAACTTCACTGATTGGAAAAACTCAAAGATTCACAAAAAATATTTCAAATGAGAAAAAAAACAACCTCTCAAATATGTTCCCGAGAGGGTGTGATCATCATTAGATCATCATCATCATTGAATATCCATTCCAGGGTGATATTGAAGAGCAGCATTTACTGGACCTTCATGGCTTGCGTACCTCCTTCCCCTCTGATCCACTCAGATTTTAGTTCCACAAGAAATGCAACTTGTCCTCGGAGTGCCTCCTGAACTTCACCGCATTCGTACCTATTTTCACTTGTTTTGCCAGGATTATATTACAGCGCGCGGATCAGTTAACGGGAAGATGAACGCAATTATTGATATCAGAGCTTTTGTTTATATTCGAATCGCCCCTGTTGCAGTACTTGATGGTTAATAATTCCGTTGACAGAGCGTCGTTCTGTCCTGACTCTCTACTCACAAACGCTGCGTCTGTCCAAACCCACGGCGGGTGGTGTGCGTGGAGGTCTGCGAGAGCATGAAATGCAGAAAGTACCGGAGGAACTAGTTAGGTTTATCGTACAAACACACTCCTCCACGATCACGCACCGAGCAGACTGACGTCAGAGTTGATCTGCATCATTCGGTGGCCAGAATCACACTACTTCATCACGCAGTGCGCACAAGAAAATCTCCACGTTGCTCAGAGATTCTGATAATTCTGGCTCCCGATCCTGTCTTACTCGGAAAAAGGAGAACCTGACACAGAGGTGTCATCCGCTCCAAGTTTGTCCGCTCTCTCTTCTCGGTGGCAGAGGACGAAAGCGCCGATAGAGTCAGAATAATTCAAGGTCTCAGCCTCCGCTCCGTGCCCCTCCGCCCCAGCGGTCACACAGGTAACAGCCGCATCCAGCCACCGGAGCTGAATCACGAGGGACACGCAGGACGATCTCTTCATACCGCCCAATAATTCCCTTTGAATCCTCCACAAGTAGGATGGATCAGCGCTACTGCACCATCCCTTTCATCCCATGCATCGTCAACGGAGAGATGCCACTGACTTCCCTGCGCTCTGTGAGCATAGACTGCGCCTACAGCAGCCTCCACATCAGCGTGTTTTTCTTTTTTTTCGCTATCCAGGCGTAGTGGGCAAAGAAGTGGCCACCATTTTTTTAAAGCTGACTCCAGCCCAGTTGCGAGAGTTGGCGTGTGTATCAATGTGTGTGTTCGTGTGGGTGTGTGTGTGACCGTGTTTGTGAGTGAAGTATGCCAAAATAGGACAAAGATTATTTCCTCCTTGTTCTTTCAAAATAAAGCACCCTGAGAGATAGGCTAACCAGAGTTATTGTCACCAATCGTTGTATTATTTCACTCTTTTCACTGCTGTTATAATGTTACTCTACCGACCACATTAAGTGACGAAACCCAATGACATTGGGATTCAATTTGTTCATCATCAACTGCTGCTGCAGTTCAATGTTTCCACGGAACATTTTTCCGGCATTTTCCTACTATGCACAGTGGACCGTGAACACATTACAGCAAGAAATAAAAATTGGATTTGCTTGTACCAGCAGATACTTTTAAAGGCATCGTGAAGAATGCGCTGATGGAGGCATGTATAATAACAATAACAAGAAATAACAAGACTTTCTGATTTAATAAAGGCAATATAAAAATGTATTAAGTAAATTAAAGATTTTTCCTATAAACAGACAAAATAGGATTTTCCATATCAGCAGATACTTGATCAGTTTCAACATACACTATTGCCTTATATTCTTTACGTTACTGTGACCCAATACATATTTCATTTCATTTGACTTTTATATTTAGGAGGAGCGCAGCAGCAAACCATGACAGTCATTGTGCCTCTGATAGAAATTTACGATTAATTCCATCCTTGAAAATTTTGCAAGCAGTTTGATAACACTCACCACGACTTTGAAGATCAAGTCGAATACTGCAGCTGGATTCTCTATTTAACTATTCCACTTTCATCACTACACACAAAGAGTACGATGGAACCTAATAATTGTACTTATTTCTCCTCTTCACTAGCCATGTATATTCCTCTAAATGTTCTGAAATTTGATCATGAACTCAAAAGGTGATTAAAACTCTAGAGGAAATTTATTTTGAAGGAAATATATGTGCTTCCGTTATTGTAGCTGACGTCATCCTGATGAGATGAGGAGAAGGGCTATGGTAATGGAGGTTGGGAGGGTCGAGGTGCGGTGCTTGCACGCACTCAGAAGGTAAAGGTAACGAGCACGTGTTTGGGGAATGCTATAAGGTCCGAATGACATTTATTATAATAAATTAAAATATTTTCGTTAACAAAATACAAATTCTGAATTGCATACTGTTCTATTTCAGCAGCCTCACATGTTCTAAAAATATCAAATGAAAATAGTGACTTCTCTGGAATGATTCAGGCTCATCCCAAAGTGTTCACAAATTCAAACCTGAGGAGATTTTACTCTCTCTTCAATGACCTGGTAGATAATGTTAACCTACAGCCCCCTGCTTACCTGCATGTAAGGGAACCACTGCCAAATCATGCCATTCTAAAGAGGAATGAAATGATTTCCTCCACATTTAGACACTATTGTGTGAGATGTTCAGTGTTGAGTTTTGATTGAGTCTCTCAGAATTTCGATATACTTTATAGGTCAAAAGTAAAAAATAAAGTCTAAAAACACAATGAACAAGACACATTGACGTTTATGGGGTTTGGCCCAGTGTATATGTACCCACATGACTACATCCTAATCTGTGTGCATTAATAGTGGATACAAAATATATTCATATCTATTCAGTGCATAGAAACCTCTTATTTTATATGTTTTTTTTTATTTTATAAATTATTTGATTTAAGACTGCTGAGTTAATAGAGTTCCTAAAAGCATAACATTTGGCTGTCATATTGTTGGCGTTGTGTTTGAGTGATAAACATGTCTCCTGAGTCATGCAAAAATAATTCTTGAGGAATTGTGGAAATTGAAGTACAAAAAAGACAAACGTGTCTCCATCCGAACACACAAATGCTCCCCCGACCCCATATGTAGTCACGACAAACCACTGGTGCATTGCAGCTACAGTAAAAAAAAAAAAGCATACTTTCAAACTCATAAGTAAGACATTAACCCGCCAGTCTTCAGACGGCAGAGTTGTGTTCTGTGTAGAGCAACAATTCTATATATATTTTTTTAAAGCTATAGAAAAGAGATTTTTTCAAAAATAAACCCAAACTTTTGCTTTTTCATCAGTCAGACAATTTTATTCTTCATGTTCAAGCTTCCAAATTTAGGACAAGATTAATATAAACTTTATACCGAAACATGTGAATTATCACAAACATTTAATTGGAACATATCCATTCCAGATGTAATTCACAGAAACAGTAGAATAACTACTATACCCCCACTCTTAACTGTTGCTATCTGTATACCTTTTTACACTTTTAAACAGCACGCTCTAGTGGGCATGTTCTGGACATGCAGTGTAAAATTCTACACACATCACACGCGGCACTCACAATCGCCCCCCCCCCCCCCCCCCAAAAAAAAGGGTAAAAGGAAGGAAAATTAAGAATATCTGAGATTAATTTTGTTAGCCTTGACTTCTCTTTGGAGTTTGGCTAAATTGGTGCTTTTTTGTGCAGCAGGTCCTCCTACCTATCCCAACTTTAATAGTTCATTAGAATGTTTATAAAGGAATAGTTTTACATTTTGGAAGGCTGATACCACATAGGTGTCTGCACTTAAAATATGTGGCTGCGGGAAGTTGAAAATTCTTAATTTAACTGTATCACCAGTGGAAGTAATATTATTAAATCACCAACAATTCTCTTTTTACCGATTGTAATATTTGTCTTAAAAAAGCTGCATGGATAAAACAATGTCAGATTTGAGCACCAATAGTAAACACATTTATATACTGTTTTACTTTTTGTTTTTGGAGGTAAAACTGTGGGTGAAGTTTTTGGATGGAGATTTGAAGATTTTTTTTAAATTTACGTGTCAGTGTTCTGATCACGCACTGCAAAGAAAATAACTGCTGATGACCTCATAGAAATTACTTCAACAAGTAACCAAAAATAAATTCTATATTTTTGAGCCCAACTCATTTATTTCAGTTGTAAACACTTCATTTAGTTGTGTGTTTCCACTTCAATTAATTTTTTTGAGTTAATCCAACAATTCTCTTTGTACGGTGTTCTCAAGCTCCCTGCACTATATTTCATTTGCTTTATCTGGACGAAAATCATAATTTAAAAGCAGTACATTGCAGTTTTAAGAGGGGCTATGCTTTGTCGTGATTTATTCTGTGTCAGGTGGAATCCAAAAGCCGAAGAGGGCTGATTGGAACAAAGTAAAGCATCAGAGCACGTATGATAAATAACCATCTGAATCTTCCAGCTGAGGTCTGGACCTGGTATGACGCCAAGTGCAAATACAAAGTATATCTATGAAAATGGATGGCCTGAAGTAAGTAAATATCTGAATTACAACCCCAAAACATTTACTCATGATTCCATACCAGCAATTCAAATATCTTGTGAATATATTAAAAGTTGAGACAATTGCAAGATCACCAAAGTATCATCATTATTATCCCTGAAAAGTTAGAGATATTATGGAATGGTCATTGCCGCATCCGTCGCTGCATATCCTTTATATTAATGTGATAACTCAAAAGCTATTTCATTAATCATTTTCAAATTCTCTGCACACATAGACCTTAGCGCATGAAGGAACTGGATTGATTTTGGGAAAGAACGGTAACATATTTTCAACACTAGGGAGAGCTACATTTCCAAAAGTTTTTGAGCCATAATTTCTATACCGTTGGTCCGATTAAGTCAATATTTGGTGCACATGAATCGACTCGAGGAGATATGTCTTGTATACATCATATGTTATTCTAATAGTTCATATTTAACTCACCAGAAGGAGGTTTTTTATGGATAACACTGACTTGAAGGGGATGTGGAGTTGTTGTTGGGGACGACTGTGTAGGTCTAATTTTGTTTGTTGAAAGTGAAAGTGATCCAAGCTCAGGGTCTGTCAAGTCTGACAGATAACCCCCTAAACATTGAGTATATCTTTATAAAACAAGCACAGCAGATTACTGAACGTGAATGATACAGTATGATCTATAATAATAATTTAATAAACCATATTAATATGGACAAAAAAAAGGGTTTGCATACCCAAAATCATTCTGGAAAATATGAGTCATCAACATGTTCTTTTTGTTTTGTTGAGATAATAGTGGGTCATGTAAAGTATTTCAAATTTGATAGTAAATTAGCTCCACAAGCTCAACCTCTTTTTTCATTTTGGATCTAATCTTTTATGTTGATGGCTTAGAGCCGTGTTTGATACCACTCATGGTTTTTTGGTATCCGATGGTATTTAAGGCCAGTATGTTTGCCTTGTATTAAAATTGATTCCTGCCTGCTCAAGAAGTTGACTACATTGTGTGAACATTACAGTGGCAGCTCCTCTTTCTTGGTCAGGTGCAGTGGTTTCCTCGATTCTCTTCTTTCTTGAACACAGGAAGTTGCTGCTCTCTTCCAAAACTCTGTCAGGTGTTGAATAAATACATTTCCCAAAATATCACTACTTTAAGGATTTTAACCGTTGCTCCGGTGAAGATTAGCCACAGGTCACTCGCCGCAATGACATGTAACCCTGTAAAGACATTGAGGGTGTAACATTTTATGCAAATCCTTTCTTTCCCTAGAGGTCAGGGCTCAACTCAGGAGTCCTCCACTTCACCTTTACCTCAAGCCTACCTCTTCAACCCAGCAAAGCCTCTGTCTTCACCTGTCTTGTAAGATTACCTAATTACTCATTTGGGAAGTCAACAGAGAAAAAATAATTGAGTAGGTTTTTAACCCGCAGAGGAAACACTCAGGGGAGCACGTCCATCATGTGTTACTTTTTATGCTAATCCAGCATTCAAATGCTCTGAAGCTTAACATTTAGTAATGTATCTCTGTCAAAGACTGGCAAGTTTATAGACGCAGACAGAAACAGTGAAATCCGTTGAGTGAACCAGAAGCAACATACCTGCCCTGTTCTGCAAACTCTGCCCCTTGAACCCTGATCTCTGCTTCCATCACAATGCTGATTTAAAAAAACTGATGAACATATAATAGTAAGGAAAACACAAAGAATTTTTCCTCTGTATTTTACGTGAGAAGGTGTGAGATCCAATATGCAATGTTAACCCTTGGACGTCCTGCTCAGCTGTTTGGTCGAACACGTTATCAATCACTAATTCTTATTGAAAGATTTGTGCCACTTGACTGAACCTTTTTATAACATAGACCCAATGGCAGCCTGAGTGGGCTATAGAGTAAGGGGCCAAGGATGGAGCCCTGGGAGACACCACTTGTCAAAGGGGCAGTTTGTAAGATTAAATTTTTTGCATATTAAAGCTAATGAGGACTTACTAAACAGAATAATTTAATGATACATTTTTTTTGATACAACCAAAAAAAGTCGAATAAGGGTTGAATTCTTTTATTCTTTAGCCAAATGTTTCATGAATGACTATTTTCATGAAAATAATTTTACAAGTGAAGTTTTCTCATGTTTATTCATGTTTGAGCAAACAATTCAGGATTTTATGGTCTATTTAGTATATATCTTAATCTCATATCTAAGATATTAAAATTAAGAAATACCCCTTAGAAATAAAACATGCAATGAAATGATTTTTTTCATAGCCTTTTTCTTTCTTGGTGAGGACATTAAAGGGTTGGTAATCCATATCGAACGCTAAGGTTTGGGTGACTATCCAAACACAATGGCTTTGTAAATCACCCACAAAAAGGCTACTTCCAAAACAGCTTCTGTCGCTGGTGGCATTGACCACAATGCAATTCTCAAGATTTTACAACACAAATTGGCAACTCCTGTTTCCATTTTTTCTCATTTTATTCACATACAAGGGAGATAGTTTCTGACTGTTTTCAGTCTCAGGATGTTCAATTATTTGATCATGTTTTCCATTTATGTGTTTCTTCAAATCTTTAGTTCCCCCAAACCCCAAATCTCATATAGTCCACATGATTGTACGAGGGAGAGAGGAAGGAGTGTATTTAAACAAAACTCAGTGATCAGTGGCATATTTTCATTTCTTCAGCACCTGTGTCCTTAAGCTGCCATATCAAACAATGACCCTTCCCTTACTCTATCTATATCATTCCCAAAGTCCTAGGCACCTTCCCTTATTCTCCTGAGGAAAAAAACACTAACACTAATCTCCTCTCATCTGTCTTCTCAACAATACAGGCTTTCTGATAAAAGCAGGGCTGGCTTCCACCAGATCCCCCCTCTTCTTCTAACTTCCCTTACGCAAGTTATTTTGTTTTCCTCAGTTCTTCCGGTAGCGATTCTTTGGCTTCTCCCCGCAGCCGGTAACCTCACAAGAGGACAGGCCGGGCTGCTTGCCGGAGTTAATGCTGCTTAGGAGTGCAGGCAGCTCATTGGTGATCGCCCTCTCAATCTTTTCCAGTAGACAACCTCCCATGTAGGAGCACTGAGCCGACAGGGGCTTGAAGTTGGTGACCGGGTTGACGCCAAAGAAGTCACGGTACGCATCGCGGTTGGGCAGGTCAAACTTGCTGATGTTGGTCTTGGCGAGGATGGATTTGAAAATGTAGAACTTGTCAGGGTCATCCACAATCTCCTGGAAGACTAGTTCTGGATCACTGAAGAAGCTCATCTTCTCTTTAAAGGTCTGGACGTAGCGGTCCACCAGGAGGCCATGGATGCGTACGCGGATGCCATGTTGGCGAATGAAGGCAATTTTGTTTTCCATGCGGTTTTCTATCACCTGGTTCAGATCTTCTAAGAGGGAGATCTCCTCTTTCTTGAAGAGGTCACGGCTGGTGTCAGGTGCATACTCATAAGGCCAGAAGGAGCTGACGTAGACACGTGGGGGCTCTGTCACATTGATGAGGGGCGCCAGACTCCAAAAGAGTGCTCCGTAGACTCTCATCAAATCCTGGGTGGCCAGGTTGTCAGCCTTGTTCAGGATAATGCGGATCTGGGATTCACGGCCTTTCAACTGCCGGAATAGCATCTCCAGCTCCAGGCCGACGTCCAGCTTGGTGGGATCAAATACCACGAAGATCAGGTCAGCACGATCAATGAACCACTGGCAAACATCATTGAAAGGGTAGCCTGGGTGAAAGAAGAGTAAACCAGTAAACTAACCAAACACAACAGTGCAGTCCGCTGTCTTGTACTGCGCCTGTGCGCTTCAGTGTTACCTCTCTCCTGCTGCTTCCTGTTCTCAATGATTCCTGGTGTGTCCACAAAAGTCACACGTTCCAGCAGCTTGTGAGGCATTTCAATGCCAATCAGTTTCTCCAGGAAGTTTTGACCAAACTTCTCCAGAGGAGAGAATGAGCGAGAGCTGTCCGCAGCCATAACGATACCCTCAACAGAGCGGATCTTCTCCCCGTGCATGATTACAGTGAACTCAGAGGTAGTTGGTTCAGCTCCTGGAGACAAATTGATGGCAATGAAGAAGGTGAAATCAGCAGGAACCTTATCAGGAAGAGATGAGAGGTGTGTTTATACTGGGGAAACTATTCCATCCTGGTGGGAAATGTGAATTAAAATTTAATTACCAAAATTAAATCACCTTTTGAGTTTGAATGCTAAACATCTTGGAAGCAATGTACTGCATTTATATATGTATATATTAATATGGAGTCATATTCCCAATCTTCTCTTTTAGCTTGTTTTTGGTCTCTAACTACTCCCGAGGGAAACATCTTGCTCTCGTAATCGCATCGCTAACCGCGTTTGTTTGCTGTTTGATACTGAGAAGGTAGCGGGGCACTAAAAAAAAAAACCCTGACTGCTGACAATCTACCACAGAGAAATGTTGCTATAACACTTATGGGAATTAACCGAGATGGTGGAGTCGTGTGCTGGAGGGCTAAACAATGGGCTAATACTCACTTTATAAAGCTGCATTTCTCATTGCCATTTATAGCCTCTCCTCAAACATGTATTCATTATAAAGGCTTTATAAATAAACACAGTAGAACAGTGGTACCTCATTGCCAGGAGTATCCAAATATTTAGCATTATTAATATGTCATGAGCCAAATACACAAAATATATATGGTGTTATCTGCCATTTTAACCACAGCAATATTCTTATACACTCTATACACTATGAAATGTAGTTTCTGTTTATATCTGTGTAGGATACCTGTGTAGAGCTGATAGGGGCTGTCATGCATGCCCAGGAGGTAATTGATCATGGAGGACTTTCCTACGCTCCAGGGTCCCAAGAACAGCACCATGGGCTTGGAGGTGATCTCTCCATCTGTAGGATAAGAAGAGACAACCATATAATCGCAGCTGGATGGCTGAATATTGATAGCCTCTAAAGTTCATTCCAAATTTTATGTGAACAATGATGAAATACCCATTAAGACCAGCTTTAATTTGTCACTAATGGTAAAATTTGATTCCATTGCATCATAAAAATGATTACGTTAAATGATTTTAATCAAAAAAACAAACGTATCCTGCATGTTTTTGGGAGGAACTACTGGAAGTCTATTAAATATGTCATTCACTGTCACTCTCAATCATAGCGCCTGTATTTACAGCATGACAGTAAGTCAAGTAAGCAAGTTTGGTAAAGTTGAACAAGGAAATTAAAATAATTCCAGGCAGAAGCATGTGTTGAAATTGTTAGGCTTGTTTAACAGCGGCAAATTTAAAAGCAACAATTTAGATACATATCTCAGTGACACACGATAAAGACGAGCCAATCCGCTGATATTATAGAACTGAAATGGAATTGACTTTCAGAGCGAGCTGTGCCTCATAACATGCCCCCATCTGTGGTGTCAGACATGGTGCCAGGGTGGTAGGGCACTGGGAAGTCCTACTACTGGCAAGTGGTTGGAAAGCAAATTGTTTCAAAGTCTGATCCAATATTTATGGAAACTACATTGAAAAACTTTAATTTCGGAGAAAAATGTAAATAAAATAACCAACCACAAACCATTCACCCTTTTACACCAGTGTCCCCACTTGTCTCCCAAACCTGTGTCTATTTGCTGAAGCAGGAACTACACATGCAACCCCCTCCATATTTATAATAGTACAACCGAGCTACACATCTCTCTGTAAAGTGCCGCCAAAACATTCCAAAATCTATTAATTAAGTTTAACATTTCTTCCCTTTTAATTCTTTTGAATGGAATTTTTCTTTTGGTTTGAATTTATCCAATTGAATTCACATTAGCCATGAAGCTGCTGCAGCACTGCTCTCTATATGTTCAGTATACTTGGCCCAGTGACGTCATAGACACGGTAAAATCTGCTTGACCCACAGAGAGCAGTGCAGCGTTTTTTTATAGAGTGACCTTCAACTGTGTGTGGAGAAATGAAGGGGGGGGGGAAGGAGGGGCCGAGCACTTCAAGCAGTGCCATGCTCAGGTAAGCCTCGCCTACACCCACCTGTGGCTGAGTCCCCCAGGGATCGTCCGGGGTAAGCTGTTAGATGAGGGGTGCATAGGGGACAGGAGTGGACAGGAGAGGGTTGAGTACAGAGAAGTCAAGGGATAAGGAGGTGCAGGAGAGTAAGCAGTGAAGGTGTGAGGTCTCTAAAAGTTTTAGAGGAGGAAAAGGTGGGACATTTCGTATTTTGACCTACACAGTGTCAAACATGGTGGTCAGATGGTGTGTTTAGAATATATTATGTCTATATCGTCACTTTGGATATTTTGCAGCATGATACAAGGTTGCATGCTGAGACTGTAAGGCCACGAGAGGTTGAGATTTTGTTTGTTGTCAGAGAGAAGAGCTTGTTCTTGGCAGTTCAGTGTGTAGTTTAGAGTGTCACCACAACAGTGAAAAAATAGTGTGGAAAGAAAAGATATAAAGATAAAGGGGATGCTGATGAAAAAATAGAACGGAAGAAAAGGGGAAGAAATATTAGAAAGCACCACTAGTGGATTGATATGCATATAGTGATGAAATAACTTGAAGTTATATTATCCTGAAGTTCTGAATTGAGCTAATGAATACATAGATTTTTGTTATCTCTGTCTACAAATGGCTTCTAAAGGTATTTATAGAAATGAATAATGATTCATTATACTCTTATTCATTTCACAGTGAGTCTGAGGGTCCAACGACAAATTATAACATGCGATAAAATCACAAAAGAGCTGAAAAGTCTCTGTTATGTATAGGTCGATGGTATGAGGAAGACCTTTGTCTAAAACATGTAAAAAAAATTGTCACTAATGAAACCCAAATAGAAAAGTCCAGGCATCAGTACATAGTGCACATGTAGCCACGGTCGCCGCTGCGGTACCTGAGATCTCGTGCTGCCTTAGCTCGTTGTATTTGTAGGCCTGCTCCATCGGCTTGATAGACGTGTGGTAGATCTTCCGCAACCTCTCGACAGCCGCTGGAGGACAAGAGGAAAAGAAGATTAGGATGCTAGGAAGAGGTGTTTAAAAACAGATAATTTGAAAGGACATAGATTTTCTTATTGTTACTAAAAAAAGAGTACAAACTACTTGTAGTTAACCACCTCTTGTGCAGCTCCCGTTGTGCAACTTGCTACCCTTTGTCCCATATTAATGAAATGCAACCAGTTCCAATCTGAAAATCAGTCATTTCAAATTTTCATAACTAATTAAATGTTAGAGACATGAAAACATTAAACCTAATGCTGCATGAGTAAAACAAACAATTTAATATAAGTCATCAGCAGAAAAAGTTTATGTTGCATATATTTATTCTGGGACCCTTCTCTTCATCTTCGATGCCCACCTGCATAGTCTCTGGCTTTTTCCTCATTTGCAAGTCGCAGGGTTTCGTCGATGTGAGATCTGTCTCTGAGGATGGAGGCGAAATCTTCTTCTTCTTCTGTAAAAACAAGAATGAATATAACCTGTTGACCTGGTTATGACCAACCCCTCACACACATTCAATGATGTCAATCAGTTTCAATAAAATAAACCATGCTCTACCACATGTATCACCTCTGCTGGGGATTTGAAAGCTTTATTTACTGGAGGCCAATATCAATTCAGACAGCTGTCAGACAGCTGTCACATGACCTAATGTTCCCAATCTGAGCCTGGATTTCATGTGCACGTTGCTGCTGGTACACAAAATGTTGCATTTTCATTATGTTTCTGCTGTTCACCTAAATCTATCTCCCTGTCTGTCACCTTTTAAACACAAATCTTTAGAGCTCAGGGGATGGTAGCAGCCACAGATGTTTGCATAGAGTGTCTGTCAAGAGAGACTGCTGTGTCATACTTTCACTAAACAACAGAGGTTCCAATTTCCCCTCAAGTACTTTGACTGTTTTAAGCATGACAACACTGGGAACTAGAAGGAAACTCGGAGCAATTATCTCACCCATGATGCAACAGTTATCATCTAGCACTTTCATGCTGCTGGTACGTGTGCCCCCCACTGCTCCATCTCTGACCAGTCCTCGCAGATCCACCAACCTCATCATTCATCAGTTTCAGCAGAGTTATCAGTCACCACCACCAGTATCCGGAATCCACTCTTACGACAAGATTCATGAAAATCTCTCAGTTGATTAAAATATCTACAAAGTTCAAAAAAGTCTTAAAGCAATTCCAAATTCTTCTCTTTAAACCAGATATATAGAATAACATCTCCAAGCCTGTAACATGCCCAGCAATTCTCAAAAGTTAAGTATCTCTATCTATATTTCAATATCTATCTCTATATATATATCTCTATCTTTAGCTGTCTGTTTCTATATCTTTATTCATATATTCTTGTCTCTATATCTATATTTCTATATTCCTAGCTATGTCTGTCTGCCTCTTTATCTCTATCTCTATTACCTGTCTGTTGCTATATCTGTATCTTTATCTGTCTGTCTCTATATCTATAGCTGTATATTTCTATCTCTGTGTCTGTCTCTATATCTCTGTCTCTATGTAGAGATATTTCTATCAGTCTCTATATCTGTCTATCTCTATCTGTCTATCTCTATCTGTCTATCACTATATCTATATCTGTATAGTTTATCAGATCTGACATAACATGGAAATTTAACTTGTTGTATAAATGCATCCATCATGTGTTCTATGTTTACACCCCATGTAAATGTACTGTATGCAATTGTTGTTACTCTATAACAAGAGCAGTAACAAAAGGCATCTATCACTAGAGCTGTCAATCTGTCTGTCTGTCTGTCTTTCTGTCCATCTATCTAGTTTTTCATGACGTTTTTGGAGTTTTGAAGAAGAACAAAGTGATGTCCTTTTAAATCGATCCGTGCAGAAATGTGAGTGTTTTCCCTCACTATCAAAACATTACATCAAACCTCAGATCTTCCATTCATGTGGAAATTTGATGACTTCATTCCCAAAAGAGTTTAAAAGAGAGAGAGAATCCTAACAGCATATCAGCTAGACCGGTGTGTCAAGTCCAATTTTGAACATGTCGGATTACTGGGATCACAGCTGTTGCCACAATCAGTTCTTAAATTAGAAAATAAACAAAGACACTTGTTTGGCATCCGTGGTCTTTATAAGTACAGAGAGAATGGAGGGAGGAAGGGAGGGAGAGGGACTCCCCCAGGTTCAACGGGGTGGGAAGAGGGATGGATTGAAATTTCCCATTAGTGATTATAGATGATGAGACAATGATGTGCAGTTCTCCATCTTTTCTCCTCTATATTTACCCACCTATCACTCCCCTATTACATTATGTGGCCCGTTTGTCCCCCCCAACCGCCAGTCATACAACCCTGCTAAGGCTGTGAGCTATATATAAGAGCAGTAAAGAAGTCTTCACATGTTCATGCACTGGGGGGTTATGGAGTTTAGTATAAAAGCAACCAGACACTTCCCTAATTGATGCATATAAGTGTAATATAAAAGCAGAGAGCAGCTGTCAGAATAATTACATGCCTGTTATTAAATTGTAAATAAGACTCTGACATAACATGGAAATTGAACTCGTTTTATAAACCCATTATATGTTCTATGTGCACATCCCATGTAATGCACTATATGCAATTTCTGCTAATCTATAAAAACGGCGATAACAAAAGGCTTAATTTGCTAATAAAGTGAAGCCATGCGGGAACAAGGGAACGGCTGTTTTCATTTTAAAGAGCCCCCTTTTGTTAATGAATATCTGGGACACCACATTCAGGCTAAAATATTGATTGAGAAGGTCAATCATTAAAATTTCATTCACGTTTGTGATGTTCCATACATTTTTGGAACACACACACAGGTTTCAAACTGTATTTTCTTCTATGATTGAATACCTGATGGATGGTTTAACTGCAGCTTTGCTACTGTTGGTGTGTAATTGTGATTTAAATATCAACACTGTCACACGACAAGAGGTTTTGTCTGAAATGATCAGGAGACGCGAATGTCATACAACATTCAATGATCTCAGAATTATTAAAGGAACAACTCTTTTCAAACGACTTAATTTTAATACTCAATTGATAATCCATGTTATAACAATTAATACAGGTACACTAAATGGCAAACAATAGGTTACTGTAGCTTTTTTTTCTTCTAATGAGTCATAGCAGCTTATTAATGATTCATAAAGTGTGAATGACTTAATAAAATAGTTAGAAACAATTGATAACCCTTTCTATGAAGGAAATAGCACCCTACATTTTACTAGCAATGTTTCAGTTAGACATTGCATATTATGCTTTTATTTTACTTTTAAAATCAAACAATCATTTTCTCCAGATCTATACAAATTGTTTAGAATTTTTTATATGCACAATCTTACAAATGTCAAAATAAATGTTAAATGATGTTCTATTGATTCCAGTGTGTATATATATTTTACTTTAAAAATGGCTGTGCAACAGGATGTCCTTATTTCTGACATTCTGCACATTTCACAACCTTTAACCATTGGGCTTCATTACTCCAAAGACTAGCTTTATGCTTGTTTGTCTCCGAAATATTTATATACTATACAAGCACCGTCATGACATCCTGTACCCTGACCTAGAACCTCGGGTCGTAAGCTCAGTGGGTAGAGCAATCATCCCTCAAACAGGGTTCGAGCCCATCCCTGACGCCACATGCCGTGGGTCCTTGAGCAAGACTCTGAAACCTCGGCTCCATGGATGCGTCACAGGTGCCGCCCGCTGCTCCCTCGGGGATGGGTTAAATGCAGCGATAAGTTTCACGATGTTGCACTGTAGGTATGAACTGTGTAACATGTAATAAGGACATGTTACACAGTACATGTACATATGTAAAATAAATTTGACATATCTAGAATTCCATTTACGATAACATTACTTTAAGGACAACTGTTGATATCAACAATTTACACCGTCAGTAGTTAGAAGGGGAAGTGTACATATCTTTAATTAAATGAGAATAATCAAAATGACAACATGGATTTGTCAAAATAGCATTATGCATAAGTCCCTGAAGTTATCATATGTATGTGTAGAATCATAAACTGATCAGTCTTAATGCACTTAATGTTCTGACCCCTTTTCACGACAGCCAGCATTAACTCTTTCCTCACACATTACTCCGGCTTCCAATACATCAATTTCAAGAACAAAATGTTCACTTGTTGCATAATGAAATTGAGTTCCAGATCTAGTAATCCCTCGGAGAACATACATCCTTCATCCATAATTGTCACTAATAACCTACGGTATCATTGTACTCAGGGTGTAGAACACACTATGTTTATGTTTCCATGAGGCAAAAAGTGCTTTTAGCAGGTTTCCCAACTAAAAAAAAAAGAAAAAGAAAAAAGTTTCAAATTCACCTTTTTATCACACATACATAAATATAAACACTGTCATTTAATTGTTAAATTTGTATACATAGATTTTAAAACGAAATTGAATATTAAATGTAAATGTGAAATTCAAAATTAAATGATATAAATCAGTCATAATGTTGTTGTTAATTTCAGTCAGTGTTACTGTATAACTGGCACCACTTGGAGCCCCTACTTGGCCATTTCACTACCCCAGACACTTGTCGTAGCACAGTGTGTCAATTTGGCCTGTTCACACCTTGTATTTTTCTTGAGTGCTCCACTCACAAGTGAACAGCCTTAAGTACAGGTAGGAGTGCACCCAAGTGGTCAGATTGAGATCCGACCACTGGATGGTGAGTGTCCTGGACTTTGTTGAAAGACTGCCCTCTAAAATTATGTCCTCTGCAAAAGATGAGGTATTGACTCACTTGTACACCAACAGTGTTATTCAAAAATGCAAAATAGGAGATGCATTCTAATGCAGACTTCAGATTAGGTCATCCAATCATACGGAAAATGTGTGTAATAGTGTGAAGGAAGCTTTCAGACAACATCTGAGGATGATTTAATTTGGAGGCTGAAATAATTTTCTTCCTCACACCAGCTGCAAACCAAGCCTCAATTCTATGTGTCAGTCGTGTGCAGCTCCAAACCCTTTAATGTCCTGCTCAACTGCCTGGTATAGCACATTTTGAGTTACTATCGCTTATTGAAAAAATACCACTCGACTGAACCTGTTTATACAGTGACCCAGTGGTATCATGTATACTCTAAAGAGTAAGGGGCCAAAGAGTGAGCCTTGGGGGACACCACAGATCTAAAGGGCCACTGAGGATGAACCATTAACCATGGCACCTAGATAGTACTATTCCATAAGCTGGATTTTCTTTGGCTTATTAAAGCCTGTGAGGACTTATTAAATATAATTTTGTTACTTAATTCAACCAAAAAATGCCAAAAGATTGAGTTCATTGAATTAAAACTATTATTCATTATTTCATGACTATTTTCCAATAAATAATGGATTGATTCATGTTCATAATTATTTTTTTAACAGTTAAAAAACATACCTGACCAAACTATTTGTTATTTTATGGTAAATATACGGTGTCTGTGATATCAAATTAATGAATGTCCCAAAGAAATAAAATAAAATATGGAAAGAAATAATTTTCCATGATTCAGTCCATGGTGAGAACATTAAAGGCTTAGTTTGTTGTACAAATTCTAACTGTAAATATCCTTTTTTCATTATCACATTATACCAATAGAAACATTTTGTTCTGTCTTGTAGGTTTGCCTTTGATGCGATACCTATCACTCTGCTTCTGCTGCAAAAGTTGGAATCAAACACTGTAGACCACCGAAGACACAAATAAAGCTTCCTGTTGTAATAACCAACCAGATAACAAGAGGAAAACCTAGAAAATGAATGTGCTGACAATAAGGGTTCAAGTGAACATGTGAAAGACTGGGCGAGTTACCAGCAGAAGGGATACTTGTAGTACAGTCAACAGAAAACAGAATGATGGTTAATGTATGTTTCCAGTGGTACATTACTAAACTGTACTTTGTATACTTTGTTGGAAATGTGGATAAACGTTGGTCAAACTTGTGTAACTTGAGTCATCACTCAGGAGAGTCTCGTCTCTTAACATGAGCCTCTTCGACGGGCCCTAACTGCCGTGAACGTGTTAACACCTCCCAATTCAGTCAGTCCCCGACAGAGGCACTGGGCATGGGGCCTGAAAAGATCAGAGAGCTAGTGTTGCCTGCGGAGGGCAGGACTTGCATCAGTGGTCAAAATTAACCCTGCAGGCGCCAGAGGAGTTGAACCCCGGACATCTGCACCCAGGACCATGTGTCCTTAGTGAGTCCGTTGCCACACAACCTCCGCTCAGTTTGGAGAAACATTCTGGCGGCATCAGTACATCCAGTAAGAATGTTGGTGATTTAAGCCTACCATGGTCTCTGGCTGGATAACTATAGATCCTTATGTGGAGGCTATGCCGTCATGAGGCCAAACACTGTTCTGGTTCATGATGCTACGGTATGAAACTGCCGAATGTTGTTCAGGTAAAACCATCACCTTTATATTTGCACGATATCTCAATTTCATTATAGGATTGGATGTCACTTAAATTTCTACCATTAAGTTTTGATAGAACTGACAGCACTGAAAATGCGACTTAATGATTCTGAAGCATATTGTAAAACATGCCTTAAGTTTTTCCCATCTCCACTTCTGCAAACTCTGGCATGACTTCAGTTAGTCCAAATGCAGAAGCAAATCTCCTAACCGGAAATAACCAAAGCACACTTTTATTTTAGTCTCACTGCATTGGCTGCTGGATAAGTACATACATTTTTTTTAAGAATTTTAAAATCACTTATGTTAAATACTTCATCGCTCACAGACCACTGACTGACCCCTCTACACCTTCAACCAACCATAAACTAAACTTCTGAATGCACCATGTACCAAACTTCAATCCAAAGTACTCTTTTTTTCATATCTTGCACTCTGGAACTACTTGGAATAAATATATACATTATCATTAATTTTCCTACATGTTTCTGTATGTATTTATGTGTAATACACTGTGTAGTATGATGTGGAGTTTCAAAAAGGTGGCAATTTTTCTCATTTTACGCAAAATACTTGGACTGTGATTTTAGAAATGTACTATATAAATAAAGTTTTACTATCCTACTTGCTATAATGAAAATTCTACAATGGATAAACATATACGAAAAAAACTTGTTCTCACACATGGAGTCAGAATTTGCAGGAATATGTGATGTTTGTGTGCATTTCACCAATATGTCTTCAAAATGCAAATATATCAACAAAAAGAATTTGGGAAAAAAATGAGGAATATTTTAAAAGAATATAGCTACGACTGTCAATAAGTTCAGACACTTATAACATGTATCTCATTCAGTGCCGTTTAAAGTATTATCAATTACATAATGAGCTTAACAAAAAATTTTACTTCATTTTACTTCATGTCAAAACCTGTGATTACCCTAATGTGTATTATGTGCCTATATGGATTTCCATGTGTGTGATAGCAGTCACCTGCATTTACATTGTGTGTATGTATGTGTTTATATATATATATATATATATATATATATATATATATATATATATATATATATATATATATATATATATATATATATATATATATATATAATAGGTATTTGTATATGTGTGAAAGCCCAGGATCATGCTCGGCTTGTAGCACAGGAGGTAAATTGAGTTAAACTGAACATGATGAGGGTGAAAGGCCTGGACCTCCCTATAAGAGGATTTATCCTGAGCATGGGATAAATCCTGAATGCCTGGAGATTCCACTGGAAACATCTATGTAGAGCTCTCAATTTCATTCAAATTTAAACAGAGAGGACATTTACTAGATAACCTTTGACTGATATAATACAAAATAATTGTATAGTATTAATGTACATGCCCGTGTCAAATCTCACTTTAGACATGCATTCCTATTTGACTGAAAATAAAAGCCCAATGAATGCCTTTAAAATATCTACATGAATCCTCTTCCAGCGCGGGCTGGACGTGGGATAGCAATTAGCAGAGCTTGTGAAGAGCTTGGTGAGAAGAGGCCACGTAACAGGTGGCCAAGCTTTTGGACCTAGTACTCCCCCAGAGTCAAAAATAGACCCACAATGAGTCAGACGTTGGCCAGAGGAGTGGGAAGAATGGATGGCACTTATTTTAAGGCTGTGAGTGTTAGTGAGTGTGGAAATTTTTAGAGACATCCACATCTTTTATGGTTGCTCGTGTAATATACAGCATATGATTACCAATTGAACACAGAATTAGGTTCCCTTTGTATTTCAAGCCATGATCAAGAAATGTAATTAAGACACAAGTGAATTTAGGCTACTTCAATTTGTCTTTCTGTGTTTGTAAAACTGTATCAACACGGTGCGCCATGAAGCAGACTGGTGCCTAAATCCAAATAAAAAACAAACAAAAGAATCCACATCTGTGATGTAAGCCTTCTAAAGGGTCACTGACAAGCAGACATGAAGTTGCGGAAAGGAAGTGACAGGAAAGCCCAGGCAAAGGCACCTTACACTGAGGCGTTGATATGGTTCCTCTTTCCCTGTTCTCCTGTTTGAAGGCTGAGGAAGGACAGAAAGTGTGTAGAAGGACTGTCTTATTTGACCGGTGTGCCCCATCTATATCTACTAGCTCTGGGATCCCCCAGTCATGTGCCACACTACAATAATAGCGGGGATCACGTGTAGCGGCCAAAATCTTTTTACTCTATGAAGGATGGATAGTATAGCGACTCAGTTTTAAACACAAGAACCAATGAAGGTCCCAAAGAGACTGTTATTTATGTATTTACTTATGTATTTACGTATATATGTATTTCTTTATTTATATATTTATTTTTAAAAAGTCTGGTTTGGGTGTACCTTTTACACTCAAACCAAACTTATAACCTCATCTGAACATAGCTTCAAGCCTTGTTTGGCCATTTCGCACCATTATAAAAATTTTAGTTTGCCGTTTTTGTAACCTTTTAAAAAACCCAACAGTTACTATGTAGGTGAATGATGAAGTCTTCATGACAGAGCAGTGTTACAGCCAAGTTGGTTATGTAAAATTTGTTAACCCATTAAAACCACATGAAAACACAGCTTCCTATTTTTTAATTTTTATGGGGCATTTATAAATTTAATATCTTAGACATCCTAAATTTGCCATAAAATGACAAAGAACAGGTACAGTTTCCATTAGATTAGCTCAATTTTATTGTAAAGCATGTTTTTAGAAATCCTTTTTTTGTATCAAGTTACATAATTCTGTTTAGTAAGTTCTCACATGCTTTAATATGCAGAAAACAAACCCTACTTAGTTAATAGGATTGTTTCAATAACCATGGTTAAAATGTCCTCCTTGGTGAAATCTGGTATCCCCCATGGCTTCATCCTTGGCCCCTTACTCTTTAGCATATAATGATTTACATATACATGCTGCCACTGGGTCACTTTATCAACAGGTTCAGTCAAGTTTCAAATGTCTTTAAGTCAGAAATATTCAGTCAAAATATGCTAAACCAAACATTTGAGTTGACCATTAAAGAGTTAATAAGACAATACTAAGACAGTGTTTCATGTATTAAAACATTGCAGGCCCGGTAGATGAAATGAGCCTGACTACAACATACGGTGACGTCTCACTACTTTACCAGAAACTAATGTTGCCAGGGAAATGAGGGGTAAGATGTCACAACATTAAGATCACCCAGTCAGATGCTGCTGCAGACCGCTGCATTTCTTACCGACACTTGTACAACATATCTACTAAACTGACAGCGTTAGGGTATAACTTTAATAGGTTTCCTTTTATGGACTAAAACGTCTGCTCAGTTCACGCATGTTAGACGTCCTATGATAATAACACATAGATTTTATATTCTTTTTGATATGGAGACGAACCCTTCTGCTCCACAGTGTGGCACTGACACCTTCAGAGTTTCGAACAATCGGTACCACACATGATTACACACTGAGCAACAAGATTACATGAGTGTTATCGTCAATAATATGCAGTTATTGGAATCACAGCTCCTGTCTGCTCTCCAGCAAGAAAAAAATAAAAATAAAAATGAATTAATAGGCAGTTGAATCATAAACAGCCCTTTAAGACACCTGCGTGGGTTTGCAGACTGAGGGCATGTGCTGCA
Source organism: Lophius americanus (assembly GCA_037951165.1). NCBI lineage: Eukaryota > Metazoa > Chordata > Actinopteri > Lophiiformes > Lophiidae > Lophius > Lophius americanus. The sequence goes on from JBBDHG010000037.1 coordinate 4,272,231, forward strand.
GTCAAAGCCCGGCCCTTCCTGCCTGGAGAATGCATGTCCCTACAAGGCCAACTGCTGGGAATAAATTGTGATTGTGACAGTGCAGAGTGACAGCAGCTGTGCAGTGTGACTAAAGGGACGCTCAGGATTGGGAGGGGTGAGGAGTCAGGAGGGAGGGGGTGTTGAGTGGAGGGAGGGAGGAACTGTAGTGAACAGTGTTGGGTTTCAGGAGGCCTTCCAATCTTAGACACCTGAGAACATCCTTGAATAGGAAGGCCTGGGCCTTTGCTGTGGATTTCAATGCAACCCCAAGGACGGACAAGGGTGACGGAAAAGAAGAAGTGGCAAAAGTAAAAAAACAAAACTCTTCGGTCAAGTAGAAGTATGTTTATTTGTGTAAAAATTAAAAAGGAAGCATTAGTTTTCTTGCTTTCGTATCTGTTGCCTTGTTTCATTTGTTTTTGCGTGATATGCACTGATGGATACTCCAAAGGATCGTCTGCAATGAGGAAAAATCAACCTAATCGACTAAAGATGCAAGTCCGTTTCAAAAATGCAAGGTGTAGAAAGTTTAGATATTTGTGATATGTGAAATTTATGGAGAAAAAGTTACCAGAACTTATATATAGAATTGAAAAACTCAGGTATGGGCAGCTAAAAAAAAAGTACATAAAACTAGCAAATGATTTGTGCTTTGTTGCTTTCCATCTCCGAAGACAACTCTGGCAGATCCAAACACGGATCAGACCATCATTTTCAGAATGGGTAATCTGCCCCTGTGACATTTAACCATGGTATGTGGCCTGCTGGCATTTCAAGTCTTCCACACAAAGTTGCAGAAAATAAAATTCAACATTTCAGCGGGGAGATCAAATCCATGATTGAGTAGGTAGGCCTATGAGAGAGAAAAGGCTCAGTGTCCATTCCAGTTCCCGTGTGGCTGTTCCCTCCTTTGGTTAGATTTTCCATCAACTGCTGCCATGCTTCAGAACAGCTGAAATGCTGGCAGCCCATAGAAGAGGCTGAACTCTACTCTGAATAATCCTCAACTGCCCGGTTTTGGAAAGCCCCCAAAAATGCATGGGGCATTTGTTCATGCGTCAAAAATATCAGCTCTTACATTGTGGTTGCTTATATTGGATTTTCATCATTGAAAAGGCTACAAACAAGAGCCACTTTGATCTTTTATTTTCTCATGGGTGCCAACAGTTTAATTATAAACAGCAAAACATTTTTAATTAGTCCTGCTAGAAAGACTGGAATACCATATCTGTCACTGTCTGTACACGACTGCTGTCCCCCGTGCCTGTCCCCAGTCCAACATTCAGCTAGTGCCATTCCTGACCAAACTGCCCCCGCACCGGACACAAGCATCTACATACTCTACCCACCTTTGGTCATGTGGCAGCTCATTCCTAATCATAACAACAGTCTGAATCATACCCCCTGTATGAAGAGCCACAGTACCATCAAGCTAACAGAGTGATCAAGCATTCACCAAACATCATTAAACCTTAACGCCTCATATCAATATTTCTAACATCTGTAATGCTTTTAACCAATAACACCGTGTGCCCACTGTGCACCACCCCATATACAAGAGGCTCACTCCACCAGGTGTTCCCACAAAATGCTTACCAAAAGCCTTACCTGCTGTGCCCTGCAAAAACAGCAGGGAGAGGAGAGAGCAGATCAAGACCGTACCCTTCATGATGGCTGCCAGGAGAACTCTGATATTCACACTGGCTATATATACCAAGGCAGGGAGGTCAAAGGCCATGCAGAGTTAAGGGGCGGGACACAGAGGGGGCCAGCTGGTAGAGGGGCTGTGTGTTGGAAGTGTTGCAGGAGTCAGAGCATGTCACAGGGAGTCAAGAACAAGCAGCTGAATCCCCTTTTCGAGAGATCGGACATGGCTTGATGCATCAGTGCCGTATCACTCCACTTCTCATCAATTATTATGCTACAAATGATCTCAGAGATGTGACATGGGTACACATTGGCATAAAAGACAAACCGCTCTAACCCTCTGGGGTCTGAGATGGAAGGATGGGGAGAGGGCATGTCGGAACATGAAGAGTCAACCTGGAATCCCTAACACAGCTCAACGCTTGGTGGATTACTGCTTTATCAGACTCACGCAGACACACTGCTATGCTGAATATAATCGCACAATTCCTTTGGTGTCGATATCTCTACCGTCTATTAATAATTGGCAGTAGATTGACGGAATCATCAGACATTGCTGTAAATGCTGTTGATGAACCTGTCATTTTCATTAACTGTACTTTCATGATGATCTAGGTTTTCCAGTCTCAGCTCACAGGAAATCACCGTAAACATTGAAGCATCATTTCTCTTTAATTCATGGAATACAAACACAGATTTGCTTTGATTTTAACTTGTATTGATACAATGCGATTCACAGTATTTATGGTGCACATTAATACAAACTATAAAGGAGCTCTGGATGTTGGTTTCAATGCCAAATCAACCATATATCTCCTGTATTTATGCCATGTGACCCATAGCCTAGTACACAGCAGCTACAGCACATTAATGATAACTAGGCCCTTTGCTGTGGTCCCCAACAGCCAGGGTATATCCCCAAAAAGCCCCCAATCCTCTGCGTTGTACAAGCAATCCCTCTGATAGAACTCCTCAAATTAAATGTGGTTATGATCTCCACAAAATGATTCATAGGCACCAAATTTGAACTTAAAACATTTTGGTGCTTAAGCTCCCTCCTAGTGTTGGAAATATACAAAAATAAATTCCCAACATCGAGGCAGTTCTTCCCCGCACTGAGGTCTATGTGAGGTTAAAATTCAAAAATGATCCGATAAATGGGTTTTGAGTTATCGAAGGAATGACGATTCCATACTTTTCTGGAATATTTTAACTCTTGTGGGTTTTATATACATCAGGTCCACAAAGAAGTCATTACACATTTTTTAAGCGTATTTAAAATTAGGAACAGGTAACAAAAACCTGGAGTATTTCTGAACAAACATGTGAGCAAGAGGCTAGGAATGAATATGTATCTGGGACGATGGTGGGAGACGCCACCTACCGTGTATAGTGTATATTTTTACTGTTGCAAAGATGCATGGCAGGTTTAATTTAGCTATGAGCTGCTGACCAGAAGAAGTTTGGGGCTGACTACTAGTCTTCAATGTCACTGCTTGGATGTCAGGAAAACAGAAGTGGAGAGGAAGCAAATCGAACTGGTTATGTTATTAATAATGTACTAAATAAAGAAACAAAACACACACCCACAGTGGATAAAAAACAAAGTACAAACTTTATTATTCTTACTTTACAAAGGCACAAGCCTCTTTATCCCCAAAACATTTCAATTAAAAAACAAATAGCTTCTTGATGACCATATGCACTGGTCTGACAAAAAAAAAAAAAAAAAATACCGACATGAGAAGAGGAAAATGTGAAGGGAGACAAGAGATATTAACAACAGGTACAGAAAGACAGCATAAGAAAAACTAAAAAAAAATGAGGATGTTAAGGGCAAACAGGACAATATGTAGGACTAAACACGGAGGGAGGGAGGGAGGGAGGGAGGGGGGATACACAGGTGTGCGGTTTTCACTCATAACCTCGAGCTTTTGCTGAGGAGGCGCCCCTTTATACGAACGAAAGAGGCGAACTTCAATATATTACAGTAAGTGCTTTGTAATCTTGACCCCATTTAGTATTCCCAAGACCCGCCCCACTCTTCTGACAATCTGATATGTCCATGTAACATTTCCTTACACATAGTCAAACACGGATGGAAATAAAACAGTTGAGTGATTCTACAGGAAACTATCCAATAAAGAGACTCTGAAGAAAGTCCAAAAGCTCTACCAAATGCAGAACTTGCAAAGAACATTTTACAGTGTCCAGGAATCCCCTTCCAAGAGTTATAATTAAGAAATGTGATTTAATGCCCCTCCTTTGTTCACAAATGCCATCAATAATTCATTTAAAGAGCGTTTCATGATGTGTATTATGACAGGCGGTGCAGCGTCTGTTGAACATTTTCTGTCCAGAACTTTAACACTCCATCTGTGTGTCACTGCAGGAGGTCCAAATCATGACTTTGTCAGTTAATGCAACTAGAAAATAGCAGTGCTGAGTCAAAGAAAACCCAAATAAGTAACCATAATCTCTTAACATACTACCACTTTTGAAAAGCAATCTGATAGGAAAATAATGAGTAGAAAATATAATGGAATGTCAAGAATTCATTGTGTATTTCTTTCCTATATATCTGGTTTTAATAGTCCACACAGAGGGACCAAAATGGTTACAAATCTTCACCTAAATCTTGAGGGGGAAGAATATGAGGAGTGCTTGAATGGAATAATTAAACTAGCAATTTTGTCATTTTTGAGGCAAAAATAAAACAAACATAAACTCTGGACAAAAGATTATCTTGGACTATATAATGTTCCACTCCCTGGGTGGTTGGAAAGGATTCCAGAGGCCACCAGGCCCAGATCAAGTGTTCAGGTTTATCTCTCAGACCCCAGGGCTGTTAAGGCTGGCTTCACAGTGCCTCCCTGCACCCATAAGCTATTAGTAAGGCAAGCTGCTGCCCCTCTCAGCTACATGTCTCATTGTTGGTCTGTCCAACAACGGTTCCAAGCAGGAAAGCACAATTAAAGAGATATCTATGGAGAGACATTTAACCGACATGCTACGCCAGACAAAAAGCACACAAAACGTCTAAATATGTGAGAATGGAAATGCATAGAGCATGTGTGGGATCCTCCTGCCTCCATGGCACATTCAACTAATTTTCCTTGTATTTGAGGTGATCTCTGCTTCCATTGATGTGCCAACATTTGGACAGGAAGCTACACTGTTTAGGGGCTCAATAAAACAAGCCCTTGAGATTGAGTGAACTTATGATTGCATGTCAGTCATATATTTGTACGTGTAAGTGCTGTGTGCCTTAATTGGATGGCAAGTGTGGTGCTTCTGCAGACTGCCAGAGTCTGGGACACCGCGGAGCACTGTAGATTCAGATTGCTAAAGAGACGCACACACGGAAACTAGAGGAAATCACTCTAGAGTGCCCACAGATTAGCTTATTTCACAAGCCAGGTGCTTTCAAATTCTAAGGGGAAGGGCGTTAAGAAATTTAGAAGCGCTGAACTTCTTCTTTTTTTTTTCTTCTTTTGTCAGGCCATGAGTTCCAGATAGAACACGCCAAACACATATGTGGGCTTACTGGGAACCCAGCCCAGTGAAAATACCAACCAACAAACAAATAGAACAGATTCGTGAACAAGTACGATATATCTTTCCTCCCGACCTTTTCTCCATTTCCTGTGAGCATCAGTAAACCGTGGAAAAAGCCCCTCCAGGTAAATTACTTTCACTTAGTGGCTGAGGGAATACCTTCATGAGAGGGAAATAGCATTTTCTCTCATAGCAGATACCTAGAACGTCAAACTTTGAGACAGTCTTGCTGGTTCAGTGTCTCCTAAAAACAGTTAAGACAAGAAGATTTAAAGAGTATGAATCTTAATCTACTACTACTCTGGGTGGCGACAACATCACGGTGCTGGACCCTCGACCGACTGTGTCTCCAGTTCTGTGGCTCAGTCAAAGTCTTCAGGGCTAAAATAACACAATCCCTGTAATTCATTGGAAATCGTAGTAGCAGTATGACAGTCGCTTTTTTTTTTTTTACATCAGTCAGTGAAATGTAACACTAACAACCTTTAAATAAATCAACATTAGTATGGGTGCGTAAACGAGCTAGAGAGAAGGAGGCTAGAGATAAGATATGCAGAAGAAACTGCAATTATGAGTGTTTACGTGTCAACCTAATTGGGCTGCCTATCACAACATGTCCTGGAAAAAAAAAGGATTATAAAAAAAGAAAAAGAAAAAAGAGTGCTTCAAACTGCCTAAAAGCCCTATTTAATGTTCACTGAACAAGAGTGCTGTGTGTTTGCCGCGTCCTTGCAGCCCTGGTCTGCTGGGACTTTTCTGTGAGTGTATGTTTTGAAAGGGCGTGTGAGACGTCTGGGATAAACTCAGGGCAGTGAACAGTCCTCAGGCCCGTCACTGTTTGAGGCCGTGTCTGAGCCTGCCGTGTCGGAGAGGACACAACCTGAAGTGACAATGACAGCCCTTCGCTTCTCCTCCTCGCCGACGCAACCCTTTCCCTGGGTGCCCTCAATGTGCTGGATTGCCTGTAGATAGAGAAGGGAAGTGAGTGACAACAGCTCCCTCTGGTGTTCAGGTCTGAAAACTTGTCCAAACAGCAGGCTTCTGAAGTCTGCTTAAGACGGTGGGTCTTACTTGAACGATTGTGTCAAGATTCTGTCGAGATGTGGATACTGTGTTGATAACCGTCGCTGGGCCCATGGTTACCACGGTGACGTGATGGGGCAGGGGAGGCTGGACAGGTGCTGGAACGATGACCGTAGCATGGTGTGTTGGAGCAGGGGGGGTAGTTGGGGGAAGAACCTGGTGGGGAGGGGACATCATTTTATGTCAATCATCCGCCACTAGTACAATAAATAATGCCAGAAAGGATACTGCGGTATCAATCCTTAGCATACACACATTTTTAGTTTGTCAAACCGCACGAATTTAACCTGTATTGTTTAGATGGAAAATATTTTGCCAATGTAAAACCAATCATCCATGACATAACAACCACAGACAAGTGAAATCAGAATCACAATGATTATCCCATTTTAATGGCACCTGTTATATGTTAGGCAGCTGGTGAAAATTTGGCTGAATCCTCATGTGTTGGAAACGGGAACAATTAATAAGCATAAGTTTCTGAGTGACTTGGACATGGGTAAAACTGGGACAATGACTAAGTCAGAGTATCTCCAAAAATGCTAATTTGGTTGGGTGTTCCCAGTATGCAGTGGTTCTTACCTGCCAATTAGTGTACAGAAGGTCAACTGATGAAGTGCGTTGAGTACAACTAGGGCACCATGGTTCAATGGAGCAAAGGCTAACCTATGTTGTCGCATCCTACAGCAAAATTGCTGCCGGTCAAATTGCTGTTAACTAATGCCAGTTCTGACAAAAAGGTGTCAGCACACAGAGTGGATTACCTACACAATTAATTAGGCAGGTGCTTTTGAGATTAGAAATGATCAGTATAATCCAAAAAAGTAAAAAATGATATGAAAGCCAATCAAACTTTAAGCTGTCATGGAGCCTTGATTATTGTTTAAAAAAAGTTACATTGAAACAGAGTAAAAGTTATATCCGGTTACTGAAATAAATTTGAGGTGATATCACTCAACACTGCCTGTGACACACGACGGTTCCAGAGGGTATTAGTCATCTTTCACTACTAGCCCCAGCTGCCACAAGTAGGGGATGGGCAGAGGGCACAGGCTAATTGATTTGGCATCATGTTCGGTTGGGGTTGGGCTGAAGAAATAGGAAACCGCAGCGCTCAGGCTTATTTAACACATTGTAAACGTGTCTGAGCTCCTGACAGCTCTGATTCTGAGCATGGAGGGAACTGTCATGGGTGACGTAAAACATTGGTCAGGTGTTTGTTAAATACTTCAATACGATTGGCGAGAAGTCTACAGTTTCCGAGGAGGGAGATGGGTAGGATGGGATTGATGCCAGCTACATTATCACTTTAAGCTAATGAGTGCCGAAAAACCTAAAATATAATGAGAATATAATAAACAAACATTTAAAAACATTCCCTTTTTGAAGGAAAACCAGCAGATTTGCACAATGTCAAATACTTTATATTGAAAACCCTCTCTCACACACATACTCCATGCCCAGAACGTTGAGGATCCTTTTCTGTTCGGGGTTATGTGGAAACTGGGGTCACATTTCATTGAAATCCGTAATAACGCCGTAAGATAATTTGGGGTATTTGCGGTGAGTGTGAAATCATTTTTTCTTTTTAAGATGAATGAAATTATAAGCCATAAAAGGTTACAGTGCCCACCAATCACAAGAAAATAATAGCAGACATGCACCAAGTTCTTCATGAGATGGACGGGGGCTATTTTTTCTGAGCTTGTTAATAAAACAAGACAGATTTCTTTGTGCAAGTTCATATGAACTAAATTTAGAAACAGTTGGGCTCATTGTTGCAAAACTATAGATGAGACTTTGCATTAGGAGAGATAACTCCTCCCGCTCAATAAAAAAAAAGACTTTAAAGTGTAGTTTCAAGTTAGATCTCCTTGAGTTGGTTTGTATGAGGTAAATTTGAACTAAATCGGACAAACGGTTAGGAAGTTGTGTTTGAAAAACAGTGTTTCTTTATATAAAAAAAGGCTCCCCTAAGTGAGTCAAATATGATTCATTAGAGTAAAAGATAGTATATACTAGACCCAATTTGTACTTAATTAGAGGAACAGTTGAGATGATATGACCCGAAACTTTAGGCGGTACAGCGCCCCCTTGTGGCAGAAGCAGAAAACTGACCGTTCCCAAAATAAATCAAGTTCTTACTCACACTAAGTTCAATGGGCAGATCAAATTTGAAAATGATCCATGAAAGATTTTTTAATTTAATATAGAAAGGAATAACTGATTAATAAATTGATACAAATGTTAAAGGGAAAGAATTCTAAAAATGTAGAATAAAAATAAAACAGGTAAGAGCGCTTCGTATGAGTAGATCAACAGCTCATAGATCAACAGCTCATAGATAAACAGCTCATAGATAAACAGCTCATAGATCTCATCATTGGACTTTTCATACAAGCCAAGTATAAAAGCATTTTAGAAAATCAAGTACAAAATCAGATTACATTTACATGTTTCTATCTAGTTCTTTGAGTTATCACGTTAACATGACGGATCTAGTTGACGATTCCACAATATCCCAGACTTTTCAGGGTTATAAGAAGTTATATCTTCTAACAAAAAGGTAAGGAGCCATGGTTAATGTTCTTAATATATTCAGTTTTAAGACAATTGGCATTAGTAAGTGTCTCATTAAAGACATCTGCTGGGTTGTCCCTTGCCTCATTTATTAAGGATATGCAATGGGAGGTGTAAAATAAGGCTTAGATCAGTCTCTCCAAGAAGATCAAATGTTGTGATTACGACAATTATTGCATACTCAATCAAGCTCTGTAAATTATGCATGACTTTGCAATTTTGTCCAGATCACTTCGTCCAAATTATCTGAAAATTTGACTGATGTGTGCAGTGTCCTATAGGTTTTTCCAAAAAAAATACAGTCCCCTATATTTAACTGTAAGTTAAATATAGGGGACTGTTTTTTTCTTCAAAAAGTGCTTCTTCTTCAAAAATTGCTTCATGTTGGAGTGAGAGGAGCTGAAATGATAACACAGAGCAAACACGATCCAAATGATATCAAATGGACAGAGTGAGAAATTGTTCCGAGTAGATTGACAATGAATCCTAATCAATAAACACAATGAGTTTATTTTACATGTGAAGCACATACGATATATTTAAAATTCCTCGAGGCGAATATATGTCAGATTTAATTCTGAGGTCTGTGAAATTTATCAGCACATAATCGTTAAAAGGGTTGCATTGTTTATGTGTGAGTCAAACTCATGCAGAATTTCCCAACCTGTGGGCTGTGGGCTGGTGTGAGGTCCCTCTCTAGTTGCTTCTGCTGGTGCAGATGAAGAAGGCTCTGTGTTTGGGCTTGCTGATCCTGGACCTGCTGAGCAATTGCTTTCAGTTTTTCTGGGTACAACTGGGCATCCAGGGAACGCATCTAACAAAAAGGAAAGGGGAACAGAATTGTGATTTAACAACTTGATAACTATGATAGTCACCGAGTTTAACTGTTGGAATTGATCATCACCTGATCTTCCAGCAGCATCCTGATCGAGCGCTCTTTCTCCAGCTGCTGCCTTAACTCAATCATCTCCCTCCTCAAATCATCAGTCTTTTCCTCCTCCAGGATGTCTGGAGAGCCAATGCCTTCATCTTTCTCCTCTGCACGCCTCCTCTTGGGGGAGGAACCACTTAATTCCTAGGGAGAGAAAACAGAAATTCGATATCTGTGCCAGACAAGAAAACCGGTGATAATGAAAGACAGAAAAGCCTGACGACAGTTCAGCTCATGGTTGGGGCTATGGTGGTGGCTTACTTGTATGATTCGCTTCAGCTGACTGTTCTGCTGCAGTAACCGTGTCTTCTCCTGCTCCAGAGTAAAGATGTACTCTGTTGTTTGCTGCAGGATGGCAGCCTGTGCAAAAGAGATGAGGTCTGATGTTATGGATTTGTTAGCAAGCCGAATTCAGACACTAAAACCTACATCTAACCCAGCGCCTGATTCAGATTTCGCTTTGTGACCCACCTTGCTGAGCTTCTCTCCATCGCTGTGTGGGATGAGTGTTTTAAGTGACTGGAATCCAGCGTTAATGCTCTGCATACGCCGACGCTCATTGCTGTTTGCAATCTCTCTGCGAATTCGCCTCTCTTGGTCCCGGGCAGTTTCTGAGGTCAGAGGAATGTTGGCCAGACTAGGGGGATAACAGCAGTCAGTCAGACATGAGAAAGAACACACACATTCTAAACAACATCTCTACTATACATCTGATGCTGATTTATACAAAACCCTTTGATCTAACTCAGTGACAGGTTAATGGCAAACAAGGACAAGCTACGCAGTGTGGATTATGCTCATTCAAAACAATGCTGTTGGTGTTTTGTAATGTTCAAACTAAATTATTCCTCTTAACATGAAATCACAAAAATCGTAGAATAAACCCATAAATACATAACAGATTTTGATATTTTGCGTGTATTTGTAGTGCATTTGCATTTTAAGTCCACCACGATTAAATAAATATTTAACAATATATGGCATTGTTGTGATCCAGAGCTGAATGTAATGCATTTGTATTAACCTCCTAGAATTCAACCCACAATTGCTCTGCACCCATTTTGGTTGAGTCTTTGTACAGAATATGAGTTTTAAACTGCTCTCAACTTGTGCCATTAATGAACAGGTGTTAAAATACCACTGAACTCCATGCAATCCAATTCATGTTGTGATTTTGAACGGTATCTTCTCAGTGTTCCTATTACTGCTAACTCTGGATGAATTCTTATTAGAGATTTAATGTGAGCAGTATATTTAGTTGTAATATTTCTGCCCAAAAACTGTGATCAAATACAGAATACGTTATTTACTCAAATTCAGCAGAGGGGAAATAGTATGCGAGCTTCCTCGGTATCATGCTCAGTATCTATGGGACCCTCTCTTGCAAGGCTCTTATCTGTACTGACCCAGCTGCCTCAGTGCAAACACTGTGAATAATTGTGCAGACACAGATGAGTAAAAAGGTGTGCATGTAGACACAGACAGACTCAAACATTGCAGCGGCACATCCACATCCAACACACAACCGAGTGGGTCTGGACTTCACTAAATTTTATAAACGGCTACCGAGATACGGGCTGGGCCCCAATATAAGTTGATTAATCTAAAATCAGGATGTTAAGGATCTGAACCAACCCAATGGAAAGAATTATTCTGGGATCAAATGCCCAGCCTTTCTGTGTGGTGTGTGCAAGTTCTCCCTGTGTCTGTGTAGGCAATTTCCAGGCACTTTAGCTTCATCCAATAGTCCCAGAACAAGCAATATCCATGAACGAGGTATGAATGTGGGCATGAACTGTTGTCTGTCTCTATGCCCTCTATGTATGCTCTATGTAACTGGCGAAATTGCCAAAAGTCTGCCCTTCCCTCACCCCCCGTTATAGATAATGAATAAATTATATTTATAGTCAATGGAGGTGCACTGGTTGCAATTCTCTTGGCCAATAACCGATTTTTACAAAGTTTGACTGGCCGATACCGATTTCTGGACGATTCCGATTTCTTTTCCTTTAAAGTTTAAAAATCATAATGATATATAAATTATGTCATAATGATATATAAAACTCATTATTACTCATATCAACTTATTTTGAAGGATTGCAATTGATGTGACGAGGCTGGTCGGCTTTGTGTTATGTGTATGTATTCTGCCCTGTTGAAATGATGTACCCTACTTCCTATCCGCAGTGCGTTAAACCAATCGTATGACATTTTGAAGTGAAAATAAAACATTGTAAGCCACATTCAGTCCATTATATGTTGGGTTTGTTCAGGGACTTCGGGGCTTGTGGCTGGCTCTGAGTTCCTGCTAGGGTTAGCATAACCTGCTATGTTCCTCTGGGTTATTCAATTTTAAGTATGTGATCAAGTTTGTCGTGCCAAACATTTTTGGGGTTGAAGAGAGGCTTTATTTTGTCCTTACCTGTTATTATAAATTGTTTACTTGTGAGATGATTGGTACGGTGGTAGCTCATGCTTTGTGTGTGGGTACGGCGCAGGCGTTCAAACAGCCTCAAGAGAGGGCTCCTGAAAGACTGGCCCATCAATAGGTGCACTTCTAATAATCAATGTTAAAGAAAACATCCAAACTGTAGAAATTTGTTGTTCTTCTTTTATAAAAATGCAAACAAATAAAGAAAAATTGAGTTTGGACTGTTGATGACATCATTGTGTATTCTGTGAGCTTATGATGCTATTTTTATTACTGTTCTATTTTCTTACAATTTCCACTTCCAATAATGTAGCAACAGATTGATTTATGTGTTTTGAAATAAAAAGATGTGGGACAATTATTTCTTTGCAAATTCTATTTATATTTATTTATTAATTTAATATCTTTAATCTTGAATTTACCCTAGAATGGCAAATTGTTTGGTCAAGCAAGTTTAAAAAAATTTACTTATGAAATGATTTCATGATGTAATTTTGTATTACATGGAAATTAATCAATTTGAATAAGATCAGTTCAACCTTTTGGCAAAGGGTGCTTTTAAGAAAAGTTTCTTTTTAGCCTATACATGCTGCCACTGGGTTCAAAATGTTCTCAATCAAACTATCGACTGATTTGCAAATTAAAGGATTAAAGTTGTACAGAGTGGCGGTATTAGAGTAAATCGAAGTCACGTGTATGTGTAGGTAGATATTTTCAATGTATATCAGCTCTCTGAAAACTTATAAAAACAAACTAAAATATAAACAAATAAGACTACATATCCCAATATGCCCTCGTCACCAGCAGCACTACAGTAGAAGATCCCTCCGCTTCCGTATTCAAACAGGGTTGCAGCTGTATCAAAGGGCCTTCCGCGACATACACACCCCCTTATTAATTACAAGACTCCTGATTTTCTAGCCCATCCGTGGATGCCAAATGTCACTTTAACGGACTCTTTGGGGGAAATGTAACAGGAATGTGCCCTTTAGACGCCACCACAGTCCCCGATCCCCCCTCCATGCTCGGAAGAGACGTTCGTCCGCCATTATAACAATGCGGCAGGCAGCATGGCAGAGATGCGGAATGAAACGACGCAGTGGTGGCGATTCGACAGCAGGCAAGCTGAAACGCCATTACAGATTCAGCATGTCTGTTGGAGGGGTGCTTTTGACAAGGTTAAAGGTTTGAACGGCGACGTAATCGACAACGGTGCGATATAAACAGGAAACGAACATCAGACTCGCTCGCTGACTGAAGCCCAAGCATGGCCGCTTAACCCACAATAACTTCAGCTCGCTCTCAGCGGAACGGGCAACCCCCACTGTGTGTGCGGCAAAAAATAGACCCTTCCACATCACACGCTGCTTGCTAGATGAACCTTCTCCGTTTATTAGGAAATCAGTGCGGTATATGAATGACAATTGGGTAATTTCAGGATACATAGAGCACCGAAACGCTCCGGAGTCGGGCAGCAGCGTGGTGAGTACGGAACCACGTGGTTTATGTTTGTTAGCCACCAAACGCACCCATTTCGCTCTAAAATGTGCGAAATAATACCACGGGGGGTAAATGTGGCGCGGGTTGGAACATCCGCTATCTCAAACACCGATTTAATTATAGATGTATTTGATTGTAACGAATGCCCACATCTCCGTGAGTGGGTCGTGTACACAATAACAGATCTGATCAAGCATGTTGCCTCAGCGCCGTCTCTAAGAGCGTGTCGCCAAACAGATGCCTAACAATAATAATACACAAAGCATGCTGCATGGAGCGCGTGTAACCTGTGCATACCTGCAAAGACCTCCGATCACTTCTTTCTCTGTTTTCCTGAAATGTTGTAAGGAGGGCACCTTCTGAGCTGGTACCATGAAGTACTCCATGCTCGCCTCTCGCCAGTTTGTATCCCCCCCTTAAAAACAGCCGCTGCCGTTGAATAAAAGACAAATAATGACGTTAAGGGGAAGAAATCCTGTGATCCGACACAAGGACGATTTGGATCCCTCGTCTATGTAGTGTAATAGTTTCTGCCGAGAGTTGTAATGTTGCTCGACTTCCAGCTGATGGGGTTCCCTCGTTGTGTGTGGTGCTCCTCTCTCTCCCTCTCCGTTTCTCTCCCTCCCCTTAGCTTTCTCCCTGCATGACCGTGTGTGTGTGTATGCAGCTGATCGGATAGTTTTCAAGGCGGGAAACAGCTGGTAGGAGTCACACTGCACTACCAAAAGCCTCCTTCCGCAAAGACAAGGGATTGCATGTAAACAAAGGACTATTTATCGCAGGCATAAACCAGGCACAGTAAACGCAAATGGACAAAACGTGAAATAGTGTATTTATAAAGCAACAACAATGAAACCTCGCATTTTAAATGTTTAATCATGCGTTGTGATGTTTAGTCGACCCTCGATTGATTATTCTAATGAAAAAAATAAAGATAATTTCACCTTTTCACATGGCTTACATTCTAAAACGGCCCGTACAATTCCAAACAATGAAGGTAATTATAGTATCTGATCGTTGCGCCTGCATCTCTAATACCAACAACCTAAACATATAGTGTGGAGACAGACAGTAAATAAAGGGTAGGACTACTACAGTGGCGGATCTCGCCAGCCGAGATAAGCGCTCAGGAGGGATCAGCTGACGGATTGGCAGAGCTGCACAGCAACAGCGCACCAGAGAGGGCTTTTAGGGACAGACGGATCGCTGGTGCCCGACACAGCTGTATGTTTGTATTTATTATTACGCCAGGGGTAACTGCACGGAAGCGCACATTATAGTAACTTAATTTAGATGGTGTATTATTGGTGTTGATGCACAGCCATGCCAACACAAAGCTCATTATTAGTCCATCTTAGTGCAACTGCAGGCATCTGATGTAAAAATACGAATATGAATGATGTTTGACTATCAATATGGTGTCTCTCTATTCATCTATCTATCTGGAATACATGGAAGAACACTCATTTTAAAATCGATAACATTAACGTCAAATATAATTTATAATAATAAAAAAATCAAAGGTGACAGAGCCCAAAGAAGTAAATATCCGGTGACATTAGGCGAGTATGCAGCCTCGTCTAACGGTTAATCTCACCTCATCACATTCAACATGCTTTCAGTCACCGAACATACGAATACAGATAAGAATGAGATTGATTTCCCCACCACCTATTATTCATTATAAGATTAACACAACATGTTCGGATTCATTACTTAAAAGCATACTTTTGGTTCCTGAATTTTTTTCCAAATTGTATTAATAGTGAGCTGAAACACTACATTTAGGTGGCCATGTCAATGAGTATATCATTTTCTATGAAATTCCTTTTAATTTACAAAACAGATTCGCAAAATAAAATACAAAACAGTACTGCTTGATTCTTATGTGGAGTTTTTTATGTAATAAATATTGAGTTTTTTCAATATTATAGGATATTGCCACCCTTCAGACTTAAAATATAAGACTTAATTAAAACATTCTTACTAATAATGAAAAAATCTTCTGAGGGCATTGGTGTTTAATGTATTTCCCTCAATTTATGCCCTCTAGTGGTAGTTTGATGAAATGGCAACGAGGCCTCTAGTACATTGTTCTGCAATTTATAGCACTATAGTAATATAGACTAGACTTAACCGACCTATTTCACACTAATGCAATATTAAGTTTACATAAAATATTCACTGACTTTCTTGAAAAACAAGCATAAATACAGCGGTGATGACTGCTTATGAGATTTCCATTCCTGTGTTAAAATCTTAAAAGCACTGGTTGTCATCAAATTGAAGGATAGATAGATAATTAGATAATTATTAAAGCACAAAAACTCATTCATTCAAACTCAAAAATGACTCGATTCTATTATTCTATAAAAATAAATGTACATTTTTGAGATCAACACTTTTAAAGGTATAATTATTCTGTTAGAACTCGAAACCTGGACAAAAAAAAAGATGTAGTCTTAATATAAATGATTAAATTTCATTTAATGTTTTATATTTTGTGATATATAAGGGTTGAATATCAAATATGTAACATTCTTACATACTATATGTAAAAATCTTTAATTCCAATCTTGTATATATTAATGTTATATGATTTTTTCCCCCTACTTTATAAAATAAACTTGTTTGCTGATTTGATTATCACCATCTGTTAATGCTTGGAATCATCCCAAGGCCGAATAGAATCACATTATTATTGAAATGTCATCAAATCTAGAGGGGCAATAAAATGCTTTGAGGCAAAGTCATAGAATAGTGGTTTGTGATATTTAAAATGAAATCCTTGTTGTCTTGAGCGAAAACAATCTTTCATTCATTAATTTTTTTTTCATTCGTTGGTTGCATTTATTCATAAATGGCCAAATAATTAATTCATTTATAGCAGTATATAACCCAATAAGTAGGCATACAACAGAGGCAAGCAAATATATACCTAAGCTCTGTCTTTATGATAGATTTTAAGATATTTTTGTCACACTGACACATATAAAACCTTTACTAATTTTTTCCCAATTTGGTTCTTTGTTAGTTAATGTCTGTAATAAAAACAATTAATGTGGTGACCTGAACCTATACGTTCATACAGTGCTCAGTCAAAGAAGTACTACATTCTTATTTTAAACCTATATCTGTAGCTGTAATCTAAATAAATAAATAAGACAGAAATATGGATCACTTTATTTAATTTTCTTTTTTTCCCTTTAATAATAATAAATAATAATACATTTAATTTATAATACTCTTTACATTTGGATCAAATCTCAAATTGCTACAAAGTAAAAGCAGATTAAAGCATCAATAAAAAAATAAAATAATAACTATATAAAAACATGACCAAAAAGCAGCAATGTTAATTAGAGTTATAGGTTCTGCTAAAAAGGAAAGTTTTAAGTCCTCTTTTAAATGTGTCAGTCGTCTGTGGAGCCCTCAGATGGTCAGGGACAGAATTTACAATATTTACACAATATTGTCTTACAGTTTTCCAGTTTAACCTATATCATTGAGACCCAAGTGTCACAAAACAATTGAATAGCTATAATAAGTTACTTGTATGCTTTATCTTTATTTTCAATACATAAAATGTTCATTGTCAGCTTATTTTTGTTGCTTCATGTAAATTTCTATCCATTTCATAATACTATTGCTTTGATAACATGTGCCGTATTACATTAGAACCAGTTCTGATAGCATATTTTGATTAATTTCTTTTGAGAAAAACATAGTTTAATTAATACTTTCCTCGTTTGGTTTTGTAAAACTTGATCAGCTGATTTTGATCTATGATGTGGTAATTCAAAAAAAGAGAAACATCTGTGTTCCTGAGAGGGAAAAAATAGACCGATTTAATTTTAAAATATAATGGGAAAAATTTAGGCAGAACTCAAATGACAACAAACATAACACACGTATAACATGACGGATATCTGACAAGGACAACATTTCAAAGTAATTACAGAAATAATTCTTCATTTGTGAAGAAATGCGTCCGGCTCATAGATTCACTCAACCTTTCGATAAAGAATGCAGGACTAAAGACTAAAAACTAAAATGTTTGGCCCACAACGATGTATTATGGTGACGCGTAAATCAATAAAAACCAAATAGCCAAGTGTGGAATAGAGGGGCCATCCTACATTTCGGTTGGGGGGACGTGTGGGGGGGAGACGGCTGGGAGGGGAGGGGAGGGGGGCACAGAGTTGGGACAGAAGCCGGGGACAGCCAATGGTGGATAGGCGGGGCAGTAAGCATGCGCTGAGCTGGCAGACTCAGAGCTGGTCCTGACGGGCTGGCTGGAATCCGGGCGGCTGTCTGTGCGCTTCAGACGGTGGTGGGGGAGACTACCAACAACACGCAGCGTGTCCACACCAGCACGGAGGGGTGAGAGCAGACGAGTGGCGGGCAGAACCGACACCAGGACAGCAGGCAGCCCCACCGCTGCATCTGGAAAAGCACAGAGCGAGAGGAAGGAGACGACCCCCGCCTCTACCCAACACTTGGTGCCATCCCTCTGGTCTGGACTGCCCTCCCACCCCGCCAGGAGATTCACGACCACCCATAGGAAACCCCCGCTTGACCAGCGTTGCCATTAAGCGACGCGTTTTGAATTCAGGAAAAAAAAAAAAAAATCACCTCAGCGTTTTTGACGCACAACCTTTATTTTTCCTCAGCGGGACCAGTTCTCGCTATGGTTCTGGGTGTTTGCACTTTTTTGACGGGTTTCCAGTGGCGGGATAATATGCAGAATATTTAATATCTCGGCAACACATCTAGTTGTAATTCACTAGATTCCTCTTCAGTTAAGCAGCCGTATGTCACAAGCGCTGCCTTCAAGCCTTTGATTGATTTTCCATGCTTAGAAATAATCCCGACAATGGTCTGCGAACGGACATAGTCCGATATTTTCGAGACCTATCAGCTCCATATTTCGATTTTGCCGAAAATAGGGCCGAATTGACGAGAGGTCTTTTGACACCGACGCCGACTGATCCACAGGACTTGGCGTGAGAAGTTTGCACCGGGAATAAGAGGGGGGCCAGGTCGGAGATATCTCTGCCAGATCCACGGCCGTTTCCTTGAAAGGTAAGATTGGATCAATGCTATCCTGAGTTTCCCTTATGTTTACGCTGTCTGCTGGCATGGGTGACCACGACTGTGTGAAGATGACGCAGAAATGTGAGGAATCGACGAAGTGCAAACAGGAGTGTGACCTATTTTCTGAGACTCTCCAGTGGTGCGTCCACATCCTCTGATCTGGACTCCCGGCGCTGTCAGATCCAGAGCCAGTCTCGGCTTTTACCTCCCATTCACGCGATGTCCACCTTCTCTGCACCTCTCTCCTCTTTAGCCTGAGCCGTAATGCACGTCTTTACACCCATGTCAACCAACCATGAGAGATGATTTCAAAGGTCCTTATAAATCCTGCCCTATATAGAGGAGATCATTCCAGCCCAGCCAACATTTGTGCAAGAAGCTGGTTGATCTCCTGATGTTCTGTCACGACAACATCTGATAAATAGCTCAACATCTACACAAGGTGTATTTTACGACGTTTGCACTGAAGAAGAAACGTGTTACAGATTTTGGATATTCTTTCCACAAAGAATGTCAACAAGTAGCTATTATGTGGTCCCTTCCACTATGTTCTCTATCATGCGTTTTAATGTGTTCTTAATGACCCGTTTTTGCTCAGACCCATTCTACATAGTTGAGGCAAAACATGTTGTGCAGGGGGCAAGGATGAGCACCGGCACAAAGAGCTATTTTCCTCCAATTAAGCAATTCCACTGTCCCCGACACTAATTGTGGCCACATTGGGGACTTAGTTTTGGATGGACATTCTCCCAATTGGCTGCCTCCCATGGGCCCATTGTTCCAGAAGATGCCAGGGGAAAGAGCAGAGCCCTGCCAAGGCGGACCTAACAAAACCTGTGATGAAGTGGAATAAAGCCTGATCATTAAAATGCATTTAGCCACAATACAGACTGAGGTACACTCAGGGGCTCTACTGGTATTTGGGATCAAAGCGGGGCTGTATTTTCAAGGCAGCTATCAGTTACTGTATGAATGATATTACTTGGAGGTGCAATGAAGCAACATTTAAACAGATATCCTGGCTATGGGCCCACTCGACCTCTTGCAAAGTATGTAGGCAAGAGGGGTCACGTAGGCTTTGTGTAGAGGGAGAAGATTGACTCCCTCTTCTGACTCTCTCTTCCAGGTCCCGCTATGTAATCCATAACCTCTCTCTGAACTGTGAGCACAGGTGGCCCTCACATCCTGTCCACAAGGATGGAGCCTTTCCATCCATCCGATGGAAAGGCTCAGGCCAGAAAGCAGTCATGTGCAGCAACACGGAGGTTTTTCAGGAAAGGCCGCTCGAAACCTGCATTTGGTCTCTTCAGACAAAAGACTCCACCTTATAGCCAGATGTCTGCTGGGGTCCAGCTGTGCATCTCTGTGGTGGCATTCCACACCTCCAGGATGTGTGTGTGTGCAGACAGCCTTTATTACTGCATATTTTCTCATTCGGCTGCATGCTTTGCCATATGTAGATACTTGGACAGCTGCTTGGAGCAACAGCTCGCACAAAGATTGGTCTGAGTTTGACTCCAATTTTCAGCATCTGCTGTTATCGGTACGCAAGAGGATGCACCATGAAGGCTTTCCATTGTGCCGGCCTCTAAAATCGAATCACGAGTGTAGTTGTCACCTCCCTTCCAAAATTTCTGTGGGCCTTATGATTTTACCCATAACTGCAACTGTGTGACATCATACCCCTGAGGCCTCAAACTGTGTTAGGCAAAATTAGCTGACTTATTGCGGAAAAGGTGGACCATAATGGCATATTCCTGCATCAGTGATCAACCATGAGGCGTGTGGCGGAGGAACGTAGGCAACCTGTAGCTTTTTTGACATATTTAATGCCTTTAACCAGGCTGATAAAAATGCACTGCATCAGATCTAAAGAGAATTATATTGATTTTTACAATTGTGAGTATGGAACCACAAAGAAACTCACCAAATTCCAATGTGAAAAGAGAAAGTGGTGTTTTTGATGCTCTGTTGTTTACATGTCATGAGGAGGTGGATCTGACTACAACATGTCAGTGTGAATGAACGTAGCTACAAACTACCCATGGAGAACGAGTCTGTGTGTTTGAATTGATATCACAGTGGGGTGTCATAGCTGCTGGGGATTATGGTCAAGCTGAAAGGCAACTAAGCAGCAGGGGAGGGCGGATTATAGCGTATAGAGTATAGTGAATCAGGCATCACACTGTGAAAACAAGAGACCAGATGCACACTTTGAGTCATCTTCCAAGGGATAAGAACCGCTTAAATTTAAATTCCCATGGCAGATACTCCCTGCTGTTCCACTTAGAGCAATTGAGGTTCATCAGATTTCTAATCAGGCGGTAGTGATTCATTCATTAGGGTGCCCAACAGATAATATGAAACTAGCGTCGATGTGTTCACATTGAGTGTTGTGCATCCCAGCTCTTAACTCTTGATTACACTGGAGAATGTTTGACATGCATGATAGAATTGCGTGTCCCATTGGTGAAACAAAATGGAGAGAGAACGCGATGTATGAAATGGTATCTCTTGTAAAATTTTGACATAGTCTGTCAATACCATGTTTACTTGCTCTTGCTAAAATGAAGATTTTCCTCTTATTATCAATTCTTCTGCTACAGATTAGGAGTTAAAGCGGTCTGTAAGTTGCTCCCCGGACTCTGCAGTCTACATATCAAAGTATTCTTGGTCAAAATACTGGACCTCAAATTGCTCCCAGTGACTGTTCCATTGGTGTGTTAATGATGGTGTGGATAAAATATCTCTCTTGATGAGCAGGGAGCGACTTGCCACCATGCCCGAGTCGCTGTGTGAATGTGGCTTGGTTTATAAAATGCTTTGAGAGGTGGGTTCGAGTAGAAGGCACTCTATAATTACCTTTTTTAATACGAAAAAAAGCCAATGTTTAATCCCCTGATTTTTGCAAAATACTTTGGTTATTTGCAGGGATATTGGTCCGCCTGTATAACAAGAATTACATGAGCAGCAAAGAATTAAGATATCGGTGGAATTCATCATTATCAATCCGGTTAGTCTTTTTACACAAAATGTGTAATCACTAATCACGGCCATGTGTCCATGCTGCAGCGGAGGTGACACACTCGTACTCTGGAGTCCCTCACTATGATGTGGCGGTGAGGAATAATAGCTAGACTCCTGGACCCATACCTTAAGAATAGAAAAAGTGGATACACAGAGCTTGACTCACTACAGTTTGCAAACTTAAGGAGACCAGTGCATACCGCTTTGCTCCCTTGCTGGTTGGGCTCACAGACCGTGCATTTTTCTCCAGTTAAACTGTAACCACTAATCACCTCACGGCCTCTCTGTTTCCTCCCAGAGAAGACCATTCTTGGGTCCCCAGGCTGGGCTAAAATGTGCACTCAAGGGGAATGTATATATGGTCTACTCTTTTTAAAACCACCTGTGTGGGACGTCCCAAACGAGCACAGGTTTCTGGCTGTTTTTGGAGGACCTGCTGTATCGATGTTTAGGGGTCATTTCCTCTGGTACAAGTCTGAGGGCCCGCATTTCCAAAATAAACACAGACAATTCAGTGCCTCACTCAAGCTACCCCACCATGGCTCTTCTCTTCAGCGCTCCTCCTCGCACTCTCTCTCAGTGTTTCTACCATGAGAGAATTATAGCTTACAGAATCCTTCAGACAATATGCAGACCATGTCTGGGGCAGGGCACACTTGACGAGGACAAGTTAAGGAAAGGATACAGGATTACAGCCAAGACTGGAAAGAATAACAGAGTAAAGGAGAGAAGGGGGGAGGGAATAGAGTATAGCCTGTTTTGGGACACGTGCCACCATTGTGCATGAAAATATTTCACCAATCGATGATTGTTAACTTGAAACTAGCGGGAACTTTTCGGTATACGGTTCAAGGAGCTGTGATCTGTGGAGTAATACGCTCCCGTTTAAGTTGAGAAGCAGCTGGTTTGTATTATTATTATTTATTTGCTTGGCGAACACAATGGATTCTCCAGTATAACCTAAATAGCAGTGCAGCAGATAAGTATGACTGTGGTGTGTATGTGTGTGTTTGCTTGTTTGAAGAGAAAGAAAAGTGCGAGTTGCACAAGATGGGCTCTGAGTGCAAGCATCAGAGAGGGCCACATGCTCGGAAGGGAGCAAAGGGTACAGGGATTGATGGTGTTTTTGTAAAGAAAGGAAGGAGGGAAAGACTGGTGAGGCATTTCTGAGACTCGACTAAGACTCTCAAGTCTGGGCCTGGCTCCCTGTCTGGGCACATCCAGTCCTGTCAGCTAGCTTCCAGACTTTGCCCCCTTCACCCCCTCCTCCCTAACTTTTCCCCTCCATCCCTGACTCCCAGGGACTCCATCTTCTCCTCCTCACTTATACCTCTGCTTCTGTTCCCTCTTTCCCCTCCGTCCCTCCCATGTGTTTTCGTCTCCCGTTTTCCATGAGCCCCGATACTTCTAGATGACTCTTGTATTATATAAGACTTTCTCATACATGCTGTAAAAGAGCGAGAGGGAGGGAAAAACAGTTGGGTCTGTAAGTGTTAACTTTCTCTGTGGTGTTGTGGAGATGTTGCCAGCACTAATTTAATTCACATGGAGTTTGGTTGTTCTTCTTATGAAGGAGCTTCATCTCATGTAATTTAGACATGCTTTAAGGATGAGGTTACATTCGTTAAATCATGACTTATTCTGACCTTGAATAGTTTTATAATATAGCCTCACTGGATTTCTTTGGTTACTCAAAGTTGTAGTTATTGACTTTTAGTGACTGTTTTGACTTACCAGTCTCCAACTTGGCTCCGCCTGTCTTTCTCTCTCTTATCGTGTGTAATTAATTATGGTGTCATTCCTACCCTTGTTTGCTCAGGTCTCAATAAATGGTGCTGTCAATCAGTGAGCCTCTTATTTCTTAAATGTCACTATTGATTCAGGACAGAGGAGTGAATAAGAGCATGAACATCATCCTGACCTCATACTAATAGAGATCCACCCGGGCTGATTCTTTATACTGTATGATACACTGTATGTCTACTGCACACTTATTATCCTCTGCTGCCAAATGGAAAGAGGAGTCCACTCCAATCTTGCTTCCAATGCATTGCAAACATAATGAATGTCAACAAATTAAAATCAAGAGTAGTGCTACTCCATTTTACTGTATTACGCTGTGTGTCGCCATCTCAGTCGCCCTCCATCTGTCCCTTCGCATCTATCTCTCTGCTCTCTTTTTCTGTTCCTCTCTCTTGGATGGAGCTGCAGGAGATAAAAGCTACAGGGTGGAGCCTGTCACGTAGTTAAACCAGAACACAGTCATACAGAGAAAAGGAGAGGAAGGGAGATGAAGGATACAAGAGAAAAGTGTCATATTGACCTTGTCTTCTTTCCAGCCATGGTGGGAGGGGCCACGGGGTGGTGGGTTATTCAGAGAAAACAGGCGGTCCATGTGAGGAGGGAGACCACAGAGCTGCCGTTAAGTTGGCACAGACAACACAAGCTTTGTGTGTAGACATACAGTGAATGTGAGATCACTGGCAAAGGAGGCATAAGGGTTCAGAAGGAGGTAAAGGACAGTATGAGGGGCACACCCACATTCAAAGAAGCAGGAGCTCCTTGAACAATAACCTGTGTATTTGCACACAAAACAACAAACATGCAACATGTCACTTTGTCTGCTAATTGCTCTCTGCTGTTTTGTGTTTCTCCTCTTCCTGTTTCTTCCCTTTTAAATATGTTTTGTAAGCCGGGCCACTGCCCAGTTCCTCCTCTCTGCACACATACATAGCATGAACAAATGCACTCCCCGCCCAGAGCACATCTTAGCAGGACCCCCCCCTCTGTTCTCGTGTGCACGGCATGGCCGGTGCACAGGTGTCACCCAGCCCTCAGGGACAGGGAGTGGAAATTGGTGAAACTTGAGGTGAATGAGCTGAAAATTTAGGGCGCTGTAGACGTGTCAGTTAGACCTTAGAAATGCCACACACTGATAATGAGTACACTCCCCTACCCACCTCGTGCTTTGCCCATTGCCTCCCAGAGGCCATGTTGCATAAACTGTTGTTGGTATCATATTACCTTGGCTATTGAATAATGAGACTTGCTTCCCAGGGAGTTCACTCTGCACCACAGGCTTATTGAGTTGCAAGCAAATGAAAGTGGCTGGGGTCAGTGTGTAAAGGCAAAAGGGGTTTGTATCTCATGCGTGTGGTGCCATAATATTCCCGTCCAGGAAATGACTGTGAGACAGCCACACCCCTCCAAAAGCTGGAGCGGTACCACGGCACTCTGAACTGGTCTCAACTCCCAAGCCTGTAGCCAGCATGCTATGCGCTAGTGTGTGAGTGTGTGCACATATGTCTGTATGCCCGTGTTCGCCGCTATCAACCAACATTTTCCATATGTATGTCAGCCCAATTAATCTGCCCTCAGCTTTTTAACTGTGGAAGAGAGGGGAAAAGAGAGAGGGATTCTAGACCTCCTCCCGTTCCCTCCTTCTCAGTGGTTTAGGCCTGGTGCCGGGTCTGCACTAGCGAGGGAGTATAACAGACATATCCTGTCTGATACAACTACAGCGGTTTTATACATTCAGCTGCAGTTTTCAAGTTGCAGGTGCCCGCCATGTACTTCGTTTTCGTCTGAAGTGATTTCTCTAAAGCCTTGAAGTTTACTTTTTAGGGAGTGGCCTTTTGTTTATGTGCTGAGAGAACCTGGTATTTTAAAGATTTAGGCAGGTGCCAATACTTTGCATTCCTATGCTGACCTTATGCTCATTTGGCTGCCTTTAGGGGAGGTCTGCCGCTGCAAACCTGGCAAGCCAGAGATGAATGTGTGTGGTGAATGTATGTACGCAGGCACATTTGCACCTAACCATTGAACGTTTTAACCATTGAACTTATTCCATTAAAATGCTACAGCCTCTCTTTCATCCACCGTTAGTGCACATCCATTATGTACTCACGGTTCTAACCACAGCAAAAAAAGAAATGTTTTTGTTTGAAAATTATAGAGGGAAACTTTTAAAAAGGCCAGATCTGACAGTTACATTGTCACAAATATTTCTGTTTCAAACTGACAGTCTAGCGGTTTGCAGTCTAGTGGTGCTAATGTTGTTGTGAGTCAGCTGGTATGACAGCATTTCGCGTGGGAGTAACAAACAACCATCACTTCCGAGACAGAGACTCAATTCAACATGTCTAGCAAAACGGACACAGCTGGTTAGTGGGCTGATGTGAGGACAAAAGGCTGAGATATTTTGTCGTTTGTTTCTGCAGAATCATATACAAAAGTTGCTCCACTACCTTTAAGAAAATGCTCCACACACTCCACTCATCACCATATGAACGGAAAACGAAAACATGTTCGCCCCAAGCGTTGTTGTACAAAGTGTAAAACGAAGCTGTTAACTTTTATCGCCGTATTTTTTTTCCTCAACCACCGCAGCCTCAGACTGTTTTTCCTCCCTCTCTCACTGGCTTCATTTCTACTTTTCTTTCTTCTCCCAAATTCTCTTCTTTCCTCTCTTGTTGCTTTCCTGTTGAGCCTGATGGTGGTTACACCCTGCTTGGCGAGTGAGTCGACCCCATACCCTGTGATTGCGCGCACGACTCTGACGATTGCGTCACTGCCTGTGGAGAGAGGCCACAGGAATGGACTGAAAAGCGACTGGGAGAGAGATGTGAGAGAGAAAAGGATGAGACAGTGGCGGCAGAGGATTGGGAGACCACTTAAGGAAGTCGAGAAGGACGAAAGATGAGGTAGAAATAACGTGATGAGAAGAGGAGGAGTGAGGGATTAAAGGGGATACATCCATTGGACTGCTGGAGGTAAATAGTTCCAGGGGTCCTAGTTAGCAAGAGTGGGGATGTTGATCAAGTCTCCTGAGTGCACATACTTCTACTCTTCTCCACTCCCACATGGAGGTAGGCCTCCTGCTGTGTTCATTGGTTCCTGCTGCCCTTTGCTGCACGATGGAACTGTTATGTTGTGAAATGCCCCACGTTATTGTAAGATTACTCACCACTCTTCAAAGCCCAGAGTACCGTTGTGTGAAGTGCCTCCAGATTAGTGTCAGCTAAGTTTACCACTTAAATACTCTGAGCAACTGAATCCCTGGGGATTCAGTTGCTTGTGAATACGCGTTCACCGCTGATCCAGATACTACAGTATTGATTAAAACCGTTTTAGTTGATTAGAAACTTATACAGCCCATCTGATACTAAGTTTGAGGAGGTGGTAGAAAAACTAAAAAAGTACTCAAAGCACATGCTGCTGCACGTAGGTCCGTTCATAGAGCAGCTATTAGGAGGTCTAATAAATTGACTGTAGCCTGGGAGGAGCTTACAGGTTCAAACCGATGTGCAGCTATCCTCTACCCCTAAAGAGTCTTTTCTTTTAGTTTGTTCCTCTCAAAATAGTTTGAATAATTGCTTTAATTGCCAGACTTGTTTTCTAATGTTATATGCACCCTGAGATAATTCCACACACAACTTAACCTTGCCACTATTCATTCACAATAAAGGCCATTTTATGCTCAACATTGATGGCGGATATGGATAGACCCCTCCAAACATACTATGCGTTCATTTCATATGTATTTGTTTGCTTACAGATATGGACGACACAGAGGAGACTGAGCATGACCACTAGAAAACACTTGACCCAATGTAGCCATATTTCAGAGAAGACACAACAAATGTTGAGTGGAAAAGTTGAGGAACACACTTTTAGCGAGTTGCAATGTATTGAATGCCTCACAGCTGAGTAGAACCTCGTCTCTGCTTTTGCTGCTCTTTAATCTCAGGGCCACACTGACTGACTTGCAGAATAAAATGTAGACTAAGTTCAGTTTCAGACCCTAATCAGGCAGATGCTGATAAGTCACTTTAAAGGGGAGTGGCTGAAAATCTGTTGCCAATTACATCTTGTGTCGTAGGAAGCAAACCCTTTAAACAGCAATTACATACAGTATATGTCAATGTTCAATTCCGCCAATCTCCATATAAGATGTCTTCTAGTTGTCAAAAATAATTTGTCTGCTGTCTTTTTGGCACCAAATAAAGCGCAAGACTGAGTATTGAAATAAATTGTATTCTGTTAGTTAGTCATCGTGCGGAAATTCCTTTTTCGGACTTCCCATTTTCATTTGATGTGCAACTATACCATCAAAACCAGTGCATTTTGAATATCTGTCCATTGCAGTGAGCGCTTGTGAAAGGAACTCAGGCTACCACATGTTTATCATTTTTGCTTGGAACATGAGAAAATAAATAAATTAATAATGAACTTCCTGCCAATATTACACAGCACTTTTTGCATGGCGTTGTATTTTGTTCACACTGACACAGGATCATGCCTTCTTTGTAAGAGAAAGTTGTTTATTTCCTAACATAGTAAACTCCCTTTTAAACTCATAATCCAGTATAGTTTACACTTACTAATCACGGTACCAGATTCATAACATTAAAGATGACATAGCGTTGGCCACTGGGAGTCTAGGAACGTCATTGTCACTTTGCTCCTACCAAACGTTGAATGTTAATGGTCAACCACAGAGATACAGCTCTAAGCGCCCCCTCTCGTCTCTTATGTAGCACTCCACTGTGACAACAAACCACAAGTGCTCCCCGCCCTCCTCATTCTGTGCCTCCCTCCGGGCACCTTCCCTCCCTGCCTGCCCTCTGCCTGGAATTCTTCAGTGTCTGAACGTACTGGCTGGTGGCCATCGGTAGCTCGCTAAGAAGCTTCCTGTTGCACTCCCTCTCTCTCGGTCTATCCCTCCCATTTTCTCCTCTTCCTTCCTTGACTCACTCTTTTCTCCAATCTCACATGCCTTCGTTAAGTTCTCATGCTCACAATTTTGATTAATTTGTGGGGGGAAATTTATTTCAATTATCTTATGAACACCCTAGAATTGTCATGCTTGAGTTGGAGCAGGTGAATGCATGTTTACGTCTGTAACTGTTTAGCAGCCATGACTCCGACACCAGTCTGTTTGTTCAGTAGCCCCTCCCCATGGCTTCACGCTTCACGCTATTACATAATACTGTGTACAATTCTCTGCACTTTGTTGGCACAAGGTAAAAGAGAGAAGTTTAGACTGACAGTAAGAGATTAAGATAATACACTTAACATGGATTTATCGTAAAGAAACTGTGTGAATCGGAGAAATGATTTGCCATTGAATGTATTTCTATAATCAGGAAGGTGTACAAAAGTAGCTCAAAGAAGAACAAGGAGAAAAATTTACTCAAAAATGAGCAGAGTTGAACGTGAGCGAAAACAAAAGCAAAAAGAATCCCTGTCTGAGGAGGCGGCTGGCTGAGGAGGACAATGGCGAGGGAAAAAAGAATCTCAGCTGTGTGTGTTTGTGTGTGAGTGGTCCGGCAGGGCTGCGGGGTGGAGGGTGTATGAGGGGCTGTGGTTCGGGTGTGTATGTAACGCCCTGGTATTACCTCAAGAAACGTCATCAATGGCAAAACAGAAACAGAAACGTCAAAACAGCTGGGGTGAAGAAGTGACCATTTTTGGGCATGCTTTCTTTAATATTGGCAGCTACTACCGAGATTCTCATAATCAGTATCAGAAATACTAACAAGTGGATATTTATATTTCATTGTCAGTAATAACATGTATAACCTTATTACTGCACATGGAAGTCCGGTTGAGGTTGTTTATTCCTCCTTGGCCTAGTTACAGATGTAAAATCCGAATGTCAAAGGTCACAGTTCAAGCAACACCCATACCTCACTCAGTCACCTATGACCCTGTCTTTTCCACCTGGTGGATGGAAAACCCAGCAGGTCTAAACATGACCAATGCTGCAACGACAGGACATAACCTTGAAAAACAGAAATATAAAACCAAGTGGAGGAATACTGAGGATGCAGAGTTGTATACCTTTAGGTTATTTTAAGATAAGTGGCTGCACTGTAGACCTAACACGATGGAGTACTTTACAGTTTTTGACCAAAATTGAGAAATCATATTTCTGATAATCGTTTTTGATTGTTAACATATAACAAAAGCAACTAGGCTTACACTGCCGAACCTGACACCAAAAGAATATCCCCAAAAGCCCCCAATCCCTGTACTTGTGTTGTACAAGCAATCCCCCTGATTGAACTCCTCAAATTAAATGTGATGTTATGTCTGAAAATCTGTGTTTTTTGCAAAAGAAAGGCACCCTCAGTGAGTAAAATGTTGTATAATTACATTGAGTGAGAGGCAGGGTACACGCGGGATGAGTTACCAGTTCATCACAGGGCACACACATAGAGACAGACAACCATTCACACTCACATTCACTTCTACGGGCAATTTAGAGTCGCCAGTTGACCTATGTTGCATGTTTTTGGACTGTTGGAGGAAGCCAGAGCTCCCGGAGAGACATGAGGAGAACATGCAAACTCTGCACAGAAAGCTCGGCAGAGTTGGATTCAAACAGGGTCTCTTCTTGCTGTGAGTTAGCAGTGCTAACCACTGCACCTCCGTGCTGCCCAGAGTCAGCATGAGTCGACTTTTCCTAAATTCAATCCAGTTCTTCATCTATGTGGGTATATAATTTGACCATTTGAAATTTGAATTATCCATGAGATAGTTTTCACTTACTGCAGATGGCAGACGTGATGACAGTTCCATTATACCCGACTTTTCGGGGTCTTTGGGGAACTTTCTGGGGTTATTAATATGCTTGATGAGAATCCTTTGCGTATGGCTATTTAAGTACATATATTGATAAGCGCTATATATTCAATACTTGACAACTTTAAGGAATCAATGAAAACTTATAAGTCCCATGAACCTTAGCCGGTTAAACAATGCCTGCATTTAATTATTTCATGCTAAGAGGGAGGCCAAAAATGTTTCTTCGGTTTGCCTTCAACAAATCACAACAAGTCTTCTTCAACGTGATATGGTTACTGATTAGCCTATTACCACGTAACCTGCAACTGAAACATGTAGATTGCGGTTGAAGTTGAGGGTTGTATATTTGACTGGATGTAACGACTCAGCAGCTAACATGCTGGTCGTTCTGCGTCATTGATCTGTGGTGGATGAACTGTGTACAGTTTTAGACTTAGTTCTGAATTGTCACCAACCTCAGTAACTGCACCTTTATGTTGGTTGGTTATGAGCCGAAGTAACCTTTGTGATAAGCTAATGTTGCCCGACAATATCAGATGTTTAACATTCGCTCAACCATCACTGCTTGAAGCATAAAAGGCCAGGCCAGGCCAGAACTGGATATTCTGGTGAGACAAATATTTATAATTTTCTCACGCTATTGGCCATATAGCTGACATATCACCCACTTTGTACAACTGTTTTATTCCATTGGTGCTATTTAATTTCAACCTGGTCCTCGAATGCATTACTTTTGTGGTAACTGGGAGTACTCATTCATTTTATTAATTTTGAGGGGGCTATAGGGGGTAGAGCGGTCGTCCCTCAATCGGAAGATTGACAGTTAAATCCCGAGCATTCGTAGTCTCCAGGCTGTATGGTCCTTGAATAAGACCCTGAACCCCAATCTGCTTTTACAGGGGCTGCCCACTCTCCTCAGGGATGGGTAATATGAAGAGAAATAATTACACTATGTTGTGCTACGTAAAGCTGTATGTGTTGAATAAAGGTCATATTATTATTATTATTTTAAGATATCCACTGCTTAAACTAATATTACCTTTTGCATTTACACTTTATCACGGCATGACTGTTTTAACATTGCACATTAAAGCCCTTCAGAATCATGCCATATCAACACCATCAGTTGTCCTCTCACACCGGGTCGGTATGTGAGAGTTTAAAGGGGGAGCACAGAGCCTTGGGGGGAACTGGCTTACCTCCTAGAGTCCACCTCCCAGGGTCACAGCAGGAGGCAGATTAAGTTACTGCCAGCCTCAGAGGGGGTCATAGAAAAATGTGTACGTGCTCAAACTCAGTAAGGAACACGCAAAACATTCTTTTTACGCTGAATCAGAAAATAACACAAACCTATTTAGTAACATTTAAAGTAAGATAGTATAATTATTCTGGAGTTTGATGTGTGCTTCTCAGTAGCTGACTGAAAAGACTAAACTGCCTCCTGACTGAAAGAGATTGACTAGACTGGTCCGATACCCCCGACTGAATCAGATCAACTAGACTGGACTGAATCTCCTCTGACTGAATCAGATTGACTAGACAAGCTCGATCCTCCTCAGACTGGATCACATTGACTGGACTGGACCGATCCTCCTCAGACTGGATCAGATTGACTAAACTGGTCAGATACCCCCGACTGAATCAGATTGACTAAACTGGTCAGATACCCCCGACTGAATCAGATCGACTAGACTGGACCGAATCTCCCCTGACTGAATCATATTGACTGGACTGGACCGATCCTCCTCTGATCCTCCTCAGACTGGATCATATTGACTGGACTGGACCGATCCTCCTCTGATCCTCCTCCGACTGGATCACATTGACTGGACTGTACTGATCCTCCTCAGACTGGATCATATTGACTGGACTGGACAGATCCTCCTCTGATCCTCCTCAGACTGGATCAGATTGAATGGACTGTACCGATCCTCCTCAGACTGGATCATATTGAATGGACTGTACCGATCCTCCTCAGACTGGATCATATTGAATGGACTGTACCGATCCTCCTCAGACTGGATCACATTGACTGGACTGGACAGATCCTCCTCTGATCCTCCTCAGACTGAATCAGATTGGCTAGACTTGACCGATATTCCTCAGACTGGATCTGTTTAAAGATCAATCGGTCTGAGCATGATCAAGTGTGTGACCTTATCCTCAGGGTATGGAAGTGTGAAACACATAGCCCTCATTTGACCGGATGCCCCTTTGCGCTCCCTCAACTCCAATGTCGACCCATGTTCACCCCTGAGCACATACACCCAAACCTCATGAAAGGGACTGGGGTGGTGTCCTAATACACTTGAGGGGATGTGGGAAAGGGTTATTCGGGGGAATACTTGACCGGGTTTGCTAAAGGAGACACACACAAACCTTTCTTTCAGGGCCTCTTTTCCTCATCCACTTCCTCCTCTCTTCATCGTCACCCTTGTATATCCTCTCTGTGGCCCCCTCGGTTATCCCTCCGCTCCTCTCTCTCAGTCCCTCCCCAAGCGTTCAGTTGCTGTAGCTTGTGTTTACTCTGCGAGAGAGGGAGAGGGCCCGAAGAGGGACAATGCCTTCTTTCAGAGAGACTGTCGACCCCACAGCTGAGCAAGGAAGTCTGCATGGGGGCTAGCCAACACCCTTTCCACAAACTTCACAGCCATCCGCCACAGAGCTCTATGCACTCACTCACATGCCATGCAGGCATGCACACACAAAAAACACCTTTGCTCCTAGCCAGTCTCTACCATTTATCCAACAAGATATAATCACAAAGATGAGGTGAGGCGAAATGTGTGGACAGACTCAAAACGCACTAGCTGACTCCATGAGAGTCGTGTGGATTGGCTTGTTTTATGTGGAGTGTTTCATAGATTCCTAATGACCAGCTGGGCTTCTCAGGATTGTAACAGAGTTTCGAGCGAATTTCGTTTTCTTTGTCATGTTTCTTTACCAAAAGTTATACCAAAAGGCTTATTATATGATTTGATTTGATTTTGAATCTTGCAACAATCTTATCGTCACCAAAATTGAATCAACTCTAGGATATGGCAAAACTTTCCTCTGTATAGAATTACATGCAAGTTTGTCCATTTGTTTTACCTTAATCTTGCTCTTACTCAAACAAACAAACGCACAAGAGTGAATATAACCTCTTTAGGGGACATTCTCACGTTTCATCCGCTAGAATTGTTTTTCATTTTTATTATTTTATTTATTTTTAATGAAATTTTATTTTGCTTGGTTATGAACTAATTTTTAAAACGGCGTAGACCAATCTTCTGTCAGTCAAATAATGGATTAATTGAGGAATCCTTTCAGTTGTAATCGGTCGAGGTGAGCCGGTCAGAGATAATACACCCTCATTCAGTAAAATGCTGCTGCTATCTGTATTTGAAATAAGTGAAATGTTGAAGCTAATCATGCTTAGAATTTAGTTGGAATTAATAAAATGACTTGCTAAGCTGAATGATTCTAACAATGACCTTTATGGGAGAAGAAAACATATTCACAAGACTTTCTGTTTGTGGTGTTGCTGTGGAGGCCTGATCCATAGATTGGAAAAGACTAGGTATATCATGGGTAGGTACAGTAATGGATTGCACGTGAAGTGGCTGCCTGAGTAGAGCTTTTGTGAGTAGAAACCTCTTCACTGTCTCTGCTGGTCTCACAGTCAGGCATGTGGAATCACATGTCGCGATATGCATAATGGATCTATACTCCACAGCTATAGGATTAAAAAGCTTAGTATATGTTTTTCATAACGTTTTATAGCATTGATTATAGCGCTGATGCGAGGCCAGTTTCTCTGTGTCCCGTTAGTGGATGAGAGTAGGCTTTGTGGAAAGGTTAAGCTGATTCCGGGTCTGTGCCTCAGGGTAAGGGCTTTTACTCTGTTAAACTGATGAAAGAAGATTTTCTGCTATTTTAGCCAAACAATGATGCCCAAACCCTTGGCTGCCTGTGTAGTGGAGTTGCTGTAAATCAGTCAAACTCATGCAGTTTAGTGGAAAGAGAAGATAGTGGTGCTGCTCACCGCATCTAAGGACTATCTGATCAGCTCACACAAATCTAATCTTGTTTATTTTCACATCTATTAGCAGTGAATATACATAATAAATTAACATTAGAGCAACTGTCACTAATACCCCTATATATACCCCTATATATATTACAATATCCTTGCCCTGGGTGTAAGGATATTGTAATATCCTTGCACCCAGGGCATAGATCACATACTGTAGTGATGTTGCCTTGATGATGCCGCTTTACACAGATCTGCCAACTTTTGTAATGCCATGTAATTCAACATATATTTCAACAAGTAAGGATCCAGATCTATCTTTTATGTAAATTCTTACCTACTGATACACGACATACATATGAATGACTCTGCATCCATGTACATATTGGTGGAAGTGTCACGTCCCCATCCCTTTTATTGTACTATAAACCAAAACATACTGTGCCCCCCCCCAGATTAAGATTGATCTGGAAAGAATTGTGCACCGTGGTATACATGTTGTTCATGATTCTTTATTTTGATTGGCCCATTATTATTTTTTACACTATATTGGCACAAATCAAAGCCTTTATCTTCCAATGGTGGAAGAAAGAGAAAACAATATTTAGAATAGTCATCCATACCCATATCCAACTCATCAGCAACCCAAGATCCAATCCTGCACCAAATTCCATACAAATCCATTAATTTTTGTTTTTTTAGATCTCCTGTTGACAAAAAAAAGGAAGAATAATCACGTAAACTCGTCGTCGTAAACTCATTTTGTGAATATTAAGGCATTAAGTATTGGTCATTAAAACATATACTTAATACCATAACATGATATTAAACATGATGATAAACACTTAAACAGTAAAAAGGGATTCAGAAGTAGGAATTTCTGCAGCTGTTAAACCTCAAAGAATACTTCTGTCGTATTTGACCTGTGTGCTTTGAAAGAACCGTTTGTCCCTTCTTGCTGCAAACTCAAATTGGTAAAGTATTTGATTTTGTTAGTGACTGGCTGCCGTTTTTTGGAATAGTTGTGGTAAACAGGCCTCTTCTAGAGTGGAATATGTGTCTGTGGAGTTTCCCTGCTATTTTAAACGATCTCTGACATTTGAGTCTTAAGTAGTTCTAATGCCCAATAAGGAGCATGCTGGTCCGCATGGTCTGTAATCACATCAAACCCAAAGGTTATCTGTCCTAAAATGTTTATGTGCATGTGGGAGACATGAAAGTGCACAGTTTAGGATTATATGATGTGTATTTTTATTTCAGCTGATACCGATAAAGAAAGCAGGTGCCACCAGTTGATCTAATTATCGATTAACCTAATGATAATCTCTATGATTAACTGATTCAGTTAGTTGTTAAGATATTATCAGCTAAATTAATTACTGAAAATGTGTTATTATCAAACAAATTAATAGTTATCTATGTTTGAATTCTATTCTTTAGGTCAAACAATTGACCATAATCTCAAAGTATTTTAAGTATATTCCACGAGAAGTCAATAATATGGAATCCTCATTGCGACTGACGCATCCGCAGATCTTTTGTGTTTCCCCAGAAACTGAAATTGTTTTTCATGGATCATTTTCAAATTTTATAGCCCCATAGACCTTAGTGCAAGGAAGAACTGGATTGATTTTGGGAAAGGTCGGTTGTATATTTCCGACTGTAGGGAGATCATTATCCAAATGTTTTAGGGCCAAATGAGATCTGTCTTTCATTTATCATATTTTATGCTAATAGTTAATATTTTACTTACTAGGGGGGTGTTTTTTTTTAATAACACAGTATTTTGGACAATATTTCATATTCAATTTGGGGAGTTCAATTGTGGCGATTGTACAACACAGGGAATCGGGTGCTTTTCGGGGATATACCCTTGCTGTTGGGGATGGCAGCAAAGGCCCTAGTTTAATTATAACTGATGATATAATGTAGAAACTGTCATAAATGAAAAAGAAAATCAGTAGCCATCTTTTCCATTTAAGAAGCTGCACCTTTCACTTTTTCTTTAAGAAATATATTTGCACTGTGAATTGATAATCAAAATAATTGGCAAATAACATTTTCTTTTTCAATAAATGTATTAATTGCTTAAATGTTGCTTCTCTACCCATTACTTCCTGCTTCTCATGGGTGATAAGAGGACTGGTTATTTGAGAATATCATATTTCATAATGTTCATTATCAGTATTTAACACAGGAGAATAAGAAAAGATCCAAAAATAAGTATAATCTAATATAGTTTTATATTATATTTGTAGTGTCAAAACGTTAGACTTGCCTAGTCCTTTCCACCCCTATGATTGTGGAACATATGTTGCAAATAGCTGTTTTTTCTCAGAAATTGTAAAAAGAATTTAAACTGTCCACACGTCATAAGTCTACATGTTTAGCTCTATAGAACCACACTCTGTTTTTCTACCCAGGTGCACCAGTTTGACATCATGAGCCTGACAGCACCATGCCGACCAGGCTGTCAGGTCTTCTTACGCTTCTTCCCTGTTTTCACTGGCAGATCACAACACGACTTTAAAGATGCATACCACCTACTGTGTCTCAGTGTGTATATGCTACGCTGCACTACACAAAGAATCTAGTCTGACTTTAATCATTGGCTCACTTTGTACAAGCCTTATAGTAGGGTCATCTGTAAGACTTTAAGAGCTCTTCAAAATCCAAGAGCCCGAATCAGACAGAAAACCTTGAATCGGAATCAAAACAGAAAACACAAGCCCGGGACTGGGAGTTTGCCATTGTGACCGCCACGCAATCTCAAGTTACATCGATTGAAATGATCTGGGTTTGAATCTATCTGTGGATCTGGGGCCTTTCAGTGTTCAGTGTGATTGTGTGGTCTCTCCTTGTTAGCGTGTGTTCTCTTCGGGTACCCCGGCTTCCTCCAACAGTCCGAAAACATGCAGTATGGATGAACTGGTGATTCATAATCGCAGAATGGGCCGTTACAGAAAATGGATGGATGGATGGTGTACCACAATTTTCAATCAGAAGAATATTATCCGTTATCCTCTGCAGGCCCTGCAGACTGGATAGATGAAAATGTGGGTGGTCCGCTGTGCTGTCACCCTAAAAAATCTATTGAGTTTCTGCACTGAAATGTATAAAATTTTTACCAATTACAAGTAGAGTTTATGTATATCCAGAAAGTGACTGACGTTCTGCTACTGCTCTATCTATGCCCATGTTCATGTTGGCACAAGAGCATGTGTGTCATCACCCTTATATCCATGAGGGATTGTTTTTACCCTGACCCCCTGGGTGTTTGTGTGTGTCTGAGAGAAAGAGGGGGAGAAATGGGACGGGTGGCCATCCCTGATTGCGCGCATGAACCTGGTGACCTTTCTGCTCCCTGCCTCCCTGACATAAGGCCTTCTCATGTGGCCACTGGTTTGTCAACTCTCAAAGCCAACCATTCACTACCAATCCTGGCTTCTACAAGTGTGTGTCAGCAGTGTGTGATAGAGAGGGAGGAAGGGGGATTTTCTTGAAATCAGTTTGATTAATTACTTTTGTGTGTGTGTGTGTGTGTGTGTGTGCGTGTGCGTAAAGTATACACATAACCCCACCCTTGTAGCTGTTCTGCATGCGCATGAAGAATATAAGGCACATTGCAATAATGCGTGTGCTTGTAGATGGAAAATGCATCGAGGAAATGTGTGTGTGTGAGAAGGAGCAGTAAACATTAACACTTTGTATTGAATGCAGAGATTAAATATAAACCGCCTGTATGTGTCTGGCTGTACACAAAGAATAGACTCAGCATTTATCTACATCTGAGTTGAAAAGATTTGTCTCGTGAATGTCTATTCTTCAAAAATGATTATTTCTGCATATTATTAATGTTATTCTAATTGTTTCTGATGCCTCAAAATGGACTCACAGGGTTCATGTACGTGTATCTAGTTAGTAACTATTGTACAACACAGTGATAATGGGTCGGTTTGGTGGCGGAGGAAGACTAGTACTAGATGATGATGATGATGATGATGATGGGTAGATGAAGCATCCTGCCCACAACCCTCAGGCGGGGTCAAGAGGTCATGTCTTTAGAGGAGGGAGGAGGTGTACAGAGTGGCTGCAGCTGGATCTGAAGACCTCTAGCGGGGGGTGGCCACCACTGGGTCTCAAAAGTGCATGGGGTCTGAAGGTGCCCACAGTGGGGAAGTGTTTGGGGGGGTCGACGGCATGCAGAGGCCATTGACTGGTCAAAGGGTGGGGTGAAGCAGGGATGGCGCTGAGGGTGACCATCTGGATTGGATTGTAGACATTCCTCAGGAAAGAGTGTGCGAATAAAGGTCAACATGGGAAAAAAGAGGAGAAGGTCAACCAGATCTATCCGTGTGTGTTTATTTTGCTATGGCTTAGTCAGCGTTTCAGGTTTGTGGACAATTTACCATTAAAGTATTTCTTGCCCTGTGGGGCTATGGAATATGAGATACTTTAAACAACCTTTGCGTGGGAACTTTTGCAGGTGTGAGAATCTGCCCTCTGCTTTTGTCACTGTTTCACACCAGAATGCAGCGTTTTGTTGTGAGGTTACGGTAAACCAGGCGGTTCTTCATCAAACCCACTCATCTAAACAAACTCCTTTGTGATTGTTAATGCAGGTGGGAGGTCAGCGGGTTGTGGCCATGCTGTCTCTGGACGAGCCCCTGGACCTGAAGCTCCCTC
This sequence comes from Lophius americanus, assembly GCA_037951165.1. NCBI lineage: Eukaryota > Metazoa > Chordata > Actinopteri > Lophiiformes > Lophiidae > Lophius > Lophius americanus. Next base: position 4,311,399 of record JBBDHG010000037.1, read on the forward strand.
GGCGGGCCAATGGGAGAGACAGAGGGGTACGCCCCCCCCCACTCTCCCCGCTGCACCCCAAGCGAGCTCGCCAGCTTCGAATGACAGATGATGGCACTGCAGTCATTGAGCCCTCCTCCCCAGCATCTCCCCTCACAGGTAGGTCACATAAAAGCAAGACCGTTCGTCCACTTTGTGATACCGGTCAGTTCAACCTGGCTCAGTTTGAACAAAACTGTTATTTTCATGCCCCTGCCAAAAGTGACATATTTGCTCAACCTTCTCGTCGGCCTTAAGGTGTTTATCTGATCAGGGGTTTCTTTGATTTGCCTATTTCTACATTTTTAGGCACAATTGAAAAAGGTCTATCCACAGCAGCTCAAACCGAACTTTTTCCGGGAGCCGAGGCTTCTGTGTCTTTGGACTTAAAGATGTGGATGATACCTGGCGCCTTCATTTAACGGTGTAATTTTGGTATCAAGGATTTGATCATATTATTCTTGATTGAATTAAAGGGTTCTCGCGGGAGGCCCGCTCCGTAGTGAGTGCCAGTCTAGTTACTCATTAGTCACTTATCTCGTGGATTCCTGTCAAAGTCATACTGATAAGGAAGAACAGCCACAAACATGAACAAAGAATAAATAGAAGAGTTTTGGTCGCATTTTAGATGATGTAACATCATTGATGAAGGGGCGCTCATTATGACAGCATGATAATGAGTGTAAAAGCAGCTTGTATCATAAAAGAGTCGTCTGAGTTGTATCATGACGTGGAAAGCAGATCTGTCAGGATAACGATTCTTGTTGACTATACAATGGTACCTCCGTTTATGAGCTTAATTCGTTCCGAGACCTTGTTCGCAAACCAAAAAAATTGGAAACCGAAACGAATTTCCCGATTCAAATGAATGGAAATCCCATTATTTCATTCTATAGTCCCAAAAATATTGATATAAAAATAATTTTCCATGTTATTTTATACAGAGTAAAAGTTATTTTACTAACAAATAGCAATGATAAATGATATAAATGCCAGCAGGTTCTGGCTCACTTAACTTTGTCTCACTTGATTCCTTCCAAAACGAAGCGGACACGAGCGCGCGGATACTATTCTACGAGTGTATGGCGTTAACTGAGAGCGAGCGCTACGGGGGCTGGCCTGAGATCCATTTGTTTTTCGCTCTAGTCTCGGGGCGCACAAAGGAAGCCCACAGTTGCGTCTTCCACTTGTTCAAACAGGATCCTTGTAAACCAAAGCAGAACAGTCGTATACCGAGCAAGTACCTTACAAGATACAGGTTCTCGCTCGTATCGGGAAAAATCCATGGTACAAGCAAAAAAAAAACGCTGGTAGATTAAATCACCGCTCGTAAAGCAAGGCACATTTTTTGAAGAATCTTTGCTCGTAAATCACTCTTAAAGCAAGGCACTCGTAAACCGAGGTACCACTTACTTCAGTACACTGGTGTTTTAAGCAAGGTGCTAACATTAACTTGATCACTGTTTCACTAACATACCACTACTGAGAAGCATTAAACAACCTCAATACCAAAAACGTAATGAAAAATATCAGAATGCAGGGGTTTTGAATATTTTCTTGTAATTACTTCAGAAGATTTTCTGCACGAAAGGCTGGCCCGCCAGTTCTACAGTGCTTTGGCTTTTTGTTCATATGGTGCATTGGGGGCCTGCAACCTTTTGAAAACGGATTCATGAGTGTAACCTTTTGAAAACGCCATAGTTAAAGTTAGTAGCTGCGGTTAGTTAGTATGTAGGTTAAGTTATAAATTAAAGCAAACAGAACATCAAAAACAATTTGGGTCTATCTTGTTCGTATGCTAGTGTATTATGTTCATTTTCAATAGTGGATTTTGCGAGCACACAACAGTGTTTTCCATCATTCGTACTGATCTGTGTGCATGAGGAACATTTTCACTACTTTGCTGTACGAACACAGAGCCTGGTGATTCATAACTGCACAGGCGGGTCAGTCTAGAACGTGGGCTTTTTTTTCTTCTTTTTCTCCAGAGCCACATCGTTCTAAATTAGCAGAATGAGGCTTATTTTTCTTGCTGGAATAAGCAAAGATGTCACTGAAAAAGACCTGATATCATCTGGATGGCTACGTATGTGGTTCCATTACATTGATATACATATGTACACGTTACCTATGCCATGGCCACCATCATGCCGCCACACCTTCACAGAGTTTGACTACAAGTTGCACTTGTAACCATCTGGACTCCATCTTTTCCTCTTAAGGATTGTCCGAACTTTTTGGAATGTAGTTTGTATGTAACTTATCCATCATCTGAGTTTAGGATTTTTGTGTGCTAACATTTGCTGATTAACACTGGCACAAAGTGCAGCTGAGGCTGATAAACTGTAAACTACATTAGTTTACAGCCATCTGGTCGTAAACTAATGTAGTTTGGCAGATAGTTCTCATCTACTAGTTGTGAACCTGTTTCTCTAAAATCCCAAAATGTTAACCTCATAGTGGGGCAAGAAGACACGTCAGGGGATGACTAATGTTATCAGGACTTGTCCTTTGAGAATCATGAATATCTAGATTGATGGATAAATGCTTTATTCATGCCATTGGGGAAATTCAGTAAAGTATCTATACAAGACTGTGTAAATTAGTGGTTGTGATATCAAAGCATGAACAAAGTTAAATCCGGTTCCCTTTATCATCGCCCACAGGTGAAACGCCACCTTAACAGGTGTGTTTCTTTTATCAGTTGTGCAGGTGGTCCCACATGATCGAACAGATATCCCCACCCCCCCTGCCGTGGACCTGAGCATGTCTCCCTCCTTTCGCCACACCCCTAGCTCTCCAGAAATGAACGGCAACTACGTCCCCTCAGGGGTGAGTATGCTTGAGCTCAAAGCACACACCTTTTCCAGGCCTCTATTATCCTTCATGGGTTCCTCATAATTCCTCTCAGACTGGTTGAAAGTACAAATAACGCCTCCAAGTGCGATAGCGAAAACTCTCCTGTCCATGCGGACGATGACTCGGTCAGCTGGCGTCAGCAAACGAGGAACAACTCTGTGTTGTGTGAAACAACCCATAAAGGAATCAGGCTATGCAAGGGGTGTCATTCCTGTGCGTGTGTGAGAGAGAATGGGGGGGGGGGGTAGCTCTTATCAAACACCTCTTGTGTCTCCAACAAGCAGCAATGTCTGTGCAAGTATCACTCTGTGGCCCCACTGGTATGACGTTTGTGCGCCTGTGTGTATAATCGGATTTAAGACAAGGTACAGCCACACATGCCTCACGCCGCCTAACTCAATTCTCTCCCAATTCATTCAATTGAGACATGCTAGTTGGGACCATTCAGCTGCTCCGTGGAACAAAGTATCTAATAGTGGAGACCCCGATCCCACTGGTGGACAATTATGCTGCACATACACATACCGTATTTCTCTGCACAGACAAGTTCCCCCCCACCACCACCACCACCACCATCACCAGTCTGTCTCACAAAATAAGAGAAAAGCAGCCACATACCCTCACGCTCACATGTTCTTTCTCCTGCATCATCTCACAAAGCCTCTCTCATAGTCTTGCACGCGGAGGCAGAGCAAAAAGACGAGGATTGGTTTCATTTCATGAAATTTGTCACGTACACATTTCTGACATAGCATAGCTGTAGATAAGACAGCTACAGGATTGTAGTCAATTTGTGTCTCTCTGAGCTTCCCTATTCTCACAAGAAAACATTTGTTTTCTAATTCCTACTCTTTTTATACTTTTGGACTCCTCTTGTCTTTCTGCTCATATGTGATGGTCCGGTACCTCCCTGAGCTCAAGCTGTGCTTCAGTGGATCTTACACTTTTCATCTTGAGCTCAGAGATATAGCGAGGGTTGTTACACAGTGGGTGGCTATAAGAGAAGAATTTACAAAAGTTTTTTCGCAGCGAGGCCATCTATGTCTGTTGGTCTGTTTGTTTGTTTGTTTGTTTTTTTTTTTTTAACTTTTGAGGAATTATAAGGCCCCCGCCATTTTTTTCCCCAAAAAACAAAACACTTCTCAAAACATCACAGCAAACTTGAACTGAGCCTAAACTTGTGCATGATTCTTTTTTTTTTCTTTTTTCTACCTGTGCAATGGAATCGATAACTCTTTGGCTCATAATGCTTTGTTTTTGTTTGTTTGTCAAAATTCTCACATCTCACAGCCTTTTCAGTTTTTTGTGCCAATTGGAGCTGGGGCGGGACTCCACCTGCCATCCTCCATGTTTATTGGTCAGCCAAGCGATAAAAGAGCATCTCCTGACCTCTCAGCTGATGAACAACTGGCCTGCCGCTGGAAGAAGGTACGACGAAGAAAGCTATGTAAAATAAATGTCCAACCCAATGGAGGATCAGACTAAAATAATGTTTAATCGAAAGAGTAAATGAAAAGCTGAATGTTTGCCCTCCACCAGTGCCATCTGCTCTTTGACTCATTGCAAGATCTGGTGGATCACGTCAATGACTTCCATGTCAAACCCGAAAAGGATTCTGGGTACTGTTGCCACTGGGAGGGCTGTGCTCGCAATGGGAGGGGTTTCAATGCAAGGTGAAGAATTTCTAAAATAATAATGATTATTCAATTATTCAGTTATTTATTAATTCTGTATTTCAAGGGGAGAAATTATGAGTAAGATGTGATGTTGAGCTTGTTTTGTTGTGGCTGCAGGTACAAGATGCTCATTCACATTCGCACTCACACTAATGAGAAGCCCCACCGCTGTCCCACCTGCAACAAGAGCTTCTCACGCCTAGAGAACCTCAAGATCCACAACCGGTCTCACACAGGTCAGCAAAACAGAACAAATAAAAATAACATTGCTGACATTTTTAGGTGCCTAAGATGAAATGAATTGCTAATTTTTGTCAAGTAAATGAGTTCAGTAATTAAATCCTCGCTCCTCGCTGCAGGTGAAAAGCCCTACATTTGTCCATACGAGGGCTGCAACAAGCGCTACTCCAACTCCAGCGACCGCTTCAAGCACACAAGAACACACTACGTGGATAAGCCCTACTACTGCAAGATGGTGGGCTGCCTGAAGCGCTACACAGACCCGAGTTCTCTCCGCAAGCACATCAAAGCCCACGGCCACTTTGTCGCTCAGGAGCATGGCTCCCCGGGTGGTGTGGGCTCCGGGCTGAAGAGGACTCAGAGTGGCGGGCTCGCTACCGAAGTGGTGAAGGATTCAGAGATGTCTTACGTGAGTGCAGCCCACATCATCATCCCGGGTGCAGCGGCCGCCCTCCTTGGAGGCCATGCTCTGCAGGGTCTCGGTGGTGCCCTGCCTCTGTCATCTCTCAGTCCGAGGCCTCTGGACCTCAGCACATTCGGTTGCCCCAGCTCACCTCCGGGCAGTGTGGGACCCATCCTCTCCTTCAATGGCTCCCCATTATGTCTGGCCAAGTCACCTCTACTCTCTTCTGTGTTCCCCTCCTCGACGATGGGCCTGCCGATGATGCCCATGCTGGGGGCTTCGTCTGAGCGCAGGGCTCATAGCCATCAGGCCAAGAAGGGCCGGGGGGAGGAGGCAAAGAACGAAGTGCATGGGGGCGTCCTGAACCTCTCCACAGGGGGGTCCCATGATCCCATGTCCTGGGTAGTTATCCCCCCAGGCACTGTGGTGCTCAAACCAGCTGTGGTCAACTGATATACACACACATTCCAGAAGAGCTCAGGGGGTCGGGATTGGAGGGTGAACGCCATGGTAAGGTTATGGGCGGTCAAAGGTGATAGGGTTTTTGCTCGCACAATCAGATTCAGACAAAGCACTTCAGAGAGAGGCTGGCGAAGGTGAAAACTCAAGAGCAACTCATCAAATTAGCAGAACAACAGATAATACTACACGTCACAAGAACCAAGTGTACCAGCCAAGCCTCTCCTATTGACGGGAAACTCAAACTGGGGCCCAATAACTCTGTTTGGGACCCTGTGACGCTCTTTATCTCTTTCACAAGTTCTGACATGGGCTCATTTTTGCCCTCTTGTTTTATACTTTATTCATTCCTGTTTACTGGTTCTGTTGACAGGGACCATGAATGTGTCAGTCTTAGTGCTCTGTGTTCTCGCAACAGTCCTGATTCATTAACAAGTATTTATGTGACCATACTACATTGACAGTGTGCCTCCAGATTACTCGTGAGATAGATCCATCAAGAGCCTGAATGACGCATTCACAGTTGGACACATGAACATAATAATGGTGTTCTCCCCAGCTGATTTTAAATTTACGACCTATTTTTCACAGGCCTCTGTGATCGATATGATTCAGACAGGCTTGCCATGCCAAAGCAAGTGAACTCAGATGGTCTTAGATTTGACTGCTACTTCAGCTCTGAGACCGTTTTAAAGACAGCACTCGATGGTGTCAACTGGTTGTAGTATAAAACCTCAAAACTGCTGCTGACCTCTCAGCTCCCCCAGTGTAACATAAACTGGGAGCGAGCACTTTTGACAATCTATTCCCATTTAGGGGAAGGTGACCTACAGGAATGTGTGCAGACTATGGGCTTTTAGAGCACAGGGTCAACTGAGGACTTGACACAGACAATTGGTGTTATATCACCTGGCAATGACCAATCATCACTTTCTCCTTTACTCTGTGAGATTGAAGGCACTGGTGTGTCTGGCTCCCCCCTCTGGTAGGACATGTTACATCACCTCGCTTGCCATTTTTTAGACCTCGCACTGTTATGGATTGTCCAGCTGCTTTCCCGTAATTGAATCAACACAGCCAGTTTGTGTATGAAAGGAGCACTGTGGTGATCCACAATACTGTCCTTTATTTAAGAAATTGACCCAAGTATCTGTAAAAAAAAGCAGGTGGTCTTCCAGTTAAAGCCCAATTTAGCTTGATGGTATTCGTAGCTAGATCAACAATTCCCATGCTGTGTCAAAAATACCTGGAGGGGGAATGGGAAGGGGAATGTATCTATCGTGCCACAGAAGGGGGTATGACGCACTCAGCGCCACATACAGCTGGACTTAGTAGGGGGCCACACCGTTACAAACTGCCTCATTTTACTCTGTCCAAAGGGGCCAGAAAGGACTCCTTTGACTTCTGGGAAAACTTTTCTCATGGTTCCATTAAGCAGTCAGCACACACTCTATTCCTTAAATGTTGTATACAATGTTACTGCCATGTTATGGTTCTTCAAAGCTATTTTGCTCTTATTCCATTGTTCTACAAGGATGGGTTTTACTGGGGGGTCTCACCAGGCTTGTTAAGCTCACTGCTGATGCATGTGTAATTTCATCTGGTGTCTCCACAGAGGAGGTGGAAAATTCCTGCCCATCTGCTTCTCTTGCTGATCTCACTTCTTCAACGCCCAATCTTAGAAATAATCAGTTGATTTATATTGTTGTCTTTTTATTTGTCGTTTTTCAGACGAAACATTTTTCCTGATGTTGAAGTTGCTTTTTTTCCCCGTTTTGTTGTTCTGCAGCAGCTGCTCTGCACTCAGATTTCTGCTGCCAATGATGAATTTTATTACAGGTTGAGGAGAAAACGAGGCAGAGAGGTTTAGGTGGCGGTACAGAAATCACGCCTAGAGAAGGAATGTTATTGGCTTTGGTGATCACATTTTCAATAATGCCACAGTGAGATTTTTACACAAGTCTTTTACTAGTCATTAACTATTAGATGGAGTCCACAAAAATATACATTGTTCTTTATTCATTCCTATTGGCATTCCTATTATCAGCAGCGTTTGTGTTTAGTGCTAATGAGCAAATATAAGCACGCTAATGTAAACAGTACCTTTTTAACAATTCCCAGTTTTTTTTTCTTCAGACTTTGGTTTCGTTAGAAAATATGTTGGCTTCTTCAGTGGCATCAGTCTCACTCTTCAACCTTTCATGGTAATATTTCAAATAGTTCATGTGTAATTGATAAAACAAAATACTCCAACAAACCTTTTTTGAAATGTTCAGAGAAGTAGAAAATGAGTAATGAATTTCTTAAATGGCGTCTGGATTTGCTCCTCGCTGCGCGCCCAACCCCTCCACCAAAGTTCAGCAAAATCGAAGGCAGACAAACTAACGGCAGTAAACCATTGCCTTCTTGGTTTTACTAATAACATTCATTAAATAAGCTGAGCAGGAATTGGGGAATGAATGGAGGCGTTGGTGTCTGAACATCAGCAGAGGAAAAAAGAGGCAAAGGATAGTTGTTCAATGCAGTGGCCTCCATCTGTCCATCTGGCCAACCGCCACTCTAGAGGCCCGATCCAATGTGGCAGTCACTCCCAGTCATACCAGCATGTAGAAAACTAGGCCACTGAACTCTGTCTGCCCTCGGCTTTCTTTTTTTCCCCTCACAGATTAAACCCACAAACATCAACTCCCTGCCACTTGGCAACAAAGCCATTTAAAAAAAACCCCATAGATGAATAAGGCAGGAAAACTAACAAGCAGTGTTAACCCATAACCCTAAATGTCTGATGATGAGTTGCGGGTTTGCCTAGAAGGATTCACTGCAGAGGTGAACTGCATCCCTGCTTTTCTTCCTCAGTAGTTACCATTTCAGACACCTCCCCTGACCTCACACACCAGTGGTCTCTCTTTAGGTTTAGGCTCGGTACTGAAGGGGAGCTCTCATTGTGCGTGTACAATCCTGGCGTATGGTTGTCATCAGACAGATGTTAAGAAGGCTAGACATGGTTTCCGTAGCAACATAGAGACCCTCCACCCTGTTGGTCTGCGTCTTCTCTGCAGGTCGAAGCCAGGGACAGAAACTCATCTTGGCGGCAGAATGGTGAATATGACACGGATCCTAGAAAGGGTCCACAACTTCTCAATATTAAATATATAAGCTGTATGACCCATTAGCCCTTTGAGCTCAATCTGTAATCTACTGCACTTTTGTACCCCTCACAGCACGTATAGATAGAGCGTTATTCATAGTTATGGGAAATTAAGACGATTTGGAATACAACTCACCCACCATTGATAATGTCTCAATTAAAAGTTGTTTTTTTCATAATATAAAAGCGGTACTCGGTCCTGGAGATTATAAAGTAACACTTGCTTATTGCAAAAATGGAACTGTAATCCAGGGAACAAGATTAGCATTAGCTAGCTAGGTTGGTATTATTTTAAAGGGGTGCCATTGACCAAAGTGTCACAGTGTTGCACAAAGGGTTAATGATAAGACTAAGGCCGTGAAAGGCCTGTTTTAAGTTCTGTTTTTTGCACATTTGTGAGATTATGTCAGTATTTTAATTTTTCAAAGTGCCTTTTTATGATAAATGGTAAAATATAGAAGGTATACACTATATGAAAAAAAGTTATTATATAAAAATTATATTTTCCTGGCATCATGTTCTGTGGTTGAACATGCAGAATTTTAGAGTTGTAAAATTCTCCAATTGGTACAACAGTGGTGTTCTCCTGTTTTAGAGGAAATTTATTACGATATTGATAATAATGTCAATGAAAAAAGAAAAATGTTTAATAAAGTTGTATTTGATACGATTGTGTATTAATTTTCTGAATGATACGATGGGGATTGATGCACGTATACATAATCAACGTACCATCTGGGGAAATGTGATTATGCCCCTAAAGAATTCTTTCAACCTAATACATTTTTTTCCCCAATTAATCTGATCAAACTCCAGTTTCAACTGGCCAAATCTGAAAACTGGCATAGAAAGGGGGATTAATAATGGCAGACCATATATTACATGTCACCCACGGTTATAAAAAGAAGAATAAGGCTGTATTTTTATGGGTCCTTTTGCCTCTTTTCTTAAATCAACTTCCATGTCGGCATAAATGACAAGTTGAGGTTAAAGAAAAAGAGAGGGCATTTATTGGGTCATAATATACAGAGGGAGGAAAGAGGGAAGACAGCGGCATCAGTTCAGACTTCAAGTTTCCGTGTTCTGTTGCTTTTCTTGTTGCGTCTGAATATTTAGCTCCTCGTCTAGACGCTCTTTAGCCCGTACTACCTGAAAATAGAAAACAATAATGAAAATACCAAACTACATTATGCTTCAGTCAGAGCACAATGGCTGAGAGGAAATCACTAATAACCATCATTTCAAACACGAGGTGGTAAAAGGAGTGAATTCCTCCCACACACAGAGTTTATCATTATTTGATTGAATGTAATTAGCAAAAACAAACTGAGTCTGAGGAGGGGATAATATTCAGGGTAATCGCAGAGATTAATTAGTTTCACGATATAATATGAAAATAGCAATGCATAATTAAATTGCTAGACACAATTTAAGATTACCGTGCTGCTGCTCGCTCTGTTCTACGACCCAAATCAAAAGGTAATAAGCAATCAGATTTAACAAGAAGAAAATATGAGCGACAATTATTTGAAGCATGCTAATTATATACCCCAAAAAGTCAGGGATTTTATGGAATCGTCATCATCGCCGGCGCAGATTGGCTGTGTTAACTCAAAAATGAGTTCATGGATTACTTTCAAATTTCATATCCAAATAGAGCTGAGTAAGTGAGGAACTGGTTTGATTCTGAGAAGGGTCTGTGGCGTATTTTTGACACTAGGGGGAGCTTTAGCTCCAAAAGTTTTCAGGCCATCATTTCTCTACCTTTGGTCCAATTTAGTCAAAATTTGGTGAATTTGAATCGAAATGCGGAGATTTATCTTATTTATGCCAAATTTTATTATAGTAGTTTGTATTTTATTCATTAGGGGGAGCAAGGCAATGTTCTAAACGTTAGAAAATGTTCGTCCAACTTAAGTGCGTTTGCATGTTTTACTCTAATAGTTTATATTTTACTCTCTGACGTGAGCTTTATATGAAAAACACTTGTCGAGGAGTTCAATCACAGTAATTCTTTTATACAACGTAGGGGACTGGGTTTTTCCGACACCCTTATTATGAGGACGAGTTTAATGAATCTATGAGATAAAGTGAGGGAGAAGTTATGATTAGAATGAAAAAAAACTCCAATGCCTAGGTTCTTGAATGACACTGGGGACTGGATCCTCGTGTCAATAGTGCAAGAGGCATGAAGACTGTCTTTGTTGTAAAGATCCTATTCGGCCTGAATGAACATTGGTAGAATTAATTATGCAATTCCAGTTTGACTGTATTCCAGACTGTAAAAACATGTTTTGTTTTCTTGAAATATTCTAATAGTTTGTCTCATACATTTATAACTTATATTCAAGAAATTAAGAATAATAACGACCAATCCCATACTCTACATTCTGTCGTAATCTAACTGCTGTAATACATATTCTTTAAAACACTGGTTAATCAGTATAAGTGCCATCATTCTTGACATTTTGTTGAGCTAGAATAATGTTCACTCTTCATTAAACAGTGCAACAAACATGGTTATTACTGTCTAAACAAAGTAACTGCTTACTGCTTCGATAAGAAAGGTAAGGGCTCAAACCCTGGATAGTGACGACTTACTTTTGACTGGATGTAAAGGGATCCGCCCACTGACTTGTCGTTTACTTTGAACAGGTGCTCGTAGTTCTGGAAGAAAGCAACGCATAAGTACTCGGGTTCATGTGACAGCATTGAATCGTCATTCTATACAAATGAAGTCACACGACATATTTTCTCAAACTATTATGGCTAAGATAAATCTTGATAGATGGTCGAATAAATGATCAAACTCAAAGAGCTTGAATTATTGGCTGCAGTTCTGTTACACACAAGCAGTTACTTTAGCCATCGCTTTATAAAGACATGATGAACCATCACAATATTTTACAACAATGCCTTTTTTTTAGTCCAAAGATTTGGTGTTTGATCTCATATGAGTTAGGGGATCCCTTAAAAGCAATCCGTTTACCAAGATTCTTTCAGTGTAGCTATAAATAAAACCATCATGTGCTCACATGCAGACAGAACAGTGTTGGGTATTGTTCATTGTAACACATTAAGTTACGGATTACAATCCTATCAACATTGGAGCTTGTAAACACCTCACAAATTCAACCCCCTGCTGGTTTCTTCTATTTCTTAGGGCATCAAAACTTCAATAAGAAAAAATAAATAAATCCACAGAAACCCTTAACTAATGTTATATTTAACGAATAGCTCATACAAAGCTCGATTAACCAGCAAGAAAATGTATATGCCTGAACTTTATTGTGAGTAGCTCCAACTTTTACAACAGCCAAACCAAACCAAACTCCAACACAGTTTCAAATCACAAACTTTGGCAGCAAAGCAATGTTCTTTTTACAGGAATGCTGTGCTTGGTTTATACCGGAGGTAACAAGACCTCCAAACGCTTGAAATCTTTACTTTACTTAGGTGTGTTGTGGCAAAGTTCATATAAGCCTTAAAAGTCCGGTGTGTAGAATGTGGCCATGGGGAGGCACTACAGGCCATCCTTTAAACAAATTTCCCAGGGATTCAATGCGGCTCCATGTGTCAAAACACAACAACAATTTAAAACTCAAAATCCTTCTCAATCTGTACCAACATACAACACAAAAATGTTCTACTTCCAGATGAAACTACACAAAAAATACCAAGTTATGAACTTTTTTTATTATTATTTATTCAAAGAGTTGACACTAAACCCCCCCTTAAATCATAAAACACTGCTGCTTTAATGGCTGCCTGGGTAAACAGTGCCGTTTTCCTCACCACTCGCACCTAGATGCGATTTTTGCCCCATGTGTTTCGAATAGCATAGAGCGGAAAACCGATTTTTATTGAGCTAAGAGAGGCATACGTAGCTTTAGATTTTTTTCTTTCATATCCAGAATTAGCCCTTGTTTCACTAATTTAAGAATTGCGGGTGCAAACAACCTTTTGACAAGGACTAAGTTGATATAAGATAACATTTTTGTTAAATAAACATAATAATCCTTTAAATATATGTATATTTATTTATGCAGGTTTATATAGACTAGTTTACTCCGGTTGCCTTGTTGTTGTTTTTTTCTTTGACGATCTGACAATTTAGCATGTTATTTCTGCAAATAGATAAAAGAAAACTGTTGGGTTTAAAACAATGTCACAGAACTGTAACCCATATACAAGCCCTCGAGGCTCTGCAGTCTAGTATCAACAAGATGCGTGTTTTTACCTTCCCAATCTCTTCCGGGGTGAGCGTAGAGACATTGAGAATTTGCTGTGCCTCTTGTAAAGTCATCCCACTGATGCTGGAGGCTGCAGCGGACTGCTGAGATGAACGACCCCTGGCCTGCGCAGCTGCTTGACTGGCTGTGAGAGAGGAAACAACAACCGCATGCATGTAATTTCACCGGACAACCAGAAGAAAGTTAAAGAAAAATGAATTTATATAGAGCTGCAAATTGGGCCAGGTCACACAATATTGTTCTGTAAAATGAATGAACAGTTATGAGAGAGTTGATATTATTACAATTTTAACTGAAATGTATGTATATGTAGACTTTTGGCTTATAAAATATGGAGCACTCATAACATTGTCATTATTTTGATCATCAGTTACGTTTCATCCTGCCATATTGCATTCATTGATATTAGGCAAGCTGAACATATGTATTGGAAAAATCTACACTCAAAGGAAACAAAAGTCTCCCAATAATTTTTTTGGCCTAGCTTGAGAAAACCACTTCTCTATCTAAATATAGTTTGTACACATACGTATTACATGTAGAGCAGGTGCCATGATCATTTCAATAATATGAGTCAGACATACAATTGAATTGCCCTGACACATGACTCAGACACATGCCTTAACTCAGACACATGCCTTGAGTCAGAAAACTATTTTTATTTAGAGAAATAGCTAACTTTCTAAATCCAAATAATCCCAAATGACCACTCTATTGTTAAACTGACTTGTCCTTATTAAAAGTCACAAAAGTTGGGGAGAAAATGATATCAGCAATAACGTCATGGCTCAGGCAAAATATCATTCGCAGGCTGGAGACGGGGCAGTTCAACAGGCAAGAATTCTCAAAATTCCACTACAGTATCTCTACAACAGCTTTATAATGACGGAGGTACAGACTGCCTGCTCCCTGGTCAAACACATTGAACTATCGAGAATCAAGAACGCCACATCCACCTGCTGACCCTCAGAAGCAGGATCTGATTAGGCCATGCTTAACCAGCACAGGCCGCTTGCCCATCTACTAAGCCAGAGTAATTCATATCAGTAAGAAATACTCTTAGGTATGATGGACTTGAGCCCAGTGACCTTGCACTGGTGCTCTGCTGGTGGGACTCCATTGCTGGGCTCGGTTGTGTGACCAGTATGTTGTGCATAATGACATCACAGTTCTGGAACGACCAACAATGAGCCCTAAAATAAAACCTATTGAAAATCTTTGAGGTGTGTTGACCGAGTGGGAAACCATGAACATCGAGCACAGACTAACCAGCATTTTTAACTGAAGAACAGGCTGCCATCACATGATTATGTGCTCTTCTTGTATCACCCGAGAGATTTATGAAAACATCTTCATCAATTTGACAACATACGCATGCAGCAAATAAAGAAAACATCCTCAATATACGTATATATTTTTTTTACGTATATATGTTTTCTTTATTTGCTGCCCAGTTGTTGTCAATTGTATAACAATAGTTTCTTTATTTACTTGTTCTTTATCTGTTTGTGTGTGTTTTCTTGTGTTGCAGTGCGTTTGGCTCTGTCGGCCACCGTATGATATGGCTACAGTATCTGAGAGACAGAGATTGAGGTGTTGGTAGATTAAGAGGCTGGCAATACATACATTCGTGGAGGGATCTAAATCTACAAAAATACTTTATATTTATGTAAATGTGACCGCTTCACGAATCATACCTGCATATTCTTGCCGTAAAGCTCGTGCAAATGCTCGTCCCACCACCTGCGCTCCCATCACAATGATCTGTGCAAGATACTTAGCCTGCAGAAGAGATGACACAGAACTTGGAATAAACTTAAACTGACACCAAAAGAGACGCTGACAGTGGGTTTACATTATTTTGGCAGGTGACACTACAGAATCAAACATCAGGTTAAGTACAATTCGTGATTGACTGAGGATCCGTGTTTGCAGATGTGCTCCACAGCTGAGAACAGCCACTAAATTAAATTATTCTCCAGATCAATTATCAAATAAAGAGTATACAGCTGTTTAAGTAATCAGCTTTCTTGTGTACCGGCTATAAAAACGGTACTCATGCTAATGCTACCTAGCTTTATCCCTCTCTGACTCGGCCAGTTTGGAAACATAAAAGTGACCACTATAAAATGTACTCTTACCATTTTATAACGTTAAAAAAGTCCCTCCGGCAGTTCGCGTCATCTGCTTTTACACATGCACATTGATGAAGGTGACTGGAGGGTTAAAGGTCAAGGAAGAGCTGACTGCACCCAATTCATGATGAACCAGTCTGCGAGCGACACCTCTGAAAGTGACCCCTGCTGGTTGGGAGGCCAAACTGCAGCTTCTGTTTCCAAAGCTGTGACTACTGTATTGACCTAAAACCAGCATCTAAGTCGCTGACAGACAGCAACTATATTGACCAAAAAATAAAATCAATTTAATTCAAAGGAAGTAGAATAAGCAACATATTAGAGCTATTTATTCGCAATAAATAACAATTACTGCAAATAATGAATTGTGAAACTAAATTGTGATTAGAGCATTTTAATTTATGTATAACAATTTTTGTTGATTTATTTTCATATTTTGTACCCAGTCAGATAGCTGGAGGGCACCCAAAACACATCCATTCATTCATGATCCATAACCACCTATTCTTTTTAGGGTTTCATGGTGCCTAAGTCTTTCCTAGCTGATATTAGGTGAAAAGGTGGGAGCGCAACAGTTCATCAGGTTTCTATTATCCATCGTGTATTTGCCATACTTCTATATTGTTGTAATTCTATAATTTCCCTGAGGGATTAATAGCGTTATTTATAGCTTCTTGCTGTCACGCAAACCAGTGGCGTAAATTATAATTTCAATTATTTTTATTTTTGCAAAAATCAAATTTGCATAATTCATTTATTCTGCCCAGTGGATTGATAGAGCATTATATGCAGTTATTCTCCAATGGGTCCATATTGTCATCCTTAATGAGTTACATTAATATTAATAATCATTCCCATTTACAAGCCATTCCCATGTATGGCTCCACTGTGATTTAACACATATTAAAGGACACATAGTATTGAGTTCAAAAGGTGTTTATTGGAAGACAGTATTGGAAACATCCAAAAACCATTACTCAGGGAAGAGAGAAAATCACCATATCTTTACTCACTCTAATGAAAGATGTTATATTCTTTAACACAATGCGAGGCGAGTTAATCTACTGTAAACATTACAAAGTTTGGCACTCAAGATGATTCTCAGGCAAATACAGAATACATGACATAAACACCAACTACACCCACAGTTCATGTATACAACATGACTAAAAATTGTGCAAAGCTGAATCACTGGTTGATTTCAGCCAATTTGAGGTTGTGAACAAATACAGTGGATCCAAGCCTGAATAGCTGTTATTTATATTGCTGTAGCCCTCACTGGAAATTTGCATGATGGCTATTATGGCCGCATTGTATGTTATTAATACTGAACTGTTATGTATAACACCATTTATTACTTCTTACTAGTCAATATGAAAATAAAGTAAAAGTAAGGAATATCACCAAGAAGTCGGAAAAACCACAAAGGTAATGTTTAAAAATCCCAATACCGTAAAAACAATAATATAAAAGAAAATCAGACAAAGGCCCCACTGTTTTTGTCTAACATTCCAGCGTCACTGTCATTTAACCTCTACTAATAAAATCATCACAGACCAGACATGGGGTCATATGATGTGGCACAACATAAAATGAAGTGAACCTTCTACAGATACCATAAACTATTGTCCTAGTATAATGACATTTCATTCTATCACTGGCTGACAAAGTGAAGTTCATGTTGATGTCTCTAAAAATTCATGCCAAATAAGAACACTGGTGACCCTGTAGGAGTTTCCCTGGCAGAAGATGTTACAGTAATGTGTGTTTTAGCTGACCAAACAGGAAGAAAAAGACCTCCGTTATCAGAGTCAGTTATTCAGGGTGGTCATTAACTTTTTTACAACATCACATTTACATTTTTCAAAGGGCACATTGTGACTGAGTCTTCTTGTTTGACTTGCCAGAAAGAGCAAGCAGTGGTGGCAAATGTGCACAATGATAACAACTTTGCATGCAATGGTACAAAACCTGGTATTTACTGGTTTTTCAAGGTCAGAGAATAACAGACTGGGCACGATAAAGGCCTTTATAATTATAAGTTAAACCGTGACCACGTCCCAAAAAATAGAAAGGGAACATGCGCTAAAAGTCATATATATCTAAGCTGTTATCCCTCGTCAGTGCAGTGGTTGATGTAGCATAAAGCAGGGTTATTGCTTGGATTACCTGACGTTTAATTATTTTTGCTCTGACTTGTGGTTTGATTTTATGTGAACATTAACTGTTGTATTATCTTGCATGATGGGATTTTAATGACAGCAAATTCATCCCATAATTTCTCCTTAAATATCTCAATGACAGATCCATACGAATGCAGTTTGAACATCATGTGCACCAACTAAACAACATGTCATTTGATTTTCCAAGATGTGATGCATATAGTTGTAGTTGTTTTTTTTTTTACCCAGAGCATTTATACTTTCACATTTTACAGTATTTTTTGCTTGTGCAGTAGGCTGAGATGTTAACTGATGAATTTGAGGTCATGTGGGTGGCACCTTGGCACGCAGAAATGGCAGTTTGACTCCTGATCTGTTGTCTCTGCTGCTGGCACCATGATTGGCAAAATTATATCCCCTCTAGTCATCCTGGAAGACACATGATCAGCATTAGCAAATGTCGGTTATAAGCATGTAATAATTTGCAATCGAATTACATATCAGATTTAAAAGTTTGACATGCTGCTTTTTATTTTATCACAAAAATCCAGATACTAGAAATCCTTCAGCTGTTGTCATCTATCAGTGTAACAAAATGTCGATGATAGTACAATGTTGTACATAACTATGTTTGAAACAAATGATAGTAAATGAAAAATACTAGGAGTCTTTGTCTGATAATAAAACTGTGGATTTACTCCACCAAACAGACTTACTGTACGGTCAGATCATTATGTAATGCTTTTATCTGTAAATAAAAAAAGGTTCAACTGTATTGATCTATCCCTGACAGATTTTTCTTAACATAAGTTATAATTTTGGCAAAAACTAGGGACTATAAACACAAACACTATAAAAAAAAATTTCAGTAATTGTAATAATTGTAGGATATTCCATCTAATAATTTGAAAATGTCTGTATTTTTCTTTAAGTTAAGGTCAATCCTTTAGTGTTTGAAGATGAACCTTAACAGAATGATCACAAAGTGCATCATCAGTGATAATCCACATTGAGAGAATTACATTGGCTGTTTAACTGTAAAGATATTAATAATAATAAATAATAATAATATATTTCATTTATAACGCGCTTTACATTTAGATCAAATCTCAAAGTGCTAAAACACGAAAAATAGTGCATATTTCTTAGAACTGAGACTCATCTCCACAGCTGCTTCCATCACATTGACTCACCCACTCATCCTCGTCGACCCCTTCAAAGGAATCTTGGGGCAGCGGGTCATCCATGTTCCCCAACTTAGCCACCATGGCACTTAGAAGCTGGACCAAACATACGTACATTGAGTTTTAAACATAGTAAAAAAGCTATGTTTATTCTGCAATCACTACATCTGACATCTGCACGCAGGACAAAGAGTGGAAAGCACCCAGGACGATGCAGATGAGATTATTCAATATTTCCGCTCATCCTCACCTCTTCTTTCTTCTGCTCATCAGTCTTCTCCTCCAGGTAAACAGATGAAGGCAGGTATTTTCTAACCGGAGCTTCTTTGGGGGCCTCACTCACTGAAAAACAAAGGAGGTAAACAGCGTCAGCATGATCCAACAGTGACACGTAGTTCCAGAGGGAGGCATCTTCATCTAGACGGCTGTTTAGACAAGGTTATGTGGTATATACACAAATACACACTTATATACATATCTACACACATAAATATATATATACAGTACTTATACATATATATACATATACACTTCTCAAAAAAAAAAGGGAACACTTAAATCACACTTCCCAGGCCTGGATGAATGAAATATTCAGGATTCAGAATCACACTCAAAATCAAAGTGGAAAAATTAGATCCCAGGCTGATCCAACTTTTGTCAATTTCTTCAAGACAACTCATAATGTGGCTCAATGGTGTGAATGTCCGCCACGTGCCTGTACGCATTCCCTACAACATCTGGGCATGCCCCCGATACGACGATGGATGGTCTCCTGGGAGATATCCCCCCAGACCCGGATCAGGTCAATAGCATCAATGCCTTCTTCTTCCAGGAATCGCTGACACACTTCAGCCACAGGAGGCCTGGCATTGTCATGCACCTGAAGGAACCCAGGGCCTTCTGCACCAGCATACGGTCTTACAATGGGTCTGAGGATCTCATCCCGGTACCTAACAGCAGTCAGGGTACCACTGGCTAGAACGTGGAGGTCTGTGCGACCCTCCAAGGATATGCCTCCCCAGAACATCAGTGTCTACAGACTCTCTCACGTCTGTCACATGTGTTCAGTGTGAGTCCGCTCATATCAGTGAAGAGAAAAGGGCGCCAATGGATAATCTACCAATTCTGGTGTTCTCTGGCAAGTGGCAATCGGGCTGCATGGTGCCGGGCTGTGAGCACAGGCCCCACTTGTGGACGTTGCAACCAAATGCCACACTCATGGTGTCTGTATCTGAAAGTTCGGGCAGAAACAGGCACACAAATGGCTTGCTGTGGGTAATTTTGTAGGGCTTTGGCAATGCTCCTCCTGTTTCTCATTGCAACAAGGAGCAGATAGCCCTCCACCTCTACTGGTATACTGGCCTGTCTCCTGGTATCTCCTCCACGCTCTTGACACTGTACTTTGAGACACAGCAAACCTTGTAGCAACGTTGTGTATGGATGTGCCATCCAGGAGGAGCTGTACTACCAGAGTAACTTCTGTGAGCTGGGACTAGCCAAGAATCGGCCAGAAAGGATGAGCAGAGGGAAATGGTCTTTGCCCGCCACCTTCAAAACCATGCCTTAATAGGGATTTTCTCGCTAATGCATGTCCTTTCTACCTGTTGTCTGTTCCATTTGCATCAACAGCAGGTGACATTGATTCACAATCGTTATTTATCCTGACTGAACAGGTTGATATCCCGGAGGTGTGATTGAGTTGTAGTTACACTTTCATGATTATGTGTTACCTTTATTTTTTAAATTAGTGACTTCAGACTCTGGTCTGTCTCTGTACCTGGAGTCATGTCTTTAGGCTTCAGACTGATATTTTTGTGTTGGCCGTTGGCACCAGACAGCCATGCAGCGGCAGTCAGTGCCGGTTCCCAGCAGACCGCTGTGTCTGTGTACACGTCGTCCTGGAAAAACTCTTTCTGTAGTCACAAACACACAGAGAACATCTCTTACATTAAAGTGACAGCAGTTTATTAGATATAACCAGTGTCCACTAGGTGGTATAGTTGGCTCACCTTGACTCTTGGCACCCTGAAGGCCACTGGCTCTATGGTTGTTTTGGTGAGCATTAGTGCCACAGCTATCTCAACATCCCGCACATTGCACTCTATTTTGGACAGAAAGGCCAATCCCTGCAAACAGCGATCAATCAACAAGATGTTTTAGGAGGGTTCAGTCAACACCTTCACATTCTTTTTGTCAATGTATGCAGATGTTTGATTACTAACAATTAAATTAAAGAGAAAAAAGTGAAGGTAAGAGAATTCAGCTCAGTACCTTATGTGGCTCAGGGGAGTGAAAACTGCTGCACTCCATGAAGTAAGGGTCCTCTGGAACTATCTCATAAATTAGCACTCTGGTTTCCCCCTAGAAAACAAAGGAAACAGTTTGTATTTAAATGTTGTTGTTTTTTAATCAGTTTTGTTTAAAATATTAATTATAGTATAGGCAACTTTATTCTGCTTACTTTTCCAGTGAGGATGACCACACTGGTGTCCGGGTCATAAAACGGGATGAGGGTCGAGGGGGAGACATCAAGGCTAATGCTGGCGAAGGCTCCAGAGGACAGGGAATCAGCGGAGTACAGGTAGAGTCCTCTATAACTGCGACTAAAGAAGAATGACAGGAAAGAAGTCAGTCGGGTGCTTTTTTTTGACTAGCCCACTGCAGCTCTGATAAGTCAGGATCTGAATTATGTTGACTTGAAATTCAGAAGGATAAATTTAATGACGTATATGTGCTGTTAGAATGGTTTTCCAAACTCTGACACTGATGCCAATTTCAAGGGTATATTTTTGCTTGGATTGTTACACATCCACAAAAAACATTTCTGCCATCTTCCTTACCTGTTAAATCCTGACACCAACAGGTATTTCCCTTCACACACCCACACAACCCGCGCTCCCCTGTGGCCCTCAGGACCCGGACCCTCCTGACAAACAGAAAATAGCAGCAGTATGTTTACAATTTAAGATGTAAATAGTGAAGGAAATTAAAACAGAACCAGTGTGGGGTTCTTTAAGGGACTGAATTACACAGTCAGAGTAGATTTTATAGCAGGAAGCTCTTTTTTATAAAGCATCAGCACTCTACTGGGACTGAGAAAAAGCATGTTTTAGGCTCTTAGTGGTTTCTTAAAGGTTTTATATATTTCTATATTTCGAAACTCAGCTCGAACCAGAAGTCACCCCGCCTGTGAGACCTCCGCTACCCTGTGTGTATTATCAATTCTTTGATTTGCTTAATCCTGTGTGCATAGTAAGGCTTGTGGACTCCAGTGTGACACAGCTGACTTTCGTTCTTCTTCATCCGGACAAAACTTGATGGGTTTATAATGCAATACGTTGTTTTTCATTAGTGGCCGGCTAGAACAGGAATGCTGGGTAACATGCAACTACATCACAAATGTGTCCTGCAAATACCTTTATCACTGCGTGTTTTACATTTTAAAACCTATACAGAGTGAAGAGTTGTTAAATGAAGAGCGAATATCAGGTCAAATCTTATCTTTTCATTAAATGGATACCTGCACTGGGTCCGTGGATTTGCGTGGGTCGTAGATGCGAACTTTTCCATCTTTGCACACTGTGGCCAGGAGCTTGCCATCTGGACTCCATGCCATACAAAAGATCTGAATAATATCCACAAGAGGAAACAGGGAAGAACAAACAGTTAAATATATTCACGCTAAAATCAATAAACAAATCAATCTTTAAACACATATCCAAACTGTTGTGCAAACAGTCAATATTCCTTATCTAGTGGTGTATTCAAAGATTTGACCTAGGCTCGATTCTCAAGTCCCTCACCTGGTCTTCATGTCCAGTGAGGAGTTTGACTTCATCTCCGCTGTCCAGGTTCCATAATCTGACTGTGAAATCGTAAGATGAAGACAGCAGCAGCCCGCTGGCGAGAGGGTGGAACTTGATGGAGTAAATCTTTTCCGTATGGCCTAAAAGGGACCAATGCAGCTGTCAATCAACGTGACTTTCACTTTGTTATAAGTGTTACTAATCCTTCCTTCATGAAGTTTTTTTCTACATGAAATAAGTAACACAGATGTGCTCCAAGTCTAAAAGCCCTGCAGGGTTTGTGCTTTTGTATGTGAGGTGTGTCACTCAATAATTTCTTACTGCCATCAAAGAGGTTATGTTTTACCCCTGTGCGTTTGTTTGTTTTTGCTTGCAGGAAGAACTACAGGAGGTATTTGCATGACAATGTACCCAGAGGTAGGTTATGGAATATCCTAGAGATGATCAAATTTTGTGACATTGCGTGTCTCGCAGCATTTAAAATCAACTTAAATAAAATGAGCTTTTTGGAGCAGTAACAGAGATGTAGTGATTTGAAGTTTAACATTACCGCCCCAGTGCAAAATGATGACAGCTGGGATAAATATGTCTTTGTTATTTTTCATGTAGAAGCTGAAAAAGGGTTGGTTACTTAATGAGGGAATCTTTATGATATGTTCCTAAATAAAGCAATCTAATTGATTCTAATCTAAATAATGTCTACCTTGGGTACTGTTTTGCCTCCACTCTAGAAGTGGAGGAAGTGGAGGTTTGAGAACTATTTTTAGTTATAGATACAAGTAAATTCAAGTGATTTCAGTAAGTGAGCTTGGTTCTACCTCGCAAGATGAGCTCAGGCTCAGTCAGGGTCTCTTTCAGCCCTCCTTCTGGAATCTGCCACACCCGGATCTTTGCATCGTCACCAGCTGGCACAGAAAGAGAAAGAGGGAGTTGGAGAGGTGCCGGTGTAAATATGACAAACAGCCAAAACATGTAAACACATACCCACAGCAAGCCGGTGTATGTCAAAGGGGTCCCATGTGAAATCAACCACATTTACAGAGTTCTGTAGGGTGGCCAGGTCCGCATCTGGGAGTCTACCAGGCTTAGAGCGCTGAAGGGGGGGAACAAAATACACAGTGGGCAAAGTACAAGGGGAAAAACAAGACACATTATACATAGAGACCAGCTGAAATTCTTCTAAACTGATGTGATAAACAGTGTGCAGCTTATACCACACCTCAAAGATGGCAATCTGGCCTCCAGAGATGGAGAGGGGCACTGCCACATGCTGGCGGTTGACACAGAGGCCATCATTCTCGCCTGGAGTAGTCAGGTTGAGGCCGCGGAGGTTAGTAAAGTGTGTGTCGCGATGCATCACTGAACCCTGGACGTGACGGAACTTGGAGGTCGGGCCTGGATCAGAGACCATTTTGGATTAAATGTCATTACAGAAAGATAAACTGGCAAACAACGTGATGAATAATGAGAGTGTGTTCTTACCAATCAGGCTTTGGATGGCCTTGGAACTTTGGCTGGGACTAGGGCTTGGAGGAAAGCCTGAGGAAAGGCCAGAGGTGGATGAGGGAGAGTGAGACGGGGCAGTGCTGCTCCTGCTCGGAGTGGTCAGCGGACTGCTGGAAGTGGAGCAGCCACGGGCTGGATCCTGTAGATCAGCAGGATGGGTGTTTACTCAACATAATAAATAATAAAAAATATCCCACAGACACAGACCTCACATTCCAAGATCTGAGAGCAACAATGTATGAAAATATCGTGTGAAAATGTGTGGAATACTTTGTGATTTAAGGATGATAATGATGAAGATCTAGTGAATGAGATTTGAGTTTTGCTCTAGAAACCAAATTATAACACACACACACAGAAGAATCGCTATTCCCTTGGTGGGTCTCACCTTCTTGCTCCCCCCGCTGCTCATCTCCTTCTCTGTAAAGTGAGCCTTTGGTTTGGGTTGTTTGCCAGGATGGAGGCTGACTTTCTCTACCTATTGACAAACAGAGTTAAGGGTTTGGGGCATCCATACCGTATGAAGAACAAATATATGTGTTGAGAGTAGAGACACTTTACTTGCTTGATCCCTCCCTGCCACCATTCCTCCGCAGACATGGCTGGAGTAGTGCCCACTGTATCTGGGTAAAGATCTTCGTGGAACTCCTGGCCTGAACTCTGGAGGACAAATGAAGCACATATACATGAAAAAATATTCACAAACATGGATA
Organism: Lophius americanus; assembly: GCA_037951165.1. Classification (NCBI taxonomy): domain Eukaryota; kingdom Metazoa; phylum Chordata; class Actinopteri; order Lophiiformes; family Lophiidae; genus Lophius; species Lophius americanus. The sequence goes on from JBBDHG010000037.1 coordinate 4,335,961, forward strand.
TTACAAAAGTACATTATGAATCTGTGTTACTATGACAGTAGGGCTGTGCACACACACACCTTACGAGGGACCTGATAGCTGATAGGTACAATGTGGTTGTCTGTCAGCTGAAGTATGTGCATCACTTCACAAGACATTACATCCAACGCCAGCTTGGGTACCATGGCAACTCCTCGTGTTGAGGTGTCCGTCAAACACTGGCTCACTTAAAATTAAAGACAGCAGTGAGAGAGCTGATACAATGAAGGGGAGCAGAAAAAATCTAATCAGACTGATAACCAAACTTTACCTCGGGAGAGGAATGGCTCGGAGGTCGACACCTCAAAGCAATCAACAATAGTGTGTCCCTGTGCAGAAGAGAGTATCAGTATATCATTCATAATGCTCTCCTATAAATCAAACAACTGCCACGGCTGCTGCATTCCTGGTTTATGGCGGAACTATGCCAAGATTTCCAGGCATAGATATTTGATATTCATCCAATTCCTAAAAGTTCCACATCATGGAATGCATCTTCTTACCATGCCAGCTAGTATAAGCAGACTGGTGTCATCATCATACAGAGGGATCAACGTCCTGTAAGCAAAGAGTCAAGAGAAGAATAAAATCAGACACACTGAAATTATGCTCAGAAGCAGCACACACGTATTTGTTTGGTCATTTATATATTTGTCACGTCAGATGCGCCATTAGATGGAGCTGTTTATTCATTTTAGGGCTAAAGTAATCATCTCTGATGAGCTGTGTTGTAATATTTTCCACTGACATTTTAAGCTTCTGAGTTCAATTCCGCTTGGGAAGCGGAACTCACAGAAATTCCACACTTTCAGAAATTCCTCAAAATGTGAATGAGAGCCTAGATGATTCTTTGTCTCCTGTGACCCTGTACTGGAGTGGTTAAAGAAAATGGATTGGTGGATTAATTTGCAAGAGTAGGAGAAAAACTCTGTTGAAAATCAAGCTAAACAAACCCAGAGTTTATTACATTCACTGATCTACATATCTTAGTCCTTTTAAATAGCACAGACAAAGACTAAAATATTGTTATCTAAAAAGATTTTGATTTAGATTTTTCGTAATTAGTACATTGTCAAATAAATATATAAAAATAGACAAAGGGTAATGCTGGCAAAAACATGAACTTTTTTTAAATTTTGCATGATTACTGGAGAGTGTGCCAAACTGCTATTAGTCTAATTTCTGCTATCTGCTATTATTCATGGCTGTGACCAGATAGCATGTAACGTAAGTTAAAAGATTAACTAAACAATGTTATTGTGGCGGTGACACGTGCCTAAACATGCCTACAATAACCTGCCTCGTCTTATGATTTGAAGTAAGAAGATTGAGGGTTGAGGAAACTAAAAGAGCTTTTAACTCAATGGGGAAAGTAGATCCGGCTGTAGTAAATAAACTGAACAGGAAGCCTTGGCTGAAACAGGAGAGGTGGTTGCACAGGCTATTGCTCTCCTTCACACTGTAACCTCTCCGCTTCTCTCTATCCATCAATGAGAGCAACAGTCAGCATGCCATGTTGTTTTCCAGAAAGGAAAAGGAAAGACAACGGATAGAGCAACCACTTCACATCATAGACCACAGATTGGCTGGTTTAAGTGGAGCGGCAGTCCCAATGATTAGCTTATGATGAAGACCTTGTGTAATGGTACTGTTGTAGAGGAACGCTTCCTCCACATCAACTGAGAATGACATAAGGGTGATGTAGTGCTCAAACTACGACAGTATAATGACAGACTCTGTTTAAGTATCTTTAGGCACATAGTGTCACGCGATTGTGTTTTGTACATATACGAGTGACAGAACGAGAGGGTATTTACATTTAGCAGGTTTTCTCTAACAGCAGATGGAGGGACAACTGGATGCCTGTCGTGACTGACAAGACATAGCTGCTTTAGCTATCCAAAAAAACCCTGTAAATTTGAATAAATAATTTGTGATCCCTCTCACAGAAACACATATGGAAGAACAGATGATACTGAAAAGACTTTCAAAAAAACTATATATAGTATGGATGTCTACTTTACAGATGACACAGCATTAAAAAGATATGAAAAGTCTTAAATATTATACACTCAAACATACACCGATAAGCCGTAAAATTAAAACGACCAATCAGATATTCTGTAGGTTCCCCTTTTGCTGCCAAACAGTGTTGTACAGTGTGTTCTGACATATTTCTTTCAGAAAAAGTATCTACCTTTTCAGCAATTTGTGATACAGTAGCTTGGATGTGGGATGTGGTACGTACTAACCACTACGGACCAGGGACACACAACAAGTCCTGCCATTCTGGAAATACAATGACCCAGCCATCTAGCCATCACAATTGGACCCTTTTCAAAGTTACTCAGATCCAGGGAAGCAGCCAAAATTGCAAAAGTGAGGGGTGAGAGTACCTCTCAAGTACTCGGTAGCCGGTCGTCCCTTGCGCCTTCAACTTCAGCGTCTCTGTTCAGCCCAATGAAGCGTAAACTCCCGCCCCAGAGGAACATCAAGAGAATCAAGGTATCAATAATGTATACATTGCTGATTAAATACTCTGAAAGCAGAGAAAGAGATCAAGACGTTATCATAAATCTCTCTCCTGTATAAACACCATCTGTCCCATTGAAAAACAAACTAAGTGACACAATTCCCTTCTTTACACCAAGGTATCTAATTTGTGTTAGACCTGATAACTGAAGCGGTCTTTGCTTGTTTCTCCAAATATACCTTTGATGTCCTCGTCTTTATTTCAACCTTGATATCTGTCACTGATGCATAAATACAACAGTCTTTTTCCGCCTATACACCTCCTCTCCTCTCTCACCGCTTCCTATTCCAGGCCTAAGTCAGTGTGGCCACGCTTGGCTAGGTATGATTGTGTGTTCCCATGTCAGGGTCAGTCCTCAGGGAGTCCCTAAACACCTCCATTCCCACAATACTCTCGCTCCCCGCCGTCCTCTCCGTCACTCATTCTTTCCTTTCCTTTTCAACCACTCCCCCCTGCCAGCTCTTTGTGCCTCTAATCCTAACTATTTCTCCAAATTGCCTTTACTTTCTCCTTGGCCTTATCTCTGATTTTCTCACAGTAAAACAGCCTCATAACAGGAGTGGCGCTTTATCACTCATAATGGCCGCTGTTCATTATGGCTTTCATGCTCAGCCTCACCACCAGCCCATTGTTCCACACATACAAGCGTGTGTATGCATATTTACGCACATAGCTGTACGAGCACATATACAAGCAAATAATAAAGCTTGATAATGTATGTGCACATGCATTTACAGGAACGTGTTGTCGCAGTCACGCAGGCTTAATTGTGGGAGAGAGTGGGCTCGCTCCTCGGAACTCCATTACATGGGCTGATTATGAATGAAAAGTAAAACTTTTAATGGCCTCATTCATGCTCATAGAGGAGAGGCTGTAAATAGGACTGGGTAGTGCTAGACACGGCCTGACACACCAATCCAGGCATAAGCGGTTTTGAGTGTTACTAGTGTGACTACAACAGGGAAAACTACAAACACACACACGTTAAATATATATTATTATATGCTGTTATTTTCTCAGTAGTGTCATAAGGGAAATATGGAGACAGAAATGAAAAGGAATAGACATTCACAATGACAGATGTTGAACTTGAACATTAGCTAAACCGACATCTCCTTGATTCTAACCCTGTTTAGTCCCCCCAACACCCCCTGGATTTAGTCCTCCTATCAGAACGAAGACAATTTAAAGAACCCACCTAAAACCTGATCTGCTATCACTCCCTCACACGGAGACAGACAAAGCTCATAAAATGACCTGCCTTGACAGCAGCCTTCATCACTTGCAGATATAATGGGTATATTATGCTTTTCTAATGTACGTGTGTGTATGAAAGGACATAAGCAAGCAAAGGTATATTAAGATCATGAGAATGTGTTGTCATTTGATAATTTCATGAAAATCAGTGTAAAAGCTGACTAATGGAGGGCAAAGATGGATATACGGATGACAGACAAGTGCAGAATTGGTATGTCTCTCACTGTAAGCGTTTGAAGTACAAAGTGTATGTGTACAAGCTTTCTGTAGATGGAGTTGTGCAATCATTAGATAAAGCAGATAGGCTCTGCAATCAAATTAAGGATGCACAAACACACACGCACAAAACCTGTAAACAAACACATTGAGATACAGAAATGAATGTATATCATTTAAAAACACAGTGCGTTTGCATTCAAGTGCTTGCAAGCATGACAAAATATGTAAAAGTATGAAAAATGCACATACTAACACACGTTATATGCTTACGTGAACACATACAGGCACGGACAGGTACTCTGATAGCATCTATCTCACATACAGACACAGTAGTGTAATATATACAGTATATAGGTGGAGCTAATGAAATCAGCCTGCACAGGTATAAGGTTATGAGCTCGAACTATGGCAGCTATGACCAGATCACTATCAGTCAAAGAGACCTTTCTCTGGCATTTGAGATCATGGTCTTTAGCTAGACTGGACCGGACTGCTAAAAACATGCGGCAGACAAAACAATAAGCTCCAGCTAATTGGTAGGAGCCTATCAGAGATCAGTGCAGAAAGAATGATAAGGGTATTGTGGAGAAAATACCACAATACCTACACACAATCGAAATGAGCACAAACTACAAGATTGTCCAACAATCCTATCTAGTTATGCAAAGATCAATTTTTATAGATATCATTTTTTTTTTCAGTGGAATTGATCTTATCATATATGATGCCATATGTTGTACACTTTCCAAAACTTTCTGAGGGCAATTTGCAATTTTAATGATAGATTTAATTAAAATTCAGAATGAACTACGCTCCAGTTGGAAAAGTAGAAGGCCTCAGTAAAGCATTTCACTTTTCCAGAGCCCTACATTAGCCCATTTCTGTAACGGCTTATCCAGTGCAGAGTTGCTGAGGTGGGGGGGGGCTATGTGGTGGAAACATGGGGAGAACATGCAAACTCCACACAGAAAGGCCCCATATAGGGCAATCGAAACGAGGAAATTCTTGCTCTCGGACAACTGTCCTAAGTACTGCGCAACCGTGCTGCTCAGTCCATGAGTCGTCTTTAATCTATTCGAGCCTCCTCAAAAATCAGAACCAGAGCAGCGTAGCCACAAATAAAAGGGCAGACTAACCTCAATGTAAAAAAAAATTAAACTAACTACCTGAATAAGACAGTGGAAAAAAACAAACAAAACCATATTGGATCCAATCCTTTATCCAGATTTCCCTCCAAAATGCGTGGGGTCTATTCTGCAACACCCTCTGCAGCACACTCAATAACCTTTTTATAGTCCGTTTTACAAACAAATAGACATGAGTGAAAACTCACAACCAAAAAAAAAAGTAATTCTCACTGCATTTTATTTTAATTTCACCCTTTCCTTTTCCATCGTTCACACCTTCCTTCCTCTCAGATCTATCTCTTGCTTATATCATCCCAGTCAGTGGGAGTGAGTGACTGGTGAGACAGTATCTCAGAAGGTTAAGAGCCTGCTGAACTGTGAACTCAAACAGTCCACCTTATCAACACCCTGCATCCAAAGACTGCTGGACTGCAGCTCGTCGATAGGTTACCCCAGTTGTTCCAATAAAACCTCCGTTCAGATTTCTCACACTCACTTAGATGTCAAACTCAATGTAAGAAAACATATTTTGGGGAACTTTACTGTCTTTAAATAGGAATATTAAGTCTAGGATGCTATATTGTTCAAAATGTGGTATCAGAGGCGATAGCCAGGACCTATGCCTACATGAGTTTCCCTCGGGGTAAATAAAGTATCGATGTGTAGCCCTGTTCAATCTATGTACAGCACCGGTATTTCTCTTGGCCAGCTATATGAAAAAAATCTTTGTGCTATTATTACCAATAATTATTCCAAGCGTTTTGGAATCCATCTATCACGTCTTTGTATGTGTTATAGTCAGAAAAATTAAACAATTGAAACATTAGTTTTACAGCCCTGCTAGCATCTATCTGAGACTTCACTGTACTGAGCTCAATGCTACTGTCAACACACCAGAATGTGTGGTAATATAAATGTGCGCGATCCTAGCTTAGCTTGATTACCATTAAAAGGTAGCATATCATCACCCTAATATTGGCCAAATATTACTGAACACAAAGTTCAGCCAGGGCTGACGGAAAAAGTCTTATAGAAAACCGTAGGAATGTCAGCCGTTTACAACAGTTGTTAGGTTACATAGTTAGGAACCCATACATTTTCTATCAAAGTTGTGCCAATCCATCTGGATGTCAATATATTTCACAGGATGAATGGAAAATTTGATCCGCTAGGGGCTGTGGAGGGAGAATGTATGGATCACCAAATTCCTGAGGGTACATCTTCAGGGAGCTAATAATACTTGCATAATACATAAACGTTATCCATCCAGTAGTCGCGTATGGGCTTAAGTTTGGATCAAAGCTGGAGATTTACTGACTGCACAGCCAAGCGAAATACCTCCATTCTACGGAGCCACACCATCACCCTGGCTATAAAGGAAAAGCCCAATCACTGTAAGGTGATAGCTTTAAACCTCTTCTTTTCTCTCAATCAATGGAAACTATGAGGCAACTTTAAATCATCTGTTCCCTTTCAATTACATTTTAGGCCTCATTGTATTTCCCCCACACATGCATTCAATCAGCAGCAGATTAATAAGTCCTTACATCTGTGAATTGAACAGTAGAATTAATCATAAATTTAAAATGTGCGAAGTACACAGTAGCCCACAATTTGTGCAGATATGGAGAGAGCTTCATATCACAGGTGAATGAACGCAAAATCAAAAAAAAAAAAAAAATTAAATATAATAACCCAATTATGAATTGCACACCTTTCGGGCCTTTAAAAAAGCATGCGTGCTCTTAAAGTGAATTCTGTCAAGGAGTTTGTCAGGAGACCCAGATAGACAATGCCCCCTGAATGTGAGCAAGTGAACATGATAATATTTCCTCCTATAAAGTCTAGAAAATCATGTTGATGTACGAACGGAAAAAGGTTAACCCTATATAACCCCTTTGGACGGGCGTAAAAAATATGTGGTGCAATGAATGTTTGGCTGTAACTAATCAGGTGTATCTCCCATCTAAATGTGTGACATATGAGTAAACGAGGAATTTCCATAATCATTGTCTGAAGATGATTGTTCAAATGACAGCAGATTATCCCGTTGATCTTTGATAACCCTTCCCCCTCTCCATCGTTATTGACAGAACACACTCTTTCTGTCTCAGGGTTATTTATCTTGTGTGAGAGAGTTCGACACAGCTAATGATTCTATTTGCGCCTAAGGAAGGTGAAGTGATGCAGAATAGTCCACTGCTGGAACTGGATTCATAACAGAACACTGAACTTATAAACCCATTTCCAGGATAGTAAAGCCTAGCTTTGTTTCTCGTGTTGTGCAAATATGTGAAATTAAAGGCTGTAAACACTTTCCATTGGAGGTATTTGGGTGAACATTTCAGATAATTATGTTGAAGAGTTACAAAACGGAAAACAAATGGTCGGAGAATGTTTAGGCCTTTCAAACATTGAAATGTAACTGTCCATGAAAAATGACCAAAGTGTGCCAGGAGCGAGCAAAACAACGCATCAAAACTGATGAACTTTGTCACCTTTGTAAACTCACAAGATCAAAAAAGATAAAGCCGTTGTTCACTAGGTCAGGTGGACTAATCCATCCCAACACTGTATCACACCTGCATTAATTAGCCAAACTCCGTCAGCTGCTGTCTTTAAATGACTCCCTTTCTATTCCACTAGGCCTTGCAGATCCATCAGCCTCATCATTCATCAGCCTCAGCAGAGTCATCAGCCACCTCCACCAGTATCCAAACTCTGAAGGGATATTCCATTCTGCCGCTCAGGGTAGGGACCCCTTTCATCTCAATGTCCCGAAGAGTCTGAGTGTTAAAGACCTTCTAATAGATTAATTATCATCTATTATTATACAACATACGTTGTTGGAAATCACTAATCTTTTCTTCATTCTCTGTCTTCTCTGATTGAAATGTAATGAATAATAAAAATTTAAAATCCTACTCATCCTAGAAATCAACAAGCATTACTTTAGAAACAGAAACAACTTTGTTATTCAACATATTTTATTAAAACTAATCCTTAGCTTTGTGGCTCTAAAGCAAAGATTCCACATAAAAACTTACACAGTGTGGGTACCGTAGGTTCTTATGTGGTTTTAAAAGCTAAATAGCAGCTCTGCTTGGGGTGCTCCCTAATGCTGCTTGTAAGTTGTGATAAATTCAAAGATCCTCTACAGGTGTTTAAGTCGAGCTGCTGATGAGTCCCCCATCTGAGCAACAGGGAAACACACTTTATCCACTGTATCCTAGTCTGTATGTTTTGTTGCCAGTGTGTGTGTATTTAATAAATGTGCTGGATCCGCCTGCTTAGCCTTTAGTAGCCAGTTCATTAGAAGGGAATTATAGTTGACGCGCTGTGTTCCCTGAAAGGGGAAGAAAAGCTAGGATTGTTCGTGGAGAGGCAAGCTTTGGCTGTGTCCTTAGAAATGGATGCCAAACCCAATCTGCTGGCCTCTAAAAACCTGCATACACACACATGCAGGAGCAAACACGAACCCTAAGGATTTAATAAAGGTCTCTGAGTCCCATGTCAATAAATCTGGAGTGACCCCAGCGACAGCTCCAAACATACTCCGAACTCCACATACTACCACAGGCAAAGTCACTAAATGGAGAAAATGCAGTGGCTTCAGCAGTAATTCATCTTCTGTCCTCAAGAAACAGAACAGTCTTCATTAACCATTCCAGCTTGTCATCAGTAAAGCTCAGTCTTCAGAGGGACAGAGGCAGCCACAAATGTTGCTGTATGAATCTCAAATAATCTGTTTTTGAGGCAATAGCAATAGGGCCCCACACTAAAATAGTCAGTCTTCATAAGATACGTGTCAAATCTTTGCAGAATATGTGAAGGAAAACCTGCTTATGATGTAAAACATATTAAGTCAATTTAATGCAGACTGCCGTTTGACCAAACAGTGGGACAAAGTCTGTTTTGCATCATGTTGACGCAGAAAATATGAAACTGCAGTCATCGAAGATTGAACTACCAGAACGGATGATCACATAGATTTTATCAATACATAGTTCTACTTATCAAAGATACATCATAAATATTTTAAAGAGTTCTTCAAACTGACACACACGTGTCTATTCACACACACATAAACACTCAGGGAGACATGTACATGCAACGACATGTAAAAGAATCTTGATATCCAAGACTGCTCTGTGCAACGGGAGGGCCGAGGGGCTGGTGAGGTGAGGGGAAAGATTGTTTTAAGATGTGGCTGGCCATGAGGTTATCGGCAAGGGTATTAAAACTCTACTGGGAAACAGAAATCTTTAAAATGCACGTTTTAAAAGGTTGCAGACAGACAAATAGAAAATTGTTCTACAAAACTGTAATATGTTTACAATTGCATTTCTACTGTATGATATGTGTGTCTGTACTGCTGATTTCTTCTTGTTGACAGCCAAGGAGCCCCACAAGAGATACGTTCCGCATTAACCCTGGGGTTTGGCATCAAGGCCTTAGATAGATTACCATTAAATGACTTGACGGCAGGATCCTGGGAACCAAATGGCCGCCAAGACTTTCTCAGACAACAGAGAGGAAGCACTGGCACAGATGAAGTGAAAAAGTAGAGGTGAGGGTTCACGACAACAATGACCCATCTGCTGGTAGGTAACAGGAAGAAAGTTCGGTTCTCGTCACGGTTGAAATTAAAATGCTAAACAGAGAAAGAAGAGCACATGTATCAAAGGAGGTGAGATAAGATCGCCATGTTTTGCACTGGAAACCTATAGTTGATTGATTATCCTCGAATACATTGCGTGCACAATTATTAGGCAAATTGTATTTCTCGGGATAAATTTTATTATTGAAAAAATAAAATGCTTGGAGTCAATCCAAAATGTTACTGAACCTCAAACCTGAATGTTTAACAAAGAAAAGGTGAGTTTTGTTTTTCTCAGGGGAGAAACTTTTAGTGTGCAGTATTATTAGGCAACTAAATTACAAAAAGACTTTTTCCCAACTCACTCGCTCTCATGTTTTTTTTTTTAGAGTAAAGGTTACAAAAAAGTATCTCAAAATTACTAAAACCAACCACAGCCTCCCAACTGCTGTTCAAAGAAGAGTATTGCATGTGACAACAAGCTCCCGTATTCTTCATAATAATAATAATAATAATACATTTAATTTATAATATGTCTGGGTTATGTGGTGGGGGGACCAAAGCCTTTTCTTTTGAAGGGAAACAACAGAGTCCGGTTAAATTTTGCAAAAATATACAGCAAGACTTCCACAAGCAGGTGGGAAAATGTGTTATGTTCGAATGTGACCAAGGTTGAACCTTTTGGCCATAATCCAAAAAGGCGTTTGATGCAAAAGCAACACTGCACATCTCCCAAAGAACACCATACCCATGGAGAAGCATTGTGGTGGCAGCATCAGCTTAATGGTCTGTTTTTCTTCAGTTGGAACTGGGTCTTTAGTCAAGGTGTAGAGAAATAGTAACAGATTCAAATACTAGACTATTTCTGCACAAAATCGTCTTCAAAGTGCCTACTTCATCGTCAGCTGGAAAACTGAAGATTCACCTCACAGAACAACGACAACTCAAAGAATGCCGGAAAGCCCGCTCGCTTAGCTCCACTTCGGGTCCATGAAAATTATTTTGAACAGTTAAAGTCTCCATTAACGTCACATTTATAGAAATGAAACACTTAATATTTTTTAACTATCCTTGATTCTTTAATTGTTAATCTGATCTAACCCCGAAATACCACCAAGGCAAAGCAGTGGGATTTCGGACGAGGAAGTGGAGGAGATCAATAAAGCGCTGGACTTTCTGTCTGGAGATATTGCAACTGTTTATAATCGGTTGAGACAGTTGATCCTTAAATTGATAAGGATCAAATGGGAGAAATCAAGGAGCTTCAGTAACAACATGCAGAGAAGGACAGGAGGATTGCCTTTCTGGAGTGTTGTGTGGTGGACTGGGAAAATTCCCGCATGGACGAGGTGATCATTAGCGGTCTGGAGACAAGAGCTCAGTCACACGCCTCAGCGGGGACACCGGCGAATGCTGGGTATCCCTCTGAGCCCGGCCTGGAGTCCTTCGAAAAAATATGTGACAACCTTCTTCAGCAACAAAGACGTTTATGTGAATTAACACCTAACAAACACGAGTGCAGCCATAACCAGAAAGACATGCTTTCTATGAAAGCAGCGAAAACTCAGTCCACATAGACCACTGGACAAATAACAGTGAAATGATCTCGAAGAGTTCATGTCAGAAAAGTTGTAAGTGTACTTATGACTGGTTTAAAAAACATTTGGAAGACGTGAGAAGAGGTAGGGATTTATAAGTTTTACTTCTACATACTCCTTTTTGGATATCGTTGTCCTTGTTTGTTTGTTTTTCTTATGTCTTTTTTTAATGCAAAATTATCTATGTCATTCACTTTCATCCAGGAAAATTGAAATTCTGGAATTGCACAATCACAGCCGAGACCTGAATCCAACTGAAAATCTGTGGTTTGAGATCAGGACATGACCTCACAATTTGACAGAGTTGGAGTGCTTTGAAAGAAACAGTGGGAAAATATTTGCAAAGTCAAGAAGTCCCTTGCTGATACACCCCTACCTAAAAAGACTGAGTGCTGTAATAAAATCAAAAGGTGCTACAACAACTTTTTTGTCTTTTTTACCCATCCAAAAATATCTCATTGTCTTCAAGTAAATTATACAAGTTATAGGTCACACTAATAGTGGAAAAAGTTCTGATCATTTTTGTTTTCATCACACAAAAATTACAATTTAACACGGATGTGAAGACTTTCAACTCCCAAAAGCACCAGAAACTTACCAAGTAAAGGAGGGTGGCTGAGAATCATTTGGCTCTACCTCGTAAGCCACAGCCACCCTCCTTTACTTGGTTAAACAACACCAAGGTAAGGTGGAAAATCCACTCCAGACAATAAATCTGGGTAAAAGATTAAACCATTGATGGCAGAATAAAACTAGGCCTATGCTGTCGTCCCTGACAGCAAGGGGATATCCCCCAAAAGCCCTTAATTACTGCATTGTACAAGCAATCACCCTTATTGAACTCATCAATTTGAATGTGAAGTAATATCTGAAAAACAGTGTTTTTCGTAAAAAACACAAACAAAAAACCTCCCCCTATATAGTAAAAATCTAAACTATCAGGGTGAACATGACATATACAAGATAGATCTCACAGAGTCGATTCATATGCAGCAAATTGGGACTAAATTGGACAAACATTTCAGAAAGGATGGCCCGAAAACCGTTGGATATAAAGCTACCCCTACTGTCGGTCAATCCAGTACTTCCTGACATTAAGGTCTGTAAGGTTAGAAAATGAACGATGAAATAGTTTTTCAGTTATTGATTTAACAAAACAAATCTGCGGATGCAAAGATGACGATACCATAATATTACAGAAATCTTCGGGGATATAACATTGAAGACAATAAATGCGATGTCAACAAATAGTGGATCATTTGAAAGCAGATATTCTGTACTTAAATCAACTTGATTTCAGTGAGTAAAGCACACAATACCCCACACTGAATCATTCATGGATGCCATTTAATGGACAGCAATTATTTTGCATACCAGAGGCAACAGTAGTGATCATAAGTTCAGCTTTTCCTCGGCTCCACTTAGTCAGTCGCTCTTTCTTGTGTACTAATATGTCAAAAGGGAACAAATTGGAAATGATTTTAATCTTCAGTGCCAGTTTTTCCTACTGTGGAAAAGCCACAATCTTAACTGTTGCTGACCTGCCATGCAAAGCCTGAAGCACTCAATAAAGTCTGCTTTAAAAACACAATCCATAAATTTTTTTCTTGATGAATGACTTACTGCCCTGTTAAAATCCTGTCCAGCTAAGCAGACCGTGGTCCCTCTCGGATGGACAGTTGGCTGCAAAAGCGCAACAATAAGGCCAACAGTTTAGAGGATGCCAAGTACCAACTGTGATATTGCATGAGCTCGATGCTTCTTAATGGACATTTTTAGCAGATGTTGATCATCAAATGAAGTTCCCTCAAATGATGGCAGTGTTTGACGGTGTACCAAAGCTCACATTGCACGATCCAAACCATTTTCAGCCCCTGCTTGCCCTAATGTGTATCAGTGTGTGTGTGTGTGTATGTGTGTGGGGGTGACTTTCCTTCATGGGAAGCCAAGACAGAATTATTGGAAAAGATAGAAACATAAAACCAAGTAATTTACGGACACAAAACATTACTGTTCAATACTTTTTCCCTTCAAGACGGAGTGCATGTGTGCAAATGAGGGAGATGGTCAATTCAAGACAGGGAATCGGCAAAAAAAAGATAGAAAAATATAAACCCTAAAAAAACTTCTTCCTATATCCCTTTTTCCATTCCTGCTCTACTGGTGCTAGAAAAACATGCTCGAGGCGTTCAACAGAGCACCATTCATTAACTGTCTTCAAACATGTTTTGCCTCTGTGATGTGTTAAAGTTCTGCTTTATCAGAGACAATTTGCAGAGTTGATCAGTCCCCTCCGTCTTCCAGCCTGCTCACTTATCTGACTCATCTCTCCGTGACAGGCACACCTTGCTGTCTGTGACTAAGTGTCCAAACTAGTTTTTTTCTGATCCTTCTACAACTTTATCATCCTTATCACCTCCACTGATCATATGGGTAAAGAATTTCCTCATGCCGGATCAGAATCTTACATCTCTGACCTTTTTAAACACAAATGTCAGAGTTGTGACAGGTATGATTTTTGTCAGGAATAACAGAGCACAGAGTTTGGTATGACATTTAGGAGTGATGAAGCCGTCCAATTAAAGTAAAAACATGAAGAGCTTTACATCATATCAGTTGAGTAATCCTTAAAAAGTTATACCATTATGGCGTAGGTGTAACAAGCAAAAGATTATCTTAGCATTTTTCCCTCAGCCTGAGAAGCCTCAGACCGTGGCCCTCTCTTTTCCCCCTTTCTCCCGGGCGGACCGACTGCACACGAAAGTCTGTTTTTTATTGTCCGTGGGTCCGACACAGCCCCACTAAATCATCTCTTTTAATGACCAAAGCCAGTATATGTACAGTAAAAACCAATAAAACCCCCACTAAAGAAAGAAGATTTACCATGGAGGAGACAGAGGGAGGGAGAATAAAAGAGACTGGGCGAGACTGAGAGAAATAGGAGATAAGATCAGATTTGCGTAGTAAATCAAAACAGATATGTGTGTCGTCATGCGTGTTCGTGAATGTCATCTTGAGAAAACTTTGAGCCCTATCGTGCAACGACTGGGAGAGTTATTGGAAATAAAAAACGAGACAGTAAGAGAGGGAACCATAGCCTTGACTGGATAGCCATGATGGGCTGCAACTGGTACAATAAGCTTGACTCCCATTGCTGCGTCTTCGTTCACAAATATACATAATTATGTATAGGGTCAAACCACGTTGTATGACAACCCATATAGAATAATCATGGTTTCTGCACAGTTTAGTTTGTATTATAGTAATATAGTGCCAAAAATCCTCAAACATTTAAAGTGTACAGACTCTTTGCTTTTGACTATAACCCCTCCATTTACTATAGAGCAGAACAGTATGGTTCCTGTATAAGCCATCGTATCTTAAAAATATGCGGGAATTTAAAATTTATAAGACTAGATTTGCAATCAATCCATTTCAATCAATCCATTTTTAGTTGACCATTCATTACCATTCATGATCCACCTATTTAAGTTAAAACCACTATGTACGCCATGGCTGAAGGAGCGCTTCTTATCGGTGTACTTGTGTGCCAGTGTGCTGGTTTTTATTTAATATAATTTATTTAATTAGGGGAGGTCACATCAGAGCCAAATAACTAAATGATTGTTTGGCAAAACACGAAACAGCTTTAAACGGAGGCGTGGTATGCTCATAAAAGAACACAAATAACAGAATTTAAAGAAAGAGGTCCTAAATTCATGTGCAGGAATAGCACCGTCACAGTTTTAGAACAATGCAGCAGGCAGGACCACGAGTTTTGCATGAGAGAAATTATGAGTAGTGGAGTTAAGAATAATTGCAAAGGAGAATGAGGTGTGTTGAGATGACTGGAGGAGGCTGCATGTGAAATGACATGCAATGTAAATCTTAAAATCTTTTTTTTTTGGGAAGTTTTAGAACTGAGTTTATTTGTTTGTTTGTTTTGTGGATGATTTCAGCTTTATGCTATTGTGCCTGCACACAAGACAGCATGTTATTATCATATGACTGAAAGACTGATAAGACTGCAAGGAGATTGACAGAATGCACCTGAATAGAATCTGATTGCGTGTGAGTCGTGAGGGTGGAAAACTTTTTCACTTTTTCCACTAAGCACTTTAAAGTATGAATTATCATTTGAGAAAAATGCTACTTCTGCATTCATCCACAAAAAAAACAAGCACCAAGTAATTTATATTATTAAAAAAATATAAGAAATCTTATCAATAAAGTGCAACTAAGGAAAGCATGTGCATGTAATGACTATAAAAGTGAACTCATTCATTCATCATAAACCACTTATCCTGTTCAGGGCCGCTGGAGCCTATCCCAGCTGACACCGAGCGAGAGGCGAGGTACACCCAGGAAGAGTTGCCCGTTCATCACAGAGCCAACACATTGAGACATACAACCACACACGCTTACACTCACTCCTACGGGCAATTTAGTGTCACCAATTCAACCATATTGCATGTTTTTGGAATATGGGAGGAATCCAAAGTTCCCGGAGGGAAACCCTTGCTGACACAGGGAGAACAAGAAAACTCCAGATAGAAATGCAGGCAGAGATGGATTCGTACCCGGTACCTTGCTGTGAGGCAGCAGCGCTAACCACTGAGCCACGTGCCGCCCTAAAAGTGAACTAAAATGTGCAAAAGATTCTTGCACACGAAAGATATTCACCCGCCCTATACATATGTATATTATATATCTGCAAGTACGAGTTTCACCTCATGTTACCTGTGCCACATAGTTGTTTTTCATCCTTCCGATGGAGGTAGAGATAGAGTTGTATTAGAGCACTAACAGCAGTGCAGTCATAGTGAACATACAGTAACTAAGTTGCCGTCACTTAAGCTCTTGTTTTAAACCACAGACATGCTGCCATTTCCAAATACCTGACATACCGAGGCACTGTCCTCCACGGAGTCACAATATAATTGCCTATTGAAAATATTTGAAAAACGAGATTTCCTCATTTCTAACAAGCAGGTTTTTTATTTCAACATTTAAATTGAAATTAATTCACCAACTTATATATTAAGGATAATAACCCTTCCATAATGTCCCCACCTATAACATAATGGTAACAGATAACTATATAATGTAGTACAATATTAATAACATAACAATTTGTGTTAAGAGCAACTAATAAAAATAATCAACACAAAACACGAAAGATTGGTTTGATCTAGAATTCTTATTATAATATCCAAGACCACTCCTTCTTTGAAAAGTCCAATGTGTACATATTGTTAATTTAACCGAAGATTAAAATAGGTTGGTGAAAAGCCTTCCGGTAAAAATGTTTTAAGCTCTTTCTTCATTTATCCAAGTTTGTTGTTTGATAACCAACCTATGCAATTTTCTTTCTGTAATTTGTGTTTGGAACCTGTTAAGAACATTATCAGAGAGACCAAATCCCTTCTGAAGATTATGAAATAAAATGTTGTAGCATGAGGATGGAAACTTGGTTAGAGTCAGTAGCAATTCTAAGATCTTCGGCTTTATTTTCCTAGAGCCATTTCTGGGGCCCGACTGGATCTAAAGCCTGATTGAATTTTCTCTGGGATATTGTTGTTATTAAGGAAAGAATGAGCTAAAAAAACACATTCTCCCGTACCTTGCTAAGGAATGGTAGTGTAGATATGGGCTTTTAATTTCTATGTATATTGTTATCTAGGTTTATTTGTTTTAAGATATCACTGCGGCAGTCTAAAGAGAACTAGTAAATGAACCTGTGTCCAAGGAGGTATTTATTATGTGAAAAACTGCAGGTGCCAAACTATCATAAACATTTTGAGGAGTTTTCTAGGGATTTGATTCTGAGTGCAGGTTGAGGATCTGGTCTGATTGACATTTTTCTGAGGGCAGAATGTGAATTGCTGCTTTTGGGTGTGTCACTTGAGATTGCTATATTTGCAATCCACCTCCTTACAGAGGTGACTTTGTTTTGGAAATGATTTGCAAATTTACAACATGCTATAGTATATGCCGGATTGTGTTTGTTTGTGGATGAATTTAATGATAAATATAAATGATCCTTTAAATAAATAAAGCAGTGTAATCTGGATTATGAAGGTCTTTACAATTAGTTGACGCCATCGCTTTTTGGCAAGTCTAAGATTCAAGGTAAACAAGTCATATGAATGTAGAAACAGCAATCTAGTGCGGACATATCATTCTACAAAGTAAGGGTCAATATTATCCAAGTAAAATAAGAATACAAACACATAAAGAAATACAATTTTTTTTTTTAAACCCCCTCCTCCCAAAAATCACACTGTCTGTGTAAAGACAGTCATGAGAAAATGCAACTTTTGGATGACCCACTGGGTAACTGGGGAATGGGAGGTCATCTCTTTTAACCTCTTCCTCTTGAATCTTGTGTCTTATTGTGGCCTCTTTCCCGACAATGGGAAAAAAGTCCCCTGATTCACCTCAAGAGAGAGCAGATATACTAGCCTTAACTGCTCTATCATGACACAAAAGCTGACAGTGCACCTACGTGTCTACTTATAATAATTTTTCAGGCTACGGAAAAACAAATGAGTAGCTGAGCTGCTAAGGGACATTCTGTATGTTCTCAGTCATCCTAATAATATAAGATGGAAATCCATGGATTAATTCCATGATAGAATCTTCATTCTTTTAACAAGGAAATCTGCACTAATGGCTTCTTCATATTTAAGTAAAGCGTTGCCCAGCTGTGTCGTCTGTCTCCGTCTCTCTCCTTAATAAGAAGTGCCAGCTTGTGCAGAGTCAACAGACTAGTAAACCTCAAAGTGAACTATGGTTTGACCTCTAGTCGTCTCTTTGTGTTCGCTGTCTCGCCTTTGCCTGTGTACAACAAACTGCTGCAATCATTAAAAGTTCAGTGTGCAGACTCTTGAGGTCTTTGTGCTGAGAGCCTTTTCTGTGTTGTGAAATGACGTAACCAGCACACATCAGCTAATCCAATGATACCAAAAGGCCATAATAGGGTATGCAAAAAAATGTTAAAAGGTTGTCGGTCGTAATGAAAGGAATATTTAAAGCATGAAAACTTCCCCAATACACAAAGAGACAACGAGTAGCCTGAAATACTTCAAATTATGACAGCCTGTCTGTGTTCTCAAATGTATGGTCCACAGCCCGGCTAATGCTTCCTCTAAGACAAAATTATATTTGGGGTGAAGCCCACTTCACACTTAAGCTAAAGTTTAATTTAGAAGACATATAACCCAATGAGCAACAGGATAATAAAGAACACAGTTGGTTCAACAGTAATAGTACTGTTAAACAAAAGGTTCTTCAACAGATGACAGCTTTATTAGACAGACTATCTCGCCAGCACTACTGATAGGTAGTGCTGGCGAGAGAGGACAGGTGGGAAGTGTCTTCATCCCACTTTTATCTGATCCAATTCATGTGATGAAACATTATCTATTTGTTTTAACAAAAACAGTAACACCTCCTGCTTCGAGTATTGTCATTAATCGCCTCTCTGTTTGTAATTGTTTTTTGTTTGTCTTTTACAGGATCCCATAGCACCCTTTCTAATAAAATGTGGATGTGAATGGATACCTATCCCTCTCTGTTCCCTAGCTCCCGCTCTTTTGGGTAGTTTACTCTTCCCACAGGCATTTTGAGGAAATGCAGCCTCATGAGGAGGGCCCTCATGAGGCCGCATGGCTTAGTCTGAGGGCAACCCACATATAGTGCTGTCAAGGCACATTTACGTGTGACCAGAGGATCTGTATTTTGGGGGCAGAGGGGGTAGGCATGCATCTTTAAAAAACACACATGAACACAGACGACAATACACATGCAGATATACTAAACATGAACAAAGAACATACTCTAACCTCAAGCTCTACAGGACAGAGAGTGGCTTGGAGAATATTGAGCTGGGGTTGAGTTAGGTCTTCACGATCATTCCCAGGCTATCCTAATTAGAATGCAACGCATGATTGACAAAACCATCCCTGTTCCTCTTCATGGTTGTGCTAACTTGTTGTGATGAATATTGTTAAATATGACTTACTTAGTACATTCCTACACCACTGTGATTCAGTGAAGTTACTCCAGAGGTAAAAGGGTATCAAATCACACAGCAAAGTCTGCTCTTTCCAAATCTGGATTATGTATAGATTTCCCAGAAAGATTGAAAAAAGTGAACCATCTTCTTCAATTGTGCTGAATTTTGAAGCCCACAGCAACAATTGGTTCTCCTCTAGGGTTCAAGGTTTGTCAAAATGAGCACATTAAGAGTTCCTGGGAGCTGTATTTTCAGAAAAATGGATGGGACCCTTTGTTCTGTTTTCTGGGCGATAAAAAATTAATTCCACCAATTTCAACAGTTCAAAAAAAAAACATGCTGGTTGTTTCATCTGACGATGTGAGCAGAAATAGAGTAAATTAAATGTAATTTTGTTGTGAGTCACTGTTCTTGCTTTCATTCTCTCTTACTCTATTTGCATCAGACTCTTTCAGTGTTTATTGTCTGCTGGACCCACAAAAGCCTCCTTTTCTAAGTGAAAATACAGGGGCATGTTGTGAACAACAAAATACGTAATATACAACACAAACCAACAAACAATCTCATCATTCTGAAATGATGTGCGGGGAATAAAATTGAGGGTATGATGGTGTATTATAAAGAGAGTTGTGCTTTCATGGTGGTCTGTGTTTATTCCATGACTGGCATAAACTTGGAAAGACTGTACTGTATCAATGGGTCACCTCATCAAAGACAACCACAAGTTATAAGTTGTATTTAGGGTAAAACTAGGCCCTCATATTAATGATTAAGTGTAAACTATTACAAGAATCGACAAAGTACACATCAAAGTGATTTAGACATCACAATCTAAGGAATCTTAGTAAAGTTAGTATCACAAAATAATGTTATGAATCCAAAACAAACCAATTCTAAATGTAAAGGACACTGTGCTCTGATCCATTACAAAAATATAACTGGGGATTAAAATCAAAAAGCCACTCTGTGTGTTCAAGTGTGCTTAATGATGTATGAAAAAGCAAATCAGACAATAATCAATCTTTCCATTAAAATATCTTGAAAGTATCCAAAAAAGACCGCGGGGGTTGAATTGTTTATCGATTAGAACAAAATGTGACAAAGTGGAATGGAAACAGAATTAGCAGCTGCTTCGAATTAATGTTTAAGCATGTGGCTTAAACATTCATTTGGAGCCTCTGCTCCCATGACCGGATCAATAAATGCAAACGAAAACATCAGATTAGCGTTAGGTAATGAAGAGAGAATAGTCTAAATAAAATTTATAACACATACCACATCATGCTTTCTTCGTTATTTGGCACTCTTATGGCTTCATGGCACTCAACTTGAAATTAAGTACCGGCAACAGCTGTTTATGTCAATGAACCATTTATCAAAGATGAATCACAGTGATGCAAACAAAATGTTTGAATGTCAAGCAAAACAGAACTTGACATAAAGATCAGTTATTGTGTTAAAGTAATCATACATCATTATGGAGGGAGGAAAATGACTCATTTAGTCAGAAATGATGAAGCAAATGTGAGAGGCAGTGAAGCAATCAAAACAAAAGGAGATTAGGGCCATACTGGGTTGAGGGAAGGGAAATATATTTGCACATTAAATGAAGTTTCAAAGAACAGAAGAGAAGCTGAGAGCAAACAACAAGAAAGGTAGTTCCAGGGTACAAAAAAATGAGACAAGAGGAAGATATCGCTGTCTCCTTACAGAAGAAGCAACGTGTTGTTGCTGTGTGGCTCAGTGCCCCAAGCTTTACAACATTAACAGCTTGCAGTTGGGTCAGCAGCAAACCAGTACTTTACTGGTACCCCTGGGCGGTGTTATGGGGTGGGCTGTTTGCCGCCTCACCATCCTTGACAAAGTGAAGGAGATTAAGAGCCTGAAGTGCTGATAGAACATGTAGTACTGCTGTAAAATCGTGATTTACAACACTGACCAAGTGCCTGTAAATGTTCTCTCTCTCTCTCTACTGTTGTTCTGTTGATCTGAGATCTATCAAGCACCAACCTAGTCATTTTTTTAATAGTATGAGTTTCTGAGAATCTACTCTTAAATTTATAGTTAAAAAGCAATAAAGTTAAGGTTAAAAGTCTGAATTATTATACATGAAATGTTACTTGGAGTATTTGGCGAGAAATGGTTTCTTTAGTGCAAATCAGGATATATATCAGAAGAAATAAGAAAGTAGATCTTTCAGTGCAACAATGCTTGAATCAATACTATTATATATATATTTATGTATTATATTCATATTATTATCATATTTGATTACTCTAAGC
This sequence comes from Lophius americanus, assembly GCA_037951165.1. Taxonomy (NCBI): domain Eukaryota; kingdom Metazoa; phylum Chordata; class Actinopteri; order Lophiiformes; family Lophiidae; genus Lophius; species Lophius americanus. The sequence goes on from JBBDHG010000037.1 coordinate 4,357,615, forward strand.
CAACATCAATAACAGCATTATTCATGTGATTATTGCCAATATTGTATTTAATGCTGGATTAACTTTGTTTTTACCAAACCCTTACCTTTATATAAAGGCAACAATTATTTGTGACAAGATCCAGTTTAAGCTTACTTTTCTGACATTCTGGATATAATAAGGCTTGCTCCGCCGTAGGCTGCAAAATTTAAATGTCGAATTAACATTCTTCAGATAGAAAAACCTAATTTCGCAGTGTGGCCTAATGTCCCCAAGCTTTACAACTTTAAAAATTTGCAGATGCGTCAGCAGCAAACCAGTACTCGACTGGTTCCCCTGGGAAGTGTTTAAGAGTCTCACCATCCTTTCATCAAACCAACAAGATCCAGTTTAAGCTGACTTTTCTTACATGCTGAATATAATGAGGTTTGCTCCACTGTTGGTTGCAGAATTTAAACAACAAATTAGCACACTTCAGAGAGAAAATGCACAATTTCATGTGTGGCTTAATGTCCAAAAGCTTTACAGCTGCTAGTCTGGAGGTGAGTACCTGAGCTCTGGAAATGCGGGTCCTCCTCACCATCCAGCTTACAGGAGCTGAATGACAAAGATAAATAACTCGTAATCACTGTGACCTGCCTAACCTATTCACCCTGTATTTGTAGTATTTTTATGCAGAGAGTAAGTGAGTGAATGAGTGGTAGGAAAATATACAGAAGCATGAAAAGAACAGAGCAGGGCTCTGATTTTGTGAATCTCATACATGCGTGATGAGGATAAGTTTGATTGCTTTCCTTTTTTATTTCTCTTCATGTAAAGTTCTGTTGTGAGCATGACTGGCAAAACACATCTGGACCCTGCAGGACACGCGTGAAATCATTTCGCTATTCCTGCAATTTACTGTAATGCCTCACAGATGGTACTAAGCGTGTGCTACATGTGTTAACTCCTACAGTAGAAGCAGAAGGAGACTGAGCAGGAAACGAGGCGGCTATCAGAAAGTAAACTGAATAAAATACATTAAAATAACTCCAAAAGGAGAACTTAATTGTGCCTACTCCAGAGGATACTGAAGGTGGGGATGGACAAGACACGGGAAAGAGAATCAAGGAATGATTCAGATCTGTTTGTTAAACCTTTATCCTGTTTGAGAGTCTGTACACCTTCACCACAAGGGCAGATGACATCTAAGAGGAATTTGGCCTGTTTTTAATTATCTGAATCATAATTTTTCAATCAACAGGTGAGGGGAACAGAAGCCAGCATGAGGCTCCAGGGCTCAGTTTGATTCTGAGACATGTGGCTAAAATTACGCATTGGAGGTGATAAGGTTCCTGTGGGCTATCACCTTACTGTATATTGTAGGGACTGGCTGAGATAGAAATGGGCTACAAGCTGCCAACTGGTAGTTTGCCATTAGGTTTAAGAAGTATTCAACAGCTTCTCAGCTTGAAGATGGCTCTTTGAATACAGCTAAGATGCCCTTGCACACTGCACATATACTATATAGGAAGCTGAGCACTTTCCTATGCCAATAAACCGGAGTGTATACACACAACTGATTAATAAATTGACAAATGCCACCAGAAGAAACTATTATCTACAGTCATTTTCTAAAATAAACATATAACTTAACCATAAATGTTTTCTCAAATGTAGATCGTGTATGTATGGTTGCTGTTTTTTTGGTATGATCATCTATTTTGAGTGTGATCTAATCACAAAATTAATCTTGACAAAGTGGCTGAAAGCATAATACTGAAACCAAAAATCACTTATTTCTCTGGAGATGAGCTGAAGAAATACAACCAATATCAATATAAATAATTGGTCATTAGGAAATATATATTCAATAAATGGTAATAAAATGCCTCTAAGCTATAAACCAGTTGTCTAGTGTCCTGCTTGAAACAGGCTGCGCAGGTCCGTATTGAGACTTTTAACTGAGAGTAGGTTGGAATTTCAAGTAGCACGCGGCCGCGTGCAGGAGTGCGCTCCAGAGCGCCGCGGTGCGCCTGGCCCCTCCCATCCCTCCGCTTCTACGCTCCTCTCTGCTCACCAATAAAGCGCTTTCTGTCCAGGGAGTCAGCACCAGAGCGCATTCCATGACATGGAGGTCGGTGTATCTTCCGAGGATTTGATGAAGACCATTGTTTTAGTAGTTTAGGGCTCTCGCACAAACCTTTCTCCGAGCGCGCACACAAGGAGAGTACAAGGTGTGGAGTTTAATCGCCGATACACTCCGTTTGGATAAAGGCTGAGGCGCGACTGCGCTCACTGTTCCGTTCCTTCGAAGTTCAGGGTAAGAGTTTCCTCGACTTGACTCATGAAACACGGATAAACACTGTATGCTTTTGGGGACTGGGACGCAAGAAACGGGATCAATGAGTGCGTAAAGACTGGGTTAACTGAGGTGGCCAATCCCTACGGTCGAGCTCATGGATGTTGACCGTTTAAACAACGCCAATTGGCATTTTTCTACAGAACATAATCGAAACCTAAAAAAAGAAATACTCCAGCAGCAACCGATGCAGCAATAAATTGCGACTACTTTCTTAAGGAGAACTTACTAAAAAAATCCATCGTGTTTCTGTTGTCGCCAACACTGAGTAGTTAGAGTGTAATAACACATGCATTTGCTTTTAATATACACTGTATCTTTAACTTTAATGAGAAAACATTAGTTATTATCACTCTTAATATATGCAGCATCTCTGTCGAATGCAAGAAAAACAGTGTTTTTGGTTCTGGGCGTTTTGGCGTGCCTGACATACTGTCAACAGAGGTCGCCTGTATGTGGGAGATTTATTAAGGCGAGCGTGTGCGCAGCGCAGAGGAAGCGGACGGGGCGGTAATGAGGCGGGCTCGCCGGACCGCAGGACGCCGTGCAGCACGCACAATCCGAGCCCTGAGTCTGGACCGCACCGAGCTGAGCTCACCGCAGCCTCTGGACTCATGCACGTCATACTAAAAAAGGGTCACCAGGACACGAGCGCTGGAGCGGCCAGTCAGAAGGTGTATTTTCAGATGCCTGAGGTCTAAAAAAGATGATCGTGTCAGGATTCTGACTGTGTCCCGAAACAAGTGAGTCTCGAGACTTTTTCTAGAGTGAGGCAAATGCATCACAGAGGCGTCCATGTGATGCTTTCTAATTTGCAGATATTTGCACGTTACTTATTTTTAGCTGTAAATGTAAAAACTATTGAATAAAATTGACCAAACAAATTCCGTCAATCCTTATGCCATTGTACCTCTAATAAAATTCTGTTCAACCAACAAGCTGTAACTGCCACTTACTTATTAACATGGTAGCACAAGCAGGTTTACTTTTTTATTTAAATTACAATTTTGACTCATTATCCACCTTGCTTAAATGTATTTTTTAAGTATTACATATTCAATATCTATCACTTAAAATTTTTAAGTAAACATGCATTAAAAATTAATTTGCTTCAACTAGACCTTCTTAAGTAGTGTTTAGCCTTTTCATGCAGCGGCTTAACAAATAGTCCATTATAAATATGACAAGCTGTGCAGCACATTCCATCAGCTGTTCTTTAGCAGGCTTATCACACAAAGTCCAACATATCACAATATAGAACTTGGCCAACTTCACTCTATTATGTACAATTTATATGACAAAAAACGTAATTATGTTGATTTTATTAAGTTGCTACAGCTTGAATTTATCAACGCTTTATCATGAACAAAAATTTTGAGATTAAATGACTGACAATATTAAGTTGCTTTAAGTAATTACCATTGTTATTACGTATTTAACACAACTCATTTAAAAATGCTTGCAATCCAAAAAATATAACTGTATCCGCAGATTAAAGAGTTGACCTTGCATAATGCATATGATTAAGTGGTGGCAATAAGTCGCCTGAATACTTTTTTTTGAGCGTAGAAGAAGTGAGCCAATGCCAAAACTGCCTTATGTTCTATGAGCAGTTGAGTCTGTTTAAAAAAAAAAAAAAATACTAGATTTCATTACTTTTACTCTGAATAAAATGTTTTTTGATGAAAGTATGGAAATATTCCAAAGCCAGATCTTAGCTGAATGCAGTTGAATAATAAAGTTGATTGTTATTACTGTGAGAGAGATTAATGAAAATGCTCTAATGAAAAGAAAAGTTACACAGAGAAATGAAGGAGAAATCAGCTTCTTTCATCTTGGGTGCAGTACAGCAATGGACGATGTGGCAAAATTCCTGAAAGACCAAATCTCTGAGTGATCTACCCCAACAATAAACTAACATCAGGTGTCATGACACAACACGTTTAGACACATCTCCACTAAGATAAGAATTCAAAGAACAGTAATTTTAGTAATTTATGTTCTACAGATAATACCCTTTAGTTTTACAAATATCAGGCCAACATAAATTTTAGATTATTCTAAGATGGAGACTAATCTTATCCCAAAAGTTTAAAGAAATTATTTTAAAGTTAGTATTAACCTTAGCTCTACATACACGTTATTAGACTTAAATTAGAACTGGTTAAAGAAAATTATTTGTTATGTGTCGGACCAGCCAATACTCCTCAGAGACAACCAGAAGTCCCAAGGCCCAACCGAGAAACTGAGAACAAAATAAAGCAATAAAATAAAGCAATATTATCTTGCCTAAGTCGTTTAAACAATCTTAGAACTGACTCCAAACTCCCTCTAGGTTTTAGTCAGATTAGCATCTTTACACTGCCCCCAGAAACAGGCACAGAAAACCACCTTATCCTTCCTGGGGGCTATTTAGATGATTCAAGCTATTCCAATGGCTGCGCTATTAACCCTTACACCAATTTATCGCTTGTTCACTAGCCATTTGTTTCTTCACAGGCTGTCATTACACTAAAGGAAAAGCAACCGTGTCATTGACAGTATATAATGGTTGTAATTGGTTTATATTAGGCTACCAGACACAGCAGAGCAGCCACAGGAGGCCACTTACCCTTCACTAGAGTGGAGAACTTTCAAGCTAGAATGCTGCACAGATTGCAACATTTACAGTACAAGGGAGCAGCAAATGCCAGTATAGTCATTTTCTGCATTGAGGGTTGGACAATATGCTGCTCTCTACTCCAGCATTTCACTATATACACAGCAGGCTATATATGTGTGTTTATACAGTCACTTGTTGACACTGAGAAACTTCTTCTCCGAAAGAGAGAGAGACAGAGAGACAAGTGATGTAAATGAGGATTAAAAAAAACTTAAGTCAATGCTTCTCGCCCCTTGTTGTAAAACACATGTTGACAACATGACGGTAAAGAGTGCAATGGCATGTGTTGGTGTGAGCCTACACTGAATCGTACATGCACACTGTGTGGATTATTCCTTAAGATCTCATTAACTATTCACAGGTGCCTGTGAATTTACTTACATCCCTTTACACTGAGTGCTCTCTCTTTGTCTTTCTTCAAAGTCAATACGTCAGTGGATTTTCACATAGTACCAAATATCAACCAGAGTTCTGTTTATGCCAATTAGGGGCTGTGCCTGACGCATCTTACCCTCTACATCAGAGGGATTAGAGGGTTAAAAGTCAGGTGCCGAGGCGAGGAGGCCTGGGGAAGGGAGGCCAGAAGGGATATGTGTAGGTGGAGGCAGGATAAGAGGACGAGAGTGGGTCAGTCACACAGCAGGAAGAGAGAGGGGAGTTGACATGGCAGAAAATTGGGAATGAGTATGTGAATATTTGTGTCTGCATTTGTTGTTCCTAAGGGACATGAGAAAGAAGTCCGAGTAGTAAAAATGCATCTTGAGTCAGAATTAAAGGCTTCAGTTTGCCACTCTTCAGGTGTTGCCCAGCAGACGGGAGGAATACGATCCATGGTTGACAACCAAGAGCGAAAGGAGCTGTAACGGAATGGCATTTTAAATAAAATTCCTAACTTCAAAGGCCTAGGCCTCACACATCAATGCTGACCCGGCGGTATGTGGAGGCAAACCCATTCTGTATGCCTGCCAAGCTAAATTTAAGAAGAGCTTGCCGATGCAGCCAAATGATGCGTTCAGAAGAACCACTTCAAAACCAAGCATAAATATACACACATACACATGCAGAGGAAACCGAGGGCTTTGGAGAGCCCCAGCTTGAGCTCAGACCCCAAATATCTGCAGTCCTCCATGTCCTCACGCGCAGGCTCGCTGTAATCAGCCTTTTACCAGCTTGTGTGTATGCTAAAGTCGACGAACCTCCGAATCCAAGAAACTACCCCCTTAAGCTTAACATAAATGAAACCCTGCCCCCGAAAGCAACTCCAACGTAGTGTTCCCGGACAGAAGCGAAGAGAGACAGATGGTGAGTGATGAAAGAGGATGAGGGGGAAAAGGCTCATCCCAAAAAGCCACCACAAATTGCTGCATTTCAGTGATTCCCTGAAAAATGAGGAACAGCTCTTAATGTAACGTTGTAATTACCTATGGTCAGCACTGTAATTGGGAGATAAGCCTCAAACCAGTTCTGTCTTTAATCAAAACAGAGGAGAGGAAGACAATTGTCGCTTTGAGAGGAAGGTCAAATATTAAACCACTGACTGACTGAATATTAACTCTTAAGTTTATACTAAGCATGGATTGAATGATAAGACAGCAAAGCAAATGTTGTGGTGTGATTGAACCTGTGGGTTAGTGTGTGCGCGTTCGCCATCAGGTCAGTGTCTGAGATCTTGCCTGTCTTAGAAAATGGTGGCATACAGACACTTTCGGGTGTAGGTAAGTCGTGGCGTGGGGCTGCCCCAGAAAGAAGATTTGTGAATGCATATGTGAAAATGCCTACATGTGTATATCTGCCACCGGGATCACTCCAATCCAAATCAGTCAACACAGCAATATACAGCCGAGCTGTTTTGACAGTGCCACAAGTCCCAGCATGTCACATTCACAAATTCAACAAACAGCGAAACATGTTTCCATTTGTTTATCCAACCACTCCAGAGCAGGGATGGAGTTGGTGCTGATGTTTTAAGCTCTAATTGGGACAAATTGTATGTGGCTCTAAATGATGCCACTGGAAAGTGATTCTATCATTAGCGCTGCCCAGCTGTATCCGCTTTGGGAGAAAGAAAGGGAGAGAGGGAGAGAGAAAGGGAGTGAGAGAGAAAAAGAGAGAAAGAGACGGGGAAGGCTAAGGAGATATTTATGTGAAACATGAACAAAGAGGAAGAAAGAAATTACAGTGGACAGAAAAGCTGAAAACTATCAGTCATCAAAGCAAGGGAATGAGGGTATGACGAAAATAGGTCCTTCAAAAGAGAATGAATATGAAAGTAAACAAATCATGGGGAAAAGAGAGAAAATAAGAGGGACTGGCACATTAAAAGATACTACCAACTGTTTGGCAGTATGCAGTCTGCACAAATTAAAGACCAAATCACTACTGGAAAAGCTGTAGAGGCGGCAGCCTGAGCTATTCAAGTTCACCAAGACAGGAATATTGTGGATTCTTCTCAGTAATGGAGCTGTAGTGATTGGGGATGATTCACATCTATTGTGAGTGTCTAGTTGCCCTTTTGAAAGCCAAATATTTATGGTACAGACAAGGGATTGTCTGAGAGGAAAACACAGTAAACTTTTGGAGCTAGCCGTGACAGCATCAGAGCACGAGTGTCCTGTCAGTTACTCACAAGATGGTCAGCCTCCATCAATAGCAGACGTGCATTGTTCCCTTCAATAGTAATGATCAGTGCAAATAATCCCAAAAACCTGAACTGAGCTCAGACAAATACTGTACATCAAAAAACCTCTCCTTCAGAAGTTCATTATACTGTATCCCACAGAAATACACACACAGACGTAGAATGCCAGACAGACTTATCATTCTGTAGTATTGGCTAATGAGACCATTAAACACAAACAAAACTAACTAACCCCAATTAATGACTAACTGTCATTGGTTTCCTGCTATCATGTAAACTTAAAGCTGTTTTTGCCTTTAAAACATTTAAGGCCACAGGGTCAGACACAACGTCTAACCAAAATACATCTGACAGTGCTGGAACCTTATACCTACTTTGAGACATTAATGTCTAATGTCTAATTTTGAGTTTGTAGGAAATATCTATGGATTTGACTTAAATTAATTACTCTCCTTGCTCTCCTGAGGCAGAGCCACATTCAGAAGCTTAAGAGGGTGAAACGGAGTTTCTGACAGATACTACTACAAAAAAAAACACGATTTAAATGCATGCCAACATGCAAGGAAATATCTCAGGAAAAGACGGTAGAGGAGGAGTCTGAGCTCCAGCTTCATTTGCAGACATGTTGTTGCCTCGGCTGATAGACTGATACTACAGGACAACGAGCTGACAGAGTGAAGAGTAGTCGGCCTGCATTCTTCCTCCCTCGCTCCGTTACCCTCTGGTGTTGCAAAACGGCCTGCCAGCACACAGCACGCTCCTCCACACTGCTGGAATCCAACCAATTAAGAGGAAAACACTTCCTGTTTGCCATTAGCAATCATGACAGGGGGCTGGATTCCAAATAGATGGAAAGAAGAACAAAAACATGGCAACATAATTTGCTAATAGGTACAACGTTTCCTTTTTATTCCAGGAAAACAAGACCATTAAACAATAACAGTGGAGCAAACGTACTAGCTTCTTCACTGGGTGAGTGAAGCATGAAATTTATCTGACAATGTTTTTAGTAATCTGCGTCATTCATTTTTAATAATATATGGCCTGCTAATATAAAATTGACATGCTGCTGACACTAGGAATAGTTGGTCCTATTTAAAAAAGACTGATGTTTAGTGCAAGAGATTACATCATCAATGATGAGTTTTTGACACGTCACAACACTACACTCCTTTGAATATTTGCAACCAGAAAACCAAACCACACAGTGTTGGCAATCCTTATTGTATTAACCGCAACGCGCTGCTTCCTCAATAGAGCCTTTCACGCAGCTCTGAGCTTCTCAACTAGAATTGCCAGAGAGCAAGAGCAGCTCTCTTAACACGTACAGCATTTAATAGATACAGTGAGCCTGTGCGCAGTTACAGACAGGTAAACTGAAAGACAGAATTATTTATTTTACCACATCTGCTTGCTTTATTTGGACTGTGCAAGTAAGTCTCATTATATTGTTTTTGAGATACTTTTGTCATAGAAAAACAGATCTAACTAGCAGATCTATGTGATCTAATTTGATTTGCTTACAACTTTCAAAAGAGTTGTATCCTTTGTCTTTCTCAATATCAGCAACGATTTTGTCTTACATATAAGTAGGATGAATGTGGGCTGAATGTATTATACCCCGCTGAAAACAAATGCACTTGTTTTTCTAGATTTTAAAAATATTTTTATAGAAAGATATGGCACGGGTACAAAGAATAATTGCATTTAAAAAAATGAGATTCTGTCTAAGAAATAGTTTAATAATGTAATTACAATACCTTATATCTCACAAAATCTCTATCGTCATTTTCAATTTCTAGAATATTTTTGCCATAAATAACAAAGCTCACTTTTCTGTTAATCAATGAAACTATATATCCAAGTTGAATTTTAGCAAATCTACTATAGATACTATCCCAGAAATTCCCCCTCCGCTACTAACTTAGTTATCACTTCTCACTACATGACTGGTAAAAATGTAGTGCTGATCCCTGGCTGTCTGGTTTACCTCATTCCTGTTTTGTGCTGCTGCTAATGATCTGTGACGGGGACTGTGTGGGCTTCTATACAAGCATAGAATAAGACTGTAGCTTCAGGCCTCTGGACGCACACACCTTCTCTTACTAGTTGCAGCCTCAACCCTTTTCTACCTCATTCAAAGAGAGATCCCACGACAAGAGTATCAATGTTTTCGAAAAGACAGCAGAGTGAACATTCAGACATTTTATAAACAAGGTGCATATCGCCGACCCGCCACTATGCATTTAAGCAAGTTTGGGCCCGTTCTGTTTGAGTCAGCTGTCAGTGATGGATTGGTGGTAGATAATACAGTCTACACTGGAGTTAATATGGTCTACTGAAATGATAGGTAAAGTAGCCCTAACAAGTGGAGCACAGTATGCTTAATCAAAGAAAAAAACTTTTTTTCAAATTAAAATATTACTTTTGCTGATGGAAAATAATAGAAACAATTGGTTCACATGCTTTCACCTAGATTAAATCTGCAGTAAGAGCTTAATGTAAGTCTGCTGACATGATCTTTGCTACACCTAATGCATGTATTTACATATTTAGTGAAATATGAGTGTGAGCCCCTGAATAAAAGTCATATCTGGCAGTTGGCTGCCTTTATTTTCTATTAATGTGGCCCATAACCATATGTTATTCTCATGCCACATAGACGACAATCAATGTTGACACAACCTCCCCCACTCCATGCATTGCTTATTAATATTCTGATTCTACTAAAAATGCATTTAATCATCAATTCATAATCTTAATTCTACCTCTCTTCTACCTTGAAAGGAAAGCTGAAAGAGCAAACAAGGTTCCATCAATATTAATTCACGCTAACAAACACACACTCGCACATGTGTTGTGTCCTATAGGTCAGCTCAGGAATCCATTGCACCTAATGAAGTGTTTGAACGGATGTGAGAAAAGACAAACGGATCGTTATTTAGACATATTGCTATTCATTGCTTCAACAAACCATCACCCCATCTTCTCTACCTCTGTGGAAGTCTATCAGGCCATCTATCAGGAAACACTGATGCCCAGATTACGGATTACAAGTAGAGAGAAGGTATAGATCTTTCTCATAATATCACCAAATGACTATGCTACTGTAACATAAAGGTTAAGCCTTTTTTGAAGGACCATATCCAGTGTTTTATTTATCAATCAACATGAAATTCAAATTCATTCAAAGGTCCTGAGTTGTAAACATCAAGTCTGCAATTGAACAAACTATTTCCATAAGCAAATTAATTGAAGTATCTTTAAATCACATTGAACCTAACATGCATTGCCAATGTGGTATCAAAGTGGCAAATATGCACCAGTCACGCAGAAATGTTTGTCAATAACTTTGATAATGAGAAAAATTAAATACAAGGACCCAAATGTAATAGGTTTTTTTTCCCCAGGGTCTCGAGCTGATACGAGTTCTCCTTTCAGCTGTTTTATTAGTTAGTCAGTAAAGTCAAGTGTATGAAATGTGTGACATTCTGTCAATGAGTTTTTTATGAATGGAGTGAAAGTATTGCCCCTAAGGATCCCTAATGGTCACTGGAGCCCACTTACAAAACCTTAGGATTACACAGCTCCAGTAAGTTCAACAAGTCTGTAACTACAGATGATAGCAGCCAGAAACAGTCTCTTTCTATGGTGTCTTTGTTTTTAAACTTATGCTGTAGCAGTTTCTGATTCCAGATAGGCTGTGTGACGCATAACATCGCACCGACTCGGTGTCACCGACTAGAGTGACACTTTAAATAAGTGCTGTATCATTTACTTTCCCTGTTAAGATGGTCGTGGATCTCCTCGTCTGTTACGAGGAGTTCCTGAGTCTGCCCTATTTGATAAGCTTTGGATTAATTTTTATTGTTATTAGTTTTGTGTTCTTTTTTTAGCTGCTACTAGCTGCGTTTTAAATGTCCCATTAGTGTGTTATCAATACATCACACAACCGTCCTGCTCTGTTCATACAGACGTCAATTCAGTGTTAGTCCCTCCATGACTGCCTCAGTCCTGCGATTTGCCTCTGTCAATAATGATACCGAACAGAGAGGTTCAATAGTGGTGAAACAATCCCACTTTGAACACAATGTTGAAATGGAAAAAGCCTCACCAGGCCTATCCTTACTTCGTATTGATTTTAAGTATATTCTTAGAATACACTATGAACTAGATGGTTCCATTCAGAGAGATTTAAGCAATTTGCTTTGTATATCATTTTTTATTCTTCCACTTCTGTCACTACATTCCTTCCCCTCTCTTCTTTCCTGCCTTGTTTCTGTCTTTATATGACAAATCATCCGGCAGTGCACACCTGCTACAGGCAAATTGTGGAGTTGTGGATCAGTGTTGATGTCTTAATAGACTGTTGCTGACTGATGTCTTTACAGGCGTTAAGATAAGACTGAAGGGCTCACCTGTTCCATCAATTGCATATGCAATTCAATGTGCTGATCAAACAATTGATTGAAGGGTTGTTATGGCTCAAGGAACCCTGTCATTTAACTGGGAACTACATTTACTTTAATGCAAAAATCTCCAGAAATGAAAAGGATATAAGTGGCAAATGAAGTCAATTAATTCTGAATTGTGTTTAAGAAGTTACTTTAAATACCACCGTAAGATCACATTGTGGTACTAATAATGCCATAAACAAACCACCATTTTTGATCCAGAGGTAGACGAACGGCATCCAAGACCATAGAGAGAAGGCCTATCAGTATTTGGGGGTGGGGAGGTATGCTGCCTCACAGCTAGTTTGCGAACCATCCTCCTCAGCCATGTCTGTAGTTTCACAATAAATTCCTTTGCGATAGCATAATCAGCACCAGTGATCTCCATTTCATATTCATCTTGACGTGTGTATGGCACATGTCTGAAGTGTTTTTTTGAAAGCCTGCAAGGCAGAATGACTAGAAAAATTACAAACGGTAACTGTTGAGGAGGTTCGGGGCCTGAAAAACAGGTAACACTGCACTATATCTGTCCTTTAAAAGAAGCTTCTTCCATAGAAACATAGGCATTTTAAACATTGTGCTAGATGAACTGTTAGTGCACAACATTTCTTACACAATATCACTGAAAACTGAACATGGATGTAAAATAACAACCAAGAAATAACATTTTTTTCTTTTAGTCAGTAAATCACCTTCTCCCTTGTATACCTCTGTCATCATAATCATCTACCACATGTTTTACTATTGTACATTAAATCTCACACAACGCTTGGTGCAAACAGGATATGAACTTCTCTCACTAAACTGCTCGGTGACACATGTTGTACGCCCTGACCTTCAAATATGTCCACATAGTCAAACTGAAAACCTGCCAGGGGTTGATGCTGTGCTAGGTGTTTTTGTGTGTCCTTTCCAATTTTACCCGCGTCTGTGTTGTACTCTTAATTTTATCAAAGTAAAATGTTTACCTGTTTGTATCATAGAGTTTCTGTTTGCCTTGGCAGTATTTTCGCCTTGAGCTTGAAGTTCCTGCTGAAACTTTAGCAGCTCCTTAGTGACCTGTTTTGGCAAGTGGAGGATATGGGCCTATCAGATTCCAGTCATACTCTAGCCAGCTACATGAACAGACGAGAATTAGAGAGAGGAGAGACGAATGGAGGAGGAGCAAATGGGGACGGCGGTGCGACAAGTTGTTAGAAATACTTATGCAATGCGTCAAGCATCACCTGAGCTGCCGAAAAGAAGATTTGTGGACGTATTCATACCACCTTGAATTTTTTCACTTTACAACCACAAACATACATGTATTTTATTGGGATTTTATGTGATAGACCAACACAAAGTGGCGCATAATTGTGAAGTGGAAGGAAAATGACACATGGTTTTAAAACCTTTTTATAAATAAAAAACTGAAAAGTGTGGCGTGCAAAAGTATTCAGGCCCCCTGAGTCGGTAGAACCACCTTTTGCTGCAATTACAGTTGCAAGTCTTTTGGGGTATGACTCTACTAACTTTGCACATCTAGAGACTGAAATTTTGGCCCATTCTTCTTTGCAAAATAGCTCAAGCACAGTCAGATTGGATGGAGAGCAATTTTCATGTCTTGGCAGAGATTCTCAATTGGATTTAGGTCTGGACTTTGACTGGGTCATTCTAACACATGAATGTGCTTCGATCGAAACCATTCCATTGCAGCTCTGGCTGTATGTTTAGGGTTGTTATCCTGCTGGAAGGTGAACCTCTGCCCAAGTCTCAGTCTTTTGCAGAATCTAACAGGTTTTCTTCCAAGATTGCCCTGTATTTGGCTCCATCCATCTTCCCATCAACTCTGACCAGCTTCCCTGTCCTTGTTGAAGAAAAGCAGTCTCTCTTTCCATTTTCGGAAGGATGGATTGAACAGTGCTCAGTGAGATTTTCAAAGCTTGGGATATTTCTTCATAACCTAACCCGGCTTAAACTTCTCCACAACTTTATCCCTGGCTTGTCTGGATGATTCTGTTTGTTCACTAATTTTCTCTAACAAACCTCTGAAGCCTGCACAGAACAGCTGTATTTATACTGAGATTAGATTACACACAGGTGGACTAATTAGGTGACTTCTGAAGGCAATTGGTTGCACTGAATTTTATTTACGGGCATCAGAGTAAAGGGGGCTGAATACATTTGCACGACACAGTTTTCAGTTTTTTATTTGTAAAAACTTTTTAAAACCATGTATCATTTTCATTCCACCTCACAATTATGCGCCACTTTGTGTTGGTCTATCACATAAAATCCCATAATATACATTTGCATTTGTGGTTGTGGTTGTAACTCGAAAAAATGGGGAAAAGTTCAAGGGGTATGAATACTTTTACAGTTGACTACAGTTACAAAGTGGCAGGACGATCTTCGCAGGTTCATTTATGAGTGTTTCCTCACCAAGCATGTGTAACAATGTTTGTCTCAACAAGGATAGTTGGCCTGCCTGTCAGTCAGTCATTCAGTCAGCCTGGCTGCCGCTTGACTCATGCACGCCCTCTGATTTTGTTGTGCGCCAAATCGTACATGGAAATGTTGTAACAAAGGACAAGTGTAAAACGCTGTCAACATCCATTGTGGTCCACCTCTTGATCTTTCATATAAAGAATAAGAATCATAGTTCAACAAGTCAGTAATTCTCACTTTTTCTAAGTACACCGAGCTTTTCTATTCATACAATAACTTTAATTTATTCTATCAGGGTTGATGAACAATTCAAGTTATTTCCTGGCAATGAAAATTGTGTGTCGTCTGTGACCAGGTGCCAAACTAGCATAATATTCATGCTGTGAATGTCAGGAGTGTAGTCAGAGTGTTGGCATGTGCACATCACACCAGGCTTGTGGCTGACTGATAAAACTGGTCGATCCAGCCTCTTCTAACAGCAAACACACATGCAGCACAATCATTTCCCTGTTCCCACTCGGGGCCAGGTTCTCTAAGATCTCTTCATTTTTTCTAAGACTATCAAAAGGATCCTTTTGCCTGTGATCAGTTTAGTTTTTATGTCATTATCAGAGCATCAAAGGTCAGAACAACACTACTCCCAAGTTTCGTGAGCTAGTACAGGTTTGAAAAACGGCAACTTTCGGAAATACTTAACTGTTGATGTAGTTGCTTTGGATTCACCTCACTGTGACTACAGTGGCCTGTTGCTGAATCAGAGTAACAAAAAAAATTGAGAAAGAAAGCGAATGAGGGAGCAAGACATGGTGCAAGTAAGGCAGGAAAGTTTTGTTAGTTTTTCTACTCCACTTACATATGGCTCCTTCAAGCCATGACAAAATCAGACACCACAGAACCATAGGGTCATATTGTCTAGGTCACTGACATATTAGGCAAAACAAGAATGATTTCATGGACACCAAACTGACATAAACACATGGCAGATTTTAAGAAAGAAGATGAAAGTCCAAGTTGTGAGTGATTCACAAAAATCCTTTGTGTGTGTGTGTGTAATTTGAGATCTCAGACTGAAGCCTTCTGTGTGTTCCCTTATGAAAGAAAGGTGACTATCTGTCCTGAGAGGTCACAGTGAAGAGTGCGCTGATGACAAATACACGTCAGTGTTGAGCAGACAAAAGAAGATGAAATTGTGTCAACAGAGAGAGGCAGGAGAAGAGAGGAGGGAGTCTATTTCAGCCAGTGTGTCCTGTGTCTCACCCTCCTGCCTCCATAATAAAAAAAATTAAGTCTCACATAATACAGCATCATCCATCATATCTTTCAGCAATAGAAGGAAACTGTCTGCGTTTCCTTCTGGAGCTCATAATATGCCCTACTTCTATGCTCAAAACAGTGTCTGGTTGTTCCTTTCTCTAAATTATACAGCTAGTTGAAGATATAGCGTTGGTGCTGGTCACATCATTAATTAGACACACTCCAGAGGTTATGTGTTTTATGTTGCCCTGGAGGAGCAGAGAAAACACCAGTTGCGGCGACAAAGTCAATGGAACTTCAAGTGGACGTGTGTGTGTAACTGGAGTCGGGTGTGTGCTCATTTTAAACAAGGCATGTTACCTGTGCTAACTGGGCACAGGTACAACAGAGGACACAGAATACAGAGTAGAAGTTGAAAAACCAATCTAAATACTGGCCTTTGACCTAGCAGTCCTTCTCTGCCTCTTTGCTGAATGGTCTTTGATGTCCTTTGGACTGATGCTATCTGGAACAACTATTTGGCTTCTTTTTGTTCTCTTTTGTTAATATTTTATAATTAAACAGTTATTTAGCCCATGGATATTTAATTACTGACTTGGACCTTGAAATGCCCCGTATCCCACCTATTTTGCTGCAAATATTCACGTCTTTCTGTGAATTTTACTTTTCCACTATCCTCTCATTCACCCCTGAAATCTATATTATGCTCTCTTTCAAGTCCCCAAGCTGCAGGTTCTAATGGTAATGCGTCAAATTGTCCATATATAAGCAGACTTTGGCGTATTTTCACTCTTTATAACCACCATTTGGCTTAGCAAGTGTTTCACGCTGCCAAGACTTTGCACTTTATTTGTTGGAATTTGAACGTCTTCAACACAATATATTGAAGTGTTGAAAGATGCACTTCTCTTTGACAGTACAAATTCAGGCTTTTATTATATTAATACATTAATAGGTGTTCATCATCACCAATTAATTCATAGAAATATTTATTTTTTAAACTGATGGAAAATAATTAGACTTTCTTAACATGCTTCAAGAGAACAAGCCTTCCTGTTTGATCCATAGACATTCTTTTTGCTTATTTCATAATTTTCTCCCGGAGTTGCATTCAGAATAAACACCTGACATATGTGGTACATTAGGCTTATAAAATACTTTGCAGCATTGCATGCATACCTGCATACTCACATTAACATAGCTGACATTTTTGAAGACATACATGTGCTATGTTTTATCATCTGAAAAGACATTGTCTTTCTCTCATATGCTACTTCTTCAGTCATCATTTGAACATTGGCTTTTCTACACTACTCTCATTTCCCCTTTCTTATTCTCACTTGTACCCTTTGTCATGTTGATAGATAACCCCCACTAAACTGTGGGTAACGGGGTCATATAAGAGATCTCATACCAAGCTTCATCACCAGCTTTGGTTATCATTTACAATCTTGTATTCCAGTCCCTGTCCTACTTTAGTAAATCGTCAAAAGTCTCAAGGAGCGATTGAAGCATATTCTAATAGTACAGCCCAGCGACCTGACAGAGAGCATTGTGGATAACTTTCTAATATGCAAGCAACAGGCAATATTTTCTTTGATAGATAAAGCCCCAGATGAAATGGGAATATGAACTCCACATTGTGACACCTTATTCTTTCACTCCGATTCTTCCTGGGTTCGCCGTCTCCAGCCTGGTCTGCTATGTCATGCATGTGCACAATGACATGCAACTCCTTCAAACAAACATAACATTTTCAACTCCTCTCAAATTCTTTATTGCCCCTCTGCGTTGGCCTTCAGCTCTGAAGATAAGGGCTCTTGACGCTTGGACTGCCGGGATTTAATTGCTAAAGCCCACTTCATCCCTTCCAAAGCCAGGACTTTTCCCCCCTCCAGCCCTGTGCCCCTGCTGACAGAAATCTTCTTATGTCTCCACTGTTCCCCTGTTTATGCTTTCTTTTCCTCCTCTTTGTGAAAACAAAGAAAGAGTGGAATAAGTCGTCGGCTGACGGAGAGTAAACTGCTTTTCTTTTTGATTCTAATTTTTCTTTCCAATTGATGGACCGGACCATGTATTTTACTTTGTATGACACGTGGACATTCCTGTGCCGTCTTTCTCCTTACAGTTTCTATTCCTTAGAATATTCCACATATTCCTCAGTCAACCCGTTTTATTCCGACACAACCAAAGGACCACAGCTCACACTTAAAGAAAACACAGATTTAATAACATATACATAATAAATCTTGCCGAAAACATTTTTTAACTCCTACTATCAATTGTGTGATTCATAAAGAAATGGCTCTCACCTCATTTTGTTCAGTAGTAGCCAGTTTAACGTTGAAATTTTCTAAACTTGTGTTTTTTAGCATTGGACAAGTATTCCAGTCTTCTGTTGCCTATCTCCAAATTGTTAAACATCTTTCTCGCATCACATTTAGAATAATTAATGAGAGGTAAAAAAACTAAATTTATTGTCTTTGTACTGTTTTGAATTGAGTATATGTCAAAAAGGGTTAAAAATGTAGTTAATTTTGATTCATTGATTGTTTGCACAGCATCCAAACTTTTATCAGGGTAATAGTAATACATTCCATCCAATCAATCATCTGTCAGTAGACACATAAGACTTGCTTTTATCCGTCAGTGCCAAGCCATAGAGACCGACGAGCTCAAATTCTCAAGCTCAGCTAAGGCATCTTTACGGAATGTGTCAACAAGTGCATAGAAAAGGATGTTATAAGAGAGGAGAGGTACACCGTTTGTAATTTTCTTGACGATCAGCGATCATTATGAAATCTGGTCAGCCGAGACTGATTTTGTTCCCCTTCAGATTAATTTTCTTAAAGTTTGAAAACCATAATAAGTAGTAGTTATTTTGAAGGATTACAGTTGATTTGAGGTTGGTTTGCATTGTGTATTTGTTCTGACTTGTTGAAATTAATGTATGCTCAATCCTCCTTAAACCAATCGTGTGACATTTCGAAATGAAGGTAAAACTTTATAAGCCTCGTTCTGTCAATAATAAGTTGGCTTTGTTCAGGGACTTCAGGGGTCGTATCTCTAGCTGTAGCCGCTCTTCAACGTAAGTTTCTTGAAACTTGGTATGTACCTCGGGGTAATTCATTATGAAGTGTCTGATTAAGTTAGTCTTGCCGGACATTTTTGGGGTTGTTTTGCGTTTTTCCTTACCGGTGTTACAAATTGCGAGCTCTGTGTTTTCTTCATTCACAGTGAAAGATTTCAAGCATCTGAGATGTTTGTAACTATGGTTGCTCATGCTAGGTGTGCGTGTATGGCACATGATTGTAACTGGAACGGAAGTGAGGCTTCTCTGCTGATCTGTCGCACTCAACTAGGCCTTCCGGTGCCGATCGATCTGCCTGCCGATTGATCAGTGCACCTTTATAAGAGCAGAGGGGTAAGCTAAGAGGGGAATGGGCGTTACTCTTTGCTCAGGATGACATGCCTGCCTTTATTACTACCTCTCTCAGAGCTCTGCACCTGCATTCACTTCAAAGCAGTTTAGATGAACCCACAACGAAGAGTCACTTAGCCCAATGCTATACTGTGGATCCATACACTAGTGATGCCATAATTACAATTTCTTTGAACCCATTGATAATACCAGCATGGGTCACTCATATCCAGAAAGAAAACGGGAGAATTTAGCAGATCAAGCAAGTGAAAAAAGAAAACAGGAACAGATACTCAATTTCTAAAATTTTTGTTGAACTTTGAATGTAATTACCTACCTTTAAAGGTACATTTGTCTAGACACTGTGTGTAAATTATGGGATGACTTCTACTTGACATAGAAAACTACCAAATTAATTGTTATTTTTTATGGTGTTAGTAAACACTGAGCTAAAAAAAAATAGTTGGAAGCGTTTTTCAAATCAAGCCATGAGGTTAGAACAGGGCCATTTAATTGTCCCGGGGCTACTTAAGAGAAACATTTCTACCATGTCTGAAAGAGAGTGGTTATTATGAGCAATCTTTTTGTGGCGAGGTTCAAGCGACTAGCATTAATACTTTTAGTTACAAACTTGAGTATGAAAAATAAGAGAAAAGGGAATATACCATCAAGGCTGAAATTTCAATGAGGAAGAAAAATAATTGATGAAAGAGAAGGGAAATAAATCTAAAGATGGGGTCTTATTTGATGGTACTTTGCCTGCCTAAATCACCTCTGGAAATTGCTTGATCTCTTCTCTAAGATGAATGAATGAATTTGAAAAATGAGAAATCATTTAAGTTGGCACCAGCAAAAATGATACTACGTTAAATAATGAAAGGCTTTTGTAATTTGAAAAGGGGTTTATCAAATACTAATCAATGTATTATTTATTTAGAAAGATTTTGAAATACAGAAAGAAAAAACATATATGAGGGCAATGATTATTCCAAATAATGCACACAATCGTCGATGGACTACTCCGATTTCGTTAAAAAGGGATAACTTTCTCCATCAGGAAGTGTTTTCAATTGACCCCCGGATCAGTCAAAACAAAGGAAGGGCAGAAATCTTCCCTGAAGAAGAGAAGTGAGGCTCAGCCCTAATGTCATCTAATTTTCTTAGCAGAGTGGACAAACTGCCATATAGACTGGTTTCTTCATTTCCGCTCACCTCTTCTTCTCTCACCTCCTTCCTTTTATTCTCCCCCTTTCAAGTACTGTTAAAAAAAGTTTAGACTTGCTGAGGATTCTGGTGAAAAGGCATATAATTCCAAACTGATGTATATCTTGAATCTTTTTTTAAGGATTAATGAGAAGTTTTTTGCTTTTTCAATTAATCTTGAGTGATAGAAAATATACAAGTTAAATCTGTGTTTTTACTTTGAAAGCTCAGAACAGAAAAAATGTATCTGCCTTTTTTCATTGCTGTTGCATTGATCACACACTTAATGATGCAAAAGTGGGATGCTCCTACACTCAAATACGACTCTCACGAGGGTAGTGCTACTACATGTACTACTGTTAGAGATTACAATCTGTCTGCATTTACTGTTTATTGTTCTAGATACTTATGCAGGAAATGTAATGTTTATGTGTTCTCTTGTTTTAGGATGAGGAAGGAGAGGGAGAAAGTCTACACTATGGAGGTGTTTCTAACGCAGTTGATGCCATTCTTGCTCTTCCTAATCCTACCTGATGGTTCCTTGTCCAGTGAATGCCCCGAGGACTGCTCCTGTTCAATGCCAGAATCCATTTTATGTTTCCAGAGACGCTCCTCTACCATTCCCAAAAGAGTGCCCCAATCTACAAAAAGCCTTTACCTCTTTGCTAATGGCATCGAGGGCTTGACAACTGATGACTTTGAAGGTTTTGAGAACCTGGAAATGCTGGACCTCAGTCAAAACGAATTGACTGAACTTCCTGAAAGGGTTTTTGAACATTTGACCTCTTTGCGAAACCTGGACTTGTCATCCAACAAGATCACCTACATTTCAGAGGAATGTTTCAAGGGTATGGAATTACTTGAGCGCCTTTATTTGTATAGTAATCTGATTGAGACCATACACCCTGCAGCCTTTAATAGCTTGGAACATTTGCTCGAACTTAAATTGCAGGGCAACAAGTTGACTTCCTTGCCTATTCTCTCAATGCCCCAACTGCTGCTGCTGGACCTTCGCTTTAATGTTTTACCCACCCTGGGTCCTTCAGACATTCAGACTCCAAACCTGGAGTCATTAAAATTGGGGGGTATTGGGCTCACAAGCCTGAATAAGGAGCTCATAGGAGGTCTTAAGAACCTCCATGAACTGGACATCTCAGGAAATCAACTTGATTCCTTCCCCTCAGTGCTGATGAAGACACATGGGCTGAGTCACCTTAGCTTGTCTGGGAACCCAATGGGTCCTCTTAAGGTTCAGGACCTTCAGAACCTAGGAGAACTTCAGGAGTTGGATATTAGTGGCCTCAGTTTGCAGGGCCTCCCTGAAGAATTCCCCCAGCTCATGCCCCAACTCAAAAAGCTCACAATAGCTGAAAACCCCTTCAACTGTCTCTGCAGCTTTGCATGGTTCCCAAGATGGCTGAGAGCCCAGAGCATTATCCTGGAGAGAACAGAGGAGACCCGCTGCCATTTCCCACCCATCAATGCTGGAAAGGTATTGGAAAGACTGGAGCACAGGGATTTTGGCTGTCCTACCACAACCACAGTCACGACTCGAACTGTCAAAGCTACAACTACTCTGCCTTTTGCTGTCACGACCATCAAAAGTACTACTGGAGATATTCACTTGCCCGGGGCCAGTGACAACCCAGCAGACAAGGATAATGACACTCCCCTGCTCCCTGTCCCTGCATCTCCCAGTAGTAGCAGTGTGGATCCAGATAAGGAGCAGCACTTCTGTCCCTCTAACACCTGTCTGAATGGGGGTAGTTGTCATTTGGACCAGCATGGTCAGGTTGAGTGTACCTGTCCACAAGGCATCTATGGCATGTACTGTGAAGTGCAAAATCATCACCCACCTTCACCACCTGAAGCTAAAATCCCCTTGGCAACTATCCCTATAGATACCCCAGACATCAGCTCACATCAGGCAACCGCAACTTCAATCTTGTTGGATCTCCACCGCTACTTTGAAATGCGGCCTTACATTCGTGGAATCCGTCTAACTTATCGCAATCTTTCTGGGCCGGACCGCAGACCAATTCAACTGAGCCTCCCAGCATCCTTCCCAGAGTACAGACTCAGAGGCCTGAAGCCCAATTCAACCTACACTGTGTGTGCCAGTCCACTAGGTGCCCCCAATGGCATAGACAGGGTCTGTACTGAGGCCAAAACAGCCACTGAAAGCATCAGAGGCCATGATGCACGGTTTGATGACCAGAAATTTACCACAATGCTGTTGCCTGCAATGTCCATCTTGCTACTGTTGTTGCTAATAGCAATAGCAGTGGGAGTGGTTTGTTATCTTCGCAGAAAAAAAGCGAAGGGCCACCTGGACCTAGAGTGTGAGCCTTCTCAGCTAGAGTTGGACGGAGTAAAGGCTGGTGTGGAAAAAGGGGCGCTGCCTCAAAAACAGCCCCAACTTATGATCCCTGAACCTGCAGTGCAGAATGGCAATCTGGAATATGAGGTCTTGTTACTACAGGATCATTGTACATCAAATAACAATACATCTTTACACAAGCCTTCATACTTTTGACATATGACTTTGGATGCACAGTTCGAAAGGAGTATTCCAATTCTTCAGCTCCTACTCATGAAATACAGAGAGCGGCAACAGTTGTTGGGAAGAAGGATTAAGCATCTGCCAGCCCACCAGCAGAGGGAAACTGGACATATTATTAACGCCATGCCCCCCATTTGTCTGAGTAGACATTAAACAAGTAAAAAAAACAGTGGTTTGGACATAAAGCGTTTTAAGTGCCTCTATCCTGTAATACTACACCATGTATCAGGACTATCCTTCCCTGCCATTGCTAGGACTATAAGCTTCTATGCTATGTTGCTGGTACTGATGGATTATGATTGGTTGACACATTTGGTTAAGGGACATTATTGAAATGGGGTTCTCCTACCTGTTACAAATCACAGCGGCCCAACTAAACATTATCAGCAATTATTTTTGCTGCATTTTGGCTGCACTCTCTGATACTAGCCTAAAGGGATCAATGCTTGCTGTGAATGAACTTTAAGACACAAAATGAAGTTGAGCTGAAAAGATGATGATGCTTGTATAGCTTTATATGGCTCTAAAACTCTAAAAAGTGATTTTATTTTGTATACTTTTTTACCTGTTTCATTATGTTGTTTTTAATGTGAAACATTGTGACTGCTAACAGCCCTTTATACACCCACCCCTCCTTGTGACTAACAGACAAAACAGCGTATTAAAATCTTTGAAGATTAAAACTTGTTTGGTACCAGCAAAGACAATAAAAGGGCTATACCCCCAGAATATCAGACAGTCTGAGTAGATGTGAGTCTGGACAGACTCAAGACAAAATCCTTATTCTCGATTCTAAAGTCCACAGCCTGCTTTAGCATCACAAAGAGAGAGGGCAAGTAGGATTACAAAAGGTACAGCAGGAAGCAATTGACTGAACCAGTTCTGTCCAGTGCTGAACAGAGTTTCAACCAGAGCTTGGAGCTTTCCTTAATTCCAGCAGGCACTCACATGACTATACCACAGCAAAAAATAACTTAAGAAATGTATTTATTATTTATGTTAGCTGCAAGGGAATCTTTGATTGTTTTTTTACCTCAACCACAATTCACCTACAACTTACTACTTGACCTGGCCCACAACAAGCAAGACAATAGCAGTTGTATATATGTGTTTCCCTTGTGTAGAAGGGTTCTTTTTTTTGCTCAGAACACAGGAAACTTCATAGTGTTTATATTGTTGAAGTTAAGAAGGCAGTATTTGTTTAGTGGGAAATCCACTGTAAAGTTATTATTGCAGACACAGAGTCCTGACATCCATACATGTGAATATAGGGCAAAGAAAGACTCAAAGTAACCATGTTTGTGTGTGCTTGTATGTGTGTGTGTGTGTGGGTGTGTGTGTGTCTGTCAACTTCAGTGATAATGTAAATGTATGTTCTGTCTTGTGCAACAAGTCCTGCAGACATCAAGTTATTATGAGTAGTCCCCTCTTTGTGCAGTGCATTACGCACCAAACAACACTACGTAAAGGTCAGCACACCAAAGACACATCTGCGCATACCTGTTAAGTTACCTTCCCATAGTATTCCCATCAAACAATTAATAGTTCCATGCTTACAAATTCCAAGAAACCCGCACAAATTCCAATCAAGTAATGCAACTGGAAGGTTTGTCTGTAAATTAGAATACACTGAAGATAACTACAAGTGTTTTCAATGTGTTTGTACATTTTTTCCCTGTTAATTTTGGGAAGATACTGGTTTTCATTTGTTGGCTAATTAATTCTATGACATATTTTTACAAGTAGAAAAGTGATATTATCATTAAAAAAAATGAATATCCAAAATGAAACGGACCACGTTGTTTTTTCTTGCACATTCCACCTTTTACTGGGGGGGGGGTCACGTTTGTCAATAACATCTGTCTCTTTTAAGCTGTCATTCAACTGGCATAGGAATCGATCAAAGGAGGGGGAGTCCAACAAAGATGCTTGATCAAAGGAGCGAGTGCAGGTATAATCTTGTGGAGTCCCGTATCTGTGGACTTTTGATTTGTTCCGATTCAATTCAATGGTTGTACAGTGTCAAATGAGTATAGGGACATTAGTGTGAGTGTGTATCAGAATGATCCTCCCATTTTAATTAGAGCACAGACTATGATCAAGGCCATTCTAGAGTCTTTCCATGATAGGTATGCTCTGAACTCAATGTTAAGGTCATTACTTAATTGCATATAATCTGTTATTAAAGTAATTGACCACAAACCAAGGTATTGGATAAATTAGAAACTTGATGGTACTAGAGGAAAATCCAGGGGATCACTAAAATGATAACTAATTATAGGGATAATTGAATATACAAGGAAAACCAACAGTTCCTTAAGTATTTAACTCAAAACTATGAATGGTTTTCAGATTGGCACTGAAGAACAGTCATGGGGACCTCAAGGTCACTGGGATTCATCACCTAAGAATTGTGGATGTCTATACAAAATGTTATGAACAATCCATTCAATAGTTGTTTTGATATTCAGTCTAGTGGACTGACAGAAAGACAGTTGTTGCAATTATTACTTCATAGTTTAAAACGTCCAGGCCCCTTAAACTGTTTCAAGATGTGATTAATATGCAAATATTCTATTACAGTATTCGATTTTATTCCCTGCTTTGAGGGTGTGATTTTTGGCACAGGATTGGTGGAACATTCATGCACTTATGCCAACACCTACAAACAAATAGGGATATACGCTGGCCTATAGCTGGAAGCTGTTGTGTAAGGTCCTTTGCTAACAACACATACATATAAAAAGGCAGCACGCCAGCCATAAGTGCCTTATTACATTATTTTGCACCTATTGACCAAAATTCCTGCTAAATAACAATACGACCTATATATATATATATAAATATATATATATATATATATATATAAATATATATATATATATATAAATATAAATATATATATATAAATATATAAATATATATATATATATATATATAAATATATATATATATAAATATATAAATATATATATATATATATATATATAAATATATATATATATATATATATAAATATATATATATATATATATATAAATATATATATATATATATAAATATATATATATATATATATAAATATATATATATATATATATATTAAAATATATATATATATATATATATATATATATATATATATATATATATATATATATTAAAATATATATATATATATATATATATATATATATATATAAAATCGAATATTGTAATAGAACACTTGCATATATATATATATATATATATACGATAGGAAGTAAAATAAATGGGGCTTAATTGCAATCCATTTTCGTTCAATGAAGAGTTTTATGGTAAATACCCATACTGTATATGATATGTGGATGATTACAGATTTTTTTTAAAACTATACCTGCAGCTGAAAGGAATGCATCTTTCTTTCTGGCCGACTGCAAAAATACAAACAATATATATGAGAAAAAAGAAAAGAAGAAGGAGAACAGAGGGAGTGTGTGTGCGTGTGTCTGTTTCTCTCCTTTCCTTACACAGAACAGTCCCTTCTTTCTTCCTCTAACTTTAAGAGAGACCTGGTCCTTGGACAGGAGCCAAGTTTGACGCTCACTCTCAGTCTTTGCTACTCAATGGCCCCTATTGTAGTTTCAAGGGAGCTTTTTCACAATTATCAACCAAAGAAATTCCATAATGAATTACTTCTGAGTAAATATTTTTATCAAATCTTCTCCTTCGTCTTGCCTACTGTCTGTTTCTCTCACACTATATGGTTTTTTTTTCTAGTGTGCTTCCAGCTTAAAAGTTGAAGTAAAGCAGCCAGGGACGACATGTGCAAAGATATTGTGGATGCAAGCAGCACCGTTTGTTTTCTCTGCACCCTACAATCGTGTATTCAAATTACTTTTTTCGGTCTCCTTTTTTCTGCCTGCTCGGTTTTCCATCTTCCAAATAGCACTTCTGCCCACATAGAACAGCTGACCTCCCACTGACCTCAAACCATCACTCCAGTCTCAGCCAGGAACATTTTCAGTCAGCATTTGGGGGCATAAAATGAACTCGGTAAATATCATAACAGAAAGTATCGAACACTTCATGAACTGCAACGGATAATCAAATCCTAATAACGTTTTTAGTTGAATTAGAGAGTAAAAAGAGAAAGGAGAAGCTGAGTAAAGAGAACACACCACCACTTTTCCACTTTTTTTTTTTTAAACCTGGTTCTCTGGTTCCAGGTTCTGCCCCTCCGCTTGTTTTGCTTCACGACTCACTCAAACATTTTCCCCAACCATTCCAACGTCCCTCCCTTCAATCTTTCTGAAGTACCACTAACAGATGGAGGGTGGTGTGTTACCATATCCTATCATGCCATACAGCTGCCAGGGTTGTGCCAGCAGATGGCCCAGATGTTCTGAAAAAAGGGAGTGAGATGAAAGGGGGAGTGAGAAAGACAGGAAAATAGGAATAGAGAAAAAGAAAAATTTGACGGTGGTTAGCTCTTGGCATGATGTACATGAAGGAACACACGTTATTTATTCACAGCCTAGGTTTGGTAGATTATTTGAGAAAAAAATAAACACCATTGTGTAATGCCCAGTCCAGATATTTTCCTGTTTTCTTATATAAACTATTATGAGCCATTTTTTAGAAGAAGACAGACTGAGCATCAGTGTCGTTTTACTTGACAGCTGAACGATTGAAAATTTAAATCAATATTGGGATTATTTCAGCATTTTATATTGATTATGATCATTGAATTATTACTTGTTTTTTTAACCTCAGATAGTTTTTCTTCTGCTCTGTGTCATCTTCGATTGAAACAAAATGTATCCAACGAATGGACACAGCATTCCTTTGAAATACAGCTTTAAGGGCAGGACACTGGTGCTAAAGCTTTGGGTCTGTGCTGTAGGTTCTGCAGCTGGTTCAGACCTGAATGTTTGGAGACTAGCTCCAGATACATCTGGTTCTCTGATAGTTTAAGGTGGAGCATCAGAGGGAGGAGGAGTATGGAGCTGGATATAATGAGACACATGCTGACCATGGATGTAGTTATTATGAATTAAGTAAAGATGTGGATTTTTCTTCAGTGCTTTCCTCCCTCGTTCAACAGAGAGGCACGAAATATCTGTGTGTGACAAACCATGGAATGGTGCTCATAAAACATTCTATTTTATTTTTTATTTTCTTTAATTTACTTTTATTTCACTGAGAAGTCTCGATTTGGCCGGTGTAGCAGTCACTCAGGCATTTAAAATGCAACAAATACAAAACGGTATACAAAAAAATCCAAAGTAAAACAGTAAGATGATTCACAGCTCTGGGACTCAGAGTACAAACAACTTTCTTCAGGAACCGGCATTAACCTTTGCAGCGATTTGTGCTACAGTAGCTCTTCTGTGGGATTGGAAACCAAGGGCTACATAAGCATCAATCAGCCTTGGGTGCCCTTGACCCTGGTACCAATTGTCCTTCCTCAGACCATTTTGTTAAGTGTTCCCATTATAGGGAATGCCTAACAAGACCTGTGGTTCTGGAGATGCTCTCACCCAGTCGTATAGCCTTCAGAACTTGTCAAAGTCGCTCCTATACTTACACGTGCTTATTTTCCTTCAAGAAAGATATTCCCATACCTAATAAAGCTCTCACATGGACAGGTGCAATTGCGATGAGTTACACAATGTTATTCCTGTCTGTGGTTAAAAGGTTAAGGCAGATTGGTGTATATCAGGAGTGAATCTGGAATTTGTGTAAATAAAGGTATAGTGCAACACCTGATGATCCAACCACACATTCCAGTTAGGCGTCAGACATTGCTTGGCCCCCAAATGCTAGAAGAGAAACCGGGTCACAACTCAAGAATTATACCTTCTTGTCCAATAGGCTGTTTTTCTTTTTCCCAGGCAGACGCTCCTGACTTTGGATGTGAATATATACATTAAGTCAAATATTAAAATTCATGTGCTATTACTGATAACAATGTTATCATGTATAAGAAGTGTTAACTATACCAGGGGAGTCGAGTTAATGTTTGTTTAGATTTGTGTTTGTTTGCCAGACGGCTTACAGTAAACTAAATGACCGATTTCAATGAAATTTGGTAAAAGGTTGGTTATTGGGCTAAGTAAGAACCCTTTACATTTTGGTGACGGTCCAGACGATAGAGCAGATACTCTCGAAATTCTGCAGCTCAAATCACACAGTGCAAGCAAAACATTAAAATCCGTGAATAATCTTAAACATCGTGTACATAAAGATTTTATTCGTTGGAAACTTTTTTTGATGACAAAAACAGATCTGGACAAGGAATTTCAGGTTTTCTGATGTAAATGATTTTTTTTATGTACCATTCTAACTGCTCTATGTACTTTTTACTGAGTAAATCGAGTTTAATAATCCGACTTTTCACTATGGGCCTAATACTATTACTTTTTACAATGCAAGTTAATTATGATGTTGAGGGAGAAATCCAAAGGAGACGACGACAAGCCATAAATAATCTATAGCTAATCGTAGGGTTTATATTAATGGGAAGATAATTAAGTTTCATCACAAGCACAAGCTGATGAAAGGCCAAACACAGAAAATCATACATACAAATAAACGAGAAACCCAAAAATCGGGAGCAGCACTCCAACCAATGGTAAGATGCAGAGTATAGGGTGGAAAGGCTTAGATTACAACACGAAGTTGAAGCAATGATTAAAAGGGAGGGTGGAAGAAATCCGACTAAGACCATGTGCACTTAATAGATAGTCCTCCTTTGGAAATATTCTGGTGAGAGGTTCTGATGGAGGAACTCTGTGTGTGTGTGTGTGTGTGTGGTGTGTGGTGTGTGTGTGTGTGTGTGTGTGTGTGTGTGTGTGTGTGTGTGTGTGTGTGTGTGTGTGTGTGTGTGTGTGTGTGTGTGCGTGTGTGTGTGTGTGTGTGAGCTCGGGAATTAAAGAATAAGTGTGTTTCTCATTTCAGAAGAATGGAGGCCCTGAGGATGAAGGACAGGAATTTATTCAGAAAAAAACATTAGAAAACTATTTCTAGGGTAATAAGAGAAGGGAAGATGGATGGATGGAAAGAGTCCAACATTTGGATACCGAACTGAGCGTAGAACAGAGAGCCAGAGTGCTGAAGTGACCGTTATGTCACTCTGGGATGAGTGCGCAGAGGTCTGTGTGTCAGCTCGCCCTAAGCAAGGATGTTTAGCATGCATGGCCTATGAGAGAAAACAGCTGTGATGAGTGGTGTTACAGGTCCAAGCAGCTGTTCATTGAGCTATTAGTTAGAAATATCCGAGGCAAGTGAAGGGCGCAATTTTAAAACTCTGAGGTGAATTCTGGTGATTGTCCTCAACAATTGTCACAGGAGCATCTGTTAAATCTAATTCTGACCAGAACCGGTCCAGACCAAAGAAACAGGAAAACAAGACGCTTGATAAAATGAGCGTCTAAAAGCCATATTCTTATTAAAGACCAGTTTGTTACTTCCACACTTTTTTGATGACGTACACCTGCAGGGCAATCTTTATTCACTGCAGTATTTACAGTAAAATTATAGAGCATACATAAAAGCATACATTAAACAGCATCTGTGTATGATGACTTTGGTTTACATGTCCAAAAATAGCAAAACAAGGACAAAAACAAAAGCGAATTCATTCACGCAGTGTCTAGGCCTTTAATAATTATTACATAACTGCCTGAACACAATTAACAGATATTTTTGTACAATAACTAGTCACTTCTAATCATCCGTATAAAAGCAGAATAGCCATAATCCCACCTCTATTTGCAGAAAGACAGTTACAATGTTGATCACCACTGTTTGTAAAACATTTAACCACCAACTAAAACCTGAAGAATTACAGTTTATTTTCATGTAATCAAGTCACTGCAAAGGCCGCAAATGCATCGCTATACAGAGCAGCAAGAGACAAGAATCTCTACGCAGCCAAGTCCACTAATCTAAAACAATATTTCTAAGTGCTTTATTTCATCTCACCAGCTCGCCAGAGTTTCTGCTGATTCAGCACAAAAAATATTTCTTGAATCCAAACACTGACTTGAACGGGAAGCAGAGGGATCTGAGATTGTTTGTGATATGCTGTAAAAAGTCAAACAGCACTGACTTCAGGCCAGGAAAGCATTGGCTGATGCTGGCTTGTTATTAAGGCATTGTTCCTTCATGCTGATTTAAGTGCAACAATCTCCTGAGCTGTAAAGTCATATCTTAAACTGAGGCAGACTAAGACAACAAAAAAAAATGATGACCTTAATCTCCCATGTCAACAGCTCAGACCAAAAGTAATCCTCTCATGTGCTAATTAATTTATCCTTTCAAAGGAAGAATTAGATCTGGCAAACATAAAAGCTGCTTTCTTTGGAAAACACTGCCTACTCTTTGCACCCTGCACTTCAAGTCTGCTTTTCATTCTTACATTTCTCATTTCTCTATCACACAATTACAGAAACATTGAAGATTCAAAAATACCTGCTGCAAAACAGCTGAACTGAAACATCCCCAACGTCAGAGTAAACGCAGTGACAGGGAGCAAGCCAGCCAAGCCTGAGGGTCAAGCATTCAGATCCCCCTGAACACACCAGCAGACATTCATCAACGGCTGCTGTGTACACATCCTGTGCTAACTCTCAAACTCTGCTTGCATCATGGCTATGTTGTGTATAAACATCTGCAGAATCCACATCGTTTGTGGCTGGAGCTCCAGTGTAATCTCAAACTAAGCTCAGCTATCCTGTAATGTGGGTGGGCATATTATGGGTATAGCCAAGTAAGGCGAATGGAAACACTCCACTCTCATTAATAGCTGTACCAACACCATTACAATACTGCACATTTTGAAAGTAAAGTAATAAAACCGAAAAATGAAATAATGAATTGAACAGGGTGGCTATGATGTAAAATGCTGCATATTCATAAAAATGGAGTAAAAGGCATTTCTAGATTGGTGTATGTTTGTTTCTGTGTATCTCTGAGTGTTTTTTTCTATTTTTCATGCATTGTTTTCATTAACACAATCTGAAATAACATCACAAAAAGCTTTTCAAATATGATGTTATAGAGAAACTACTCGATACACATGTTTAACCACTGCCTTAGGCAATTTGTGTGCACATGAGTGATGCCCCAAAGTGTTCTAGCAAAAAGGCTGACATCAGTAATCTGTATCGGTCACACTAATTCCTTTTCACCCAAACACATGCACATCCAGACCAAACACAATTGTTCACTGACAAGAACAGAAAGGTCATCTCAAACATCCTGCTGCCAGAGGGCTTGAGGCTATTTGACCTCTGACCTTTGCATGTGAACTCTTAACTCAAAGGAATGGGCAGCCAACTTCCGGCCAACAAACACCTGTTTGTGTCTAACGGCTAATAACACTCAGAGGAAGGGGCGTGCTTTGGAGTGAGTGATTACGCTCAAACACACAGAATGTTGATCTGTTAATCCTGTCCGTAGGGAGGGTCTGGACAGTAACAAGTGTCTGGGTGATGATTAGTAGGCAGGTGGTGAATGACTAACAGACCTGGATAAGGAAGATTTTTACAGGCTATTGGCTGGTAATTAGGGTTCTGGTTTAAATTTGAATATTCATAGGTAAAGAGAGAAAAGCACAGTTGCTGACTTTGCTGTAGTTCATGTTATGAATTAAAATCCTGGAGAATCATTGTACTTCAGAAAATTAGATCACATATACGTCTGAATCAAGATTGCAATCTTTTCATGATTAATCGCCCATTCCTATCACAAACTTTTGTCCGATTGATTGTAATGCTGTTTGGTCACCCCATCAACAATGATTCCAGAAAAAACAAAAACAAAAAATATTGATGATATATTTTGGTAAATGATGGCCACTATTCTCGTGAGCTAAAACATGAAAAAAAATGGTGAGTACGATACATAGAGTTTGGACATAGCTCTTCATCGTCTCACCCTCAAGCCCCAGCCAACCTCTGAGCAGTCCAGTTGCAGCCATAGATGCCAAAGGTCACTTACAGCCCACAACTGTCGTGTGTTTGACCAGAGCCAGAGCAGACATTTCTTCTCATTTGAAAGAGAGGGTAGTGAGAAAGTAGCAACCACACGAGACAACTTTAAACCGGGACACCCGCTGGACAGGCTGACGCCACGTGCCACTGTCAGTGCCTGCCCGCCGGTGCTGTGGCCTGAGGGTGTTGGCATAATGTCTGAGCATCCCTGTAGGCACCCCAAGTCAGCAGGTTCACCCCAGTGGAAAGCCTGCATCAGCATGATTAGAGCGTGTGCGTACAGGGGGAGGCAGCAATTTACCAGACTCCCCCACTAATGTAGCCATCACATCCCAAAACCACCAAAAGCTAAACGTATCGTCCATGCAAGCAGAAAATAGCCTAACTGTGGGGAGAGGGGGGTTTAAAGAAATTAAAGTAGAGTGCTGAAGGAGGAGGGTTAAGTGATGAATTGACAGAATAGGGAGTTTACTTATTATGGTATGACCGACAAGGGAGAAAAAACAAAACAAA
This sequence comes from Lophius americanus, assembly GCA_037951165.1. Taxonomy (NCBI): domain Eukaryota; kingdom Metazoa; phylum Chordata; class Actinopteri; order Lophiiformes; family Lophiidae; genus Lophius; species Lophius americanus. Next base: position 4,391,053 of record JBBDHG010000037.1, read on the forward strand.
AACAAAAACAGATAACAGTATCAAAATAAGTTAAGAGGGGACAGAAGGAGGGTCACAGATGGATTGAGCACTGCACAAAAAGAGCCAACGACAGCAGATAGAGATGAAGAAAAGAGAGGAGGTGGGCGGGCGTCCTTTCCAGTTCAACCACCACATATTTTCCCTGGTAAGGGATATAATTTAGGCAAGCCACAAGAAAGGTCACGAGCAGAGCATGCAGAGCCAAATCCTCAGTAGCTAATGGATGACTTCTTCCTCTTTCCTTTCTGAGTCTTTAGTTTTTATGGCATCCATTCCTGTCTGTCCCTCCATCTCCTGAAGCATCCCAACCTTTCCATTTATTTTTAATGGGACTTATCTCCAATCACTGAAGATTTTAAATTGATAGCTGTTTGTGTGTTCAAGTGAATATTATCCAAAGACCATATGTCATTTGACATTCTTGGTTTTTGCAGCGTGTCCTTGGCCAACAGTGGTTTTCCACTCCACTGTCAGTATCTCTCATTCCAATCTTCATTATGGTCAAAAGTAAACAGAAGGTGGAATGAGCCTGGCATGGCTTTTACTAAGGTCTGGAAAAAGGAATGAGTGAAGACCTAAAGGCTTTGTGTTGAATGGAAAACAGTAGCATCGTTGAATTAACTCAACCAGATGAGTGTTAGGGTGACAGTATATTTCATAACACGTGGCTGTCAGAGGGGCTGCTTTAAACAATTTGTGTAAAAATCACAGAATCTGTCAAGCATGCCAACCTCACATAGTAAAGAGCCATCTGTGCAGAGATGAGAAAGTAGTCTAGATTCAAACTTCTCTTGGTTTTTCACAATGTTTTTTCATCTACTTCATATGAAATCATCCAAGGGAACAACGAGATTGAAATATATTTGAGGATATACTGTAATAAATACTGCATGGTTATCTCCTTTTGGACATATAATCACATATTTTCCATTTTAATAACTTTAGTAACTCAACCTTTGCCATAATCAGGCGAGAATGGCAGTTTGTTTAAAGAAAACTCTTTTCAACAGACTGCCAGAAGCTTTCGGACGACAGGAGGTGTGTATGAGCGCAGTGTGAGAATTAATTAAAAAGTACCTTTTCAAAAGGCAAGCTCATCAGTGTCTATGGTCATGAAAAAAATATTTCAATACATACATAAAAACAGAGTCTAGAATAACTTTGGAAGTGGACAAAAATAAAATGCTATATAAAAACAAGTGACACTGAGAGAAGGAGAGGAGTGAACAAACGTAAGGACCAACAATATACCAGAACAAAGATGGTGATTTGTCACAAAATCATTGTGGAGACATGACCTATTGGTTCACCCAACTCTTAAGATAGCAGCAAAGACATCTTTTATCAAGGTTGGATGAGAGAAGAAATTCTCTCTCCACTGCTTTACTCTCTGCTGGACCATCAGCTACCGTAAACTCTCACTCTCTTTCTGGACTGTTGCCGAAAGAAGATGTTGCCTCCGAAAAGTCGACTCCTTTTGGACCAATGATACAACCAAATTCATCTCTATATTTGTCATCCAGTTTGTATGTATCCTGGTTATTTTTCATAATTGTTTGTTGTGGTTCTAAGGTGTTGGAACATCCTCAGACTGCTTTGTTAACATACTCGAACTTCATTCTTGACATATATCATATAACCTTCATCCCTGTAAACTGAACATGCGATTTTGGTGGTCCTATCGGGACAGTCAATATCTATTTCAGGTCTGTCCATCTCGGGGAACAAACTCTTCCTAATGTTTCTTCAATGCTTTCCCTAATGTGTGTGCGTGTATGTGTGTGTGTGTTGAGAGATTTTATGTGTATCAATGGTCAAAGCACAAAGGGTCTCACACAAAGTACAGAGTGTAAAGCCAAATGAGGCTTTTTGATTTGCTATTTTTGGCTATAAAAATAAAAATTGACTTGACCAATTAGGATTCAGCTGGAAACTGTGCACATACAGCAAACACACAGCTGTGAACCCCCTCAGTTTAACAGCAGCAGTGGACTATGGATAGACGTCAATGGCCAGGATGTGTAAATATAGTTAAGAACAATAGAGGTGTATATGCTGTGCACGTCTGCATGAATTTCTATTGCCACTCATTCTGCCTTTTCAGTCCAGGGTGAATGAAAGGTTTGCTCTGCTAGAACACCACCCAGTGAGGTCAGCGAGAAAGACCCAGCAGGTCCTTGGCACTTCATTAAGTTTCCTAAAACTAGGCCTTTTTTTCTCAAGGCTGATCTTTTCGTCAAACATGTTTGTCTAAGGTGCTTTCTGAAGCAGTTGGCTTTCATCCTTCCACCAAATGAAAAGTGCATTATAAATTAAATGTATTATTATTATTATTATTACTCCAAGACACTAGCCACACAGCTGGCATAGAGAGGAACCGACTGCAAAAGAAAACAGAAGGAAAGCAGCATACAGTAAACATGTAGGTACAAAATGGAGAAAGAACAATAGCTTTACAATGTGTTTTGAGAAAAATAAGTCCTGGTTTGCAGGGAAAATAACTTGAAGAGTTGAGAGAAAGATCATATTTTGTATTAAACATCTAATTTAGTTAATATACTGACTTATCAAAACAATCAGGTTGTAGTGACCACTTTAAACTGATGTGAAGTGAAATCATATAGTTAGTTTTTAAGTGTGATATCTTTTTCAACTATCAACCGTGTGACTACTGGACAAATCTAAAGAAAGACATGGATGATTTAGTCCTTGTCCATTCACCTGTCAAATCCCTCTGAGAGATGAGAAATACTGTTTGGCGTTGGTCTGCTTGTGTTGAAAAAGTAAAGAAATTGCAGATGGGTCCAGGCATGTATGGGAGTCTGACAGCATGTAGTATAAGCAACGCGTGTTACCTAACTAATGACCTATCTGCTTCACTCCAGCTCATGTTTGGGCAATTCTGTAAGAGACACCTGTGCCCCAAGTGCCCTCAACTCACAAGCAAAAATAGTGCAATGGAGGAGTGCCCCTATGTTGAGGTTAATGGGGAAAATCTGTCACTCTCCATGTTCATGCACACTCATTCAATAAATAATGGGTCAGCACAGGAACCACTTTCACAACAAGGAATAAACGGGTGAGCAAATCCATAGACTTCACAGTGGAGACAGAAATGCGAATCATTCCGTTAATAAACATCCATACTTGTCCATTTGTCCCCACCATTAATAGTGGGGTCAACACCAACAAGTTCCATTTTCATCCAGAGATACCTAATTCAATGATTTAACAGGATTATACTGAATCACTCTTTTTTTCATCCGCCAATCTAAGTTAAACTAAATATGTCCATTAATTCAAGATAAATGCAAAATGAAAAGGAGTTGATTCCTTTTATTTGTGTTCATTAATGTTCTGTCTATTGTATGCATTGTTGTTTCCGCTGTAAAATTTCTGTTTAGGGATTTTGCAAGTGGAGCATCTGAGATGTAAGAAAAAAAAATCAGACATATCTGACAATAAAGTACAATCATCATCTTAAGACACTGTTTGATTTTACTACTGACCATAATGTTCAGTAATTTTGCTGCTATTTTCCTATGCAGTTTAGATACAATTCCGTAATATTTGAACTTACATAACCTAGTACTTATCAAAAGTCAGAAGAAAACCAACCAATAATCAACCCCAGGTGCATCAACACAACTGAAGCACAATGAGGCATTAAGACCATCCAATCATACGTTATGCAGCGAAAAATACAAACATACAGCCACAGCTGGTAAGAAGCGGCATGCCTCAGCACTTTTACTGTTAAACTGGCCGATTACTCCAGCCTACTTGACACTCACTTTTTCCACATTGTTGGCTGACAGATAGGGCCCACAAGGGAAGTGACATCATCTAGGAGCACATGTGGTCCACCTGCCTCCAACCAATCAGGGAGCTTCGATGATAAACAATTTCTTTATAATCATGTTTCAGACAGCTGGTCTGCCAATCAGCCTGGTTTCTATCATGGAAACACGAAACAGAGAATACAATGAGCAGATGACTCACCAAGTCTAAGTTCAAAAAAAAGTCTGAAGTCTTTTGCAGAATTTATTACTATGCCAGATGTGGATGCGCACAGTGCTGTTGTTACACTGACCAAATATGTATGGGAAAAATCCATGGCTGATATATCAAGAGATGACCATTGCTATCAATCTTCACTTTAGACTGAAACTGAAATGAAACCATGACAGTGGTGTTAAAATGAGAAGGTAGTGTTACACTTCATCACTAATTAATCCACCATAGAATTAAGGCTGGAATCAATTCCAGGAAACTACGACTGGAGAATACATTTGTTGCTTAATAGGATGAATAAAGAAGCCATCATCATACTGGAAAATCACTGGCAGATGAATCAAAAATCAATTCTTGGTATCTTTAAAGAATAAAAGATATAATCCAGAATACAGCAGTTGCAAACAACCTAGTAGAGAATGGAATAAAGTTATACTAAGAGAAGACTACACTACCATGAACTATAGCATATAGTAGACTTGTACAGTGGGCAGACAAGAGGATTAAGGCTTTTTTCAGACCAAATCCGTGATAAGTGGAGGGTTGTACGGCAGTGTGGGAGGTTATAGCTGGGAGGCTTTCATAATTTAGCCCGTAAAATCCATGTGGATAGTTCCAAGGTTCTAGCTCCTGTCTCTGCAAAAACTCCCCTAGAGAGGGTATCTCCATCGTTGTGAAGTAGAAACACAAAACAATTTAATAGCTCTTGAAGAAAGTGTGATGGACAGATGGACAGCAAGGTCAGCAGTACCACAGTGCTGGAAAGTTCGGAAGAAAAAAGGATATATTATGACCCACAAAATACAATCCTATGATTATCCATCAAATATGGCATGGTAACAATAGCAAAGTTACACAGAAAGATTTTAACTGCTCAGATGTCAGCAAATGTCAGTCTAAACTGATCAGAAAACACAATCAGGGCAGTGACCCTGAACCCAAGGCCAAGTTTGTTTGAATTTTGTTTTGGCTCACAATAACAACTCTGAAGGAAAAGGTATAAGAGAAGACACAATTTTGATACAGTTCATTGAGTATAAACAACTTCAGATTAAAACCAAAATTCAGCACTTCGGATTGAAAAACTAACAACATAAAACATGTTAAAATATTTATGAGCTTGGAGGCTTCAACTACTTATTATCAAATGAGTTCCATGTAGACTGATCATTAGAGGTTTGAAATATCTTTGTTATCTTAGACTGTTTGATTTCAAAAGGTCTATCACTGACCCGCTCATGCGTCATGTGGTACAGTCACTCCTGCTTGGCTGTATGTTTCAAAAATAGTAGTTTTTATGTTACTGCCTTAGTAGCCTAATTTTTTTCTTTAAGTCTATGAGGTGTTTTGTAAAATACTGCCAATCTGCAGCAGTCCCAAGGGTAGCGATGGAGGCCAGAGTGCAGGGCACGGGTGCGTCGGGTGCGGGAAGGAGGAGACCAACTACTAATGGGAAACACACTTCTCGCCATCGCTCAAATTGCTCTTTCTACCACAGCAGAGAGAAGTGGCAGGAATCCAGGATGTGACTGCCGTCCAAAAAGTAAGGCATGATTTAAAAACGGGAGCTCTGCCATGCCACGGTTCCTGATTCTCATGAAAGGGACAATCATGGGCCTTTTAAAACTAATGCACGTGTTGAAAATAGCTGAGGAGGAAGAAGGGTAAATAAGAATGCATGAAATGGAAAAAAAAGACAATTTTATTTAGTTTAGTGATTTTCCCGTTTCCATCTCTTGATATATATTATCCAATTGCACTGATACTTTGTAGTGTTCATTCCTCTGAATCTCGAAATGCAATCGTGTATCGTGTCTGAGTATTTTTACATTGTTATTAAACGTCTATTTTTTCTATCTTGAAACTTAATGAGTGAAAATAAGTAACAAAATAAGCGGTTCATGTTCTGCCAACCAAGCCTTCTTCACATCTCTATCAGATGCTACGTTGCTGGATTTCTACCCAACAGAGCGAGGGGAAAGTGTTCGAATAGACATGATATGACCCAAGGAAGTAAGAGAAACATTGGGTAGGTAAAGATTTATTGCTAGCCAATTTTTAATAAAAGGAAAAAAAAGAAATTTTTCCAGATGTTAAAGAAAAGTCATATCAGCAGCTGCAAGTGCAGCTATGCTGCTGTTTTTATAAGGATGGAAAGCGAAGCCTGACACTGTCTCGAAATCCAAAGACAGAGACCGATTTGAGTGAAATTCCAGAAAAGCGCAACGCGGTTTGAGACATAGCAGCATTAAGACATTCTCAACTTCCATCTAATGCAGAGCAGATATACAATCATCTCTAATTTAGTCTTAGAAAGTATAATACAAGCCATATAAGAAAATTAAGGTGAAGAGAAGAGAAGGGGGTGGTAGAAAGGAAGGAGGCATCTGAAGGTCGGAGGGGGAGATTTTTCTATTTTCCTTCAGTGGCGAGTTCACACAAAATGCACATACCTGCGGGATGAAATCAAAACCTTCTGCGAATTATATTAAATATACCCTGCCAAACAATCCACATACTTCCATGTGTTTTTACCAGCTCTGAAAGGCTCCATTAGGCTGTGCTAATACAAAAAAAAAACTTAAATAGAATCCCAGACAACAAAATCTTCAGAGAGTCGGCTCCCTGCTTCCATTTCATCTGCATAGGATAAAAATATATAAGAGAAAAAAGAGTGAGGGACAGAGGAGGAGCGGGACAAATGGCAACAGACGGAAAAAATATCTGCAATAGTTGGCCAGATAAGGATAAAGCGGCTGAAGGATCAGCGCAATTAAATAAAGGGAAGACTTTTTCAAAAAGGTGTTAGAAGGGAGTAAAAGAAGGTAAAGAAAGTTTTGCATTGCTACATGAGTCTCAATGAAAAGGTTATAAAAGCTCATAACAATTCAATACAAGAGGGGATTTCAGCGATCCCTCCTCCTGTTTTTTCATCCTCTTACTGATCAAACCCCCCCTACACGGAATTACAAACTGAAACCCCAAATGACTAACAGACTCCTGACTCAATACTTCAACTGTCACAAAGCAGAGTTCAGGTTCTTTGGCAGTGCGTGTGCGGTCACATATACCCTATACCATCCCCCAAAGCGATCCTGTAGTTGGGATGTAGGAGCTGAACTGTCGATTTGACCCTGAGGATAAACTGAATATTGTAGTCCTGCCTTCTCCTTCCCTTAAACATGAATTTCTGAAGTGAGCGTGTATTTAAAAAGAAGCCTTCTTTGCTCTTAAAAAGTGAATTCTAAAAAAAAAGTAACAAGGTTGTTCAAACATTCGTTCAAAAACTGTTGTTCAAACATTCTGTGGCTTCGTTTTCTGGTTTGGTTAATGGTGCTGCAGCTGCACCTAATCCCCACAGGAAAGCCCTCATCTGGGACTGATTCTGGAGTGCCTGGGCTGGCTGGAATAAATGGGGGACTGTTCTCTAAAAGACTGTTTTCCTTCTGAGGCACAGACCTTTTCTCAATCCATCTGATTAAAGGGAGTGTGGCTCAATTACACCCAATGATTGGGCGTTGCTCCCAGGCACTAACCTAGTAGAAAAACATACAGAAGTTATTAGATGACAGTTAATAGAAGGTGTGAGTATGTGCATCACACCTGGGACACTCCCATACATCCACTATAAAACTTATTTGTCAGCCAACAGCACACTCTCTCAGCACTGCATTCCTCAGAGGGGTCATTTTTTGTGTAACCTGTGACTAGGTTTGGATAACAGTCGTGGATGGTTCTCCAGGGACAAGCATATGTCCACTCCAATCATCGGCATGGAAACTGGTAGGCACTGGTTCACAACAAGCCATTTAAATCAGCCTCATGCAAGAAAAAGGAGGCAAATGCAGCTGCAAAATAAGTGCAGTAATGGAAGATTCATGTGTATATATGTCTTCGTGTGTCCACTTGTATGTATTCATGTGCATGATGAGAGAAGCAGAACATTGGTAGTGATGGAGGACAATTACGCCGGTTAAGACCGGAACATTCTCTGAGGTTATAGTTTTGTCATGCTGAGTCCCAACCAACTGGGCCCTCTGAGAAATCACTGTCAACTTTATGACACAATTACAAGCTACTATACTGGCAAGCATCATCAAGAGAAGTCTGCTGTGTTAACTCTGAGTGTAGTGAATCTGTGTGTAAAGCTGTTTAAGTCGGGTGGAGTGAATAATTATTGTTACGACTCAAGCATTCACATGGCAAGCTGGTTGCAATCGTAGCTATCTGTAAAGTACTGTGATGACAGCTGTGTTAGAGGCTCAATTTTACTCATTATTATAGTTCAGGTTCATGTACATGCAGGCCAGCGGCAGAGTGGTATACACAGATTCACACTGTTCTTCAATGTCCAAATCTGCAGCCTGTTTGGAAAATGGGCACATAGAAATAGCAACCTCTGCACAGTTAAAAACACTCATCTCAGACACATCAAACTTCATCCCTCAATTTTTCAGTCTCCATTTCAACCCCAACCAAAAAGTAAACATCCCCCTCCATTATTCTCCATCCAAATTATATTTTACCCACAACCCCATTTCAAAGGCTCAAGCTCCCGGACCTTTTTCTGCTCTGACACGCCAAAGAAAACAGCCCTACTGAATGTTGTGGAAGAGAACAGCTAACCCGATCTGCGCCAGCTTGCTTCTCCGATTACACACCATGTTTACCGCGGACCTTTTAATTAAAACCAGACAACAAAATAAAAAAAATCCATCTTCATATGCACCTCCAGGGTAAAATGACAAGGAGGGAATGGCCCGCTATGGAAATTTGAATTGGAGCATCTTCAGCTGCTACTGTTACAGCGGCACATCTCAATCTATGACATGAAATGAAAATGGAAATAAGGCTTCCTTTTGCATTTTGTCTTTTTAATAGATGCATTGTCATACCCAAGTAATATGCACTGA